>CANUEZ040000117.1:9515000-10727500 GCA_948099385.1 Fasciola hepatica
CGCGTGAATTGGGGAGAATCTAACAAGAGCAGTGTCAGTGATGTAAGTCATTCTAAGGGGTACTAATGTGTTGGCGATGGAAAAGGCATATGGGGTAGGTGATGTCGACGTTGCAAAGGATGTTAACCGGGTCGTGCTTTCTTTCTCTATTCAAAAATCTAGGTTACCCTCATAAGCTTGTTCCAAAGTGGTGCATGTATGAGTTAATCATAGCACTTTGGAGATATGTAAATATTTTGTAAGGACAATTTGAAACGGTCTAGTGTCTGGCAGGCCCGAATGTCTTCGGGCAGTCTGTTCCAAATGCGGGAATAAACGGTGATGAAGAACCTTTTTCTCAGTTTTGTCCTGGTGTATGGGACTTTAGTAGTATGATTACGGTTACGAAGAGGGTAGGGTGCGTCTTGAGTGAAACATAGATCAGTGATGGACGTATGCGCTCTAGAATGTAGGAGGTTGAATAGTAGATAAAGACTGAGTTTCATACGTCGTAGCCATAGGGGTTCAAACCTTAGTAGCTCACATCTCTCTTTATAGTTCAAGGGGGATGATGAGCCAAGTAAGTGCTTGGTGAAGGAATCCTGAGCTATTTCGATCGCAAGTCCGTCAGATTTGCGCATGTGAGTGTATATCAGAGGGCAGTACTCGAGCTGTGGTCTGGCGTGGGATTTAAAGATCAGAAGCTGGCTGTCGCGCATTCTAAACGTTCCGCAGATGAGGGCTACCGTTCTCTTAGTCTTAGCCACCTGGTAGGTGGCTTGTTCCTGAAAGGTGAACGTGCAAGAATATTGTAGACCGAGATCTCGTACTAGCGGAGTAGTAGGAATGAACGAGCCGCTTAAGGCGAGGGACTCTTGGGGAATTTGACTTTTATATGTGAGAATGGCACTCTTAGCAGCGGAGAAACTCGTTTTCCAAGTGTTGCACCATATGTCAAGAGCGTTCAGGTCGTCATCTATTTTGGTGAGGGTATAGGTCGAGGTATGAGGTTCAAATGAGTATACAATCTTAGTATCATCGGCGAATAGGAAAGCGGTGCCATGGCGTATTACTTTGAATACGTCGTTTATGTAGAGAAAAATAAAAGTGGGCCTAACACACTGCCCTGTATAACACCACTTGTGACTGGCCGGGGTGATGAGAGGTAACCCTCAATGTTTACTGCTTGTGATCCCATGCTAAGATAGGATGACAACCAAGAAAAGGGCGGGTCTATTATGCCGTAAGATTTAACCTTGGTTAGCAGCTGGGCGTGAGGCACGCGGTCAAATGCTTCCGTCATGTCAAGGAAGATAACGATAAACGCCATTCCAGAGTCAGCTGACGTTGTGATCAGATTAAGGAAATCAAGTTGGCAGGTCAGACACGACCTAGACTTTAAGAAGCCGTGTTGGTTTTTATCTATTAACCCACGGGTGAGGATAAAATTGGCAATCTCATCTTTAACTACTCGTTCCATCATCCTAGATATAATTGGAGTGTGGTTTATGGGGCGGTGATTAGCAGAGTCATGTAAAGCACCCTTCTTATGGAGGGGAATAATAACGGAAGTTTTCCACTGGGATGGGAAAATGCTTTGTGACATGGGGAGAATAAATAAGTTCATCAAAAGCATCACAATGTCCGGGCCGCCAAGACGAAACAGAGCTGGTGGGATACCATCGGGTCCAGGGCGAGCCAGAGGCCGGGTGGAATCTAACAGCTTTCTGACTTCATTGGCTGAGAATACTACGGTTGACAATGTGTCAGCAGTCAAGGAGGTGAGATCCCGGGTTGGACTGTTGTGGTCTGTCATGGAGGTAGAAGCGAAGGAATTATTGAATGCCTCAGCTATTAACTGAGGCGAGCTAATATAAATGTTCTCTGATAGGAGCAAATACGGTATTTTGGTTGTACAGCGGGGGTTTCGAGTTTTATTAAGGCCAGAGAGGTGAGCTATTTTATTCGGCTGGTTAAGGGCGTACAGTTCTTGCTTCTCCAGTTTGTTCTCATTTTCGCTTAGTAGCTGGCGTGAGAGGTGGCTGAGGCAGAGGAGGATAGAAGGGTCGTTGGTCCTTTCGTAGGCAAGCTGCAAGTTTTCAAACTTACGTTGCAACTTTTGTTGTCGATCGGTCTTTCTCCCACTGAATTCAGTTATCTCGGAAGATGTGATGTTAAGAGAACAGAATAGGTTAGAGTACATTACATCCGACGCCAGTTAAGGATCAGATGGTTGAAAAAATTCATCCCATGTCTGGTTATGCAGGATGGTGGGTAAAGTATCCCAATTTGCATTTCGGAAAGATTTTCGATTTTGAGGACTTTCCTGGTGATGCGGCTAAACGGAGAATTCACACGTTATGGCCCTATGATCACAACCAGGAATGTGGCTAAGGACATTTGCCTTTATATTTCGGAGGCCTAAAGTAAAGATAAGGTCAAGAATATTGTTCCCTCTGGTTGGTGATTTTACGTGTTGTGTCCATCCGCCAGCACGGATACATGAGATAAAATTGCATAACTTCGGAGAGGAATTCAGGGTTGTCCAACGAATGCCAGGGTTTTTGGCATGATTGCTCCTACCTTTGAGCGTAATAATAACAGATCGTCGTCAGTGACAGCAGTTAGGAAGTCCGGTCCCGCTGTCCGCACCCGCAGCTTTTCTAGTGTTCCTGGGCCCCTCGGGCAGAAGTCGGCCGGATCACCGGCGGATTGCACACAGGCCACTGATCGGTCCTAGTCGACTCAAGAATCACAGTGGTTCTTTTGGCCATGAATTTGTTAAAACGAGACTTAGTGTCGTTTATGTAAAGTAGTGCTGCGGCTGAGTCCCTCCAAAAGCTTGGTTCCCGGTTAGTCCGATCAAAACAACTTCTAATCAGCGCCGCGGCTTCCGCCGCCATTACTACTGCGGCCAATTCTAGCCTCGGAACGGACACTGTCTCCAGTGGAGCTACTCTCGCCTTTGCGAATACTATCTTATTGTGCCGCCCACCATGGTTGTCTACCCAGCAACTATAAACCGCCACCCCGTAGCCTACTTCAGAAGCATCTGGAAACAAGTGGAGTTAGGCATCGAGTGCACACTTGCTTTCTGCCAAGCATCTTGGTATCTTGATCTCGCCAAATTGACCTAGGCTGCGTGCTCAGCCAAGGCATTGCTTTTCGTCGTCATCCCGTAGAGATTCATCCCAACTAGTCCTTATCTGGCCCAGCGATTGCAGTAGGCACTTTTCCGGCAGCGACCATGGTGAAACGAAGCCTAAAGGACCGTAAAAGCCTGAGACCGATGACAGAATTCCTCTCTGGGTAGCTGGTCGTGTGGGTGGGTCCAAATTGAATAGGAATTCGTCTCCTTCGGGCTTCCATCGAACTCTAAGAGTGAGCTGCATTTGTAAGGAGAATCCCAAAAGCTCTTTCACGTATTCAATTTTCGGGGACTTTCGAATAATACCGAGTGCCTCGAGGCTGTCCAAACTCCTCTTTGTGAGGCTCGACCCTCTTGGCTTTAAAGTGGCGAGCAGGTCAGAGGTATATGAGGTAGCAGTATTTGGGTCGTCAATGGAACACGGAAAATCGTCCAAGTAGAGATGGTCCACTGCTTTTCCTAACAGAGTGTTGGTGCTGCCAAAAAGCTTGAGGGTGTCCGGGAGGGAAAAGTAAGTGCAGAAGGGGACGATACCGTCAAAAAGTGATGAATAGCCATCAGGTACTCGTCCGGTGTGCGAATTACGACTAGTGTCGTCCTGTCTGGGTCCTGTAGCGTATGGTCTTTAAGTGACATATTCTGACTTTCCGCGGCATAATAGAAGACCACCCTGATGCTTCCCGGTTTCTTTGGGTTCACGACTGGGAGACGGGGTGGGTACCATCACAAATTCGTGCCGATTAATGCTGTATCTGCTCTTTCTGTATAACTCAAGTCTATGTTATGTTGCATGGCTCGCATACATTCTACCATAATTGTAGTTATCGAATAAGCCTGTTTTTGAAGGAGCATAATCTTTCCAGACAATTTCTCGGCTGCTAAGCATTGGTTTCATGTTCGACCCCCATGAGACAGTAACCCCGAAGCGATCTGTTGCGTACTTGGTATTCTCGGCTACCATCTTCGAGGCTAGCATATCTTTTTTGCGATGGGGCATCTCAATCAGTGGCCAGGTCACAGAGTCCGGCGATATACAGCTGCTGGAATGCCTGCTCAGTGTTCGCCATCTCCTCCGAAGAGTACCTAATTCGGACCAGTTTGCCGTATCTTCCGTTTGCACTGCCATATAAAGTCCATCCGAACACTGTGCATACTGCATAAGGTGCTTTGCAGCTTCCTATTCTTTGCTCCAGGACCGATTGGGCTTCCAAGACATCACAGCCGATAAGCAAGTCTATTTCGTTACTCTGCACCCCACAACTGTGACCCCGTCCAGAAGCGGCCCCTGACTCAAAATCAATTGTACCAACCGAGGTGCTCTCATCGGCAGATATTTTATAGTGAATGCTTCTGGGCATTCTGCCCTATTTTTGTTGACCAAGAAAGCGAGTTGTAGGTGCAGTTTGGTCGATCGGATGATCTGGGTGACACTCACTGTGCTAACTGCTAATGAAGATTGACCCCCTCTGGTCCCATATTTCCCTGCAAGTTCCTTTCCTACCAGAGTGGTATCAAAGCCACTATCTACGAAAGCCAACGCTCTTATCACCCCAAACGGGGGCTTTTACACCAACTGCTAATACTCTCAGGCGGACGGGGTTAGTGATAGAGCGAGACACCGAACAGACCACACTTGGCTTCGGGATGTCTTCGGCATTCAAATTCTTGGGTTTGTGCCGAAGGTAACGGGGTTTCCCGTGGCATTCATCCCGACTACAACTTGTTTTCGTCCAGCACACCGGCGCCCAATGGGAATCGTTGAGACAAACAAAGCGCGCGCCCAGTCTCTCAGCCATTGCCCATTGTTCGTCGACGTCCACTAGGCATTGAAGCGCGCCACAAACCTTACGTCCCGACAAATTTTCACCCTCGCGGAATAGAGCGTGCGTGTTTGCTCACTGTTGGCCCCTACTTGGTCCCCTGGTCCAGCTTTGTGTCGCCACAGTCCTGGGTAGCTCGCTCGTCTGGCGCGCAAGTTGACGGAAACCACTGCTTGCTTTTCGGGCATCATGGTCTCTAAATTGCGTCAGGTCCTCAAAAGTAGTTTCTCGCCCAACCCTACTGATCCCCTCGGCTTCCTTGGCCCATCTACTCTATAATTCCGTGGGTAAACTGCGCACTATGGCTTCCAACGTGTGAAGCGCGTTCAGGTCCGATCGACAATCTAGGTGATTCAGAGCGACGCTGTAGTTCTGCATTCTTATCTTCAGACTGACTGGAGAACTTCACTCGCCTTTGGAACGTCTTGCCCCCGATAGCACACCATCGACCAAGCTGGGAGCAACCTTAAGTAGCAGTTCAAACAGGTCTTTAAAGCTTTCACGTGCTCGGGTGCAACCTCTTCCGTGATCCTGCATCGAGCACCCGTCGATCGCTTCCCTGGCTCTCCCACGTTGGTATTAATGATATCAATAATGGTAATAATAATTTTGGTTTATTTTGGAGACGATCAAAGCATGCCATTTGCACGATCATGCTGATGCAGGTGATGGAATGGACAAATAATTCATGAAAATTTGGAAATTTGCATGAAGAACTGGGACAAAAAGGCCCAGAAGGGGGAATTAGGTGGGGTGAAAGTATGATAAGTGTTTGCACACCATAAAAAAGTAGGGAGTTCAAATGAACTCGCTGGCGGATCCAAATGGACGCCCGGTGAGTTTAAAAGTCAAGGCCAGGCGGGGAATGTGACCGGTCCAGGTGGAAACATCTGGAGACCGACTGAAATAAATGAGAAAGGCTAGAAATCGGTATCAAAAACTGAAGTATTGGGGGACTATGGAGAAAAGAGTGAGATGCACTGCAATGGATAAGATATCAGTGAGGCATTGGTACCCCGTAGTGGATGATCGATAAAAAGGGCACAAAACTCGTCGTGAGACAGGGAGCGAGCAACACAAGACGTAGTGGTTGGATTGGGTGAAAAATGATTCAGGAGGATTGGATACGTTAGATGTGATGCATAGACGTGGGAGGGATGGATGCATGTCATGAAGGTCGGCAGGATGATACCAAGAGAAATTGCCGGTGAGGAACTGCAAGATGCAGAGCGAATGCACATATACATTTATGTGCAGGAACAATAACAATGGGGTCCTAGAAAGAAATTATTAGTCACTGGGAGGGTCAGGCAAGGTTAGATCAAGAGGTTGTAAAATTAACTTTGGAATATCGTGGTGAATCATCTTCATGACATGTGGGCGTGGCGGCTGAACAGAGAGAGAAAAAAGGAGTGCGAAAGCATAGGAGGAATGACGACCGTGAGGAGCAGATCATAAACGAGCGAAGATGAAGGATAGGATCAAAGAGAACAGGTAGAAATGAGTCTAATAATTTGATCGATGCAGGAGCTACATGTGGTGGCGGACCAGAGGAATTAGGTATTGGCAGATCAAACCATTTAGAACTGCGAGAGAACTTGGTGATATAACGTTGTTTTCGCAATCGGTGGAACATGGGGAAACAGACCAAACGGAAAGGCACAGAGTAAATGCCAGTAGCGAGCAATATACGTAACAGGAAACGAAAGAATTGACCGAAGAGACACAGGTAAGACATGACGAATCAGATCATTCACTGCAGATGAAACACGAAGGAGGCAGAGAAGAAGGAAGCATGAAGCTCTAGGATAGGTAAGCCAGAAATAGAACAAAGGGCCCGAAAATGAATGCGCTGTGGAGCGGGGCCAATGGAACTGCTGAGCTGCGTACCAGCCGTCAATTGACTAAGGGAATAAAGCAGGAGGATGCTAATCGTGACACTGCCTAATGGAAAGAGCCACAGAGGAGCCGCGGAGCCAAGAAAGGAAAACATGGTGGCGGCGATTAGATAATAAAAGCGATTGTAAAAGATGCAAGTTTGGAGCGGGGAGTTCTAATATGCCGGTTGGTCGTGGGCGCGAGTGTGACCGGTGCTTAATGGCGTTGGGCATGCGGAGGGAAAACAAGGAGGGATTTAAAAAACTACAGACAGTAGGGTATAAGAATGCCATTAATGCGCGTTATGATCAGAGAACAATTCCAAGTAAATATAGAACAGAAGCCGGCAACGACGTTGGAAGGAAAAGGAGATATTGGTAAGCGTCGGCAGAGAAGAGTGGTTAGAACGACAGAGACTCCATGCAATGAGAGTTGATATAGTGAGAGGCGATGGGAGGAAGGACAGAATGGGTAGGTGTGCTGACCTCGGTAGAGCGACAAAAATGGACGGTGGTAAAAGATGATGAGATCTATAGGTGAACGTACCGTGCCGGGAAAAAGATGTGGAACAGGCAATTTTCAACCGACAGTATTGGATGCGGTAGTCCGAGGAAAGTTAGAGCGTGCCATCCACAACCGGTGCTAGTAGGTGGGACTGGCCGTGAGCTGGGCACCCAACCTGAAAAACACCTCATGAAGTGGACACAGGAGGTGTGATCCACCAGCCTAATTGCGCTCGCACATTTTTGCAGACGGCCTGCAAGCCCGATGTGAGCCGGCCCTAGCGGTGGACCTGACAGCGCCCCGCGCCGTTGGGAGTGGCACGAGTGGTCATTGATAATTGTGCAAGGGGACAAAACGACCACGATAGGGGTGCATGATCTAGGAACAATTGGCTAGGAGGTGAGACCTGGACAGCAGAGCCGACGGGAACGGCGAATGATAGACAACAGTGTGGCAATATTATCCGGGTGCACCTGCCAGCGAGACTTTTGGCGCAGTCTCCGAAGTGGTTGGCCGTCATTGATGATCACTGGAAAGGGAAAAGGGATAGAGGAGCGCAGTCTGGATGTGCCCAGCTGAGGAGCTACGGATACTGGGGAGAGAAAAAAAAATAAAAAAGCTGGATAACAGATGAACATGGATGAGCAACAGGGTTATCTTATGAGGGCAGGAGATAAGTTCGCTGTGGGTCAGGGATGGCAACGGTCGCGGTTAGCGGCATTAGAGAGAGGAGAAGTGTCGGGCATGGAGTATGCTCATTGGCCTGTGGAGCAGGGGTAGTAGAGTTACAGTGCGAGGCCTCTTTTAAAGGTCAGATCGATGCAGACGAACTCATTGGTGAGCAATATAGCATTGAGAACTGTTAAGTGTGACACAAGTGCGCGCCCAAGAGCGAACAGTGAGGAAGCATTGCGTAAGCTGAGGGAGAGCTTATTCCAGATTTTGGAGTGGGCTGAAAGAAAAATCGGCTCTTCAAACTGAGATTAGAACGAGGGACAGGGCGAGAGAAGGCACGATGTCGGACGGGGTAGGAGCAGGGGGCAGCGAATGAGATAGAACAGGAGGTGTAGGCCTGGTTGTGGATCAGCTTAAAATTAAAACCGGGTTGAGCCCTATGCGACGAATCCACAGAGGCTCAAGCTGTAGGAGCTCACAGCGCTGGCGATATGTTAGGGCTATGGATGCTTCCAACAGAGTTTTTATGAAGTAATTCTGTACTTTCTCAAGAGATACAGTAGAGGTAGGTGGCCAGAGGCTGTGGGTAATCGGACAATATTCTGGGAGCGGTCTCACATATGAGAGACACATGGAGAAGCAACTGGCCAGTAGTAAGAAAAACCGATTGATCAGGCCTAATGTTTGCGTAGCTTGAGCGATTTGGAAAGATACCTGTTCTGAGAAGGTAAAGGAACAAGAGTAGCGTACGCCAAGATCGGTGACCGGGGGGTGTATGGGGAGGGTAGGCCGTCCAGACAAATTAGACCGGGTGGTACAGTGCCTTGTAAGGTAGGAGGAAGCTTTTCTCCACAAATATTTAGTTAACCACGAGATGCACCAAGTTTGGAGAGGCAGCAAGTCACGCGGTATGTTGCACAGAGTCACGGATAGGTCATTAAGGAGGAAGGAGTACAGTATTTTTATAACATCCTCAACGACATTAAGTTCACCATGGATTCAGAGAACAATGGAGAATTGGCATTTTTGGACGTGCTCGTGAAAAGAAATGCCAACGGCACACTGGAGACATCCCTGTATCGGAAACTAACACACACGGATCAAATATTAAGCTCTCACAGCAATCATCCAGATCATCATAAAAGGTCATGCATTCGGACCCTGTTCACGAGAGCTAAAACCCACTGCAGCACAATTGAACTGAGGATGCAAGAAGAAAACTACCTCTTCAGAATGTTCCTGCGAAACGGATATCCAAGAAACTTCATAAGAAGAACCGTATATGGGATGAATAGGCAAATAAACCAAAGAACACAACCAAACAGAAGGATCACACCACCATATATCAAAAACGTCTCTGAAACAACTGCAAAATTGCTTCAATCCCAAGACATAACAGTTGCCCACAGACCAGACAAAACCATGAAAAAACTCATATCAAAACCAAAAGCACAACTCAAAACCGAAGAAAGAAGAAACGTTATATACAAGGTCAAGTGTATGGACTGCAGCAAACGCTACATCGGTCGAACTGGGAGAAAAGTTGCCATTCGAATGCACGAGCATAAACTGGCCACAAAGAGACGTGACCCATTCTCTCTCATATCCGTCCACGAGGATCAAAAAGGACACAAGTTCAATCTGGAAGACGTTCAAGTTTTAAATCAAGCAACCACGGGGCGAACAAGGGAGTTTTTGGGAGCCTGGTACTCCTCAAACAACTCAATCAATGAACATATTGAGTTGGATCACGTGTACAGTCGGATGGACAGCAGACAGTTGAACTAAACAAGAATGTCAGAAGCGGAATTAGTGGACGAAAATCACTCAACCCGTATTATTGAATCTGAGTTTTGACACTCACACATCTTCGGAACTGACTCGGTGAGAATTCAGATATCAAAAAATGGAAACAACAGGACAAAGCGGAAAGAATTCAAGCTCACCAAGCGGGACGTTAACCGACAGAGGTCAAAGGTCAAGTTCTTAGAGGCGAAGCCGTAAAACAAACGTCCAGCCTTGAGCACAACGTCGTCTACGAAGCTCAAGGTCAGGACTAATGACAAACCTGTAAATATAAGAGATCACCGCCAACAGCGCACATGCACTGACGATGTCACCTCGACTGGTGATGAAACGTTTGCGATCTAAAAGCCAAGCTCAGCGATCAGAACATCACGGCAAAAGTTGAGATTCGCTGCAAAGGATCAGGTAGCAACGAAGCATTGGCACTCTGCAGTAGGTGGTCTGCGAACAGGGCACGAAACTCTTTGTAAAAGAGGGAGCAAGCAAAGTAAGAACTAAAATGTGAATCAGGTAAAAAAGTACTTCATTGGAATTGGACTCATTAGATGTGGGTTATAGATGTAGAATGAATGGATGCATGTCATGGTTGTCAGCGGGATGAAGCAAGAGAGATGGCCTGTGAGGAAGTGCAGGATACAGAGCGAATGCGCTTGTTTGTTTATATGTATATATACATATAAGAGAAGCCGGAGCAATAACAACGGAGTCCTAGAAAGAAATTATCAGTTATTAGGAGGGGCAGGTTAGGTTAGGTAGAATGTTTGTAGAATTAACTTTGGAATATCGTGGGGAATTATCTTCATGACAGGTGAACTTGGCGGATCAACAGAGAGAGGGGAGAATGCGGAAGCACTGAAAAGACGACGACTGATGAGCAGCTCAAAAGAAGGGCATATGAAGGAAGGTATCGAAGAGAACAGGTGAGAACGGATCTAATAACCTGATTTACGTAGGTGAGATGTAGTGTTGGTCAAGAATGGGAGAAGCATTATTAAATGGGCTTACATTATTCAGCAGGAAGATTGTGGCTAAGCAGCACAGAGCGATTGTGCATACAAAGTGGAGAAAGTTATCTGGGAGGTGAAACTGTCCGGGGTGCAAGATGCAGCAGCTGTGACTGCAAACAGCGTGGGAGAGAAATGAGCACAAGGGGTACCGGACTGACGCCGTGAATGAGAACCACGAAGAAACAGTGGGTTTACATTAGGAGGCAAGTGAAAAAGCAGAAAGGTCCAAATGGCGCGCATTAAATGCCCTCGGCAAACAGTAGACGAAACAGGAGATGGGAGCACGGGCCGAAAAAGACAGGTGAGACATAACCAGTAAGATCATCTCATTGCAGGTGGAACACGAAAAAGGCAAAAAGGAAAGAAGCGCCGGCACAAGCAAACCGGTGGACGAACATAACGCATGAACAATGGATGTGCGTCGGATTAGGGGACATGGAGATTGGAGGCTGCATGCATGCAGGCAATTGTACAAGTGGATGCAAACGGACGATACTAATCGGAGCGCTGCCAAGTGGAAGGAAACACGGAGGGACCGCAGAGCCAGGCAAGGAAAATAGAAAAGGAAGAGAAATGCTCACTGAAGGCCTCAGAAACAGATGCCGAGGTATTAGCGGTAGATGAGCCGCAGATGAGGAATTTGGGCGAGGTATGACTGGAGCGACTGGAACTTTTACTAAGCAGGTTGGACTGGTGGCCAGCTTTGTTGGGGTGTGCTAGGTCGATGGTCTCTCGCCTTCTCTGAAGTGAATTAGCCATGCAACGCAGTTTCGGTCACAGCTGGTTTATTCGCGGAAGAATTGCAAATTCGCGTGGCTTAGCGAAGGTAAGTTGCAGCTTAGCCAACTTACGCACCAAAAGCAACAGGCATGAGCTGCTGGGCTTGGGGCGTGGGTCGGCACATGGGTGAGCGGTACTTAAGCAGAGTACGAGGTTGGAGTAGAAAGAGTTCACAGCAGTGAGGGGGTCAGAGGAGAGAAAAACGTGTCCCAGTTAAGGGAATGGGTTATCACTGGCGCCAGGGGCCAGTTACATGAATGGTAGGAAGTCGGAAAAAGGGAAAGGGGATTGCTTCGGATGGAAACAACTGAAGCAGCTGAACTTGCACCTGACAATACGGTGGTCACTACCCGGGAAGTGATCGGTAATCTGGGTGGTCATATCATGAACATCAATGGAGAATACTAGGTCCAAGATGTTGTTCCCCTTTGTAAGGCAGGAGACATGTTGGGTCCATCCACCAAGACGGACACAGGAAAGGAAGTTGGAGAGGGCGGGAGGGATAGTATAAGAGGACCAGAAGTTTGAAAGAAGATTAAAGTCACCAGTAATAATTTTTGCACCGGCGGGATAGCCAAGTGCAGCACTAAAGACATCCACGGCAGAGTCAATTTTCGCAGGATCCAGACCAGGGGGGGGCATTGACACAGCCAAAGAGGACGTTCTGGCCGGAGGCGTGAATAGATAGCCGTAAAGAATTCTTAATAAGGAGAAGAGAGGGGTGGTCATTATCACCAGCGTGAATAGTGCATTTGACAAAAGCCTAAAGCCCCCCCCCCCACGCCTGGACGGGTGGGTGCTCGAGAAGCCCTGATACCCAGCTATGTGAACAAGGTCAAGCGAGGCATCATCTGACAGCCGGGATTCAGTTACTAGTGTAAAGTCAGCGTTTGAGGTAAATGCCAGAGATCGCAGACGCAAGGTTTTTCTAATTATTGATCGAGCGGTAATAAGAACTAATAGGAAGAGGTTCAGTGTCGGTGTGCACAAAGCATTGATACCAGGTGTCTGGGGGGAAGGAGGGGTTATAGAGTAGCAACGGAGATGGAGGACTGGTGTGACCCCTTCTATCAGAAAAAAGGAAAGATAGTGGAGGTTTGTGCGAGACAGTGGAAGGGTGAGTGGAACTGGCATGGCTCTGAAGGTCACCTTTACTTATGGGGACGACTGCGTTAGACAAATCTGGAAGGTGGCCCAACTGGTTTCCACCTGGAGGGTCCGAGAGTGCGCTATAGGCGAATGCCGATTGAGAGTGGGGGCTAAATGGGTGGGGTGATTAGTTGAACAAGTGAGGACCTGGTGGGAGTACCAGGTAGGCTCACAGGAGGATTGGAGCGGCACTTATAAGGATAACTACGAAGTGTTGCGGCTGAGCTAGCAGCAGGTGGGTAGTTTGTGGCGTCGTTAGAGCAAGAGCGGTGGTTGATAACACTTGTCAACAGTCCAGAGGAAGGACAGGAAGTAGTAAGGCGAGGGCTGATAGTTGTACCAGGGTCTTGTCTTCGCTCTGAGGCTATGATGGGGGGCGCGGGTTTTATACTGAAGTGGCGTGCCACTTGGGGCCTGTGGTCGGGGGGCGAGAGCTACTGGAGGCAGAGGCTACTGAGAGAGACGGTAGAAAAGGACGCTTGTGTGGAAGCGGAACCGGGGGTGGTGAGTTAGACATATCTAGGTCGACAGTTTGCTGGTAGGCAGGGTGAGGCGCTGGGCACGCCTTTGACTTCTTTCCAGTGGGGCTTTGGGTAACCTTCATGTCGGTTCCAGCGGGGTCAGTCTGCATGGGCAAGGCAGAGTTGCTTCTCGGTGAGCGATGTATTTCCCGTTGGGGGAGTTTTATCAGGGAGTATCCTGAAGTCCTTATACGACGAAATGGCAGCAATTGTCGACTTTCTGCTAATAAACCCTCTAGCCGTTAGGTCGTCCGTGAATCGGAATAGCATGGGGCAACTATGTCGCTGGGACCTTTTACGTGGCCTCCTGCAACGGCGCCTATAGTGAGCCATATTGCACGAACTTAGTATGTTGTGTTTCGCTAAGGAAAGTGGTAAGCGGTCTGGAACATTAAAAACCACTGCTTTTTGGATTTGGTAAAGCGGTGGTATATTTCAGTAGGCACAGAGTCGAGCAGGTGCTCCACCGAAACCAAGTTCTTGGGCAAGTATCGGCCACAGGATCAAGGAGACTAGCCAGAGGTGAGGCCTTTCAGAGGATTTCATCAGTTAGCTCGACCTTGTTTCTAAGGTCGACGAAACTCTGCTTAGGGCCAATAGGATTCTTAGAAACTTCACCGTCGACGTTAACGAGGGCGACAGAGTACGGCCTGGTTTTGGGGAGGGGTTGAATGTGTTTAGATTTGCCAACTTTAGCGATACGGATTTTCTGAGCACTGGTTGGGGACTGGGATGGTACGATAAGTAAAAGTGTATGACGAAGGTACGGAGATAGCAGAAATTCGGCCAACTAGACAGAGACAGGCCAAAGGTCCTACCAGACCACGAGTGTATGAGGGTGCTATATGCGCAAAGTTCTAGATGAGAACTATGCAACAATGCTGTATGGGAAGTGAGCTATATGACCCACTCTATATATATTTGCGATAAGAAGGCTTGGGACGATGAGGAATAGTGAGTTCGTAGAATTTTGCTGTGCTGTATGCACAGATGCAGCCCACACAGGATACGGCAGGTGCTTAACTGTAGTAACACTCGTTTGAGCAATGCGTACTCAAATTCGCAACGGGTCCCGAAATCAACGGGCGATTATCCGTGATATTTTACGATACTAGATTATTGAATGAACAATGACACCAAAAAGATACAAACCTCAATATTGAGATCACAAGGACTCAACAAACGAGAAACCGAATTGCGGCATGCGAGCAAGGAGCACGTGTGTCACGCAGGTCTAGAACAAGGATATGACAAAGTAGCGCTCTGGGCGCGAACAAACAACAATTGGTCCATAAAACAAACAGTTCGTAAAGACACGTCAATGGTGTAAGCAGGTGAGTGACGTTAAGAAAACGTGGAACTGCAAAGGTTTTAGGGGGATTTTCCACGACCGGTCGTTACATCGCCCACCAAAATCCTCCCGAATCCTTAGCAGAGTCAAAGGTTTGGTGTACAGATACCGATTCTTTCTACCTACCTAGGTCCTGTTGTCAGCGCGCGCGCCTAATGCTTGTCGTCAACGTTCTACTCATGGTCGCACCCAATCCGTTGGCCAAACCAGCGCGAGGCTATCCTACATCTTCCACGAGAACAACTGACCGATGGCGGGCGTGAAGGGGAAATACAGATGGAGGGGCCGTCCTGCCCTGGCTGTATGTGCTTGCTTGAGAGTGGGTGTGTGTGACGTAGTCGCTGCTACCCCCACGTATTCAAAAGACATTTCAGTAACGACAACAAAAGCAAATTGCGGACACTGTCACATGTTTGATAGGGGTTACGGGGTATAGCGTGCACGGGGTATGTGTGTATGTGTCTGGATGTACAATGGAATCGTATTTATCACCACATATCGGAAAAAACCTTCTGCAAGATAAACGAAAGACTGTGGGCACTGTAACGTGTTCGGCGGAGACCATGTGGTATAACGAGTAGAATGTAGGCGAGTGTGTATCGGGGTGTATGATGGTTCGATACGTCAGTTTGTCGTGATTGCTTCCATATATGGGGTTTCTTTACCCATCTCGAAGACTAGTGCGAAATAGTCTACCGGGCCTCAACGTTATCAGCTTCTCCGCCTTCACTCTCGAGTAGGTTAATATTGCGTTTGTCACGAATTAGCGCTCCGTTGGCTCTCTTCACCTTCACCGTTCTTATTATTCCGCCAGTGCTTTCGATGGTTTCCGTAACTACTCCCAAAGACCAAGTGCTGAAATGTGCGCGTTCGTCGGCGATCATCACCACATCCCCAACCATGAATGGTCTTATTTTGACCAACACTTTTGTCGAGTCCGCAGAGCCGGGGGGTACTGCCGCAGCCATCGCCTCCAGAAAACCTCGGCAAGATAATTTGCCTGCTTCCATCCGTGGAGGTAGCTCTCACCGGGAGTTTACCGGTCCTTGGAAACCCTCGTTCGACCTTAACGTCAATAAGTCGTTCGGGGTGAGCGCCATGTGGGTGGGGTCGCCGTTCATTACTGGAACCAGGGGACGGTTGTTCAGAATTCTCTCCACCTCAGTCATGGCGATGTTCAGCGTCTCCTCGTCGGGCGGCTGTTGCTCCATGATCGACAGCAATATCCGTCTGGCGGACCGAATCATGCGTTCCCATACGCCGCAGCCGTGGCTGGCCTGTGGGGGGTTGAAATGCCACCGTATGCCGTAGGCCACGGTTCGATCCTGCAGTTAGTCCCTGTGTGTTTCTGTGCCAAAGCTGCAATTCCCGGTGGGCGCCCACAAAGTTCGACCCATTATCTGAGTATATATCGGCCGGTACGCCTCTTCGGTTGATAAACCTCTGCAAGGCCCGCAGGAACGAATCGGTGGTCATCAAATGTGCAACTTCCAGGTTAACCGCGCGTGACTTCATGCACTTGATGATACATCCATACCGCTTTTCTAACCACTTCCCGCACTTGATCCACAAGGGCCCAAAATAGTCCAACCCGGCGTCGCTGAACAGCCACCAGCCTGGAGTCCCTCTGCATTCTGGCAACAGAGCCATGTATTGTATGCTCGCCGTGGCATTGCGCCTCCTACATTGCACACAACGTCGGATTACGCGTTTTGCAGTCGCTGTTCCTCTCAGCAACCAGAGGCTTTTCCGGATGTTGCTCGTCACGTGACTTCCCCCGGCATGTCCCTCCACGGCGTGGACGTGTTGTATCATTAGCTCTACTACAGGTTGTCTCGCCGGCAGCAGTATAGGATACTTTGTGTCGAAGCTCAGGTGGGAATCGGTCAGCCTACGATCCACCCGCGGCAGTCCACCAATGAGTTTGGGGTTTGAATGCTTCAAGTCGCCCCTTGGAGATGATATTTCTTTGTTGATTTGTCCCACTTCTTCTGCCCTCTCGAGTTCTCGGGCAAAAGCCTCTCGTTGTATCATTCTGAAAATATTGTATTCTGCAGCTGTAGCTCATCGGGACTTATCGGGCCGACTCGTATCCGGCCTGGGGGGGCGTAGCCCTTTCATGACTAGTACATTTCTCTTGAACCTGGCCAACCAAACTAACGCACGAGGTGCCTTCATCCAGGAAGAAAATCTGACCAATCGTGATAAAACGGATGTCTCTTTGACGACGTTGGCCGCCATAACTACGCCTTTAATCTCCAGTTCTACTTCCTTAGGGGGTTTTAATTCATGAACGGGCCAGTCCTGTTTAGGCATTTGCGGGCATTTTGGCCCTCCCGTCCACGTGTCTAGTTGCCTGAAGTTGGTCGCACCTCGGGAGCACAGATCGGCTGGATTATCGCCAGACCCGACATGCTTCCACTGGTTTCTTGGCTGATTCATCGTGGATGGTCGTGAGTCGGTTAGCAACGAATAAACCAAACCGGCTCCGGACGTTGTTAATGTAGTAAAGTACTATCGTTGAGGCCGTCCAAAAGCTACCCGACCTAATGTAGAGGTCGAAATATCTCTTCACAGCTTGCATCGCCCTGACTGCCAACAAGGCTGCGCTGAGTTCAAGGCGTGGGATAGAGACCGACTTCAGTGGAACAACGCGGGCTTCAGCGAACAGGATCCTCGTAGTATATTGTCCATCTCCTGTACACCATCGTCCGTACACCACAACTCCATAACCGACTTCGGATGCATCGGAAAAGGCATGTAGTTCTCCTGTCCGTGTTGCGTGATCAGGAGTCAAACATCGCGGAATCCTTATATCCCTTAGTTTCTTCAAGGTGTTCAGAAATTCTTCCCCGTCCAGCCGGTCTTCTCGGTCCAGTGACTGGTCCCAATCGACTTTCTCACGGCACAGCCGCTGCAGCAAGATCGTTCCGGGTAGCAGCCAGGGAGAGACGAAACCGAGCGGGTCGAACAGACTAGAGACAGCGGATAGTATACCTCGACGGGTTGCCGGCAACTCGGGAACGCTTAGCTCGAAAACAAAGTTGTCCGCTTCCGCGTCCCATTGTATTCCTAACCCTTTCGACCTTCTCGTGATACGGGAACACCTCGAGCACTTCTGGAGCCTTCAACATCCATTTTGTTAGATGAAAGCCGCCCTCTTCTGGCAATCTTTTCAGGCCCCTGAACTTCGCCAGAGCTGATTCTATATCATCGAATGACCCAAGATAATCGCCCACGAAGACGTTTCTGCCGACGCTATCTACTACCGTCCGATGGACCAGATCTCCATGTTTGTTCGAAGCTTCCCAAAGGGCGTAGTTTGCACAGAAAGGTGTTGGTATGGCTCCGAATGGGTGGACGGTCATCCTATAATTCACCACAGCGTTGTCCCGGTCGCTCTCTCCCCGCCACAGGAGAGGCAGCGCATCTCGTTCTCCTACCGGTATTTTTACCTGATGAAACATTTCCCCAACTTCGGCGGACAGGACTACTCTACCCACTCTAAAACGGCACAAAACTTCGATCAGTGGCGTGGTCCAGTCAGGTCCTTGTAGTAGGCGATCGTTTAACGACTTGCCCTGGAACTTGGCTGCACAGTCGAAAACCACGCGCAGTTTATTGGGTTTCTTGGGGTTGATAACCGATCGGTGAGGTAGATACCAGATACCCTTTCGGCCATCGGCGTTGGAAGACACCTTTTCAACGTAGCCGAGAGCTTCGTTTCGCCTCATTAATTCTGCGTATCGTTCCCACAGATCCTGGTCCCGAATGAAGCGTTCTTTCAGTCGCTGTAGACGTTGCAGGACATAGTTTCTGTTATCAGTCCGCGGGTCAGCAGATGTACGCCATGGGAGTGGAACCCCGAGCTGCTTTCAAGGCCTCTAGTGCCTTGCCGCACCGTTTGTAAAGCTAAGTGATCCTCTTGAGACGACGATGATCGTTCGTCTCCTATGTCATGAAACTCTCTTCAATACAGCCGCTGAATGTGATACTCTATGCAGTCCGTCTTGGTGGATAAATAATTCACGGAGCCACGTCCCCCTACTGTACCGTATAACATTCATCCCAGAGCCGCGCGTACTGCATAAGTTGCCTAGCGGTCGCCCACTCTCTGGTCAAGTACCCAATGCGCCTCTGGCACATCGCAGCCGATGAGGAGATCCACTTCGTCGTCTCCCCAATCCGCGACGATTACGTACTGCAGGTGGGGCCACCTAGTCAAGATTGCGTTCACCGAACTTGGTGCTCGCATGGGGAGATCAGCTAATGTTAATGCCCCCGTTGGTTCGATTTGCTCGTTAGTGTCTAGAGAGATGAGTTGCAACCTCAACCTACCGGCAGTCATTTCCTGTGTTCCGTCCACCGTGCTCACTGCCAACGACGTCGCACCTTTGGCGAGTTGGTGTTTGTCGGCAAACCGCTCTTTCACTAGAGTAGTGTTGGATCCACTATCAACGAAAGCCAACTCTTCGACCACCCCAGTTGGGGTCACTACTCCCACGGCAACTACTCCTAAACGTGCAGGTTTACTGGCAGACCGCGACGCTGAACAAATCACACTGGGCTTGGTGCTCGCCTCTGGTACAGTTTCTCTCGCCTGGTGTAACAATCGATGGTGTCTGCCCGTGCAGCCCTCGTAACCACACCGGTTTCTTGTCCTACAAGCTGCCGTCCGGTGCATGGTGCTGAGACAAATAAAACAGGCTCCTGCCATCCTCGCCGTTCCCCATCGTTCGTCTATCGCGGCGTTGACGAACTTTGGGCATTCTGGTAGTCCATGGCTAGTACCACAGGATCTGCAATTGGGTTGCGCTGTAGCATCTCGTGAAATGGCGTGCGCATTGGTCCAAGGTTGATATTTCGGCTGTTCCCGGGCAGTGGTTTGAGCCTGGCCAGTACTGGGCTTGTTTGCTCAGTTGCTGTCCCGGATAAGTCGGCCAAGTCTGCTGTCGGCCACCTTGGTTTGCCTGTCCAAGTACTCGGTCAAGTCTTCGAAGTTAGCCTCCCGGTCGCTTCGGCTTATCCGTTCTGCTTCTTCCGCCCACCGACCCTGTAGTTCGGGAGAGAGATGACGGACTATGTTTTATAAAGTGTGCATGGCATCTAGGTCAGCCCTGTAACCCAAATGATCGAGGGATATTGAGCAGTTCTGCATCTTAATCACCAGGTCGGCCATTGTGTAGACGTCACCCTTGGTTCTCTTTGCCTCTACCATCACGCTCTCTATCAGATTACGGGCTACTTTGAAAGGTTGGCCAAGCAAGTCCCTTAGAATCTTCCTTGCTCGGGTGAAGCCTTGTTCCAGGTCGAGCATGGTACACCCGTCGATAGCTTCTCTTGCTCGGCCTCGACAGTAGTGGGTCAGGTAGAGAAGCCTTTGCCCGGAGTCGGTTACCTCATTTTCGACGAACGTTTCGAACTGTTTGAGGATCTTGCAGTAGTGTTCAGATTGCCCGTATAAAACCGACAGTTATCTTCTTGGCAAATCGATCGTTGGTGTTTTATAGTCGGCTACCGGCGTGAAGTTTCCTATTTTGTTTGCCCTGATCCATCGGAAGTGTAGTAGCAGTTGGTCTCTGGCTCACGCTCTTTATGTCTACACTTCTGTTCTGCTTCAAGGGCCTGATGTCTGGTCGATAACAGTTGTTGTTCTAGGTCTAATATCCCCATCCTTACAATCCATATTGCCATCAGTAACACATGGACTAGCAATGACAGGACTGGGCGATCTAACATTAACTAAAAATCAAAGGTACCAAAAACCTCCCCAGTGACTTACCGTATTACCTCCTGTCCAGGTTCCAACGTCTTCGATCATTTTCTTGGTATTTTGAGTGTTTTTTCTGGTTTTAAATTGATCTATTGAGTATTGTAACACACGTTTCAGCAATGCGTACTCAAATTCGCAACGGGTCCCGAAATCAACGGGCGATTATCCGTGATATTTTACGATACTAGATTATTGAATGAACAGTGACACCAAAAAGATACAAACCTCAATATTGAGATCACAAGGACTCAACAAACGAGAAACCGAATTGCGGCATGCGAGCAAGGAGCACGTGTGTCACGCAGGTCTAGAACAAGGATATGACAAAGTAGCGCTCTGGGCGCGAACAAACAACAATTGGTCCATAAAACAAACAGTTCGTAAAGACACGTCAATGGTGTAAGCAGGTGAGTGACGTTAAGAAAACGTGGAACTGCAAAGGTTTTAGGGGGATTTTCCACGACCGGTCGTTGCATCACCAACCAACAACTCTTGCTTGGATCACAACAGCAGGTTATGCGGGGAGGTATAATAATATTGGTTTATTTCTTGATCGTGGTCAGGACCCATGCACAAGGCATAATCAGAGAGCACAGCAATTCACGGTAATGTGCAGTACTCACAATTTTGAAGTTCATGGTTCACACAATTGCAGTAATAGAACGATAAGCTTGGGCGGTGTTTAAGTGACCTGAAGCGGAGAGGGTCAACGCGGTCATTGTGAAACGGTTTCGAATTCGGGAAAGGGAGGATGTAGTTAGCGGGAGGGGCGTAAGAATGTAGATAAAGCGATACTGAAGAGGGGTAAAAGTGCAGTGTTCGCAAGATCCCATGAAGCAACTGGTGTCGGACATCACAACATGAACAGGGAGTTGAGGTAGGAATAATACACCAATTGCCTTGTTTGGTTGTATGTGAGTATTTTTCGCATTATGTACAGATGTGAAAAAACAATCGATGACGGTAAAGAAAGAAACTAATAGAAAAAGGTGACCAGTGGCAGACAGAATGCTCAGATGAAGAGACGAAAATAGAGGTTTTGGTGGAGAAGGACAGGTGGCATCAGCAGCATGTTTTTTATGGGGGTCAGTTCAGATTTCACACTGAGTTTTTGTGCAAGTCTCTCTCGTACACACACATTGTATCCAAGACGGAACCAAACCTCGTACACTTGGGTATAAAAATATCTTCCAGGTGTTAAAAGTTTACGTAATGGAAGAAAATATCTCAGTTATTGATCGGTATGAAATCTGAATGAAGAGTGAAGGAGGGAAGCTACCAGAAAATCAGTAATTGGATAGCTTTGTTGTTGTTCTGAGACAGAATTCGATAAACGCGTCTCTCGAGTTTATGCGTCATTTGAAAAGAGAAAACTGGAAGATAAATTACACACAGGAACAAAACTAGACTGAGGATGCAAACACAATGAATAGATAGACAGATAGCGAGACAGACAAGCAGACGAGCGAGAGAACGAACAGGCAAACGGCAAGAAGTTAAGAAAAAACGACTGAAGACAAAAGAAGAAGTATTTAGCACACCGAAAATTCATTTTTTCATGCTTTGATTATCCATCTCAAGATTTGTTGTTGTAAACTCGACGCAGAAAAAAAGTACGACAATGTTTAGATTGTGACAGGCAGGAAGAAACGGGAAAGAAAACAGAGTGGCATCATGAGGGAAAAAGAAAGACAATCAAAAGAGGAATATTCGTATTGGTAAAAGAAGTCGACTGTTCCATCTGCGACTCTGAATTTCAAAATCGTAAACACCAAGGGTTCCATAGGAGCTCATACAATCTCATGGGGAGAATGCACAATTCACCTGAATGCATACGTGCTAAAAGATGAGTGGAGAACACAGGTAGGTGAACAGAAACGATGGCTCAGTGGCCAGGCGGGAATAAAAAGGGGTAAAATGAAGCAATTACATCGTCGCTAACTACTTTCACACGTTGAACAACGAGGTGGAAAGTATGGACAAGCTAATGGACGGGGCCAAATGAAAACTGCCTTCGCACAAGAGAGGAACAAACAATAATAGCGCCGGGTCTAGGCATAAATGGTCAAATGAAATGGGTAGAATCAGTCAGTTCCAGCAGTAACAGCAATCTGATAATTTACGAAATGTCATAATCTTTCAGTGTGTATTACACACACACACGTACACCGACAAAAACGCTGGCATACACACAAGCAAAAGATAAAATCGACAGGCAACCGAGTCGGTGAGCACCTGAGTAGATTGCAGTGCGTCGAGAAACGACCAAATAAAGTAATCAGTCGCACACGCACAAGAACACGAACGCACGGTTGAGCAGTACACGAACTGTCAAGGTCGTGAATCACGAAATTGGTGACGGCATGTGCTTGAGTGTTAATATGCCTAAGACGGATCCGTTAGTATATTTTAGATATGGGATCGATGGACCGAGTGGAACGAGGGTATCCCCTTATGAGAGAAAAACCAAATAAATAGGTGAAGGTACAGTGGGACAGAAACTTCGGAGGATGCACTGGTGGATGCGTAGCGAGAATGAGTTAGGAGTAGGGCTATGGGGAGTGGGATGTAAAATCGCTAGATGGATCACATCTTGGTGAGAATCAAGGAAGATTTGCTAGGCAAGCCATGTAAAATGTTATCAAATAGAGCTGAAGCAGAAGATCCAGTATCATCTATAAATCTAACTCGCGATAACAACTAGCAGCTGCACGTTGGTGTGCCGCAGTTGTTTACAAAACTAGGTCACCATTTCAGGTAATGAGGTGATACAAACTAGAGTGGACACAGATATAAGTCTAAAAAGTGAGTAAGAGAAAAGAAAACGAGACAATCTGGATTTCACGCCGGGGCGAACTTGAGAGCGGCCTGACTGGGTCACGCCATGGACTGAAATTCTGCCATTTCAGAATAGGTAAAGAGGCTCTGCCAGCTGACCTCGATGGAGCGATTCTCGAGGTAAAAATACCGCTAGAAGAGCGAGATGCTTTGCGATCCCTATGGTGGGAAAAGAACAACCAGAACAAAGCGGAGATAAATTGTAGGATGGCCGTTTATTCCTTCGGAGCCGTATCGTCACCGCTTTGTGCTAACCAATCCCTCCGAGAAACCGGGAACAAACACGGAGCTCTGGTCCACCGGTCGGTCGTAAACAGCGTCAGCGGGAACTTAGTGATGCCGACTGCTTTGGGCCATTTGATTATGTAGACTCGACCCTAGCGCAGTTCAGGAGCCTAACAAGATTGCTAGAAGAGGGCAGCGTCCATCTAACGAATTGGACGCCGAACGCTTCAGAAGTGCTCGAAGTCACTCCGTACCACGGAAGGGCCGAAAGGGTTGGAGACCTGGACGGTCTTCCACTCCTTATCGAATGCACGCCAGGAAAACAACGCAACCCTGCCTTTCCTTGACTGTGAACCCGTCCAGAAGCGGCCCCTGACTCAAAATCAATTGTACCAACCGAGGTGCTCTCATCGGCAGATATTTTATAGTGAATGCTTCTGGGCATTCTGCCCTATTTTTGTTGACCAAGAAAGCGAGTTGTAGGTGCAGTTTGGTCGATCGGATGATCTGGGTGACACTCACTGTGCTAACTGCTAATGAAGATTGACCCCCTCTGGTCCCATATTTCCCTGCAAGTTCCTTTCCTACCAGAGTGGTATCAAAGCCACTATCTACGAAAGCCAACGCTCTTATCACCCCAAACGGGGGCTTTTACAACAACTGCTAATACTCTCAGGCGGACGGGGTTAGTGATAGAGCGAGACACCGAACAGACCACACTTGGCTTCGGGATGTCTTCGGCATTCAAATTCTTGGGTTTGTGCCGAAGGTAACGGGGTTTCCCGTGGCATTCATCCCGACTACAACTTGTTTTCGTCCAGCACACCGGCGCCCAATGGGAATCGTTGAGACAAACAAAGCGCGCGCCCAGTCTCTCAGCCATTGCCCATTGTTCGTCGACGTCCACTAGGCATTGAAGCGCGCCACAAACCTTACGTCCCGACAAATTTTCACCCTCGCGGAATAGAGCGTGCGTGTTTGCTCACTGTTGGCCCCTACTTGGTCCCCTGGTCCAGCTTTGTGTCGCCACAGTCCTGGGTAGCTCGCTCGTCTGGCGCGCAAGTTGACGGAAACCACTGCTTGCTTTTCGGGCATCATGGTCTCTAAATTGCGTCAGGTCCTCAAAAGTAGTTTCTCGCCCAACCCTACTGATCCCCTCGGCTTCCTTGGCCCATCTACTCTATAATTCCGTGGGTAAACTGCGCACTATGGCTTCCAACGTGTGAAGCGCGTTCAGGTCCGATCGACAATCTAGGTGATTCAGAGCGACGCTGTAGTTCTGCATTCTTATCGTCAGACTGACTGGAGAACTACAAAGTTCTCGTATTGTTTATTCAATTTGCAGCACCATTCTGTGCTTCCAACAAATAGGGACAGTTTTACTTTTGGTGAATCAAAAGCGCGTGTTCCGCCGGCATAAGTCAGTTTCAGTCGTTCCTTGGAATTGTCAGGCCGAATGGTCGCATGCTCAATGGTTTCCGGGACAATCTCTCGAACTCGTCTTCGAATCCGTTCTCCGCTGGCGGACTCAGATTCTGCCTAAGCTGGTTTTCTACTTCTACTATTCTCAGCCTACAAACATCATCACGTTCAAGCTCTATATCACTGGCTGAAGTTCATGAAAATGCACTGAGAGGACCATTAGATCTTTCAATATTTAAGGAATAAGTATCACCCAAAAATAGCTCACGGATTGCCGGGCTACTTCATGTCCAACTTCAGTTTGCCTTTATCTTCTTGGCATTTCTGATTGATTTCCTCGTGAAGACTCCAAGTTGGGTATTCTGACAGTTATTCCGATCACGAGTAACACGTAGCCCAATTAACGAATCTCAAAGTCAGAACAAGATTGGTTCGCTCATTCTACGGTACCGAATTACCAGATTATACGCGTATAAATTATGTGATCACCTCAACTCTACGGCTACAATTTTTAGCAACGAATATCAGAGTTTGGCAAAGGTCACTGTCAGATACGACCGTCACGGCAGTCCACATTCGAGTCAGATATATGCCATGGCAAATGAGCGAACTATAACTAAATGTTCAAGTGTAGCGGTTGATGCATGCTTTATTTGTTCGAGGGTCAATAAGATAAAGAGCACAGTTTCGACAATGCAAGTACATGACAACGGCTGGGGATGATTTCCACACATATATGTTTCAGCCAGTATATCCCCCTATCTGTCTTACAAACCTCAGGGAATGTTAACACTCAGTACATTTTGCGGATTTACATCAATTCAGAAGGCCTTCAAAAGCGGAAATTCCGTGGCTCATTACGGGCTTCGATCCTTACACAAGATTGTTTAGGCACTCCATCACTTCCACCTGTTTGCCGTACCCGTAGAAATTCCCAACAACGAAAGGGCCCGTGACAACGGTTTTCAAGATGTGGTACTGTACATTCCCTAGATGCTTCTCAGGGTCCATGAAGCAGTACAGCCACCGACATGTTATTGAAAGGAGATACAGATAGGCACCTGATTCATATGAACGGTCTCACGTAGTATCGCTGAGTGTGGTCTTTATGCAGATAGTAGCAACCGGGAAGAGCAGGCTATTCGCATACGCTAGGCTTGCCCAGAATTGTTCGCGGGTCCCGAGGTATTTGGAAAATGTCAGCGTTTAACATCTGTAGGTCCGTTAGTGGCATGAAGAATTTGCTGTACAACGGAGGGGTGCCATGCTTCGAGTCACTCGCACTTCTGAATTCCGAAGCAGCAATATAACTGCCAAAAGTAGAAGTAGCCACGTAGTTCACGATGTCTAAGACATAAATAAACATTACGCGGTCACCTAACCCTTACCAGATTGACTCATGGAAGCAGTCTTCTGCGCGAAATCCGACGCAGAAGCTGCTGCTGTTGGCTGCTCTGGTGAAAGAAGCAGTAGTTGCAGTCTCAGTTTCTTGGTGGATTTTGACGAACCAGGACGACCATCTATGAACGGGCATCGGGTTTCACAGTTTTATTTAGTGCTACCAAACTGAGTGGGTAGAACATTTCCTTAGGACAAAATCTCACGACTCCAGGTATTGCACCGAAGAAGCGGTCCGAAACAAGGTGTTTTGTATTGTACTAATAAAAGTGAAGTTTTATCTTAAACTCAGCGAGAATATCGTCACCTTAGGACAGAATCGCAAAACGAACAATTAGCACGAACCATACCTGAAAGCTCAACAGGGTGGGCAGTCAGGTGCGCACGAGAAACTCGTGTCAAACTAAAACAAGTCGAAGTCAACCAATCTTTATAATAATCTTGCTATCGAAAGTTCTTTGAGCCTAGGTTAACCAATAAGTAGTGCAAAAAATCAATTTGGCAGTCCTGAACAAAACAAGGCACACGGCTTCAAGAGAAAGAGAAAGCGGTATTTAGGGAGTGAATCTACCACTTGGAAGGTGACTTTTTGTTTTGGATAGGTCATTTTAAAAGAAGTTTGCTTTCGTGTGGTCATATATTTCCGCAGTGCCCATGAGACAAGGGATAGGACTCAGAAGCACTTCCATAATGACTTCTTTCCTCACCCTTCCTCCTTGATGATTATTAGGATATCACTTATTATTATTATTATTATTATCATTATTATTATTATTATCACTATTATTATTATTATTATTAATATTTCGAAAATTTTGAATCCAAACCTTCTTGATGCTTCTTAGGCTCCCTACAATTCCCCCCTTACGTGAGAGCTGACATTCGGGTTGCTAGACCCTTGGACAGTGAGCGAACGTGCTGGTTTCTCTTACAGCTCTCTCCGACGGCAATCCGGTGATATCACGCGACTTGAACTCCAATGCACCGACAGACAAGAAGAGATTCCAAGTGTTGGAAGCACGGACAGATGCGGTGGTAAACAGGTGCAAGAAACTGGACTACCATTGGCATCGGCCGCCAGTCCTACGCCCTGATTTGATTTGATTTACAGCTTGGCTGACATAGCCATAAACCTCAAAATGATAAAGAGGAGCTCATTATTAAGTCAATCAACGAGCGAAGTCCGGATATAAACTCCATTTGAATTTAATTCTAAAGCCGGTGTTGATAAACTTTGTTTGATCGTCTTGTTTCAACACCGGAGGCAATCAGCTGTCCGTATCGCGGTTCGGCGCGCGGGTTGAGTGCGGTTCCAGTGTGCTATTAATTTATGGGCGGCCGCTAGGTTTGAAGAGACTTCCGCGTGATTTGAAATTTGTGACTATGAAACACAGGCTCAGCAGTCTTTCCCCGTCACCTGCATTCAAACTCCGTAGAATTGATCAGGGTTCGTCCTCCACCGGCCGAGAATCGAACTCCGTTTGCAGTTTATTGGATCTCAGTGCCCAAGTTGTAGCTGAGTCCTTGCCTTTTGAATACGTGGAAAAGACTCTGGTTCATGTTCCCGAACCCGTCCAGGAAAAAATTATTTATCATTCTTTTCCACGGAAAGACAGTGATATATATACATATGCCTCGTTTCATTCTAAATCCGATAAGGGTCGGGACAAAATACCGTATTACGAAGGCTTGGAGTACTTTCAGAACGATTGTGTGGAAAATGTCATTCAAATAGGTATGATATGTGCAAATCTTCGATTTGTCTATTCCAGGTTTTCACCTCACCGGTTCGGTGAAACAACCCCCATGTGTTTCGTCGGATCCTGAGAGGCGAAAGTTCGAGGTGTCAATAACTTTTGACAGGTATGGTTTTAACAATTTACCGTTCATTCCTATAGATGCAAAATCATATCCGTCTGCTGTGATTGTGGAAACAAAGGTCTTTCATGGTGTCCGCATGTGGTCGCACTCGCCCTCTACCGAATCCGTCAACCACATATGGTTGATTATCGATCGCCGATTTCCGGTCAGTCTCTTTCTAATAACCGGGAAAATGTATTACGCCACACTCTGTAGTGTTGAAATGACACCCGTTTTCATATCAAAGGTCGAGTGTACACTGCAGCAATCAGGACGATTTCGTTTGGTTCAGAAACGTGGCCACTGCGAGTGGGAGGTATAGACAGATTGTAGGTATTCGAACACGCCTTCGTATCCTTTCTAAAATCTGGTAGGAACACCATATTAGTGGTGCTGACATTATTTGCAGAGTATTGGGTACACAAACCAGATCATTAGACGAAACGCTGATGGTAACCGGGCTAAGGTGGTTGGGACGTGTTGCACATGCCTCTGGACAGGACACCTCGGCGAGCATTGTTCGCTGAGGTGGGTAATGGTTAGGTTGGTAAAGATGACCAGTCCATGGCCTGAAAGAAAGGCATGGAAAGCGTAACCAGTAGGTTTGGCCATGTGTGGTGTGTTAGACATCCTGCGTGCGAATCAAGAGATCACCTCACTCAGTGGTTAGATACGTCATGGGACATGGCTCGGTGACGCGATCAGCGGCACTTGTGAATTCTTTTTCGTTTACTCATGCTCTTGTTTTTCATTTTCGACTGTGGTTACTGTTTCGGGATAGAAACCAAAGCCACTACACCCAGTGCATGCGTGGTAGATTGTATGGACTGAACCAAACTTTTTCGGCAAGTGATTATCAATTGAGTATCATTTATGACCAATCTGGTAATTGGCAGGAATGACGCGTTTCTACTGTGCTAAAATAAATCTAGTAAACCATAAGTATCACAATAACCAAAATAGTAGTTTGAGGTCTTCACTGATAATTGAACTCAGGATATGAAGGCAATGGCTGCTTGTTGATGTTTTTATACCCAGTCAGCACAGGGGTGCGCATTTTGGTCTCAAAAAAGTCCCGCGGGGGACTATTTTAATAATACGGTATCAGTTGGAGAATTTACCCCGTTGCTTCAAGTACGTTTCATAACATAGAAGTACACCTTGACTTCTTTGTAAAATGCTACATTTTATACGGATGTTATACACTAGCAAGTACTCGGGTCGTGCCAAGTAAATTTCGAGGGTGTTCATAGATCATATTATCTCCCCAAAAGAAATTAATGAGAGTTCATCAACTAGTACCTCAAGATGAAGTAATATAGTAGGACTTACCGAAATTTCAAAGTAAAGCACGTAGGCCGCTGCATTCTTGATGTGTTCAAAAATAGTCTCAGAAATATCCCCGAGGTGTTTCAAACGGGACGAATTTGGGACTAAATCGCGACTAATTTGGGACTACTTTGCTGATTGGGTATATACACATGGGTACGGTTGAGAAAGGTATCACCTTAGACACAAAATTCAGTTGCTTTCTACTGCGTGCTTACACACGAGTGTAGTTGAAGGATATACCCCATTGCATCGAATTCTCGTTGCACTATTGAGAATAACCGGTAACATGACTCTAAGAATTTAGAGCGACAAGTGGTTTCGGTTGGTTAAGCTTGGTAACGAGCCGTTAGTGCATTGCTGTTACCAAAACGTTATTGGACAAGCACGTTCGAAGCACGGAAGGAGACTGTTCAATATGCTGCATAAAATAGGTCAAATAAGCAGAAATGGTAATAACACAATCCGACCACCTAATCCATGAGAATTCGGGCAGTGCACTACGTAGGATACCAATGGGTCGGGCGTGATTGTAGGCCGGACTACAGAATAGCAATGCTTGCGCACCGTAACATTGCGTATGCTTTCTAATATCAGCACCAGCAGACGTGAGTAATTTGTGCATCACCATCAATAAATCCACTGCTATTATGCACCCGCTGTTTTCAGCAAAACGCTGTAAACAGGTTATCCCTATACTTCAGTTAAAACGACAAAGATTTCGCTTTTATTCCACTTTCAGTTTGATCGAAAATTGTGACAATTCTGTGACTATTGTAATGGGTTTAAGTGACCCGTCTGTCCACACGCTTTTATGCTCTCTGTGATGCAATATCTCGGTGATCTCATGGGCACAAAGACGTTTGGCGTGCCGGTAGTTTTCACCGATAACTGCCAGTTTTAAACTGCCGTCTATAGTCCTATCGATCCTAGTATGCATCGTAATAACACCAAAGTTTGTTTATCATGTGTTCTGATCAGTACATGTTCGGAGTCAATACTGTGTTTATATTCGACGGCGATGAACTCCAGCTTTTAATATTATTCAGTAGTGATAGTACATTTAACAACTATCGTCGTTTGACTCAACTTTTCCATGATTTCATGCGACTTTCTCTTGTACCATGCACTCTGGTGGTAGACAGAATTTCACTGTCGTCCGGATCGGTACCACACCTGACCTGTTGGGAACCTATGTAGTTCTTCAATCCAAGTCTCAGGGTATGGCTGGCAGCTATTCCGAATTGTGCAGTGGGCCTTTGTGGCTATGGAATATATACCCCTTCCAGTGTACTTACGCGCAAGCATGTAATAAAAAAATTTGATCGCCCTGAAGAATGAGATGATTTAGATCAAAACACGCAGAAAGCTATGCATATAGGGGTACATCTTTCTCAAATTTCTCCTCAAGACTAGCTAAACCCACTTCAGAACTAGAACTTACGTGTTTTATCTGTCACTTCGCTTATGTTGCAGAATCCTGCCCTGCAGCGGTATTTTGCTTTTGAAGTATGAAGGAACAGCACACGGAGTATACTAATGGGTGATATCTGTTCATCTGCATATGCTAAATAGCTCGTACCGCAATTAAGGAATCTGATGGACTAGATTTGGCCGAGACAGTTTTCTGCTTGCTAGTTCATTCTACGTTATTCATCGAAACCTTGTTACATGCTCCGCTTCATCACAGCAAATACAACAAACTGACTTTCGATTAACTCGCAAGCATACAAACTCGTGATTAGTCATTTATGATTCATTTATTTACCGTTGCGACTTTTAAGAGGAATGGGATCTAATAATGACTGATTGGTTACGTAGCAGGAACTACAATGAATTTACCAGCGTAGAGTCTGTAACAAGACTCGATTTTTTTCTCGCGTTAAATAAGAATTCTTGTTCAACTGGCCGTTGGTCAATAAGCACGGTTGCCAATCGACCTTTGATATTTCACGCTGTCGCAAATGTACACCAATCGTTTTCACTCCCGATCGTTTTTTTAATTTTCCATGAGTTGGTAAATGCCATTCTTGTTATCATGTTCACATAGTGCCGAACATTATGGTAAACAGATAGGTGATCCACACTAACAGAAAGAATAGAGTGGCGTTCATTAAAGACAAGATAACCAGTCACACGAACGTGTTGGACTTCCTGGTTTAATAAACCACTCCTGATAAGACAAGATTTGCCTGCCGAATGGTGGGAGACAAAAGACCGGTGGTGATCGGGCGGTTCAAAGGATTTTCCACCTCGGAGGTCAAAGGTTCGAATCCTACCACCGCTGGTCGTTTAGATTGTTGGCAGTTATCTGCTGTTGCTGAATCGTTACTCCGCCTGACTTATAGAAAGCTTATGTGGTTCTCCATCACTCTAAGTCTCAGGGTCAGATTGCCGGTAATCTCTAATACTGCAGCGAACCTTCCACACTATGAGGTATATTGCTTCCGCCGCATTCATGCATTAACATGCAGTAAATATATCCAGCTCTCCCGATTAGTGGTGTAATTACAATCGAACTTTCTCCTACACATTTCTCCGGTCGTACTTTTCTTCGCTACTTTATTTGTCCTTTGTCTTCCAACTTTATAGTACTGCAAGGTTAATGGTTGATAAAACCGACTCTGGGTTGTATTTTGCGGATAGGTAAACATCGTAAATTACTAATGAAGTATGTAACTAACGGGTATTGGGATGCTTATTTCGCGTGTTGGGAAATCACTTAAGGCATTGCGTCCCGTCCGCCATCTTTGAGTCGAGTGGAAGTCGACAGGTGACCCGAAGAGGCACTGAAATGTCAAGAAGTGCCTAGTGTCTTTGTGGTTGAGGTCTTACTGTTTGAAGGTGTACATATGGGTACACGACCAGACTGGTTATTCCATGTGACCAGGGTGTGTTCACGTTTTCCCGCCACAACGTATGAATCCAGTCTTTAAGTTGACGTGAGCTGTCATCTTAAGTGTCCCCCGGATCATTATCATTCTGGATCTGTTGGTACCTTATTATTCATTTCAGGCGTCAGTATATATATATATATATATATATATATATATATATATATATATATATATATATATAATTGCTTTTCCATATTTCGGAGTAATCCTATCACTTAAAACTTAAATTCCATTCACATTGAGATGGCTCTGTCAAACCTCAGTAGGCACAAACCATGATAAACCAAAATGCATTTTTGTCCTGTTCATTAGGGATATTGTTGGATAGGAACTTACGTATCTAAAAAGATATGCATCCAATAAGTACACACAGTTAACGCTTAAGTTCTTCATATATTTACCGCTATCGAATGCAAAGTTGCTGATCTACCAAAGGATCTCCGTTTCTGTCTCACCAGTTTAAGTAAATCCACGTGTGTTTTTGTCGTATTGCGGCGCATTGCTGTCTCACTACAGCCACTTCAAAATCGAATGGTTAGCAATGAAGCTGACTGATTCCCATCTCCAAATGTGGTTTATAAACTCTGGTTTTGAGCAAAAGATTTTTTTAACGTCGGAATTTCTGGCAGTAAACATTACACAGAGAAGAGAGGTGATGATAAATTGGACGACCCATCATGCATATTTTCTTTCGTTGTTGCATTATTCAAAACTTTTGTCGTTGTTGTGCTATAGTTCTACTTGGTTATTTTGAATGTCGCCCGTCAACCGATGCGATCCTGCACTCCGTGAACCAAGCGCAGTTCGTCTTAACAACCCTGGGTGTCACTTGCATCACAACAGCACTTTTCTTCGACTAATCATACCAACAAACCGTGTGTGTGTGTAGTCTGTTGAAGTCGCCGATATGCGCAAAAATACGTTTGCTCACTGTCAAACGAAATGATGGTCATAAAATACCATTAAATGAGTGGGTTTGTTTTTCGGCTCAGCACCAAGTTTATGACGCCCCCTTTAACCCCCGGCTCTCCGGATTGTAGTAGCAGTTGGTCTAACCTACCATCAATGTTTGGTTTTTGCCGGTAACGACTCAGTACATCTCGTCGGCAATCCACTGAGATGTTCAGTTCCGTCTTGTTTGTCGTATTGCCGTGATCTCCACCATCTACGTATCGACAATTCCACGCGTGGTTGCCGTTGTCGTTCATCTTCTCATCTTACCACTGGATTCACAAATAGTGTTCCGGTGGTGCGTTGGTCGTTTGCCATTTTTATTTCCCTCACTTTCGGTGTCCTCTCGCTGCCGTGTAGGCCCTCAGAAAATCATAGCTGTTTATGCCATCCCCCGAACGCACTGCACACTCCAGTTTCCCTCCTTCCCCCCCCCCCCTTGCCCTTCAAATCCGGTATCGTGCTAACGTGGTTTTCAATTGTCATAAATTGTATCTGGGGGCGATAAGCTCCGTTTCGTTTCTGGACATTCAATCTTTAAGGAAAATGACATGATAGAACCTTGGCCATCATTCCGGGGCAACGGAGTCATGAAAGATTCCAGCTAGGTTGGCTGTGTCGACTTTCTGATCTGTTCCGAGTCATCAATGGGCAAAGTAAATAAGTTATAGAAACGAACGAGGCAAATGATCTTAACGAAGACCGGATGTGCGCTGCAGCATTTAGTCCAGTTCTGTACAGTGGCCGCCGCGTTTCTAGGATACACGAAGTGTCGGTATTACATCACCAATATCTTCCCCGAATCTGGTGAGTATACCGTATCTTTAACTTGAACAAAACAGCTCACCAAGCTAAGTTGGTTTAGAATAACAGTAGCGCCTCTCCTTGTCTTTTCATAGTTTTTTTTATTTCCGAGTTAGGCATTCTTTGAGAAATAGCAATGAAAACGGCTGCACCGAACGCATGGTTAGTGGTTTTTTGAAGTGGAGCACATGGAAAGTTGTGACCAGGTGCCGATCAGTGGCACTCTTGTGTTCCCTCACCTTTATCGACTTGATGCTGTTATTCGTAGTTCTGTTGTCACTTCCGATTGAGGTGCCCGCTGAGACATGAAAACCAGAGCCGTGGCATCTAGTGCATAGTTAATGATTGTTCGAACCGATCTGAGGTGATATGCAGTTTTCATGGATAGTGGTACTTCACTAATTATTTATCTTTCACCAGTTAGCGCAAACCAATCAAACGTGCGTATCAGTACCAAACTAAATCTTAATTTGTTGTTTTGCAATTCCTTCTTCCAACTTGCCTCTTGTTTTATTCATTCATACAAACACAGACGCACTTGTTCGCATGGATCGGAGCCAGTTACAGAAGTTTGCTCAGTACCTAATCGCCTCACATCCGAACAAGGTTCTTCCGAGCGCTCAGCAATTAGCGGACGAGTTGTTACAGCCAGAATCCAGCATCAACAAAACCTCCGGTAAGCATGGACTCTTGATGAGGACGACGGGCAGTGGTTTTTCTTTCGTTCTCAGTTGTTATCATTTCCGCCGCATTAATATGTATTCGTGTATCCAGTAATTCGGGTGGTGAAGTCTTACTTGTTTTTCCTCCTCCTCAGTGTAATATCAGTCACTCGTTGTTCGGCTAACTGTGTGTTCACTCACGGGCACGTTGGGGACTTCTGTTTGCTCCATGAGAAGTCGAATAGTTTAATAACATTAAGCCAGACATAGAACGTTCCGTTCGTTTGGCACTAGTTCCGTTTTTTCTGGATGGAAATTCATTCTACTTCTGGGAACCTTATTCTATCCATTTTTCGTGCACGTAGTATAGTCGCCCTAGTTTTCGCCGTTATGACTAATCGGATCGATCGCCGAAGCTCTCTCACGCACACGTCTGTCATTTAAAATTTTGTTCTCCGTCTCTGTCCCTGATGCGTGCCCCCCCCCCCCCCCCCCCCTCGCCCACTCATCTGGGTCTTCTTCTCAGTGTGTGCGTACGTGCTTACCTTCGGATGATTGAAGCCCGCATAATCCCAATGGCATTGTTCCCCTTCATCGAGGCTTTGCTTGCTGCCACTCTGTCCACACACAGACGAATCACCGGACATTCGTCTGTTTAACACTCAAGGGTCTAAACACAGTGTTTTATGTGCCCTTAGATTCATTACTATAGTTCCGATTAATTGTGCACGCAGTGATGCAGTGCTGTGTGTGTGTGTGTGTGTGCGTTAGCGAACAGTTCAAAAAGCTTTGTGGCACAGAATCCACGACGGTTTCCGTCGTGCTCCGCTTAGGGCAGACACATTTTTAATGCTGATTGATTTGGTTCAATTTATGCGTGTCGTCAGATTGTTGGTCAGTGGGCGTTTTCCGTCCTAGAATGATTAACCCAAGAAAGATTTGTGCCAATCTTTATTGTTTCGTCAACTGCGACGTAATAATCCTAGTTAAATGAAATTTTTCCAAGTCTGTTGTGTAAACGGATCACAATCAGCACTTGCACAGCACACGACCAAACACTTCGTACGAACGCATTTTTTGTTCGACATTTACCCATAACCCGTTTCGAGGATCTCGACAACTTAGTCACTGATGACCTACTATCAAGGCGTGATGCCACAGTAATACGGGCTAGGAAAAGTAAATTTGCAGAAAACGTAACAACCACATTGTCATAAGTTGCAGCAAAGATCTCACAGCATGACCGCCAGTGGTTACCATTCTGAGTCATATTGGACAACGTCTCCGGTCAAGGGCGTCCCAAACATCCGAGTCCTCAACCAGTTTGGCGTTAGGAATAGATGTCAGTGTTCTGAACTCCAAACTGCTTTTCCTGACCGGCCCCGAGCTAAGTGAATGAAGCAAGATGCGTTGTCGGTGCGGTGGTATATGGATAACGTACTCGCCATACTCAATGTAATGCCGAACCGTAGGCAGTTCGTCTGCCTACAAAACTAACAAACTGTGAGGTTACTAATTCGAGGCTTCCCTAATAATCACAAGGTCCTTCTTCAGATAGCGATGAACAAAAGCGAGACGTGGGGCTATACGTCCCACTCTAAATGACTTGACTGACCGTAGTTATTCTCCGTGTGTTAACGAGAATCACGGATCTTGTTAGCGTTTTTAAAAATCCTATCGTAAATAGTTACTGTCCTAATTTAACTTGGAAGGCGAAACCAGTGAGATGTACGTGTATTTGCTCGGCCAACCAATTCAAACTGGTAAAGCATGTGCAGCCGTTAAAATAGTTCGTTTTCACACCCGCACTGCACCGGGATCGGTTATTCTCCGGCTACCCGCGCATTGGGGTTTCTTTTTCACCTAGTTGCCTACGTCCATTCAGCTTGTTCTCTTATGCATCATCCTCGTTGCATAGACTCGATTGTTCCCTAGTTGACTGTTTGATCTGTACTTCTCGATTTCGACCGTCTTACTGCCTGTCTGGGGTATCCCGCTGGGGTTCGCCTGTTTGTCGGTATGGTCCTTTTTGTCTTTCTCGAGATGCTCCCGAAATTTGTGGCAGATTCTTCGGTCTGTGGCTCTTGGTTTGGTTGGTGCGATCTACCTCTTTCTGCAGCCACAATAGCCTTCATTACACTAATACCCAGTTTTACATTCATCCATTCCGATCAGTGATTAATTTGTTTAGTAGTTCTCTGGAAAAAGCATGATGGATAGTGCCCAAAACACAAATTACAAGACTCCCTGTCGATTTTCATGTCACTTAAGTCTTTTTGTTTAGATTTTCACACGGTTCGCGTTTCATGATCTTCTCTCCTTCCTAAACAAGATAGTAATTGAGCTAGCTCAGCTTTCGCACAGTTCAATATCCTATTTGATGTGTTAAAATATGTGCATCCAATTTCTGGTTACCTTCTGTAGTACAATTGGTTTGACTAGTAATAAGGTCTTACCCTGTGCTAATCTGGTAAGCACAAAACGTACTTTTTCCGGTTGGTAGTCAATTATACGGACTACTTCTTGATCCATCTTTTGTGAAATGTTTCACATTTGCATAGTTTTAGGGAGTGAATACGTTTGCACCGTCTTTTCCGATTATGAACATTCTATACATCTCCGAATACAGGTGCCCCCGACCCCACTGCTGGTGCCAGTGTGGAAGATGTGGCCGCTTGGTATCTAGACGAGGCTGGAGTTCGTGAGCAGCTCCGAACTGAACTTGCCAACTTAGCCAACAGTGGTTCTGCTTTCGGTCCTTCTATTACGGGATTCACCGGACCTGGTTCTTCCGTTAGTGGCACAAACACCCTGCGACCTGCGGCTGGTGGCGGTCGGTCCACACCCATCGTGGCCTCAGTTGCCAACACGCATTCCGTCGGCGGTGGTCTCCCACCACCATCCTCGGTAGTCTCCGGTGGCACCAATAACTCGGCAGTTCCAGGCTTGGTCACTCGATCTTCGTCAGACCTGGGTCGTTTTGATGTTTCTGGATCTGCGGCACTTGCTCCGGACGCAGATAGTGCACAACCAAACGGAGCCAGTAAGCTCATACACTAATCGTTTATCATTTCTGTCCTTGCTGAATGTAATTCCCGTTCATCGGGACCACAAAGCTATTTTCGTCTTCTAAACTTTTGATTACATTTAAACAATAAAGAGAATGCCACAGAGCAACAGCAAATACGAAGTGATTCATCATGCACTGTCAACGCTCAGCTCTCCATGGAAGCATATTTGTGCAGCTATTTGATCCAGCTGGTTAGGAATCATCAATTGTGGTGTATATCCACCGAGCCCCTCACTGAGACTCGAATCCAAGGTGAACGATCGCGAGTCGAACACCTAACCACCAGGTGACCTCGGCAGTAGCGTGTCGTCGGATGGAAGCACGGTAGTAGAAGTGAGCACGCGTATACTCAAGGCTCGAGCGGCGTACGCTGAACTAAAGCACTTGTGACGCTGACCCGACATTTCGCTGAAGTTAAAAGGTCGTGTTTACTGTGCTGCGGTGCGGTGCGCCCAGTTCTGCTGTACGGTAGCGGGACATGGAGTTTGCCTGCGGAAGGTACTCGTCGCCTTGAAGTTTTCGACCATTGATGTTTGCGTATTATCACTAAGATTGGACAATAACCGGGTGAGCAAAGCTGAGGTCAGAAATTAAGTTTTGGGTACCATTTCAGAGAATACCCCATCACAGTTTATCCAGCTTAATAAACTTTTGTTGGTTGAGGCATGTGTTGTGTATGGTAAATACGTCTACTATACCGTGCTCTGTTTGCCGTTCTTCACCGGGAGTGGAGGTCAACAGATAACATGGCAGCGGGGAATGAGAAAATGTACGGCGAACTTAGAAATAGCAGGTGCCTCAGGTCTCCGTGGTTGGGGTCCAAAAGACCACTCAGCCAGTTGGCTAGAGAGACTAAAGGATAAAGCAGCGAACTGTGAACAGTGGCGATCGTGTTGTCATTTTCTGTCAGATCGAAATGATTGATCGATGTGCGTTTGTACAGTTGGACTGTATGTTGGCTACTAGGGCGTTGTTCCTTTTCCCACCCCTTTGGGTGCACTTCCTTTCTGCCCTGTATGTTCATTCCTTCTACTGCAACGTGCAGCATGGTGCAAAAGACAATGGTCAGTGGGGCTCGCCCTCCTATTTAACGCTGTACGATGATGATCAGGTTATCCGGACTGGTTCTAAACGATTTGTTTAACTTTTTCACTACGCGTTTAGGATCACCCCTCTGTCACTGACTTTGAACGGTAACGGGCTGTCGGCCGCATAGCAATTGACTCATGTGCTAGACATCTTATACAACATGATGTATCATTTCATGTAAAAATAAAATATGCATCTGAAATTAAGTGCCCAAAAATGCCCGGCCCTTTATCTATCCTAGCTTGACCAGGCCTTGTTTTAGTTCTCCATCCCAGGTCTCACGGCCGTGATTGCTGTTTCACTCCGACTACGCAGTGGCTCGTGGTGGCTCTGAGTCATGTCGGGTTGACAGTGTATTGAAGAGCAACATAACGTTTTGCGGAATTTGTTCAACCATTTCTGGACATACGGTCTTTTGTCTACTGTCTGTTATCCGCGTTGTACACCTTTAGTTTCACAGATTTATTTACACTCACTATTACTGGCTGAGATTTTTTTTACGTGGGAACGTCACAGTTTTTGCTATCGAATCTGCTGTTTCTGTTACCGTACGCTGGTATATGCATACTTCTTTTTTTCTTACGCGAAGCGTGCTGCTATAGTGATGATTCTTTTTACGTTTAACATTTTCACGGTCAATATGACTTGCATTGATTTGCAGTCCCACATCCATCTATGCAAACGGAGAATGGTGTAAATTGGCTCTTACGGTACCGTCGATTGATGCTTAATCAGACACTTTTGGGCGGATCAGTTTCTTGTCCACTACTTGTTCAATCTGGCGGGCCGTTGTCCTCATTGCATTTGGATGTTACATCGGACACAGCAAGTGCAACTCATTGGTTCACGCCTCAAACCGGTCCGTTGATGAGTCCAGTCAGTTCGGATATGCTTACCTGTGGTTCATCCTCATGGCATCATGGTTCCGGTGCCCAAATCGTGGCCATGTTTGCCAAGGTGCGTGAGTTGTTGGCTAAGCGAGACTCGAATGGTCCACGTCTGCTCAGCCTCATCACCGAGGAGCTGTTACGTTGTCCCAAATTACCGGTCAGTCTTTTGCCGTGTAGCGGTTTTTTGTTAGTTGAGTTCCTCAAAAATGGTTCCATTGATTGATGTTCTGGTACCCGTGCAATGTTGATTTCTGTTAGTACTTTCCTATTTCCACCTGAATTAACCTGTACTGGCTCTCAAGATCGTGTTAAGGATTTGTCTTCGGCGATAACCTGTTGAACCGCAGTATGACAAATATGTTAAAGTTGACCAACATACTTCGTGTTTGTCTAGTTATCAGCGCAGAAAAGGGATTCACCGAGTGGAAGTAAATTGCACAACAAACATGAATCAACCTGAATACGTGGTGTTTTTAAAAGCCAATTTGCCTCTCTAGGGAGCATCGTAACGTCGTGCGTCAAATCTTTCTACCGCTCTGGGTATTCGAAAATGTATGACTAAATTGAGAAAAATCTATAATCCAAGTTGAGTTTTCCTGTTTTCGTCAAATTTATGCTGTTGCGAATTTCATCAATAATTTGCCATGCAACTGTATCTGTTCTTTCCACCAAAGTCGTTCGTTTGTAATGTGCAAAACAAGTCTCGTTTTCTTATCCCTCATACTCGATTCGCTTATTAATACGAATGTTGCATTAAGAAAATTAATCAATGTAACTTCTGGAGATTCGCGGCTCTCTATTGACTTCAGATTTTCTACCTCAAAGGTAATTTACCGACTGAGTCTCGTGTCTTTTTCATACATTCAGTTACTCAAAGCCCGACGAACACATCGTACCACAGATCTACCGGGACGAATGTCGATGCCCGGTCTCACACGTTCCCTATCCGCTCAACAACTCAGTCCCAATCCGCCTGCGGAATCAAACCTAGGAACCAATTCTTTTTCCCACACAAGTTCCTCTACCATATCATCCAGCCAGTTGCCTACATGGACTACTCGACTATGGGAAGAAGTTTGCGTCCTATGGACATGTGTAGTACTCAGTCCAGATTGTAGTGCTGAAGGTCGACGACAGTGGCGTAACCGATTGCTGTCTTGGCTTCGTGCTCATCGTTGCCCGCGCGATGAAGCTTACGCGGTCCCGGGACACTACTTTGCCAGTGTTCGAGATCAGTCGGAACTAGAAGAAGATATAAACACAATAAATTCACAGAATTCTTCGTCTACCCCCCAAACGCAGTCGTCCGGTCGAGCGAACAGTCGTCGTGCATCTATCTTCCAACTTCCACTGGAAGCCAGTTTCCTCTCTTGGAATGACGATTGTTTACGCCGTGTAGTTGGTTTAGAAAGTATGAAAAAGTGTGGTGGGTCAAGTGACCTGAATATGACCTTCGACTCACCCTTGTCACGCGTTCCCCCCAATCCAATTGATACGGACGAAACATGTACTGTGACGGCTGACTTGTTTCGTCGACCCTCGTCGAACACCCCCCGCCGTGGTCCAGCTGGATCCGGACGACCTCAAACACCACGCGATTGTCAATGTCCGTATTGCGAACAAACGAGTCAGCTTAATGAACCTTTTCCGTTGCTTTGTTTACGGGTGGCTGCTCTACGTGCAAATGGCTATCAGACGCAAGCTCTGCGGTTGGCCGTTTTCATCAGTCAACGTTTGCTTCGCGGATTCAAATCTAAAGCAACTAGCGCGAACAACTCGCTCGTGTCATGTTTGATGCGCACCAATTCATGTAGATCTCAGGCCTTCTGGAACGGCTCGCACAATACGGAAGCTAGTGTGCGTCGATCGCTGTTTGCCGGAAACAGTACCGGTAGTCGAGTCCCCACAATGAATGTTTACGCTAGTGCACCGCCGCCACCGTACAACAGTGCCAGTCGTTACACCCCTACCGGTGAGTGATTTTTTAATATTACGCTGTACTCTTTTTGTTCGTGTGAGTTGCAGGCTCCGATGCCTGTGCATTTTCCCCCACTGAATGTATGCATCATCATACTAATAGACTGAATTGGGAACAATAAATTCGAGATTTTGAGTAGTGAGCTAGACCGGGCCGGGCCTCAACGAGCGTTGTTTACCGTCGGTGGTCGGACGGAAGCCTTGTGTGGTGGAACGTGTTAACCCAGCGTTAGTGGACGGCCAAGTCACGTTGGCAGTCCGCACCGGTGCAGTACCAAGCCCATGGCATGAGACAACAGGATCTCGGGTGACAAGACGGTCGATCGGTGGAGTGGATCGACAGATGATAAATAAATCGTGTTAGCGTTGTTTAAGCCTCAAGGCGTGGCCGTCCACATCAGTAGAATCAATGCGTTGTGTGCAACGTGCACATAGGACAACAGCATATATATTCTTTGTTTTTCGTAGATAAAATGAGGTGGTTCGAAAGCAGAGTTTTCTCATTAGACCTAGTGGGACGGAACGGGACACCTTGTATCTCAGGCCCGACAAAGTCTGCGATATCCTAGATGAGGGTTTGCTGATGCTATTTGTTTGGTTTAACAGGTTACTTTTAGTGTGTAATTAACGTACACGCGTTCCCTTCCCAGATGAGATTACGTCACTACTGCAAATATGGTACGGCAAATGTTTGCGTGCTTACGTCCGTTTAACGTCATAGTCACACTTAACCCAAACTCCCCTTTGTCCCATGTGAGGCATCGTTGTCTATGCTATGAATTCGGTACGGTGGTACACTCACAGGCCTCGAGCATTGAAGCCGGCACAGATTGAACGAACAGGACAAACATTGCGAATTCTACATGACACAAATAAACGAGTGTGGGAGGCCAAGAGCCTTAGTTACACAACGTACAAATACTGGATTGGAATACTGTCTGGTACAAGCTGTAGGAACACCTAGCCCGATATCTGCAGATAGAACATGACAATGCCCAATCGTACGCTGTTGGAAACTTCACAAGGCATCAGGAAATGAAGAAGACAGTAAAACCTGTTCGTGTTGGGATCGAATGCAAACGATCTCGTGAAATCATGTGAAAGCAAAAATAAGGCCGATGAATGACGAACAAAGAATGCGCGATGAGTGTTCAGGGCGGGAGAAAATTAAATTGAATACAAAATCATCGTAATGTTCACTACGCACTTTCCCTCCACGTATGTCAGTCCAGTCTTGGGCTCGCAGGCTGTTTTCTCAGTAGTGTACAACCGCTTCTTTTCCCTCTGCCTTGGTGAAATCACTGTTTCATGCCCCCTATGTTGACCATCCAGTCTTCGTTCTCATAATCTAACTCAGTGATTAAAAAAATTGCACCCAAATGAAGATTAATTGTTACTCATTATTTTTTAACTACGGTGAACATTAGTCCCTTTTCTCAACTTTCTGCTGCTTTATGTGGGTAGTTCTGTGTAAGCTGAGAAAGTAATGTGCTGGTTTGGAGAATGGTTTTCTGAATGACCGACATCGCTATATCTAGGAGATCTGCGTGCCTAACTGATTTTGCTTTCGTAAGACGACTTTAAGATCGTAGGTAGTTATTTGCATCTTGTCAGCATATTGGGTCGTTCGTGTGTTTTTGGCTTACTCATGCGTGCGTCGAAGTAATCAGTTCTCTCTCCTTCAAGAAACTGTTCCCGTTTTTCTCGGTCAGCGCCCATCCATTCATTCAATCATGAATTTTCCTGAATTCACCTCGTGAATCGTAATAAAAGGCGTAAAATTATTTCGACATAGCACCAATACTTCATCAAACCAAATTATACGTGAGCTCACTTACGATCCCTCACGCTCGTTTTCTTAACCTCTATGTGACCTGCTATTTCCATTTGAAGGGCACCAGTTACTACCAATTCACTGCTGCTTTTGAATTGTACAAAATCCCTCTCACGCGCGCGTGCACACACACACACCCATTTCCATACCAAGTGGGTTTACGGTTGAATGCTTGTGCTTGACCTCATCTTCGACCCACGAGACCCCTCCACCTTCCATGGTCGACCCCGGACGCTGCGACGGACACCGGTCCGGATGAGTGACCGCGGTATCTCGCCTCAGTCGAAAGCCCTTTTCCGGCTTATCAATTGTTTATTCAGGTTGCCGTTTTTACTCCCCCCGCCTCGCATTTTATCCATTCCTATATTAATCAGTCATAAAAACACCCTAGCTACGTGCTTGTTTTGCTGCAGCGTTGCCTCATGCGCACTTTTTGACTCGTTTTCCTGATTAGTCCAGCGAGTGTTTTTGTCATTCGTTAAAATCCAGTAGTTAGTGTATGCGGACTGATGAAAGGCACCACAAAACCGTATTACAATAAAGCAAAACTCGAGAAACAATCACGAAACGCGAATATATGGATCATGATCTTGGAGTCATCTCACTTTTCTTTTCGTCGTATGTATTTTGATTTCTTCCATATATCGAAGGATACTTTTAGAAGAACTATGGGCATCTAACGAGCATTCTGCCCACCTTTCTGAAAACATGCTTGATAAAAACATCACAGAATGAATACAGGCTGGATAACGTTCGCTGAAAACATTTTGGGTGATGCGTACTGTTGCGTTACTCGTTTGTTCAGTTCAAATTAGACGAATAATTGAAAAACCTGACCCCCTTCTCCGACCGTGCCTTTACACGTACTGCGAGATTTGATGACAGCATAGCCTTCATGGTCTTTGTTTGTATCCTTATCGGTTCCCCTTTCGTCCATTCCACCAAGGCCACACAGCATGCAGGCCATTTTCTTCGATCCTGTACCATACCTCAAGGTGTCTAATCAACAACAATCCTTATTGCAGGGACCATAAGCCCTTGCAAGGCCTATGGACATTGGGTAGGTTATCCATGCTCACACGTTCTTGCAGGAACACTGGGTCCCAAAACCAACAAATCGTTCATCGTTCTTATCATCAATCCAGGCATCCTGAACACACTTGTGTGAATTAATCCTTTCCTTAAATGAGATGTAAATGGCTAGCATGGTTTTTTCACAACGAGACCCTCCAAAGGATCGGATGTTTACTGTGCGCTTATTCATTCCCTGTAGGTAGCAGCGGTCTGGTCAGAGTAAACTACCTCACGTGCCTGGGAATCTGTATATGAATGTTAGAGGAACCTTGCAAAAAATTGTTACGCGCACATCCAAAGCTCGCGAAACGTGTTGCATACTTGTGGTATCATCCTGACGTCTCACTGAGACCGAAGGATCCTATTTTCTGTGGTGCAGTTCGATCATTTCTGCTGCATGATTGTACGAGTTACAAGCTGCTTAGGGGAGGTGTTCCCCGTCTCACGAATCTAGGGTGAGGTGTTGCGCCTGGTGTTAGGTTAATTCTACGATTGTTTGTTGTCCCATCAAATAAAATTTATCAGACTCCACTGACTTAGACACATACTACGTTTGACGGCAAACTAGCTGTCGCATCGCACACTGCTCATAATTCTGAATTCAGACTGGAGGTAGCCTCGTAAAGGTCATCAGAAGATATGATCATGTGTACCAAGAGAATAGAGATAGTAGGTATCTCACATTTCCTTGGTTGAGCCAAAAAGGTCTCATCACCAGCTGCTTAGATACATCAAGAGGTATGGCAGCGGGCTGTGGTCTTATCGTCGTTTTCTCATCAAATAAGGGTGTTCAAGAATGCACGTAAGCGCTCCGTCGGACGGGGTGTTGTGTCGTGGCAAAGGATGTGTTTCTTTGTTTATCTATCCCTTCTCCACCTGAGGAAAACAACCATACGTTCATATGAATGGCGAATAACAGAACTTACAGTGAAGTAGGTATACTTCAAAGTTGTTCCACCGTACGGTGATGTTGATTCACTGCATCTGCGTCCCCTATTACGTGTATCAACGCCGCACGGTAATCGGTAGGTGATCAATCTTACCCGCTCTGATTCGGCAGCAGGATGTCTAACGCAGTGCTGCAACAGAATCCATTTAAGTCGTAGACTTGTACATATCCTGTATGGTTATCGTTTCTCATTCGCTGCCTGATTTGCACTTCTTTTCGCGTCTGTTTACAACCATGCGTTTTTCCTCGCACCAGTAAATGATCTGTTTTCTATTTGTTATTGTTTTTTCTTTTTTTGTTCGTCTGACCCTTCATTGTGAGTTCCGTTCATGATTGGCATGCATGCATCCTGGTAAGCCCACTGCTAGTACTTTTCCCTAAGCTTACAAGGAACTTGAGCATTGTTGTACATGTGCCAGCGTGTGCGTATTAGCAACAATCCGTTCTGTTAGTCTTATTTACTCGTCCATTCGGGACGTATGACCAATCCTTTATCTCCCATCTTGTTCCGATGACGTGCTGGCAGGCATACAACACATACAGGAGTGTGTGCGATTTATCCTTTCCTGTTCCTCACTGCGAATGGTCAGTGTAGCGTACCAGCTGCTTTGTGTGCACCGAACGAGAGAAGAGCCTGTAGACTAGGAATGATTACCCCATTGATGATGGCTAAGCTGGCTGATGGGCGTGGGCGCGTACTCGATAGGGCACACACACAAGATTGATTCGCGGTTGGTAAGGCTGCCCTTGGCCACTGATCGATCATCTGTCGTGTGCGCAGTCACCCACACTCCCGAGGTAAGCACGTTTCACGCTGCACATACCAGTCTGGCGACCACAATCGCGTTCCAACGGTTGGGTATTGCGTGTCGGTAAACGTCATCACATTGAGGTCGGGCAGTAGAGATGATACGGAGCATTTAATCATTGCGGGGACTAATTCCACTGCCACAGCGACTCAAATTATTCGAATTGATTTATTATTCAATCTCGTACGTGTTCTTCAATCATCTGCGGGTGTTGTCGAAATTGACCATATGAATAATTTTCCTCAAACTTTGTTCCGCTTTCCTCAGTTTTTCATAGTATATCATAATACAGAGCTGAAATATAAAATTCTTGGTTTTTAATAAAATTACCTCTGCGGCGATTCGTGTCTTCAGGTGGAATTATATGACATTGGTTGCCGTGAAGGATTAGCCCAAAGCTTAATAATTCAAAATTAATTGAGTTTTTCCTATGCATAATTATCAAAATGAAGAAGGCTAAACTCACCCGAGATAGTTCTCGCCACATTCATTTTTTCTGAACTGTCTGCTGCATGTCTGCGTAACAGAACGAAAGATGCGACTACCGTCATCTCGCGGCTCAACAGCGAACTCGGAATGAATGGTAGTACACTGCCCGCGGGCAAATTTTCGGTTTTTTTTTCGAATACATGACCTAGACCACACAATCACATGAGCATGATCCATTAGAAATGTACTGAAAACCGGAAAATTTCACTACTTCAGTGAGGAGAAGAGAAAAAAATTGTAACAGCCCATCGGATACGTGTTTCTGTGATGTACTTTGCTCGGAACCGTTCTGTGAATGACAGCATGTTTTTTCCGCATTTCTCACGTACGAGCTAGCGTCGCAACAAGATGCAGTCAGCGAAAAGCCAACACATTTAACTGTAATCATTTTCTGATCTGTACCGTGACAAAAGAGTCCTAAGAAGAGTGATAAGAGATTTTTCAATAATTTCCTGTGTGCCATTGCTAACAGAGGTGAAGAGAACTAGATTGTCTTAGCCTTCGGTAGATCTTATGCTGCCATTATGTGCTCCACAAGAGTGTTCGCATGTTGCAATCGCAGAAAATTGAACGGTATCGTAAATCGCTTTGGGAATCTATTTGGTTTGCACTGTCTGTAGTGAGACTTGTGGATTTCAGAAAAACGTAATTCCTAATAGCCAGTTCCCGAGAAAACTCATTTCAGTGATTTGGGGGTCGCAAAATTCATTACGCCGGATGATATGATTTGCAATAAATCATTGTCAACCTTATCGACGAAGCAAGAACACCACGAACGGCACAATTCATCCGCCTCAAAATATAAATGTCTCTTGTCTGTCACACTAGAAGTTCTAAGAAAGGTTAGGGGTGCATCCTTGTATAAAAAGGCCTACTCTGGACTGGGCGACCGAGTAGTACAACAGCCCAAAACACCTCGAATGATCTACATGCATATAACTTTCTTTTGTCAGTTATTTGTTTCACGAACTCTTTCAAACACTCACCGCGTACAGTCCACCTTGCATCCGCCCCTCATGCATTTGAAAAATCACAAAGTGTGCAGTGAAACAGAAAAAACGGCTTGTTATATTCACCTTCCTTTCTTTGTTACACTTCTCTGTATTTGTGTTGTTGGCATCATGCCTGAGTCCTTGCTCGATGTATATTAATAATAGTAATGGTAATAGTAATAACTAATAAATAATAATAACAATAAATCCTCTGGGAATTCTGCCTTGCTGTAAAATGATACGTCAAATATTGTTTTATATGAGATTGTATGTCTTATAGCTCTGGACGTATCCATCCACTGATTATATGCTTTAGTATTAGCAAAATCATGGACACTTTCAGGACTAAGTTTTTGCAATTTCCTCCGAGCAGCCCCGATTTGAACGTGGTTGATACTTTGTCCTTTGTGTTGAAGAAAGATATTTCATTTTCTCCGAGCAACATAAAATTGTGTGCCAGGTTGCAGTGTTGTATGTGGAAGGGATTACTTCCAAAAACCGTGCTATTGAGGGGATTTCGATTGCACCTGTACATTGGTTTGTTCTAAGGTTGTCCAGTTCTTTCGATTCTGCATGCCTTGCCCACCAGTTTGCAATCGCGTTGTTTTCATTCCGCTGACTTTTTGCGATCTCGGAAATTTACCGTGCCCGTTAATGCTACTCTCATCTCCCACCTCGCGCACTGTACGTCTGTTCTAGACAAGATTAGCGGAGACGTTCGCATGAAGATATTTCTTGAGCACTATCAGTTTAATTTAGGATGCATATCGAAACAATACAAAGTATCAACAGGAGGAAAATATTTCCCGTATAATTGTGTGGCTGAAATCAGCGAAAACAAACATATGAGTGGAAATGGTTGTTTCTGTGTTCAGAAAGAGGGATTTTCTTGCTTAATTAGCATGGCTTCACCAAACACATGCAGCCTTAGCTTCCGGCTGTGTTGTAGCACTTTGAATAACCGAGTCTCTCCATCTAGATGACCTGTCGAGCGGAGATACTTTGCGATAGCATTTATTGCCTAAATCTGTGCCATACATGCGGACTGAATCATGAAATTCAAGAGCTATTTTGGGATGTATTCGGCCACTCTTCGAGCCAGTGATTGTTCTGTTCCGCATGTGTACGTGTTCCCGGGATTTTCGATGAACTGGAAGACGTGAGGCATTTAGATCAATAGATCTGCCACTATGTTCATGGAACCTTAGTCGATTAGTGGTTCACCCTGCATAACTGAGCTGCCGTGAATCATCGATTTTGATCGGATTTTAAATTACGACAACATTTGTCTTCTTCCTGTTTCTATTCATTGGGTAAATGGTGACCGAGTAGTCCAGTTCCGTTTTATCAGTCACTTAAGCGCCATGATTTTGATTTCTACTCCTGTATTGTGGTATGCCGCGAGCGGTGCGCTTCCGCTGAGGACGGGAGATTGCACGTGTTCGATCGGCAAGATACAAACTGAAAGAAAGCCCGGTGAGCCGGAGCTGAGTTGCTGTATCAGCAGGCACCAATGCTTCCGTCAAAGAAAATGGGCATGGTAATCCGTGCCCGGGCGTTTACAGCAACCACTAGTTGAAAATGACAAATCGAAGTGTGTGACGAGTAGATAACCGGCAGGGGAGGGTAGAAGTACAAAAAATTGCAGGAGAAAAATCCAAATACCATACCGTAACTCAGTTGTTCGTTAAGTGGGCGTCATGGACTCCAGTCCGGAAGCCCTACTCGTCAAGCTCGCTGGGTAAGGTTTTCGTACTTTCCTGTCATGCTATGGATTAGACAACTCACCTTATCTTTCATGTTTTAACCAGATGACCCAATTATGATTAGCCGTTCGGTATGCAGCATGGTAACGAGCCGGATGACAGCTGATTACTGTCTACCACCAAAGGGATGATTTGAACCTCCGAGGTGGTAAACTAACGCTCTAAACCACTGCACCAACATCGGTGTTATCGATCTGTAATCGCCCACTCCACAATGATCATCGTCAATCATCATTGTTTCAACAATGAACTTATTCTCACCTTCAGCATCCTCACCGAAAATTTCTTCCTCGCATTGGAAGCACTCTTACGGCAGTATTTTTTCGTAGTATAAGAGCCAAACGCCTTAGTGTAATAGCTTTACGCCACAGTTTAACAATCTCGCAAGGTTTTCAGACTACAGAAAATACTGTAGTCAGTCAAATGGATTCGGTCTGAACAGAGGTTCTTAATTCTCCTCACATTCATTTAGATTTCAGACCGGTGCTGCTATTAATTATTATTGCTAAATCGTAGCAACTATCTCGACCCGGTTATGGTGTTAAATTTTGTATAATACATAATCATAAGCGATGGTGCGTGCTTGTACTCCACGCGAGCAGTGACATGTTTTTCAACAATTCGTTGCACAGTAAATTTATTCACCTTGTGATCTGTCCTCCTCCCCTTTCTGTAGCTAATATGCTATCGCCTTCGTCTACTATATCAAGTCTTCAGAAATATCATGCATCTGGCGGCCGGTTGCCATCTCCGCGACCATCGTCCATATCTCCCCCGGTCTCTGCTGCTGGTATTCCGCGACCGGGTTCACGCAGACATGTGCTCTCTCCTGGGCCGAATTCCAATCCCATGTCTTCCACTCCGGTCAACCGGACCAGTCTTGGCGTGTGTCCCGGTCCACCTACATCCGTATATAAACCGATCCCACTACCCCACCCCTCTGTTCCACCTATTCCCCCACCGTCTCCCTATGCTCCTCATTCACCCTCGTGTGTTTCCTCATTTCCGCACATGGTCCATGCCTATCCGAATGCACCTTCACCCTCCGTTCCTCAACCGCCGCCGCCTCCACCCCCGTTTCACTCACATTATTCTCACTACCACTATCCGTACCAGTTTTCGCAGTCTAATCCTTCTACTTATGCATTTGGTGCTGCGAATTTCCTCCCTAATGGCGGTCGACAATTAACCTCTCCAAAGTTACTCGGACGTCCAAACCTGTATCACTCCTCTGCGCATCGTCCCCTAAGTTCTGCCAATATGAACAACCATAATGTGAATGGTAGTAACACCTCACCCTACCCATCTGTTCCGAGCTCCGTTTATGTTCCCGAATTCGGCATGGATTCGTTGCCAATGCAGTCGACCGCTTCTAGTTCACCTGTTTGTCCAAGCCACACGACCGATTCTGCATGGATAGGGTTACCCGGTCGACCGATCATTTGTCTCGTGGAATGCTTACTCGACGCGGCAGCCATGGTGGTAGAGTTGGGCAATCAACATGAACGACAACCACGATTACGAAATCAATATTTCGCTGATTCCTCATTGTGTGACCAGCTCGAATCGGCTTCATTCTACCTGCTTCTCTCAGTCAAAGTAAGTTTTCTCGAATTGGGCTTCTGTCAAAATCTGCCTCGTGTAATGTATGAATCACGCGGCGTCCGACTTTTTGATGTGAAAAATGCAAGTGGATTTTTCATTGCAAAAGATTCAGGCTCCTCGTGCCAACAATACATTCTGTGAATCATGCATTAGTTAACCTGTACATTTTTTCTTGCTGTTGTCTGATCTCTGTCACGTTTGCTTCTGTCCGTCACAGATCCCAGACACGAGGGAAACGAGACGGAAGCGTCTCTTTAGATCGTAGTTATTCGGAGCGAAATCATCACATTGGCTCAAACTGTGGAGTTTTTGCTAGTAAAAGCATGATGGCCTGACTACACGGATTGGTTGGTCCTTTCCGACCATCACATTGATGCACTGTTCTATCAATACTGTCTGAAATGGTAATGTGAATTTCACTCACGACCTATTCAGTAATGGCAAAGCTCCCTCTGCACCGTGGGCGCATGGGTAATAAGCACAGTTGTAATGTCGATAAAATAGGGTCTCTGCTACTTACATTCCTTTCCAGCAGAATATCCAACATATTGTTATGCCCACAGTGAACGTTTTTTGTATGCACCTTTTATGCATTTTTGTTCCACTGTTAGTCTGTCCAGAATCCTGCTTGGTTGTTTGTCTGGACTGATAACACATCTCAAATTACTGATAAAGACAAAGTACGAGTTTAGTCACTACCCCTCCCCCACATTCTCTTTCTTCTCATCTCTTTTTTCTCCTCTGTTCGAGGCACTGTGCTAGTTAATATTGTTCCCGTGGTTGGAGTGGTTTGTTTGCCGACTGTTCGACATATGGCTTAGGTCAACACATTTTTTCAAGGATGTTTCTATCCTCTCCGTACTGTTTATCCAGAGTTGTGTTTGCTTGACAGCATCCCATAACCTTTTTTTATTCTGCGCGTTCAACAAACATCCAGCTGGGTATCTTGACTAAACGTATACTCGTGCCTGTACTTGAACAGCGCACGCGATACAATCGATGTTTGTTTGACGTGTAAACACAACTCTGTCGAGTTTCTCATCAAATCTGACCGACTGCGATCGATTGGTTCTATGCATCTTGTTGATCTAATTTATTTCTTGGTATACTTTACCCCTCATTCATATATTGTCTGTCTATGGGAGTCAGTGTACATATGGGAAGAGGATGCTTCCAGTTACCCAAATCCCGTGTTTTTGATTTCCCATTTGTGTTGTCCTGTGTTTTAGTCACAGTAACCAACTGTCAGTTCAGTTACACACAATTAGCTTCATTCAGTAGCCCATATGACTTGCCTTGATTACCTGTTGAATTTTATTTGATTAGATGGGTTTTTGCTGATTCGAAAGTCATCAAGATGCTTGCTTTGAGTACAAATGAACTGGAAGAAAAAGTTCGCGTTTTCTTCTTTTTAGGAGATCTAGAATTGTCCGGAGTTATGATTCTGGCACCGTCGATTGGATTTCCCCTGATAGTTCGTAGTTGACTCGTTGTACACCGCCTCCGATGGCTCAGACATTTTTTTTGCCTATGCCTGCCCATCGTCTACCTTTCCGTGCTTTATTCGCGAGTGTTTGGACACGACTGGAAGAAGCGACGCACACAGCGATCAGGCCATGACTTGATGTAACAGCATGAAGAAGCTAGCATCAGTGCTGGCTCCGGTTGGTGCTTCCTGTGTCTCTGGTTCCGACCCATGGGATGAAGGTCGTCGTTGATCAGAGACGATGGGGAACATGACTCAGAATGGGAGTCACGAACGCGGATGCCGTACGGCCTGTCTGACGCACTTCCGTTCCCCATAAACGCAGCCAGATAACATCAAAAAGCGTACGGTCAAGAAGGAATACAGTCGTTCTTTTTTACCAACGGCTCACACACATCCCGCTGTACTTCACCTCTTCTGTTAATATATATATATATATATATATATATATATATATATATATATATATATATATATATATATATATATATATATATATATATATATATATATATATATATATATACTCCGTGGGCAAATTAGTGCAAATAAAAGGCAGGCAAGCAAAGAACAAAGTAGAACTCGATGATTGAGTAACTACCGGGATACTTCTTGTTAGTTTTTTCGTATTCCTGCTTGTGATCACTTAGCTGTTACGAGTCTCGTTCACGTCGTACCCAATCCCTGTTTGAAACAAAGGGTTATTAAACAGTGAAACTGCCCTTCTTATTTCATTTTGATGCTCATCACAAGAATGAGTCTATCCGAGTGGAAAAAATGAACAAAACTTTTAGCAACCAGATTTTACCAATCCATGTCTATTCAATATCAGCGTTTTGCTGATACTCATATCGGTCCACGGACTTCAGTCCATCAGATTCGTGTTTAGCTTAAAGTTTGTCAGTCACGCATGATGGTCCACCGTTTTGTCTTCAGTCGACTTGCACTACATTCACCGGGGCTGCTCATGCCATCTTCTCTGAGTCACATTTTCATGACGTACTGTCTGTCCATTCATCCGAATGAGTGTTAGCGTAGCAACGAATCCACCGGTTCACTCCTTCCTCCGTTCCACCGGAACTGATAGAAAATCCACCACCATTGACGAGGACTACGGCGACAGCTAGGGTACTTCATCAAACCCGCGCATTTCTCGTTCGACTAGTCATGGTCTTCCAGTGATCAGATATCTAGCCGTCCGATGAAGATAACGATTTTTTGCTATTTGATCTTGTCTCATCACCAGGTCACCGAAACCGTGTGTGTCTGTGTGTGTACATTTGATGGACATTGTTTTTTTACACCGCGGATCTCACATATGCACATACTTTCGGCCTGAGTTTTGAGTGTTAAAATGAAGCTCGATTAACAATCTTATATTTCTGCTTTGAAATACGTGACACCTTTTACCCTACCGATTTCTGCTAATTTATATGCAAATTTCGTCGATTCCTCAATACAGATTGATTATAATGTACCTAAAGCAATTCACCATACAGTATTCACGCCCAGTTCATCGGTGAAGACTAGGGAACCACACTGTATAGATGTTTCGTCTAGTTTCTCAAGAACCATCGGCTGTATTGTGCATATCCTCTGAGACCTAACTGGAACTCGAACTCCCTCCGGGGTGCATGTTTGTGAGTCACACACACACACACGTTACCGGATAACTAACCGGGCTGACTCAACGGTTTGCCATGCACTGGCACTACATGTTGTAACGCTCTTACTTATAAGAACAGATGTACAGGGCTTCCATGCCTTTCAGTGTTGAGTTGAGAATTGTTTTTGCCTAATGAATCATTTCACAAACAATTTAAATCCACTGCGCACGTTAATTACATTGCATTTCATAACTTGATTTGTATCTCCCCAGGTCAGTCTAGTCGCCCTGTTTCAACAACGTCGTTTGTCCGGATCCATCAATCGTTTATTATCATGCCAGGCTCAAGAAACCCGACTACTTGCATGGCTTAGCACAATGCCGAAGGATACCGTCACCTTGATGGCTGTCTGTGAAACGATGGCGCATTTGCTCGGTCCTCCGGCCCTATCCCGCCTAATGCCGCGTGCTGAACCGACTCATTCACTCAGCTTATTTGTCGGCGGTCACGTGCTACCTTCACCAGCTTGGTGGTGGTGGTGGTGGTCTTCCCTGGGTCCGATCACTCATCCGGACTCTTACCCTGTTCACGGAATTACCCATTTTGTGCTCGATTACATCCTTGAGGCAAAATCTCAAAATCCGTTGTCTTTGATTCATAATTTCTGGTCCTCAACCCAATCATCCACGCTTCCCACCGCCTGTCTCACTCCCGGATCCGCCTCTCCTTCCGCTTGTCCTGGTGTCACAATGTCAACCCCATCCGCAATTCGAGTGGACGATCTATTATTTGCCATGGTGACACGTGCAATGCGGTAAGTGATTGATGTATCGATGCAAATTTGGGATTGAATCGAACCCTTTTTTGAATACATGCTATATGCACACTTCCGCACACCGAATTGCTATTTTGGTGCGTGGTTTTAGAAGTACTTCTGATTGCATCAGTTTCAAAATTGCGACACCATACATTTGGTTTCCGAAACTATCGTGTTCTTTTTGGTTCAGTGATCTTTGTGGAAAGCGCTATATACGTTTTTGTCGTTTTGCTTTTCAGCTTCTCGGTCCTTGAACCGATGTCTGATAGTATGGGTCTTGTTCCCGTGCATTCACGTTCGTCTACCATGCATTCGAACTATCCCCATACTCCTCCACCATCGCCTTTCCACCACATATATCAGTCATATCATCATCATCATCATTACCCGTCTCCACAGGGTACTTCTATACCATTTATCTCGCGCCCTACGGAGCGCTCCCTTTACCCCAATCGGTACTGGGTCTCGGATCCAGGGACCGCCGACGTTGAGTCCGCATTGGCTGTGAACACAGATATCACCGAGCTGGCAGCCATGGATCCTACCACGTCTTCTAGTCGTGCTGCTACTCCTGATTCTCATAGTGTACCAGGTTCGACAGTACCTTCGACTGGATTTCACTACCCCTCTGTAAATTCTTCTCAGCTTCGTGCCGCGGAATTGGATCGTTGGCCCGCGTCATCAAACGCCACTGTTCCCTATCCGCCCTTCCCATCTGCATTTGCTAGCGCGGTCCAAGCGTGCATCAAGTTGTTAGACATCCCCTATACCCAGTCCGCCTCGTGCATGCCGATTCCCCCGGTACTGTCCAGCCCAGCTTGTGCGGCCTTACGTGTACCCTCTTCTCCCATTACTTGTATGTTTGATGTGAATCCCCTGGTTTCCATGCACCAATCTACAGTACCACTCGCGTCACAACAACCACCAACACTATCACAACAACAGCAACAACCAACACTTCCATCGTCATTCCTACAAATAGGAACCATATTCACACATTCGAATACGCCCGTGCGCCGATGTTTAGAAGGAATGGAACTACAACAAACCCATCTGGCTGTCGCCCTTGTACGTCTATCCAAGTCTTCTCTGCTCCGGCTAGATCAGATTGTTCAGATTTTTGACCGACACATCCACTCGGCCGTCAGTTTGTTGGCAATCTCACAACAGGTGAGTTAGTTGTGTATCAACTTATCGCCATTTGTTAACAGCTTACCTCGTTTTAGCGATGAGGATGGATTGTCACCGGTCTTGCCCTCGTGTTCCTAATTCCGAAAAGCTTTTCCTCCCTATTCTTTAGATTCATTTGATTTATAATCGGCATGGCACCACACCTCTGTACTACATACTGGAATATTTTTATTATTGCGTACTTGCGCATGAGTGCAGTGGAAGGGGCATTCGGCACACCCACAAAAACCCAAAGCATTATTAGGGATGGCTGGAAACCAGACGCTGTGACTTGGAATGGAAAACAACACTAAGGTCTCCCTTAGGTCAATAGTGCTTACGAGCCGGACGGCAGTGGGGACTACTGTCTACCGCCAAAGTGACCGGCAGTGGCAAGGTTCGAACCCCTGGCCTCCCAGGTGGAAAGTAAGCGCTCTAAACCACTCAACTGCCGCCGATGATGAAATATATATAGAGTACATTGTGGTTATGCTATGCTTCCTTCCCACTTCAAGCATGCGTAAGCATGAAATAACGAGAAGGCTTTATTCCGTTAAGACGAACATACCCTTCTCACTAATAAGACTGTTATTTGTGCGGATTGTTTCCGGTGATCCTGAGTAATATTCATTGGTTAGTACCCAATACTCGCTTTCTGACCTTAGCAGAAATCGAGCATTTGGTGCTAATTCAGAGAACCTTCTATCACAGCGTATTCAGTTTAGTAGGCCTCGTTGGTTAGAACGTGTTGCATGTGGCAGACACGCCTACCGTACGGTGCCCTTTTCTCCGTTCCTCCTAGAAAGTGGAAGAAACCACGTGAAGGTCAACGGGTGACTTGACAATGGGGAATGAGAAAATGTACAGTGAAGTTAGGTAAAGTAAGTGCTTCAAGCTTTCGTGGTTGGGGTCCAAAAGATCCGTCAACCACTTTGTTTGAGACACTGAAGGATATGGCGGCGAATCGTGAGCAGTGGTAATTCTGTTGTCACCTGTTGAATCAGAATGACTGATCGATGTGTGTTTGTACAGTTAGGTTGTGTATTCCGTGTGTTGGCTACTAGGGCACTCTTTCCTTTTCCCCATCGGTGTAGGTCTACTCCCTGTCCATGTTGTATATCTATACTTTCTGATTCAATGTGCAATATGGTGAGAAGGGCAGTTGTCAGTGGGGCTTGCCCTACTGTTTAACGCTGTACGATGATGATTACGATGAATATTGATTGATACACAAATAAAAACAAACAAAGTACACTCTACAGAGAAACCGTAAAAACCTTCTAACATGTTTCTATTACACTAAAAATTCATGACTTCTTTATACTGCTGACGACCACAACATATCTCAGTTCAGATCTGTTTGGGAGCAAAAAGTGCTTCTTAGTTGAGATTCGATTTGAAAGCACACAAGCTATATCTGGCTGATCACTATGCGTGTGGTGAAAATTATGTTGTCTCCGATTTCCGGTCATACCTTTCATCCCGGCAAAAATGTTCACACTTCGGTGTGATCATTGCGGTGCGACCTTAGGTTTAGCACAGTACATGACGGCCGTGTCGATCAGTTTTCATATTCTGCTTGATGAACCTTTGATGATGATGACTGATACTTGTCACGACGATCTCGTGAGCAGTTAACATAGTTTGGTTCTTGAGAAATCATCTTTTTGTGGTTTTTGATTCGCGTATCACTCAGCAACGAATTTTGTGAGATATCGTGCCGTCTACCTTGCCCTAACCTATCTTCAGATATTCGCCGAAGCTGTTGGGTTGGACTCAATGTTGAATGGTGTGCGCAAATACGACTCAATGCCCCTGTTCAGTACTGGTTTATTTCCTGGTTTCGCTCCCGGGGTTTGTCGACTGGGGTCGACCGCTCCGTCTACGAGCTCCATCACCGCCGGTGCATATTCACCGGATCGGATCAACCTAATCTGTACGGCCTACCATTTGGCCCTGTTAGTCGTGCTACGTACACTGACCCGTACTGTGCATTGGCGTCGACGCGAAATGCTCGCGTGGGCTGTCTCGACTGCGATACACGTCGGTCCTTCCGCTTGTCTGTATCTGATTACCAACTGGTCCATGTATGTCAGTCCACGAGAAGCGGTTAACTGGTTGGCTCCAGCGTTGATAGCTGTGATAGGAAAGTCGGAGTCCCCTTTGCCAGGTCTCATCAATCATCATCACCTTCCGTCAGGTGGGAAAGGTGCAAGTCTGAATGTGGACAAATCGACCGGATTGAACGGGGTCATGGGGCCACCACACTCGACTGAGTCAGTGATTTGTGCGGAAGCAGACACATCTTCCTCAGCGGCTGCTGCAGCTGCTTTGTTGTTTGGATTAAATCCTGCTGAGGGACCGACTAGTGTGGAACATCATCATCATCATCATCATCCTCATGGCCAGGTTCCCGGCTTGTCTGATGAACTACCACCTGCAGCGGCAGCTCCAGCTATGTCCAGCGGCCAAAATGGATGGTCTAACAACTCGTGGTACGGCTTCCAGACAACATCTTTCGCGTCGCGTCATCATACGAACTCAATCACAATCGCCGCTCAGATGTTAGGCAGCGCTGTGCCCTACTCGTCCAGTGCTCGTGAGCATATTTTGGTTGCTGTTCGTCACATGGCGTTACAGGTTAGTTGGAAACGTGCCCGTTAAATTTGATCAGTGAGCCGAGTGCGTCGCATTTCACAGGCGGATACACTGCTCGAGTACTGATTTCCTCATTGTGTCTGAGCGATGACTGCTACCACCAATTGTTTGAACGTTTTCATATCACATTCGTTATTCGCGCACACCGACGCTCTCTTTCAATGCTAGTACGAATTGTATTTCTCTGCTATTGAAGAGGCTTCGGGCACTTTTTGCTTATCGTGACAAAAATAATTAATGACAAAACCAGATGTCGGCCTGAAGTGATATTCCATTTAATCCAAGTGAAAGCAAGTCGTGTAGAATTTCGTGTACCGCCAAATGTTTTGAAGCGATTGATTAACTTCGAAGGTGTTTTTTTTGTTGTTCTGAGCGCATTTTCTCCACAACGCCTTGCACTCTTGGTCCATGTGAACAGTTTCGATCTCAGTGAGTCATGTTTGTACATGTGAGATATAATTTGGCAGATCTGACAAGTTTTGTATTGATCCCCAAATCAGTATATTTGCATGTTACAATCACACGTCTCGTATCATACTCATCCTTCGTTATAGGCTGCGGCCAAAGACCCCGTGAATTGTGCATTGCCTGCATTAACTTTGGCTGAACGTAACGCGTCCGCTTTCGACACAGTCTATCGACTTGTGTTGCATTCCGCAGAATCTGGTGGTCTTGGTCCGGCGCAACTATTCTCCCTCGCTCGTTACATGGACAGTCGAGGTTGGGCGTGGCGTGCGTTCCCGTTTGCTTTGCACGCCACTCGACTGTTTGTGCTCTCAACCATGCAGGTTCGTCTAAGTGTATGATGATGATGATGTTGATGTTGATGATGTTGATGATGTTGGTGATGATGACCGATCAACAGGACAGATCCAGTTGCGATCGATCAGGAAACTATCGTGGGTGTCTTTTGAATGTCATTGGGAACGTGTGTTTTTACTGCCTATAAGTCCATCAAAATTCATTTCGTTTAGGTTTTACACAGTCATTTATTCCGTTGTCAATTTTTGTGTGTGCATATATGTGAATTTCGACTTTTGTTTGTGTGGTAATGCATGAAACCCGTGTCATATCCAGCAAGATCTACCGCTTGTTTTTCAGCCCAGTCGTCTTCATAAAAACAGGGCTCCTACTTCCGTCTTTTTCTTATGTTGTCACTCATATATTTTACGGTTTTTCATCGACTTCTTTGTTCGTTTTTTGGCTTCCTGTCGTTTTCCCCCCACACAGGACAGTCATCCGGTCGCTACAGACGTTCTGTGGGCTTGTTCGTTGGCACATCGTCTGGGGCCAGGTGCACTGCAGGAACTGTTGCAACATGTGATCCGCAACATTCATTGCCCCACGCTGCTGACAGAGATTCTTCATCGTTGCCGAATCGCACCATCTGGTGTACTGGTACCGTCTCAGACTGGTTCGATTAATGGCAGTTCGACAATGGACGGGACCACAACCGTGGTTGGACGTAAGTTGTCCCCTATCTGTGTCTCAGCAAATTTTTGTGGCACTGCATCCATTCCCGATGCAATATCGAATTGGGTAGCCATAAATTATCCGGTTTTCGTTCGTCGATCTATTTCCTACGGCTTTGTGCCAATGTTTCCACTTGAAGCTAGTTGCGCATTTATCATTCACGGTACTGTTTATCACTGCGGCGCAGAACCCCTGTTGGTTTGTAGTTATCATTATTTCACACACACATACACCCATTACCACCATCGTCATTATTGTCGTCCAATTACTTGTTTGATTCATACGGGTAGGCCGTGTGATAGTGAAGTTTCCATCGATCGCCATTATAATAAGAATTTATTGCATCTTCAAGATTTGTCTGTTCCGAAGGCGATTCACACCGGCAATCAGTTTACATTGATCGCGGCTTCCGGATTGGTAATTTTTTGAAGTTTGTATCTACTCTGTTATTCTGTCACAACTAAACAGCGAAGTGATTGGAGGCACCTCGGATACGTCCGGTTCTGCTGGAAAAGGGGAAGCAGGTGTATCTGGTTTTCATCTTGTTTTCTGTCCCGGTTTTTCGTGAATCGGTGACGTATACAATAGTTACGAAAGTCAGCCATACTCGGTTTTTCTTACGAATGCGCTTTGAGAGGTATTACATTTCTGATTAATCAGATTGCTCTCTATATAGCTGGAGGTCTTTTCACACAATGCATCCCGTCACATTTGTGGATGGAGCATTTTTAATGCATAGAAGTTACGTTTTCTCTGTCTATTCGGTTTGTTCATTGTCAGTTACAGCTCTTGCTGTCACGTGACTCAGACGGATCTATCTGGTATGCATTTTCTTGTTTACTTTATTCCTCTTTTCACTGATGGATATTGTAAAACAACTACAGCCTTTCCCGTCGCAATGGTTCTCGGCCAGTGAATAAATTGAGCTTGAAGTCTGCTGAGCTGACCTCTTATAATTGGTCTCATGAGAGGAACACATTGGAATACTATTAAATACTGACTGTTTCTGCGATTGACCGCTCAGTCAACAACCGTGACTTCTGACGCGTCCCTCTCAAGGCCAATTATGAGAGTTTAATTGCTAACTGAGAATAATGCGACGAAGCTAAGAATTGTCATACAAGACTGAGTAACTGGTGGAAAAGCCTGTGTAGATCGTGATCACCAAAGCTTAAACTGGCAACGTGAACTGTTGGGGTCTTTGTATTTTCATGCACAATATTATTTTGCGGAGCAAGCCAGTGACGTATCTACGACTTGTGTGTTTTCGTCCGGTGTGTGTGGTCAGGGGGAGATAACGACCATTTGGATTTTGTTCATCAAAAATGATCTCGATAATTGCTCAAGGTGGAATGAAAATATGGCTCGTGCACCTACTCGTTTCGCGTGCACACACACACACACACACACACACACACACACACACACACACACACACACACGAGTCACGGTATGGTTCCTACTAAAAGTGCTGTGCATGTCACGCTTGCATCCACCCGATAAATTCCGTCGACTTCATACGGTTTATGGTCGGTTTACGCGATTCACCGCACGTGGTTTTCGAGTCATCAGGCAACAATCGCAGTTTGTCCAGACTCACATATCTTATCTTCAACCAGGACGGTGATTGCTTCATTCCTAATCGGCAAACAGAATTACACCATCGTTTATTAGTTCTCAGTTATCCCACTGGCTCCTCATGATCTCGGTTGATTCACACGTTTCTATCCGCGATGTGGTCGTATCACCATCCCCCGGGCATACATGTATATGCATGTTCGTGAACGCCAGTCACACAAACAGGTCCATCGTTCACAGTGTGAATTTGTCGATTGGACTCTGCACATCTAAGGTTTGTGCAGCACATTCGGTAATTTATTGGGCGACAAGTGAATTACGAAAGCGAAACTGGTGAGAGAGAAAAGGGGAAATTGTGATGTAGTGCCTGTTTCCCAAACCAAACACTCGACTCGCACAAGCCACCGACTACTTTTTTTATCTGAAAAGAGATGTCAGAATCACAATATTGCACGATTTATGTCCAGGACAATTTCGCTGCATCTCTACACAATGCATACTACAGACAAAAGTTAGTGTGTCAGTTTATCTATGATCGAAAACATGACAACAAAATTACGAATGTGTGTATCACCATGGTAAACATAATGTCACGCAGTTCTTTCTGGTTGCACAGCCTTGGTTCCCATCGCTTAATTACTATCGCTTCAGCCAATCTAAGCAGTTTCGTGTTCTCCGTTCTATGAATCACCCGAAACACTTTTTCTTTCTCATCAGTGTTGAGCTATTGATGATGATGGTGTCTTATCAATTCATCGATCGTTGCTGTTTGGCATCTCAGGGTCAGTTGCGCGTTGAATCCAGTTGGGAATATGTTCCGAAATCCGATTACGTAACTACCTTTCTGTTCGACCAATGTAGGTGACTCCACACCCACATTCGAACTGGCATATCACGCGTGAAGTGGTGTAGAGATAGACGTTCTTTAATCGGCGGAATTGGCATGCCTTTCGTGCGGCAAATGATTTTTGGTAGGGCGGCCTAATATGTTCGTGCAACAGCTGACCTCAATCGTCTTTCCAGCATTTGGCTGACGTCATCACCCTTGAATGGGAGACCCATTGTGGCTTACATTCGTGGTACTGATGTAGTGTTTGATTTTCCATGCCTTGTGATGCTGTGTCTGTCGGTGAATACATCTGGATATCAGTTGTGTTGCAGCGCCTGAATTAGCGGGCTTCATTTAAAATCGGCTGCATTTTTCTCTCACAGTCGGATTTATCTAGTAGCACTTCTCCAGATCCCTTATCAAGGCGCAAAATAACCAAATCACTTCGTAACTGAAGGTCTTTTAGAGCTGGGAGATGTCTCGGTTGCAGTAGAATGTGTTATCTTGATGGAATTATTCGATATTGACGTTCAAAGTCCACGAGTTTGGCTTTGGACCAGTTTTCAGTATCGGTAGAGGATGGTTTGAGGGTTCTCAGTTGTTGGTGTAAGTATTCAAACTGTGCTTGTGTTTTCAGGGTGTGCAGTTTCCTTAATGGTATTGAGAAGCGAAGTTCGCATGATAGAGCTTCAGTCTCGGTTTGGCTGAGTTTCACAGATGATAGGTTCTTAACATACTTCTCTAGTTGGGTAGGAAATCGAGATTTGATCTGAGCGTGTTTTAGCGACTTTTGTGGTTGTCTCATCATCGTTTTATTATTTATTTACTTTCTTTTTATCATATAATAGTGCTATATTTTAGGAGGGAGAGGGAAAGGGGTGGAACGCGGCCAACTAGAAGCTGTCAAATGGGGAAAGTAACCGGCAGTGGGAGGATTTGAACCCGTGACAGTAGGGTCTGAAGTCCGCCATGATGACCGTTTTACTGTCGTCGGTCACTTACGAAGTTGGTGCCTCATCACCACTTATCATATTTTGGTGCTGAATAGCCACTCCTGTGGCCAAGGCGGATGAGGCATGTGTTGCGCATGTCCCCGGACAGAGTTCCGCAGCATGCAGTGTTCTCCGACGCAGGTTACTCGTTGTAAAATGATCTAGAGTGGCCAGTCTATGACATGCAGAAAAAGAAAAGAAAGCCAGACCAGTGGACTTAACTATCTGAGGCATGTTGGGCTTCTTGAATGGGATCCGAAAGATATTTTATATATATATATATATATATATATATATATATATATATATATATATATATATATATATATAATGTTTGTATCACCTGCTTGAAATCAAGCGTGGTGCTAACGCGACAACAAATATAGAACTATGAGAGGGGGAGTAGAACACAATAAAAGAGACAGTTAGTGAAGATATAAAGTACTTTTTTTCACTGCGCACTTTTTGATATTTTTTGTCGGAATGACATTTTTTGTGACAAGGGGACGCGAGAGTTCGACAGACAGACCGCACAACATTCGCACCACTAACTTCTGTGCTCAGCCATGTCCCTCAACATCTCTAACCAACAGCGGTCCTCGTCCTTTGGGCTCCATCTAAAGAGGCGGGGAGCGCCAGCCGAAGCCAATGCTGATGCTAGTTTCTTTATACCTATACGCCAATTCATGGCTTCACAGCCGCGTCTCTTTCAGTCCTGTCCAGCATATGCGAACAGAACAGGGAAAGCTAGACGGTGGTCAGGCATTCGCAAAACGTACGTAACCCAGTTGTTGGATTGATGGTGCTCCTTATTGATCGCTATCAACGGCAGCTTCATGTAACACAACAGTGCTGGATAGTACCTATTTTGATCGTTGAAGGGGCTAGGATCGGACGTTTTGAAGAGCTTTCTTCAAGTGGCTCAAGTTCATTCTTACCCTTCTTCCCTAAGCTACCAGATTTATTGAAACCGAGTGAGGTTCACTTCGTTCTTGGGCAGTTGTGACGGCAAACCAAACAGTCTGTTGTGTTAATTTTTACCATAACAAAGTCAGACACCCCCCTTTGACATCTGTAGTATCGACAAAACATCCGCTTATCTATCTAGGATCGAGTGTACTCTGCGGCAGTCAGGCCAGTTCTGCATGGTTCGGAGACATGGCCACTGCGAGTGGGAGATACACCAAGATTGTTGGCTTTTAAACACCGATGTCTTCATAGCCTTTCTCGAACCTGGTGGGAACATCGTATCAGCAATGCTGAGGTTAGACACAAAACATCAGGCACACGAACCGAATCATTAGATAAAACATTGATAGTCATGGGACGTGTGTTGCGCATGTCTCCCTGGACAGAATTCCCCGGCAAGCGATGTTCGTTGAGGCGAGTAGTGGTTCAAAGATGTGCAAAGGTGGTGAGTCCATAGAATGCCCAACCAGTGAACTTGACTGTGTAGGGTATGTTAGGCTTCCTGGTTGGCGTTCAAGAAATCCCATTTCTCAGTCGCGATCAGTGGCGCTCTCATATTCGAAAACTGTTGACTTGATACTATTTGTATTTATTTTCTTACCCTCTCCATATTTGTTTATTATTTCCGATAAAGGTTACTGCTGAGAGATAGAAACCAAAGCCACAGCACTCAGCGCACGTTTACTGGTTGTTTGGACTGAATTGAATTGTAGTGAATGCATTTATACCAGTATATACCGCATTCACATGCAACTCATTTCATATTTTCAGTGTAATGTTATGCGTTCGCGACCGACGAGAATCCACGAAAGGAATTCCTCTTACAATGTTTGTCGTCTGTCTTATTTGTATAAGTTCAAATTAAGTCTGGGTTTTGTTCTCGTGAGCAGAAAATTACCGATTTCACTTCAATGCTGAATTGATTCCACTTTCTAATTGCAACCGTTCCAGGCAATTTGGGCTCGGCCACATTCAATTCCACATCACTATATCATCCGTTGAACAATAATGGACCTCCTTCCTCCACCTCTTCCGTCACTGCCTCCGTTTGTCCGTCGGCCCCACCGGGCATGAGTCATGCCAAGTTGCTCAGCCTAGATCGACCGCCCCTGAAGGCGTTGCTGGACGCAACCATCAATGCATTTGTCACGGCCACACATACACGGCTAGCCAACATCAGTCCTCGTCAGTACGCGGAATTTGTGGACTTTTTGGCGCGTGCACGGGACACGTTCCAATTGCTCCGACCGGATGGGCCCGCACAGTTCCGTAGCCTTGTCGAATGTCTGCGTCAGACGTATCGTGGCAAACGCAAACTGGTCTCACTTCTTTCTGAACGATTTGGTTGAATCGCGACCGTTGTCGTTTGTCTGCTCTCTGATTGTAAGTAACTATTTACATCATTAGTGTGATATGAGTCACCTCGATATTCATTGTACTGTTTAGCTGTACACCTTCCACTCCCCCATCGTTCAGCGATTTTTGGATGTTTACTCAAGTAGTGCGATACCTTTGGCCCACGCTTTCTGTCTGCGTCCTCACATGTAGACTTTATATAGTGACAAGAACAAGACTTTTCTGGCCCAGCATACTTGTAATGTATCAGTTTATTTGTACAGACTGTTATCACTTGGTTGTATTGTGTGAGGTTCTGCAGAAGTCAAGTGCATGGCGTGTAGGCAGCTCTTTCATTTAGCTTCACGTGTATTCGGTCATTCAGTGAATGACTATTCAACCCGGCATTGGATTACCTAGCGATCGATATCGTCATTTGCATTTGGCTTTCCAACCAGTAATGATGGTCGTACTAATGCATAGTAATCAACCGAGTCCTCGCACGCACGCGCACACGCATCCATGCACATACACAGGTCTTCTTTGTTCTTGCCTCTCCGGTTTCAAACTAACCAACGAAAGTCTTATCCACTCGCGTTCACCTTGTCCCGTTCGTTCATTCAATCGTTCTCTGTTCACATCGTAATTGCCCACCTTCGCGCACGCATGTGTGTGACAGGCGGTTGAATTAAAAAGCAAACGGCTGACTCATATTACCGCGGTTTCGTGCTTCGCCTGTCTTCTAGTCGATATGTTTAGAAGCGCAGTCCCAGGTGGTATTGCGCACGTGCGTGCATGCACTCGCGCGCACACACACATGCGTATGTTTCACGTGCTCGTCATGTACCGGCGTATGAGACAAAAACCAAATGAATACATTTGTTGACAACGATTGCACAAACAATTAACTCAAAGCTCTCAGTTTGTCTTTTGCCCCCCCCCCCTCATCCCAGAGCATTAGGTGTTTTGAATTGGTCAACAAATAGGGAACTATCGGTTTGGTTGGTACCTGATCTTCAAATTGTCTAAGGATGTCTTGTGTCATAAAGCGTAACCGGTGCGGTCGAAATTGGGTAGCAAATGTGCACTGGGACTTTTCAGTCATTCACATTCTCTTTTAACACACATGACTGAGACACAGTACAATAGAGTTGTTTGTGGGGAGCATTTATGTGGGACCTAATTTGTTGGTTGCGGTTCAAAGTGGAAAACGGTTATGTGTAGCTCAAAAGAGCCGTGATCCACAGTTTATCTGTCCCGAGGAGGAAGACTGTTCGAACTTGAGGGACATGGACGTAGGGTGTTGAGCACAAGAAATCAGTCACTGGAAATCATTATGCATCTGAACAAACTAAGCTGGTTAGAAGAGGTGTCATTCATACCGATCGATGGACTTTCTCGGTGTACATTGTTCTCCGAGGCAGATAGTGATTGTAGTGTGAGTGGAGGTGGTCAGTCTAGGACATCGAGCTAGGATATGAAAACCTCGGTCAATGGACTTGGCCGAGTAGATCCTGTTAGGCTTCCGGATTGAAGTCCACGAGGTCCACCGCTGGATGGTTGAAAACATTAAGTGCCGTGATCAATGGCGTAGTTGCATTCGAACATGTTTTTCGTCTACATTTCTGCTGTTTGGCTCTTTATGCATTTTATCCTTTTGTTCTCGACTGGACGGATGCTCCGGGATGGAAACCCAAACCGGAATGCGAGTTTGATTATTGAACGAGCTGAACTGCACTAAGGGACATGGATAGACATGATTAGGGTGACTGGTTTCCTCTGTTCGAAATTGACAATAAGAAGTCAAGGAAACTCGGGATGCTAACGACTGAAATATTGGCGTTAAAACCAGGATATAAGACGAATGACCGATGAATCTGGAGCACGTCTCGTCACTATATGACTGAACGTAGGTTGTCTGTGTTATTTGAATTGGTCTCTAAAGCGTGCTCGTGAGCGTAGTGAAGCAGGTTAAAAAATTAGCCGAATTTACCCACCGCGTTGATGAACAGAACCGGAAACATTGACCATCACGTTCGAATCATTTTATTACACAGGATTCCACTGGTCAGATGACAGTTAGTCAGCTGTGATGAGCGCCACACTCATAGTTCCATGTTGGTTTGTTAATCATTCGCGAAACAAACATTCCGAAGATAGCGAGATTTTTGTTTCGAATTAATTTCTGATTCATCGTCCGTTATGTGCGACTCGTGTTTGTTCGTCCTCCACCCACAGCACGTGCACGCACGGTGTGTGTGTGCGTGTGCGTGTGTGTCTGTGTGTGACTTTCTTTGTCCTACTCAAGTCTCAGCGAATTAGTCAGAATATTGGGTGTACGTTTTTCCCCACCTGACTAATTTGTCTTTCACAGAGACGTTGAAGACTCCAACTTGGGATTGTCACCTCCGTTACACCTTCAATATGAGACACATTTTAAAGTCAGCCAACACAGCACCGTGTAATAGGTGTACACTTTCAATGATCGGTGTTCCATTCTTTCCTGCTCACCGTTGTACGACAGTCCCCAGTGCTGTTCAAAACCGGTGAACTAGGGTTATCGAAATACACTTTATATATATATATATATATATATATATATATATATATATACTACTGGTGTTTTGAAATCATATCGACGGTATTCTGTATGTCAGGACCGAACGGGATTCGGAGTGCATCGAAAAAACGACGCGCCATGTGATATGTTAAATGAGAAAACGATGTCAATAACACGGCGTTGTCGATGGAAAAATTATGGTTATCCGACGTCTCAGTTACCGTGGGTAAAACTTCTTTGATGTAGGTTACCCATGGTAACCGAAACGTCGACTAATCATAACTTTTCCACCGATAATGAGATATTTTCTCATCCATACCAACGATACCTCTTGATTATTTTTCTTTTCCCTGCTTCATTTGTATGTCTTTCCGTAGTCATCGGGTTATTCCTGTGTGTGGAGCGCGTGTATCCACGGGCGGACCAATCCAACTCCGATGCTGTGTGCTGTCGTTGTCTCGTTTGGGAGCCGTGCATGTGTGTAGCCATGTTCAGTCAGAATCGTTGGAAGAACAAGTGTTTTTTTCTTCATCCACTGGCATCAAACCCGGGATTTTCTGTCCCCACGTGTTTTTATTGCCAACCCTTTAGTCCCGGTCATTCCGGAAATTACAACATTATCCCCCGCCAGCCGTCCGCCCACTGACTATCCCTGCCTTCTCACCCTGCCCTGGATCTCTTTGTATCCTGCTTATATTCTGTTTTTATCATTCACAATAGAACCCTATAACCATTTTTGGATCGCATCGTTTTTAGCCTTTACAGAGCCAGTATGAGACACATCGAGGTCACGGCCTGTCAGTTACATGAGTCGCGTGTTTCCGCGCGAAATGTGTCACGCACTGGGGGAGGGGAGTCGATGCGACATCTGTGAACGCCACTAGGGTTACACATTGGGATGTGACAAGATTACCACTCTGGTTACCCTGCACTGACCTCTTCTGCCCGCAGTGTCATGATTCTTACCAACATGACCCACGAGGTTCAGTTCTCAATGTGAACAACACTTTGTCATACATTAGATGCAACTGTTTTAATTGTTGTCCCATCAACGTCTGATCAGTAAATCATAGGTTAAAGTAAATGAAGGGAATTGAAAAAAATATTATGAATACAATAGACTCAGTCCTCGTGACATACTATCATCTCGCATAATGCACGTAACTATGAAGTAAACGAACCACGTGAAATTCAACCCACTGACTCAGTGGTTAAAATGCATTTCACGAATAGAACATCCAAACCATAGGACATTCGATTAGCGTATTCTTACTGCTAGGAATGGCGATAGGTTGGTTTAGCTTTAATGATGCAATAGTATGTGCTTACAAAATGAAATTTTCCACAATCAACAGTTGGAAGATATTAGATATACGGTAAAACTACAACTCACACCTCGGACCAAATCGCTCTCAGTGAGAACGTGGCCTGGAAATTGAACTGGAATTTCTGTATAGCGGTTATGTAGTGGTGAATGGAAACAAAACGCGTTGTTCAACCGAGAGAGATCTGAGCCCAAATTGTGTGAAGGATCAGTAGGGATCTACTGAAATGTGACCAATGACGTGACACGGCATAGATTGCCCAAATGAGCTTTCAAAACCGAATGGAGCACGCTTCCTTTTTCTAAACCCGGAAAAATAACAGGAACAGTATAAAAATGGGAAATATAGCCGATGTGCGGGAGAAGAAATGACTGACTGTAGATCTCTGGACCACGACGGCTTTTAAATTTTCGAAGAGGAACTTAGCAGCTTGGTAAAAGAACTTGACACGTACGGGGGCCAGCGAACTATATGCAGACTGACACCAAGGTGCTTCGCTTCTTGCACTCCCACGAGGTAATCTGATTTGAGGACGTCGATGTCCTCCAGAAATTGCAACCTTATTTGAAAGGCAGGCATCCGTAGCATTTGGTGTCATTAACCACAAAAACGAAACGTGGTTGGAAAGTCAAGAATACGAGAAGGGTTGCTTGAAGGCTGAGGGAAAAATGATATCCTGTGCAAGCCTGAGAAGACTAGTGGGGTGAAGGAAAGTTCAGTCACTTTTGTAAATAGATTCGGAGAAGCGTCATCCTGCAATGAAGATCGGCGCACCGAACGGACGTATATGAGCATATACCTTGCCGCGCTCAGGAGTTTACCTCGTGTTTTCCCACCTGGAAGGTTTGTATGTGTCACAACTGTGCCGCCCCGCTGCCTTACGGGTGATGGATATGCACCACAGATGAGCTCTAATAAGAGCGAAACTCGAGTGTGGCACTTCCGAGGGCAAGGTTGATTGGATGACATGGGGTTTGTGTATGAAAGATGGAGTCCGAGAGGCAGATACATATGAATCAATAAGGAATTCTATCAGGATTTGAGCCATATATGGAACGGCATTAATCGGGGAACACCGACTCTGAGAAGCGCTGATGTGAATTCGAGCAGGTGTCCTCTTGTAGGTGTCCAGCTGTGATCAGCTTTCGTCTGGATTTGTTTAGTCTATGGTACAAAGGATATATACGTATATACATGATTTCTAATGGAACTGCTCCGTCTGAATTCAAAATGAGTCGTTATTATCGTACGAAAGTGACTTTGTTCGTAAATCGGATATTCGTTTCTCGTTAGCCCCCGAAGCTGAGACGTGGATATCTGTTGCTATCAGTCAGTTCAATCGAGTAGTCACCAGTCCACTGGGTGTGTTTGTGGTTTTTGATCCATCGCGCGATGAGCGAGAAAAGAAGTAGCAAACGTTCTTTTCCGTAACTTCATCCTCCAGTGACTACGGTTGCATCAACAGCGTGCTTAGGAATACAACTACTAGGTTTTCAGAACCATGAAGAGATTCATTTTTGGCGGGAGTTTGCACGACGTAACTGAGCAGTCAACGTAATCGTATTTGATCGTAAAATTGAACACTGATGCTAGACGTGAGCAGTTCCCTGTATCACTCGGTAGCACAATGACTTGTTGTGCCGCTAGGACCTGTTCGGACGCGCAGCTCAAACTGTAGGACACTTTAAAGTTTGTAGAATTGATGGAGGTGCGTAACACAAATAATGGCATCGCTTGATGTGACATCATCATCATCATCATAATCGTACAGCGTTAAACAGTAGGGCAAGCCTCACTGACCACTGCCTATCTCACCATGTTGCACGCTGAATTAGAAAGTATGAATATACAAGATGGACAGGGAGTGGACCTACATGGGTGGGAAAAGGAAAGAATGCCCTAGTAGCCAACACACGGAATACACAGTCTAACTGTACAAACGTACATCGATCAGTCATTCTGATTCGATAGAAAGTGACAACACGATCTCCACTGTTCGCGATTCGCTGCCATATCCTTCAGTGTCTCCAGCCAACTGGTAGACGGATCTATTGGACCCTAACCACGAAGACGTGAAGCACCTACTTTTCCTAAGTCTGCTGTACATTTTCTCATTCCTCTCTGCCAAGTCATCTGTTGACCTCCACGTGGTCTCTTCCACTCCCTAGGAGGAACGGAGAATAGGAAGTGATACGGTAGACGTGTGTTTGACATACGTAACACATGCCCCAACCAACGAAGTCTACTAGGTTGGATACGCTGTGACAAAACGTTCTCCGAATTAGTATCCAATACTCTATTACTGACCTCAGCATTGCCTACTCGTCTATTCCACCCGATCTTCCCGATACTACGTGAACATCGGTGGTCGAAAACCTCAAGACGACGAATATCTTCAGCACGCAGACTCCAAGTTTCGCAACCATACAACAAAACTGAATGCACTGCAGCACAGTATACACGACCTTCCAACTTCAGTGAAATATCAGATCGACGCCACAAGTGCTTCAGTCCAGCGTACGCCGCTCGAACCTTGGATATACGCGTGTTCACTTCTGCTACAGTGCTCCCATCCGTCGTCACGCTGCTGCCGAGGTAGGTGAAGTGGTCGACAACTGACAGCACCTCCCCATCGAACATCAAGCTCAGGAATCGTTGACTTCCAGTCTTATAACATCACCTTGCACTTTGAAGGTGCAAAGCGCATGCCGAATGGAGCTACAGCTCTTGGGAGTCTATCTGATGCACGTTGAGTATGTTCCGTGCATTCGAACAAGCAGACAACGTCGGCTGGGTGTATGGGGTGTCTGAGAGGAGTAGCACGTCTAAGTTGGTTGACTGTCGTGTCCCTTGGGGCATCCTCCATCCCTTTGGTCTCCATCATTCACCCAGCTCTCACCTGTGGCTCCACGAAGCTGAAGCATGTATCAGCGGCCACACCCCGGTAAATTGCTCGACAGGCGGGCTAAGCCAGGTTGAGGGTTACCGAGGTCTAAAAAACTTCGGCGAGACGGTGTTCGGCATGTGAAGACAGATCCTTCTGAATGGGCTGACGAGATCTACTGATCCAACGGCCACAAAGGAGACCCGTTCAACTGCCTAATCCGGCATTCCAGGGGAATCGAACGAACCGTACAGCAGGTCACCGGCTCCTCTGGGAACACCCTGCTGCCTTGCAGTCTGCACTTGGGTGTGCAAGGGCTAGAGGTGCAACCTCGAACAAAAAGGCCGAACGGTGCTGGGGACACCGCTTCGTACCCTACTCCCGCGACTCTATCATTATTCACGAAACCTCAAGCGCTCATCATGCTACGGCGTCCCCGGTATGCGACGCGCCTCGTGTCCCGGCGGTCGAGGTGATAAGACAAGCTGGGAATATTCGCTGCAGGAAAAGAACACACAGCCTGTTGGAATGTCAGGACGTTTCTAGACATCGGCAGTCAGTGCATCACAATGGGAACTCTACATGATTATGACGTAGATATTGCTTGCCTCTCGGAAGTCCGCCTGCCCAACTCAGGTAGCCGACAAATAAATGTCCCGGGTGTGGATACATCCTATTGGCTCTATCGTAGTGGCCCGAAAGACAACTCCGGTCTCTACGGTGTTGCGTTTGCTCTGAACAAAGCAGCTAGTGATGCAATGATCTCTTGGGAACCAGTCTCATCCAGACTCGCCTTGACACGTTTTAAAGGTTTCCCGCACGACTTGATGGTGATCGCGATGTACGCTCCTACCAATTCAGCTGATGACGAAACCAAAGACGAATTCTACAATAATTTGCAGGAGGTAATCAACCGGGTTTCGAGGCACGACGTACTTTTCATAGCAGGAGATTGGAACGCTTGCACAGGTACGGCCGACGAATCTGCTCGCCATATTCTCAGGAGATTCGGCCTTGGTCAACGCTGCGAGAACGGTGGCCGACTGATTGGCTTAGTCGACATCAACAGAATGGTTGTCTGCAGCACTCGATTTCAACACCCCAAGAAGCACTTACTCACATGGTACTCCAATGACGGTCACACTGCACACCAACTCGACCACATCCTGGTGAGAGCCCGTTTGGCCTCGTCTGTGGAGGATTGCCGAGCGTACCGAGGTGCAATAACGGGCAACACAAACGGCACCGACCATGTCCTCCTACGCGCGTGTTTCAAATTTCATCTGTTACACGTACTAAAGTGTCTGCACCCTCTCGGATAAACGTTGCTGCCCTAGGAAATCCAGAGAAGCGAGAAGCGTTGTCACGCGCGATCACAACCCGACTAACCAACGCAACCAATGCACAAGCAGATGAAGTTTCTGTGGAAGGGAAGTGGACTCGAATGAAGACGACAATCAAGGAAGCTACTTGGACAGTACTCGGGAGAACAAAAAGGCGGACAAAAGATTGGATCTCGGAGAGCACGCTCCAGCTGTTAACCAGAGCAAACGAAGCGCGGCTGGCAGGTAGTAACGAAAGCCGCAGACTGCAACGAGAGGCCACACGCTCCGCCAAGGGTGATTGCAAAAGATACTGGATAGAAATAGCTGAAAAAATGGAGACCGCGTCCGGAACTGGTGACTTCGGTAAATTGTTCCGCCTTATTCGCAACGCCTCTAATAGGTTTTGTAAACAAAATTCCCTTCTTCGTGACATGGTAGGAAACTTAATACCCGAACAGAGTAAGAAAATGGACCGATGGGTGGAATACTTTGGTCAGCTGCTCAACCGGCCTACGGACCACCGGGCGGACCAACCAATATCAACCCCTCCAGTCTAGTACGAAAGCAACTGTGACCCGCCAAACACCGCGGAAATCACGGAGATGATTAACAAACTGAAAGACAGAAAGGCTGCTGGGGAAGATGGCATCCCTCCAGAAGTGTATAAAGCATATTCATCGTCATTGATTGACAGGTTGTGTACCTTTTTGGTTCCATTTGGAGAGCGGAAGCATTTCCACCGGACTGGGGAGTGTCCATACTGCTGCCCATTCCGAAGAAAGGTGATAAATCGGCATGCGAGAACTACCGAAGGATCAGCCTGATCGATGTGGCCGCAAAGATCTTTGGTGCGTTGTTAATAACCCATTTCTCCGAAGCAAGAGATCAGCGCACTTGCCCGAACCAAGGGGGTTTCCGCCGTGGCAGAGGCTGTGTGGATCAAGTCTTCACACTGCGCCGAATACTGGAGCACCGCTATAAGTTTCAGCAGCCGACGGTAACTTGTTTCATCGACTTCCGGTCAGCTTTTGATTCGGTGAACCGCGAGTCTCTTTGGACCATAATCCAATCCGATGGGATGCCCGATAAGCTTTTAAGGCTGTTGAGGGGATACCACTTGACAACCGGTGCTAGGGTTCGTATGTACGGCGAAGAGTCCCGCGAGTTCATACTCACTACCGGAGTTAGGCAGGGCTGTCCCCTCTCACCGGTGCTGTTCAACTACGCCATCGATTGGACAAGGCGACAGGCATTACACAACTACCCTGGCGTTCAGCTTAGCCAGGAAATATACATCTTGGACCTGGAATTCGCGGATGATATTGTCGTGCTTGGAGACTCCCCCGTTACGCTACAACCAATCCTCGACCGAATCAATTCCTTTGCAAGGTCCATCGGACTTGAAGTAAACTCGACCAAAACAAAGGCTTTCACAACCCATCTGGGCCCGACAATTCAACAACTGTCGATCAATGACCAACCAGTCGAATACGTCCCTTCATTCAAATACCTAGGCTCAACTCTGCTTCCGAACGGCCAGGCAAAAGATGAAGTGGTATCACGGATCGACAGCGCCAGGAGAGCCTTTCTTCAGATAAGACGAACGCTGTGGACTCGCAGTGAAATCAGCCTAAGAACCGAATTTCGTGTTTACCGTGCTGCCATCCGGCCCGTACTCATCTATGGCTGCGAAACCTGGCCACTGCGAGCTGAGGATACCAGAAGGCTGGAGGTTTTCGACCACTGGTGCCTGCGGCAAATCCTCAAAGTCAAGTGGCGCGACAGGGTCTCCAACGACGAGGTAAGGAGACGATGCTCTCCCCGTCCTCCTCCAACGTCGACGACTTCAGTGGTTCGGCCATACGCTTCGCGACCCGAGTCAGAGATGACCAAGCAAACACTCTGCCCCACTCCCTGCCCTGATTGGGGTTGTCGCCTTGGTGGGCAGCTCAAAATGTGAACCAGTTCAATCGAGAAAGACGTAGAGCTTCTAGGCCTTCGATCAGTCTATGGAGCCCGGCGATGGAAAAAGGACTGGATGAGGATTTGTACGGAGCTTGCCTCCGACCGCCGCGCGTGGTCAGCAATGGTTCGTGATATCCATGGAGCCGACTTATCCTCTCGCAAGATATAGTTGCGTAAAAGTATAAAGTAAGTAAGTAAGTCGTCTGCGTAATCTAGGTCACACAGATTTCCACTATTTCCTAGTTCGACGCCTACATCTCGAAGATTTTGCAGCGCACTCTCCATTATTTCGTCCATGACGAAGTTGAACAGGAATGGAGACCTAGAACATCCCTGTCGAACACCACTGGTCGTTTCGAACCGACCGGATGGTTCACCGTAAACTCTAACGCGGCCAGAAGTATGAGAATAAAATGATCTCAGTAGGTTCACGAACTCCTGGGGCATACCTTCTCCATGAAGAGTACTCAAAAGCGCTGCTCGACCAACTGGATCGAAAGCGCCTTTCAAGTCTAATAAAATCATTATTGTCGGTCGGCGGTGCGTGTGACGCATTTCAAGTAGTCGGCGAAGAGTAAAATTCTGGTCGATGCACCCTTGATCTGGGCGGAATCCAGCGTGCTGTTCGCGGACATTCCTCTCGCGAGCGGGTGTAAGACGGTGCAGTAGAATTGAGGCTATTACCTTGATGACTATCGGAATTAAGCTAATCCCACGATGGTTACTACAGTCATTGCGTATTTCCTTCTTGAAGATGGGAACAATCAACGACTCACTCCATATTAACGGAATACGCTCCGCGTTCCAAATGTCACGGAGCAAAGCGGTAAGTGATTTTATCAAAACATTTCCACTCAGTTTGAAAAGAACTGAGGGAAGTTCGTCGGGACCTGCGGCTTTCCCTCGCTTTAATGATCGAATGCATGACTCTAGTTCTACTTCCGATGGGGGCTCAAGTGATACCACCCAAGGAGTCGCAGTTGTTGACACGGGAGTAACTCCACTAGCGTGCGGCCAGCTAAACTGTTCCTTGAAGTATTCGGCCCAACGGTCAAGCCTTTACTGTTTGCTATGGATGGGTTCTCCATTCCTATCGTAAATTGTTTCACTGACCTGGGTGCGCCGTCCATCGGTGTTACGAACAAGTTTGAACAGTCTTTGGCTGTTACCTGAAGCAGCTACTATTTCCATTTCTTCGGCTACCTTGACCCACCAATTTTCGCGATCATCCTTAGAGTTTTTCGTAACTTGCCTTTGTAGATTTCTCCGCATCTTAGTCATCTCCATACGGTTTGAAAGCTGATGCTTTTGCTCCATCATACTCAGTGACTTTTGCGAGATCCAGTGTCTTTGATGGACAACGGATCTAGGACCACAGGCAAAGCCTGCTGCAAAGTGCATCGCCTGTTTGATATGAGCCCAGTGCTCATCTACATTACTGTTCGTCGTAGATCCTAGCTCATGTGCTACCTTATGCTCGTAACGGGCGCGTACTTCTGGATCACACAAACGTTGCACGGCTAATCGGGTTTGAGGTTTGCGACGATGACCATGGAGCTGGGGAGGTAATCGCATTAAAACTAATGCAGGGTCCGACTCTAAGTACGTGGACCAGTAAGATCTACAGTTCTGAACAGAACTGCGCCACCGGTAGCTTACGGTGATATGATCAATTTGACTCAAAGTACCTGTAGAGTTAGAGCGCCATGTCGCTGTGCGACGCGAGCTGTGTCGGAAATTTGTGCTAGACAAGAACAATCGATTGTCTGCACAAAACTGGAGAAGTCTATCCCCGTTATCTGTACGCTCAGCAGGTAAAGCACAACGCCCACCTAAACAGGCTTCTGACACACTAAGTTTGCCAACTTGTGCACTGAAGTCACCAGCTAGCACTACAATGTCAGAACCCTTACTGCTGCGAACGAGGGTGGCGAGTTTATCATAGAATTCATCTTTCTGCAAGTCTGAGCTGCAGTCCGTTGGGGCGCACGCCGAGATCACAAACAAATTGCGTTTAACACAACTATCCTTTCGAACGCCAACTGACCCTTGGAGTCTCACAGCACATAAACGACTGTTTACAGGGATCCAATCTAAAAGGGCAGCCTCAGCCTTCTCAGTCAAGACTATTCCTACACCACGTTGACCCGCAGCTCGAGCTACTTCGTCTCCTGAGGTGCGCAGAAAATACCTCGATGAGATACCAGGAGCAGTTAGTTGAATCACACTGCTCGAACCCTGGATACGCGTTTCACTTAAGCAGCAGACATCAATCTTCAGAGAATTTATTGTGAGGGCTAGGCACGCCTGCTGACCGGCCTGCATGAGTGTACGCACGTTGAAGGAGCCGAGATTCAGAGGCTGACTGGGCTTGAGAAAATGTGAGTTACCAGACAGAGGATTATTCCCGACACTGTTTGACAGTGAATCGGTGCGAGTATCGACCGTGTTATCAATGGGAGCATTATGGGTGGATAGATGGGGCAAAGAGGGATGGTTAGGGACAGAAGACAAAGGTTGAATAACAGAGAGGGAACTCTGAGCAGTAGCCTACTTATCACTGCCCACCCCGCTCGATGCAATGGGCAGCGCGGTCCTGATTATCCTACGCGACGACCGATGCAGAATGGAATTCTTTGTATTCGTGCAGTTCATAGGAGATGTTGGACGGGTACTGCTAGGGTGTCCAGCCACAAAGCAGGAGAACGATTCGGGTCCTCATCCAAAGCCTTTAGTTCTAACAAGAACCTATCCGCAAGGCAGCGGGATGGCTTAGTGGAAGTCCATTTGCTTGAATCAATTATTCTTCCACTGATTTTGCCGATTGAGTCGCCAGCTCAAATCAACCCCCAACCTGGAGGACCAGGAGACTGAACTTCGTCTGACCTCAACCCATTGACCTGTCAGGTATGATTGCATCTCCGGCTTAAAGAAGCCATCCTGTATAGCTCTTTGGGTCATAGAGGCGCGCAAGCCATCATATCACTTCAAGATGCAGTCTCGTCGTCATGCTCACTGACGTCCCCCTATTGAAGACGATTACTTTATTACGGATAACACTATCGATATTGGTGTCCTTGCAGATAGCCCGAAAGAACGTTCAACGTCCAGTTCATTTGCAATGAAGACTGTACCGATTATTGGAGTCGGTATGGGTTTTTCACTGTATCTGGTACTGGCTGGTACTTTCTTTGCTGATAAGGAAAGTGACATACACCCAAGCATCATGATCGAGTCGTCTCTGTACCACAGATCTGTCGATGACATTTTCATTTCGATGCGGTGAGAAATACGTGAACGCGTCATCGAGTCTTTTCAACCAGGTACAAGACGCGATCAGCTGTACACGAGTAGAGCGGGTTAATGAATTTCACTTTCTGGACGTAGGCCTAAAAAGACGTAACGACGGAACCCTCACTTGGACAGCATACCACAAGTTCAAGTGGACCGATCACTATAGCGATCTTCCAGTTTTGTTCCATTCAAGGGCAGATCAAAATCCCGTGACCCGCACAGTATTCGTTCGGAGCAAGTGAAACGTGTTCCTATAGAAATTGGTAACCCAGAATGGTTTGTTTGGATGAATATGTTGCTGAAACCTAGAAGACCTCCAGAATTCACTGATAAACGAGGGGAACTCTGCCCAATATTAGCATTCAGCGGGGACTCAGCTTGTGAACCACCCACGAAACGTTTGAAGAAAGTCATTGCCCGCGCTTTTGCTGCGGCCTGTCTGCGCACACACTTACGTGTCCAATTAATCCTTTCTACCAAACAACTTGCGCAAAATTCATCCATGATTACGGACTTTTTAGCTTGCTCACGTTCGGCGGGCTATATAGGTAGAACGACAAGGAGGATTTTTCAGGTAAAGAATGCCAGCTAGCAAATTTTGGCGCAAGTACCAAGAAAACCACCTCAAGTTCAATCCTCACGCATCTCGTTGTTTCAGCCCATCAAATGAATGAGATGGACGCTTTCAAAGTGATCTGCAGGGTCTCACGGAATGCGTCAAAAGCGACTAGTCATCGACACCGAATGACAGCTTAATCAGTTGCGATTTAGCGTTGTTCACAGAAACGGTTAGTCAGGCCACTCCAGCTGCCCTAACTTAGAACCGATGATCGCCCACAAATCGAATGCGGCTCATCATGTGACTCGTTGATGTTACTGGAAATGGTCGAACCAAAGCGTAAATGACTTCACCCCACATCAACATAATCCATATTTGTGTTCGAGTTTAATACTAAATTCTGAAGATTTTCATTTCCCACTCACTCAGCCCATACCTCCACCGCAAACCAACCATTGCACGTTCTTGATAGTCTAATAATTGCAAAAAATCCTAAACGCCCAGAAGATGAAGCTCCAGAAAACAAGCTTGTTCACTTCTTTTCTACCTCTCTCTCTCTGTATATATATATATATATATATATATATATATATATATATATATATATATATATATATATATATATATATATATATATATATATATATAATATCTCAGTATAGTCGGGGGTGGGCATCTCAGGCTCCAAGTTAGCTACTCGTCCTGGACGCCTCTCAAAAAGCTCCCAAATGACCGCGCATCCCGAAAAGCTTCTGCTGAGGAAATCATACAGACTGCATTCTCAGAGCGGAGGTGTTTTCACAAACGTGTGAGGGCTAAGGCGAAAACCCGGCTCTCTCCACCGGTTTGACTGACTAATAGTCAGTCTCGGGGAGACGGCTAAACCCTGATTCCAAACCGATCAGGTGTGGCGTATGAAGAGTACAACATTGTGCTCACTGGAATCTGTGGCGGATGGGTGTACTGGGTACGCAGGCTGCCTAGCCTCATCCGAAGGGTGTATGAACTGAGCAATCAGTCATCGGCTCCCAGAGGTTCCCGGAAGAGGCAAATGAACCACACAGTTGGCCGTCGGCTCATCTGGACCAACACTGCTGCCTTGCAGGACGCGCTTGGCTGCGTAAAGGATAGAGGTACATCCTCGAATCAAAATGCCCATTATGGACCGAGAGACGGAGTATCACAATAGCCCACAACCTCAACAACAATGCAACTGATGGTATCCTTACAAAACGTTCGCTAGGTTTTCTAAAGGCATGCTTGCACTGACGCTCTCACACCTTACACCACTGTTGATTGTTCTAATCCCACATTTTACCCATCCAAACATAAATTTTTACCCAAGATTGCAGCTCCGTCGTTCGGTTGATGCTCCCATCCAATCCTTCTAAAAAGTTTCACTTGTGTTTTTCTGAGGATCCCGTGATGCGGCTGCTAGTCTTGCTGGCGTAATCAGTTTCAGTTCAGTTTATTCAACGGTTAACCTCACACTTTTGTGATCTGGTTTCGGTTGCTACCTTCCGGCATCTTCGAGTAAAGGGCGAAAAGAATAGAAGCATAATGATAAAGACTCACAGAAGTCAAAGTATCAAGCGGAAATCAGGAGTACAAAGAAAGAGTCGGAATGCAACTACGCCACTGACCGCGACATTTAGCCATATCACTTAATGTCTCCAACCATTTGGTAGGCGAATCACGTGGACCCCAAAATGGAAGTCTAACACATTCTACTTGTTTTGAGGTGAAGTGTTTGACCTCGGCGGGATTCGAACCCGCGCATGGCCACCACCCTCGCTTTACTACCGCGAGTGCTTTCCCAGCTGAGCTACGAGGCCACGCCGGAGGACCTTTGACTTTCTGCATATGGATCACACAGGAGACCCGCCCAAATTACAGTAGCACATGGCATCCACCACAGTGAATTAGCTTGTAATTTGATTGCCTACAGCAGGATTTCCCTTTGTACTAACCGGACTCCACCAGTTAAGTGCATCTGACATGTTTTTTCCCAATGCATTGCTGTTTGGCAGATTTTGACAATGTTCTGAGATGATCCAAATTTGAAAAGTCTTTGGCCCCGGCGTGGGTTCGAATCCCGCCGGGGTCAAAGACTTTTCAAATTTGGATCACCTCAAAACATTGTCAAAATCTGCCAAACATCAATACATCCTACTTGGCCATGTCCACTGGTCAAGGGTTTCATACCTTTTTGCCATGTCATGGACTGACCACCTTGATTTACCTTCCAATCACCACCGGGCTCAGAGAACGGCGTACGCTAAGCGAGCCTGTTGGCTGGCATGCGAAACACATGTCCCAACTACCTTAACCTGTTTAGATTCAGTACTTGATTTAAAGACTGACCTCTGGATCCCCACACTTCACAACTAACCCCAGCGTTGCTGATACGGTGTTCTCACCATACTCGAGCAATGCTACGAAGACATCGGTGCTCGAATACCAACAGTCTTCGTTCATCTTCTACCCTTAATGGCTATGTTTGTGAACCGTATAAAAGAACGGACCTAAGCATCGCGTTATACACTCTGCCCTCAACGTACAGTCGGATGTCACGCCGACGCCACAGATGACGGAGGTTGGCAAAAGCCAAACGCACCCTCTGTGTACGTGAAGACACTTCATCCGTTATCTGTCCACCTGGTGAGATGTAATTACCCAGGTAACAAAATTTATCCACTTCAGCTAGAGTTTCCTCTGTCAACACAAGGTTTGGTGTTGAGCCAACCCAGTCCTGCAACAGCATTTTACACTCTGAAGGTGCAAAAAGGAACCAAAACATTGCTACGCTGTTGTTTAAACTATCTGAGAGAGCCTGCAAATTACCTGCATCTTCACGCAGAAGAATAATAACGTCGGCTTATTCCAATTCAGACAGTCTACTACTCGAGCAAAGATCGACCCGCTATTCTCACACGAGGATAGGGCTATCTCAAGGACCAATTCAACCACAAAATTGAAGAGGAAGGGTGAAAGAGGGCAAGAAAGACACAGGTTGTGGGCCTACGGAGGATCTGCTTGTGCTCCCAAGTTTGCCGAAGAGTAAAGAAGTGGTCGATACAACCCCTACCAGGTCTGAAGCCGGCTAGATTCTCACACGCACACATTTCGCGGACACTGGATAATCGGCAGAGAACGATCCCGGTGAGCAGTTTAGACGCGATACGTACCAAGCTAATTCCTCTGTGGTTTTCACAAGAGGACCTGTCACCTTTCTTGTAAATCGGCACAATCACCGATTCACACCACTTCCTAGGAACTGCTTGCTATCGCAAATAATATGACGTTTTTTGAACTTCAAAACCAAATCTTCGCCTTCATCTTTGAAGAAAGATGGAGACAACTCATCCGGTCTAGCTGCTTTGTACCTTTTCAAGTAAACAATCTGCCACTTAATCTCCATCTCTGATGGAGGAATGATATCCACCTGCATCGTTTTGATGGCAGGTATGTTTGGAAGGTCCACCGTTGAAGTGGGCCAACTGAATTGTTCCCTAAGGTGCTCTACTTAGAGCTCCAGACGACGTACCTGAGAGTGAATCAGTAAGCCGTCGGATTCCTTAGTTAACTCACTTACACCAGGCTTCCGTGGACCGGTACTTCTAATCAAATGGAAAAGGCTGCGAGTGTTGCCAATGGACGCAGCCTTTTCCATTTCCCTACATTTTGCAATCCACCACTGCTCACGATCATTTCTCAGGCTCCTAGTCAGTTGGCGTCTCAGGAATTTACGCACTTCATTGAATGCGTCATCCGGAGGGACGGATCTGCGAGCATCCAACAGAGCAACTGATGTCGACGATATCCATCGTTTGTGAACCCGACTTGAACCAGAGTCCTGGGTGCCGTTCAAAGCGACATACAAGGCTTCGTTGATCTGTAGCTAGCGTTCATTTGGGTCCTGAACATCTGGCTGCATCGATAAATGCGTAGACAGCTCCGTCTGGAAACTGTGTCGCTGGTTATGGTCTAAAAGCAACTTTGCTGGACGCGAGGCATTTGCGTTGGTGCGACCACGGACGAGACATGAATGGAAGCGAGTATGTACCAAGGCGTGATCTGATTCCACAGGTATAAACCAAAATGAACGACAATCTTTAATATTGGTCCACGTCAGCGGTGACCAACCACAATATCGTCAATCTGAATCGAACGTTGTGAAGACGGAAGAGGACGACATGTGAGTCGATGTCGCTTCTTAAGGCAGAAGTTCGTACTTGTCAGAAACAATCTGTGGTCAGAACACAGCTGAATGAGACGATCACCGTTGTCAGTGCGATCGGCTGGGATAGCATATGGGTCTCCTATGTGCCTTTGTGAATCTCCCAAACGGCCAGTTTGGCACGTTGAATTCCCCAGTAATGACCACCACTCCGTTGAACGCGCGCTTCGAAATAGCTGACACAAATCCTGATAAAATTCGCCCTTGGTCTCAGAGGAGTTGCAGTCAGTCAGCGCATACACAGACACGACGAACAAGCATTGGCGCTCCAGTTTGTTGTTGTTGCCATGCCCAGAACCGTCCAACCGAACTGCATACAAATGACTGCTGACTGGAATCCAGTCAAGAAGTGCACGCTCAGCGTTCATGCCCAAAGCAATCCCAACGCCAGCCTGACCACAAGCTTTAGACACCGAATCACCCGACAGACGAAGAGTGAAGTGAGAGACTGAAGTTGTATCCGGGGTGCGAATAGTTATCGCAGAAGTGGGGTCTTGTATGCGTGTTTCGCTGACACAGCATACATCAATTTTAAGGTTGTCAAGAATTTTAGCTAGGGCAGCCTGTTGCTCTATCTGACATAGTGTGTGGGCGTCGAAAGCAGCCAAGTGAAGTGAACATTTAGGCTTAAGGAGTGCATTCGATTTATACCCAACTCCCAAACTACTGCTTTCTTCAGAGCTGCAATTACCCGCGGCGTTTTGTATCGACCATAAATTAAAAGAGGGAAAATTGGTAAGACCCTTCACAGGAAAGATACTGGAGGTTTCTCAGCGAATCATACTTCACGGCTGCCCACAACACAGAAGGGGTTTTTCTTTGGCAACCCCAACCGGAGCCTTTGGCTCAACAGTATGACCCACAAGGCAATGGGGCGTTAACCCAGCACGGGAAAGTGACCGAAGCACCTGTGAAGGAACTTCTTCTGGTCTGTCACGCGAGACCCAATTGTTGCATACGTTCTGTCTTGTCGTCGCTAGTGCTCTGTTTTCGATCCGGTTTTCGGGTTCAGTCCTCAGCCCTATGCACCCAATGAAGCAAGTGGAACGTGGACGGGGCAGCATCCTTTGGGCTGGAGGCTGTCCAGCTTAGGCGGGCGATAGCTGCTCAATACAGTGCGACCACTTCTCCCACCATCGAGAGGAACCCCAGGTACTCCACTCCTACGTCCATCTAGTGAAGATTTTTTGACCGGTAAACTGTTTCTCTCTGTGTTTATTCACTGGAGTGTCCTCTCCATGGGCATAGTGGTTAGAACCAGATGTTGCCCATCAACTGATTCAGAGACTGGACTTCGTCTGGCCTCTACCCGTTGACCTGTCGGGCAAGATTGCCTCTCCAGTTTGAGGAAGCCGTCCTGTTTGGCTCTTTGGGTCATGGAGGCACGCAAGCCATCACACCAAGCCAAGATGCAGTCTCGTCGTGAGGTAGGCGTAGCTCCCAATTAGAGGGCTGAGACTGCGCTACTTAAGTGGATCCCAACTGAGAGTCGGTTGTGTACTGGGAGACTTAGAAGTTCGTGCAAAGTAAACAGACGCCGTGCCGATAGACGCAATTTGTTTTTCGTCTCGGCTTATGCCCCCTTCAGATTGTAACCCAGATGCAATCAAAGTTTTCCTCTACCAAAAGTTACACGACCTCCAACGTAAAGCAAAACGGGATGATATTGTGGTTTTAACTGGAGACATGAATGCTAGAGTAGGTCGGCTGTTTTTGAACGAGGTGCATTTGGGAGGCCTTTTCGGCCTTGAATCCTGTTGCTGAGAAAACAAGGAACGATTGTTGGTTCTGTGTTCATATCACCGCCTGTTTCTTGCCGGTACAAACTTCAGACGTTCTGATCGCCGGTAGGCCACGTGGCGTCCACCCTCTTCGAGTCATCAATGGACCCAGATAGACGACGTCACAATGAGCTGCAAATGACAGGGCTGCATACAAGACTGCCGGTCGTACTGCAGCACTCCTTTTGACTCCAACCACGCGTTGATCTCCACTAAGCTGTCTATTTGCTTCGGTGGGTACACTAAACGTAAGATGCAGCAGCGGTTAGACTGCAACACGCTCTCTGATACGTCTTGCTTCTCAACGTTCCGAATTTTTCTAACTGAAAAATTAGGATCAACGCTACCAGATGAAATCAACCAGCACTGATCACTTGTTAAGAATGCCTTGTATTTTGCTGGCGAAGTGAGTTGTGGCCTGACTCATCGTGTTGTGACACCCTGAATTTCTACGGAGTCTCTGCGCCCTCTAGATGCACGTCAGTACACCTCGGCTGGTAGTGAGCATAATGCAGCTCGGCTCACAAAGAGAAGTGAACTCAACGCAAGTCTTCGTAGGTAACGCGAAATCCGGTAGTCTCAAAAAGCATCAGAGGCAGAACAAGCTGCCGCTGTTGGAAATTCCCGCAAGCTGTTTTGTTTCATTCGAGTCACCGGTAGGAAGCCATTGGATGAGAGCAAAACAATCTGTGAATCTGACGGTTCATCTATCCACAATCTGCAGAGACGTCTTGTACATTGGGCGGCGCACTTTACAGCACAGTTCAACTGGCCTCCTGCGTCAGCCCCTCCCATAGCTGTTCCGGCACACGTCTCCTGGTTTGTTTCGACATATCCACCTTCTGAGGCGGAGATCAACAAGGAACTCCAAGCCTTAAAACGTCACAAAGAGCCGGGCTCCGATGGCCTTTTTCTAGCTCTATTTAAAGACGGTAAAATGAAGCTTGCTGAAGAACTCAGGTTTTGTTCTCCAAGGTCCGGCTCCCTGCGAAAGTTCCTTTCATATGGGGGAGTCGATTGTTGTCCCCACCTTCAAAAAGGGCTCGAGCAGTGACTGCGCCAATCGTAGAGATATAAACCTAATCCCGATAGTGTCTAAGCTGCTAGCCTGTCATTCTCCGCAGGTTGTATAGCACGCGGGATGAGCGAACTCACGAGGAACAGGCTGGGTTTTGTACCGGTCGTGGAAACATAGATCAAATCTTCACCCTCCGACAGCTGGTAGAGAGCCGTTACGCTTTACAAAGGCCGACGATCGTTGTGTGTCTACAGAATCGCTCGGCCCTTGACTCTGTCGATAGGTCTGCACTGCGACACTATTTGGTAAGGAGTAATGTGTCGGCCCTCGAAGATTTCTGTTGTTATACCTCAGGTCGAGTTCGGGCTTGTGGACAGCTTTCGCCTCCCTTTACGGTCTCCGGTGGAGTAATGACAAGACTACTCTAAATCCCCGTTGCTTTTTGTTTTCGCCATAGAGGATATTCTACAGAACGCTTTGTCTGATCTTCCAAACGGTAGGTTTGAACTCCTCCTAGGGGACAGAGTTTTTGACTTGTAGTACGCTGGTGATATCGGTAGTGCACAGGTAATTCAACACGCATTGAATCGCTTGGGATTGAGGCGTCTCTATACGGTATGTGCTTTGCGCCTTCAGAATGCAAGGCACTTCTTCAAGACTGGAGGGAGCCTGTTCCTGCACACATACATTGTAGTGACCATTTATAGGTAGTTAATAGCTTAAGTACTTTGGGAGCTTAATCACAGCTGGTGTTGGTGTTGGGGAGGAGATCACATCACAAATTGAGAGGGCCAGAGCAGCTTTCACGAACCAGCACCATCTGTGACACCGCCATGACATCTAACTTTCCCTCAAGGGAATGGTGTACAGTGCTACAGTTCGTGGTGTTCTTCTTTAGGGTTGTGAGACCTGATCCCTCCGCTTTGAGGATGCTCGGTGGCTTTCTATATTCGACCACCGATGTCTCCGAAGCATTGCTCGTGTCTGATGGGAACACTGAGTGAGCAATAACAAGATATGCCGTCGTGTGTTCGGTGCTGTTGGTCGGTCTCTGACCGAGGTAATCGCTCTACACCATCTGCGACGGTTTGGGCATATTTCGCGTATGCCTGCTCATCGTTTACCCCTTTGCGCTCTTTTTCCACATGCTGGGCAAGGCTGGAAGAATCGGCGCGGCGTTCAGGTTATGACTTGGCCCAGGGACATGAAGTAGTTAGCTTCGACTTTGACTTCGGTTGGTGCTTCCGACCTTTCTGTTTGGGCCTCAAGAGATGAGGATTGCCGTTGGTTAGAGACACTGAGAAATATATCTTAGAACCGAACCAAGTGGCACAAGTGCTGTGTGGCTAGTCTGTTGGCCTCCCGCTCCTCATAAACAACTGAAAAACAGACGGAGAAATTACGAAACACGTACAGTGAAGATATTTAAAAAGGAGTTTGCTTTACTTGTTGTAATCTTTATGTTGACTCGCAACCTCCCCCCGAATTCATTATTCTCTCTGTCGTTGTTGCGGTGGCACCAAGCTTGTCCTCAAGCCAGTGTAATTATATATATATATATATATATATATATATATATATATATATATATATAATTATTTATTATTATCATTATTAGTACACTAGATTGCGTACATTTTCATGGTGCTTTCCAGCCGTCTAGAAAAATGAAGGAAAGTCCCATACGCCAAAACGAGTTTACATTTCACATAAAAGTTCGTCCTCGTTTTTTAAAACACGAGCACGAAAGGAACCCTTGAAGTTCCGTACAACGATAATAAAAAGGAAGTAGTCGGAACGTGCATTGGGTAAACAGGTCGGGTCGGTCAAGAGCGAGGTGGCAATGCAACGGAGGTGAACAGGTTAGCAATGATTTTTTGAGGCAAATGCAATAGACGCTATTATATGCTGACCACATGACGCGCAAACCTCTACGAATAGTGTTGTAGTCCTTTTCCAGAGGACCAGGACAAATGACGAGTGAACACTATAGAATTACGAGAAATATACACCGGTGTGCGGACGATGAAATAACTGACTGCGGAGCACTGAAAAGTCCAAGTTTACGAATTCAGAAGGACATTCGATGCAATTTTCCAACAGTAATTTCATCATGTGAAGACTAGCTAAAGTCCTCGTGTAAAGTTACTCCGAACGCGTCAGAAACAAATGAATGTTACGCATCGGGGTGAGATATTCATTTACAGTTAGTTTTGTCAAGCAACTCTGGTAAATAAAAGATGGGATGCGAGAAAGGCTTCGGATCCCGGTATACCTACCGGTTGCATATGAAAAAATGGGCCTGGTCATGGTAAGGATTAAAATAATAATAATATTCATTTTTTTGTAGTACATATTATTTAACTATGATATTACATTTATGGAATACAATTACGACAAATGAAGGGCTGCCGAAAGGGAAGCGATCAGTGGTGGGAATATTCAATCTCCGGTGCACTATGTCCAAATATCCATGATTGATTGGTGTGAACAGTTCCCAACAATTCGACTGACTTAACATCTGCCAAAAATGGATACTAACCTGCTGAAGTGAATTGACCTATGAATTTTTCACATGAAATTTTCTGTTCATCAACGCAAACTTGGTAGGATTCGGTGACGGTGCCTTTTTGAGTCAAGCACATTTTAGGAGGAAGGTAGCAATATCGGACTAAACACCTAGCTGGCTTGCCTCTAGGATAGACGTACAGAAAAGTTTGTGAGTGAAGCTGGTCACAGAATGAAGACAATCTTAAACACATCCTCTGCGTGCAGTTGGCAAGGTGGAACAGAGAGCACAATCGCTCGTCAGACTAGTACGGCACGAACAGTGGTTAAATGTATCATCAGGGAAAAGAGGTCTAACTTACACTTGAACTTAGAATGATTGTCAAAAATCCATATTCTTGTGTATGATTATCATTATTATTATTATTATTATATTAGCCTAGCTGCGAAATTGTGTTTCAGTAGCAATCATCATGCAGGAGCCATTTTCATACGATGACGGGGCCTGAACTCCAGTCACAAACTCGTGTGTGACGAATTCCCGACATCTACCTAGGTGGACTTCTTGTATTCGGCCAAGATCCATAGAATTCGTTAGACGGTTTTATATTCTATATGATATGATTCATCATGCAGCTTGAACGCTCAACTCACCATTGAAAACCATGGAAGCACCGTACAGCTGTTTCATCCTTGTTGGGAATCATCAGCAGTGCACATCTACCGAGCCCCCACGGGGACTCGAACCCGGGGTGAACGATTGTGAATAGAACACCTTAACCACAAGGCTATCCGGGCTGACTCTCAACGGTTTGTTGAACATCTACACTACATGATATAGCACCCTTCCGTCACTGGTTTTATATTCTGTTTACTTCAGTGAGAGGAGTGGGGTGAGGCAATGAAGTACTCGATTGGTTTGGTGGGTAAATTTTCGAAATAGGGACCTGAGGATATTGGGATCAAGAGGATTTGAATCAGCTTTACTAATCAACATTTCAGTTTTGGTGATACACTATAATCAGAAGAATTCACCATCTAGAGGTATTTCCCGTGTAATATTTAAAAGCAAATTAGTACACCAAATTGTGTGATGCTTTGTCGGTTCAGATTCGACAATCAGAAAATTGCGTTGATTTTGCAACCAATGGGGTATTTCGTCTAGAAAACAGTTGCTCTGTTTTAGTACTGATAGTGGTGTTCGTATAATCTGAGTTCTTTACTTCATTTCTGAGGTACGTGATTCGTATCTCATCGGTATCTCTCAACGATGATGTTAGAGGGTACTAGACTTGGTATGGAGACATGTTCTGGTTTCTCCTTTATTGTGCAATGGACATTCGAGCTTATGAAGCTTGTCCTTTCACTTCACGCATCCGTAGACACAGTATATGAAAGGCTACAGGTATACGCGAAATTGGGGTCCATCAAGTGCATTGGGGTTTGCCATGAAACAAATCATGCGTTCTCGTGAATCGCGGAAAAATGAACTATGTGATGATTCAGCAGGCATCACAAGGGACACCGCTCGGTTCAGCTTCGTGGTCACATGAGCTGAAGAGATCCGACCAATCAGAATAATGTGTAAGCAAGGAATAAAAACAAAGAGAATAAAAACTGAAACTACGTGGTTTGTAAGCATAGGAACTATGCCTACGCCCATCTTCCGGATAGGGGAAAGTTATCCATTATCATGCTGCTTATGTCTTGAGAAATTCACCTTCAAAAAACCTCAATCGCGAAACTTAGAATGATGACCAGTGTGCAGTTCTGATGGATCCATTTGAAGCAATGTTTAGCCGATAACACTGTCTCCAAGTAGAATAGACGAACAGTGAGTAAGTTTGAACTCACTTGTCTCGACGTATTCGCCAACAGTGAAAACTGATCGACGAATTTAACCTAGTGAACACATACAACAAATTAGTCTGAACGTGTGAGCAAATCAATGATGTGTTGTAAAAGATTTCTGTGATTGTTCAGCAGGCATCACATGGAACACGACCCAATTCAGCATCAGGGTCCAATATGCTGAGAAGCACCAACCAATTAGACTCGCCTTAGACAACTAGAACCAAAGCTCTCTGTGACTGGTCGACTCGCGGTTCACGAAGTACTTTCTTTGATTTAACATATTTTAACAAAGTGATCCTGCAATAGAATTAACGAGAGGTTCCGCAGTCTTGACCTACTTGATATTTAGGCTTACGTAGTTCTGGGTTGGAGTGATTTCATTACGTTTTCTCGGTTCTTATATTCCGAATAGTACAACTATTTGGTCGTAGTGAAAATCTGAGAACCAGTAAATAGTGCAAGTGTGTAATCAGTCCACTCAAGCACTCCGAGAAAATTCGATATCCCTTCTTCTCTTCTCGAACAGTATACCTGTTATGCAAGGATTATCTTGACCTGTGATATGTTATCCGTTGTCTTCTTCTCGACACTGTTTGCGTCAAACATCAGTCCAGTTGATCATCAAAAATTCATGCTCCGACTACGTGGTTTCGACTGACTAGCAACAAATGCATCAATTGCATATTTGTTTTTGTTCTTTATTGCACTTTGGGAGGCATCATCCACTTCTCGGATACCAGATAATAATAGTTCACGATCAGGCAGGCTTTATATTGAAAATGAGAGATCATCAAGACCAATTAGTAAATATTAGATGCGTCAAATTCGAAGTCCGAATTTTCATCCCGTCCAAAATAGGAAGAATAACTTGTTTACCATCTGTTTATCGCTTACTAATGGTTACAACGAATGATGTATTGTTCTCCTAAATTGTTTTGCTTATTTAGTTGCTGTCAGTTGTTTTCTGCAAATCAATATTTATATTCTTATTTCGATTAGTATCTGTTCTATCACAATATCGATAGAAAACGCGAAGGCACGTATTTACGGACGAATGTGTATTCAGGACGAGTTCAAGCGCGGGCACAAGCGTGAACCAAGCGAGCAAAAGCGGCCAATCAATATCAGTCTCTTACAAGGTACACCGGGTATGATCGGTGGAGTAAGACTGTGCTGAGTATGGTACAGGCAGGTATGGGATGCACCAGTATAAAGTTAGTGGAAAAGGAATGAATCACGTGCGAAAATCCATGGGGCATGGATAGACCTCACATCTCCCTTTCCGAAGACGGAAATCCATAGCACACAATGATGGCAATCGCAGCAGTAGTAGCAGTGTTATAATCCAGAAAAGCACCCGTTAAGTAAGTTATCTATTTCAGAACGTACTTGAACAACGATGAAATCATTCAACCATAGCATAACTGCTCACTTGCATCGATCATATATGGTCCAATTTCAGCCAGTTCGTATTCCGTCGGACGATGCCATCACGTGGGTTGTATGCCTAGTTCTATCCCATCGCGCTCAGTACATGTGACGTAATCACGTTTATTGTCGCTCAGTGGTCCATAGTCTTTTTCGAGCAACGAATTATTCGTTAAAGTTGTAGAATACTGCGTTAAACTCCTTCCCTGACAAAAAACTGGTCCTTGTTCTTGGATCGTCTTCAATTTTCTATCCCACTCTGGGGTTCCTTCCCTAGGTTCATGAAGCCGACAATTCCTCAAGTGACGTGCTTCGTTTGACCAGCCTTAGGTATCGATACGTACTTTATACTGAGGTGACATCCATGGTTGATTACTGCACACAGTGCCTCTTAAACTGTTCGATCGGTAGGGGAGAACACCACGAAATAGTCCAGGACCACTTCATTTCCAACCGGAACCTGGCATTGTGCAGTTTCACCATCATCTAATACACGATGACAAATATTCTTCAAAGGGGTAGTCTCAGATTCAACTTCATTGGGAAACTGCTTGGCAGAGAGACAACTTCTCTGATAATATTTGGGGTGAATTCATACCCGTCCTGAATCTCAACTTCAGTATGAGTTTATACACAGTCTACGGCTTCAATAGCAACTGCATCAAACGAAATGTTTTCATTTCCCCATGGTCAATTTGAAGAATCGAGTCTTCGTGGAAAAAATATTCCACAATTTCACGACGTATCTGGTTTCATGTTGCCACTTCCACTGCCCCGTCCACCATGGATTTAATATTGAGCTATGATATTTCCGGCACACTTTCTATGCTCGTTCTTGAGTCTTTTTTCGGCCGTACTTACCATTGTTACGTCAACACTGGCTAGTTCATGACCTGCAACCGAGAGCTAGAACATATCCGGGGAACGACCGACAAAGGCGATGCGGATCATCCATTGCAGTGGCTCAGACACACTGCTCTCAAATAGGTCCGCCAACAGCTCAGCTTGCGATGCCCTTCCAGCATGGGCAACGCACGGGTCAGAAGAGAACGGATCACACCGTGCTGCAGTAGCGAGTCCACACCGATCCACAGCCGAGCCATCTTGAACCGCAGTATCTCATCCTGACAGTTGGCCTGGGTGTTGAATGCTGTGACCAGGGCGGTGGTTCACGTCATCTCTTCAGTGCCTCTTTGTACAACATCTAAAAGTGCCCACTCCTTGCCCTTGAAGAGAGATCGAAGGGTGACTAACTTAGCCCGTTGGGACTAAATCCCAGAAATCTTCGTAAAGTACCCTAATTGTCCAGTACATCCAGGCTGAAGCCATAGTAACTCCAAAGTGGTCACAGCACTAAACTTCATGATCCAAAAGACAAGCCCAATGACTTGACTAGAGCCAAAATATTTGAAAGAATAAACCACAGTTTATTAGCTTATTTCTTTTTTCAGCGGAAACCAGTTTACTTGATATCACATACTTACTCCTCCAAACCTCCATCACCGGAGTGTATTCCTCGGGATACCTTTCGGTCGCCTTTATTGTGTTCCTCTTGTGCTTCCTGAAAGACTTTGCTTGATTATTGTCTGCCCATTCAATGTGCTGTTAATGATTGTGACGATGTAGTTGTTGGTACGTCCCATTGTAGTAAATCTATGTAGTCTCTCAGGCAGCAGTAACAGCGTAGCTCTCGAACTGGTCTTGCAGTCTTAACTTTATTGGGTTTTCATCAAAGTAGCAACTGATCGGGTAGACTCACTCACAAATGGTAAGCATATAGTCAAAACACAAAGCCTTACATACATCGTGGCAGCTATCGACTATGATCCCATTTGATCTGATCAATGCTCTGATGGTATCGTGAATATGATGTCTTACTAATTCAGCTCCCCGACTGGTCTGTTGTTCTACTCCGTCCGACTAGGCTTTGTATCCTGATTCATGTTGCCACACTGATTGTACGTTATAGCTGTCATACTCCCTTATTTACGTTTAAAAGATTACAAACCTAACATAATAAGTATCCAGAGTTTTCTTGGAAGTTACTGACTGCTCAGTGAATTCAGAACCCTACCCTATCCAACTGTCCAAATCTCAACAAATAAATTTGAATATAATCAACCAAGTCTCGACTCATTAAAAAAACTAACAAACACTTGTTTACCTGAATCAATGCTCACAAATCCTCTACAATATCTTACCTTACCGGGGTCCAAGCATTTTCCCAAATTGTCAGCAACGGTTTGAAGATCTAGCAGTTTTGAATACTTCTTTCGATTCTCGAATATCTAATTTAGGGTGGTTATGCAACAGCTGAGTGACTCTTCACCGGGTACAAAAAGAATTTACGTCACTTATCTAAACTGCACTGAACTGAATTGAACTGGATACGGTTCGCCTAAGCGCTGGTGTTGTAATCTTCGTTTAATTTGACGCCACTAATGTGCACCGGAATTCAACGATCGAGGGTGTGTGGAGCTCTGCTGGTTAACCACGATTATGTCTTGTAAGCAATAAGTGACTTCGACCTTCAGATGTAGACAATCACTGACCCGTTAAGTCCTGAACTGCTACGACTAGTCAACAAAAGAATGCACTTTGGAAATTGGTAATTGGATCTATCTTATTCATCACCCACTTCAGCCAGTGGTGTTCTATATTAAATAACTTGGATTATCTTCACTGACAGAATGCCTCCGCCTGTAGAAAACAATGCTGTATCACCCATAAATTCAGTAATGATTCCCGCAGGAATGACTTCATATCTCCAGACTCGATGTAGCAGTAAAAACCGTTTAACGAACATTCGTGCTTATAAATCGATGGCTACTTTGAAAATGGAACCAGCGGAAATCAGCATGGAAACCTCGTGAAGCCAAGTATGGAAGAGGTCGTGAGTTGTGTGGATGATTCATAGAACAAGAACACTGACAGCTCTGCTATCAGTGCGATACGAGCCGGGCACATGAACAACGAGTACTTATTTGAAGAAAGCTTTATTAATGGACGCGAGATACTGAGGCCAATGGTTCTACAGGAAATGGAGTCGACAAATTCGAGCTTCAGTTCGGGATTTGGAGAACTGTGACGATATTCCAGATCACATGACTGTATTTGAATGAAATAAGGATTTTGTGAGTGACTAAAAGTGGATTGTGTTTTGAAAAATCAGACAATCCCTATATATATATATATATATATATATATATATATATATATATATATATATATATATATATATATATATATACCGGGAAATCGGTATTCAGGTCGCACTGAAAAGCTAAATTAAGAAAACACCTGAGAACACGCGACCAACGACCATGATCATTCAGCCATTTAACATTGGAACTACGTCACGCTTATCCTACATATATCTAAAATGATCTGGAGATTTGTGACAAACTCTGCCCGAGTCTTTGCTGAGGTTGGGTAGCTGTGTTTTCAAATGAATCTAGACAGATAAAGGCTGGGGATTAATGCGCTCATTCAGTTTGTTTCAGTTCTCTGACAGCTTTGTTTATTCGGTATATCCATCTGCCTCGATCAAAAAGCGTTCGAACCAAGTCATACTTTTTTTGATGTACAACTCTATTTTTGGAAACATGGGCACTGAACTTTCGACCAGATGATCTATGTTCCCCATTAGTCATGAACAGAGAGTGATGTCGGAGTAGTTACGCTGCTGACTGGGGATATAATACGACTTCTAAACAATATTTGAAATGAACGGATTCATTCAATAAAACACGATAGAAAAAAGTTTGTTTACTCTGATTTGATACTGGCTAGATGGAGTATGTTTGTACTGCACCGGTGGTAGAACGATCCAGGAGACAAAATTTAATAAATGCAAATTCCATGATTGACGATTACGTGTATCCACAATGTTATGGTTTCATCGATTTGGTCACACTGGCCATGACGGTTTGCTACGTCATGCAGAGCTGATGTAAGGCAGGCCGCCGAGAGCCGGCCTGAATGATCCAGTGATGACGACAGTGTGTGTGTCTGTCTGTATACGTGTGTGTGTGTGTGTGTGTGTGTGTGTGTGTGTGTGTGTGTGTGTGTGTGTGTGACTCACTATCGTGCACTCTCGGGATTCAAGTCACTGACGGGATTTGATGGATATGCGTCACGGCTGATGAGTCCTAACAAGCGACCAACTGAAACAGCTGCACACTGCTTCCATGATTTGCCATAGTGATTTGAGTGTTAATAATGCACGCCGAATCGTTTTACGAGTTTAATTTGATACGATCAGTGACAGAATTCCACACCCTGACTAGACATATAGTCCAGATGTTCGCTTCTAATTCGAAAATCACTTGTCAATCACACACGACTTACACATGAACCGCTAAAGCAGAAGCTTTCCGTAAATGAGCTCATGAGGGCAAGTCCTAATACAGGACCGTGGTGCTGTTGGAGTCTGAATGACTGTTCTCTTTCATGTAACTGGACAACACTCCTTCAGGGTTGTGCCTATTTATGTTGCCAAATAGAGGTGTTCGTTCAAGCACACTTCCAGAGGAAGAGAGAAAGAGAAAAACAGGCAGACCTCCAGAGAGACATGCAGGAAGACAGACATGCAGGCAGACAGGCAAGAAGGTACATAAACAGACAGACAGGGAGACATATGCAAGTACATACGTGGGCATGCTGGTTAGTTTCAGTATCACCGTCATTTTCGGTGAGCGAGTTAGTGGGTCTGAGTGCTTTTGTTTCCAGCATTATCATTACCAGAAATGAAACAAGAGTTCAAAGTCCCTTAAGAGGGGAGGGAGGGAATGAACTCATCATGACAACAGAACAATCCTAACTAAATGCACAACAGATGCTTGTTCCGGTAACATTTATGGCCAAAGCTGAACTTATTCAAAACTCATGTGCGTCTCTCCTAACTCTTCATGAAAGAAAATAAAACAAACCAGTTCACAGTCCGGCCCTATCTCCTGACCTTTCTCACAGCCGTGCCTCTTCTAGTTGTTTTAGCGACCCGGTCCCGTTCCTTGTTTGTTTTTTGTTCGAAGTTTGAGGATCTTTGTGTGCAGCGATCTCCTTGAGATGTTTACGAAACTGAGTCTGTTTAGGCTGTGTCAGACTACACACTGCATTCCGTCTGTTCATCCTCTGGAACAGACCCTACAGACTGTGTCTCCTTTGAACAGGGGACGAGATCAATGGATTCAGTTTATGGCATTTGTTCAAAGTTTATGAGAAAAACCGGTTCAGTTGTCACGTGATCGGGCCTATACTATAGGCGTGTGCATTTCAAAGGTCACCTGGGTAGCGAAGTTGCCTACGTGATCTGTAGATAGGGAGATCAAAGGTACGGACAGACCCAAGTGTATCGATAAACTAGGGTCGAAAATGGTGCGTATGACTGGGGAGTTTGCAATACACCGTAACCATAAATGAATTGAAACTCGGTTTGGCAGATTTGACTAATGTTGAACTGATCACTTCAACATTTGTCAAGTATGTCAAAACGGTATTTCGTAATCAAAAGTGACTACGTATTCAACTGGTGGACACTGGCTAACTCGCAGGTAAATCCTACTGTAGGCAGTCGAAATGCAGGCTAGTTCACTGAAGCGGATGCCATGAGCAAATATAATTTGGACGGGTTAAATGTACGTTTCAAACACGTGGCCTAGTAACACAGTTGGCAGAGCACACGCGCCACCAAGGAGTAGGTGGCCTTAATGCGTACGTTCGAATCTCACTGGGTTAACAAAGTTCAACATTTGACTCAATTCAACAATTGTGAATTTCGGTATGGTGGATGTTTTGGCCTGGTAACTCAGCTGTCAAAGCGGAGATGGTGGCTGATCATGATTTCGTTGTCACACCCGGTTTGAAGACTTACACCATTTTTGATTAGGCTAACATTATTGGTAAGTGACTGTATTATCTAGCAGTCTCTGAAAAAAGCCAGGGGATATTCTAAGGGAACCGCTGATGGTCTGGTGATTAAATGCGTTCGCTTACCACCTCGGAGGTCAAAGGTTCGAATCCACCACGGATATCGGTCACTTTCCCGGTGGACAGTAATCCACTGTCATCCCACTCGTTACCACAAGTAACCAATTCGGACCTCATTTGGTTCTCCACTCCAAGTCTCAGAGTCTGGTCGCCGATTCTCCTTAATAATGCAGTAAAGCTGTAGGGTATACCCCCTAGTGAATTAAAGCAAGAGAATAAAAAACTGAAACAACGTGGTTTGTAAGCATAGGAACTATGCCTACGCCCATCTTCCGGATAGGGGAAAGTTATCCATTATCATGCTGCTTATGTCTTGAAAAATTCACCTTCAAAAAACCTCAATCGCAAAACTTAGAATGATGACCAGTGTGCAGTTCTGATGGATCCATTTGTAGCAATGTTTAGCCGATAACACTGTCTCCAAGTAGAATAGACGAACGGTGAGTAAGTTTGAACTCACTTGTCTCGACGTATTCGCCAACAGTGAAAACTGATCGATGAATTTAACCTAGTGAACACATACAACAAATTAGTCTGAACGTGTGAGCAAATCAATGATGTGTTGTATAAGATTTCTGTGATTATTCAGCAGGCATCACATGGAACACGACCCAATTCAGCATCAGGGTCCAATATGCTGAGAAGCACCAACCAATTAGAATCGCCTTAGACAACTAGAACCAAAGCTCTCTGTGATTGGTCGACTTGCGGTCTGTTCACTATTTACTTTGAAGTAAGATATTTATGGAAATCAGTCCTTCATTAGAGTTACCGTACAGTTTCTCAGCTTTGGTCTTCTTACTATTTCGATTTGCGTAGCTCTGGCCTGGAGCTTTCCCGATAGGCTCTCATTTCGAGTATCGCGAATGGTACTTCTTCTCCAACCAATCAAATATATGTATAACGCATTCTTCACCTGTAAATAAGGATAGAAAAAGAACCGGAACTTCTTCGTATAGGGGATTCTTCATTCGAGTGAGGGCGTGCTTTAAAAGAACCAAGTTTAGGGAAAGTTTTTCAAAATAATTTGAACTAGTATATTTTGCCCCAGTTAAAATCTTTTCCTACTGTAGGTTCGAAATGGCCTTGAACCCCTCATCGAATTGCGTAAGTTGTACGAGGACCGTGAATGTGAACACGGGGAAGCGGAAACCCGGATGTGAAATGCTTTCACATGTCTGAAAAGACAAAAGGTAGTCTGTCTTTTCATGTAAGAACAAATGTCAATCTTATTCTAGGTTGGGATTTTCCGCATCATGCTTGTCTTTTACCAATAATTCTCACTAGTTTCTAATCCTTTCGAACAACTGGGGCTAATGTGTTCAGACAGATTTGAATGGGTACGTAATTTTTTTTTGTCAACTTCGACACTTGGACAGCAGTTGGGCAGTCTGTCTCTGTGACTGTACTAGTTGCCATGAAAACTTGTTTCTTTTACATTTAGTCTTTTGCAAGTGAACTAGAGTGTGCCACCCTAATATGTGCGTTCTATTTTTTAGGCACTGCCTACGAATCCCGTTAATGCGTTGATGACTGGTGACAGCGTATGCTTTTTTTTCTAGCATTCATCACCATCATCCATCCAAAGAAACCATGTATTGTTGAGTAACGTCTGGGAACATGTCAGTTGGACGTAACAATTGTGGTCTCATCGTGGTCCGTACGGTAGTAATCTTTGTGGAAGTCGATGCTTGCTATAGCAGTGATTTCGAGACTAAACACCTCATCATTGAACTAAGCCAGTAAGAATGGAATGGTAATACGTAGTGTGCAAACATGTGAGCAGAAATTTTCGTCTCATCTTGACCTACATCTCAACATTCCCAAAAGTACTGAGTGTACTTTCTCCCTTTCTGGTTCCAACTACTCCAATGAGTAACCGGTCACCAACGCTGTCCCCGTTTCCAGAGCCTACTCTGTCAAGCACTTAGGCATTACAATCAGCACCAAATTACAGCCGTCTTCTCATATACTTGATTATCTAGGGAGACTACTTAGACTGCCTTTTCAAATTCGTGGACTAGGGCAGTTTGGTGCAGCACAAGTTCACAAAACAGTACCGCAGGAAAAGAGTAATGTATTCCGTCACCAGAACCAAATAACAACAATCTGAAATCTACAACCGAAAACGTGAAGGAAAGACTGATCATTTACCGACCAACCAATAAGCGTCAAGGACGATGAGATTCGGTCTACTTGAGGCACGTGACTCGCTAGCCAGTTTGAAACAACACCCACAAACATGTACTCAGCGAGTGGACATCGTTCACTGTCAGCATGCGGTGGGCCCGCTCAGTCGAGTCTCTTTGATCCCATATACTCTCTTATCCGTACGGTACACGACTTCCATATAATAGCATGTGAAAAATCGCATTTCGGACCCCACACAGCACTGTACTAAGACTAGTTTGCATTCCGTACATAACCCTGTGCATGATCCGCATTCAGACTTAACCAGTTCCGTATAAATAACCATCATTACTCCACAGTACCTTATTTAGCACTTATTCTGGTTAGTATAATGAAAGTCATCGAGGTAATTCGCATGAGCCTCAGTGACTGAGTCAGTTTTTGTCTGCAATATTTGTCCGGGCACGACTACAAAGAATTCCATACTGCATCGGTCGTCGCGCAGGCTAATCAGGACCGCGCTGCCCATTGCATCGAGCGGGGTGGGTAGTGATAAGTGTGCTACTGCTCAGAGTTCCCTCTCTGTTATTCAACCTTTGTCTTCTGTCCCTAACCATCCCTCTTTGCCCCATCTATCCACCCATAATGCTCCCATTGATAACACGGTCGATACTCGCAACGATTCACTGTCAAATAGTGTCGGGAATAATCCTCTGTCTGGTAACTCACATTTTCTCAAGCCCCGTCAGCCTCTGAATCTCGGCTCCTTCAACGTGCGTACACTCATGCAGGCCGGTCAGCAGGCGTGCCTAGCCCTCACAATGAACTCTCTGAAGATTGATGTTTGCTGCTTAAGCGAAACGCGTATCCAGGATTCGAGCAATGTAATTCAGCTAACTGCTCCTGGTATCTCATCGAGGTATATTCTGCGCACCTCAGGAGACGAAGCAGCTAGAGCTGTGGGTCAACGTGGTGTAGGAATTGTCTTGACTGACAAGGCTGAGGCTGCCCTATTAGACTGGATCCCTGTTAACAGTCGTTTATGTGCTGTGAGACTCCAAGGGTCAGTCGGCGTTCGAAAGGATAGTTGTGTTAAACGCAATTTGCTCGTGATCTCGGCGTACGCCCCAACGGACTGCAGCTCAGACTTGCAGAAAGATGAGTTCTATGATGCCCTCGCCACTCTCGTTCGCAGCAGTAAAGGTTCCGACATTGTAGTGCTAGCTGGTGACTTCAATGCACAAGTTGGCAAACTCAGTGTGTCAGAAGCCTGTTTAGGTGGGCGTTGTGCTTTACCCGCTGAGCGCACAGATAACGGGGATAGGCTTCTCCAATTTTGTGCAGACAATCGATTGTTCTTGTCTAGCACAAATTTCCGACACAGCTCGCGTCGCACAGCGACATGGCGCTCTAACTCTACAGGTACTTTTAGTCAAATTGACCATATCGCCGTAAGCTACCGGTGGCGCAGTTCTGTTCAGAACTGTAGATCTTACTGGTCCACGTACGTAGAGTCGGACCATGCCTTAGTTTTAATGCGATTATCTCTCCAGCTCCATGGCCATCGTCGCAAACCGCAAACCCGATTAGCCGTGCAACGTTTGTGTGATCCAGACGTTTGCACCCGTTATGAGCAGAAGTTAGCACATGAGCTAGGATCCACGGAGAACAGTAATGTAGATGAGCATTGGTCTCATATCAAACAGGCGATGCACGTTGCAGCAGGTTTTGCCTGTGGTCCTGGATCCGTTGTCCATCAAAGACACTGGATCTCGCAAGAGTCGCTGAGTATAATGGAGCAAAAGCGTCAGCTTTCGAACCGTAAGGAGATGAATAAGATGCGGAGAAAGCTGCAAAGACAAGTTACGCGAAGCCTTAAGAAGGATCGCGAAAATTGGTGGGTCAATGTAGCCGAAGAAATGGAAGTGGCAGCTGCTTCAGGTAACAGTCAAAGACTGTTCAAACTTATTCGTGACACCAGTGGACGGCGAACTCAGGTCAGTGAAGCGATTTGCAGTAGGAATGGAGAACCCATCCATAACAAACAGCAAAGGCTTGACCGATGGGCCGAGTACTTCAAGGAACAGTTTAGCTGGCCGCACGCTAGTGTAGTTACTCCCGTGTCAACAACTGTGACTTCTTGGGTGGTATCACTTGAGCCCCCATCAGAAGTAGAAGTAGAGTCATGTATTCGATTACTAAGGCGGGGGAAAGCGGCAGGTCCCGACGAACTTCCTCCAGTTCTTTTCAAACTGGGTGGTGAGGCGTTGATAAAATCACTTACCGCCTTGCTCCGTGACATTTGGAACGCGGAGCGTATTCCGTTAATATGGAGCGAGTCATTGATTGTTCCCATCTTCAAGAAGGGAATACGCAATGACTGCAGTAATCATCGTGGGATTAGCTTAATCCCGATAGTCACCAAAGTATTAGCTTCGATTTTGCTGCACCGTCTTACACCGGCTCGTGAGAGGAATGTCCGCGAACAGCAGGCTGGATTCCGCCCAGGTCGAGGATGCATCGACCAGATTTTTACTCTTCGCCGACTACTTGAAACGCGTCACACGCACCGCCGACCGACAATAATGATTTTATTAGACTTGAAAGGCGCCTTCGATTCAGTTGATCGAACAGCGCTTTTCAGTACTCTTCATCGAAAAGGTATGCCCCAGAAGTTCGTGAACCTAATGAGATCATTGTATTCTCATACTTCTGGCCGCGTAAGGGTTTACGGTGAACTATCCGGTCGGTTCGAAACGACCAGTGGTGTTCGGCAGGGATGCCCTTTGTCTCCATTCCTTTTTAACTTCGTCATGGACGAAATAATGGAGAGTGCGCTGCAAAATCTTCAGGATGTAGGCGTCGAACTAGGAGATAGTGAAAAGCTATGTGACCTGGATTACGCAGACGACGTTGTCTGCTTGTTCGAATCCACGGAACATGCTCAGCGTGCACTAGATAATCTCGCAAGAGCTGTAGCTCCATTCGGCATGCGTTTTGCACCTTCAAAGTGCAAGATGATGTTACAAGACTGGACGTCAACGATTCCGAGCTTGATGCTCGACGGGGAGGTGCTGGCAGTTGTCGATCACTTCACCTACCTCGGTAGCTGCGTGACGACGGATGGGAGCACAGTAGTAGAGGTGAGTACGCGGATATCCAAAGCTCGAGCGGCGTACGCTGGACTGAAGCACTTGTGGCGCCAATCCGATATTTCACTGAAGTTGAAAGGTCGTGTATACTGTGCCACTGTGCGTTCAGTTTTGTTGTATGGTTGCGAAACTTGGAGTCTGCGTGCAGAAGATATTCGTCGTCTTGAGGTTTTCGACCATCGATGTTTACGTAGTATCGCTAGGATTGGGTGGAATAGCCGAGTAAGCAACGATGAGATGAGAAAGCGAGTATTGGGTACTAATTCAGAGAACGTTTTGTCACAGCGTATCCAACCTAGTAGACTTCGTTGGTTGGGACACGTGTTACGTATGGCAAACACACGTCTACCGTACCGTGTCCTATTCTCCGCCCCTCCTAGGGAGTGGAAGAGACCACGTGGAGGTCAACAGATGACGTGGCAGCGAGGAATGAAAAAATGTACAGCAGACTTAGGAAAAGTAGGTGCTTCACGTCTTCGTGGTTGGGGTCCAAAAGATCCGTCCACCAGTTGGCTGGAGACACTGAAGGATATGGCTGCGAACCGCGAACAGTGGAGATCGTGTTGTCACTTTCTATCGAATCAGAATGTTTGATCGGTGTACGTTTGTACAGTTAGACTGTGTATTCCGTGTGTTGGCTACTAGGGCATTCTTTTCTTTTCCCACCCATATAGGTCCACTCCCTGTCCATCTTGTATATTCATACTTTTTAATTCAACGTGCAACATGGTGAGAAAGGCAGTGGTCAGTGGGGCTTGCCCTACTGTTTAACGCTGTACGATGATGATGATGATGATGATTTCAAAGTGGTAATAATAAGTTTCTCTTTTTTGGAAGGAATGTGAGTTTTTTAACAATACTGATGTCCTCAGTGCAATACGACACTACGATTGATATCACTGTACAAGAAATAGTCAGAATATCAACTTTCGTGCATGAAAGTCTTAGCAGCACTGTTCGCGTAAGGAGAGAACGATGGACCAACAGTACGGACGATAGGTGTAGGCTTTTAGGGGCCAGAGGTTAGCTTCTAAACTGGCCGATTCAGCTGCTTGAGTGAAAGGCTCCGGTACGTGCTTTTACGGATGCGCATTGACGAACCTATTCGGTTTACATTGATCGAGTTGAGTCAGTTCAGGTATGCACCGGAGGGTGATTATTAGGCTGCGACATAACCATGGCAGTGCGAATAAAGTTAGTGAAAACAAAACCTAACGAGGTCGGTGGTGATGACTCAAGCCAGATAATACAGACTATTCAGTATGATCAGAAAAATGTCTGCAATGGGATGGAGTAGCAGATGTTGATATGCACTTAATAGCGTCGGTTTGAAGGGTGTTTGTGTGTGTGTGTGTGTGTGTGTGTGTGTGTGTGTGTGTGTGTGTTGTCAGCCTGAATCTTGAGATGGAATGGTGAACGTGCCCTGTGATTCTGGGTTGCGATCTAGTGCGTGAGCAGGTGGCGAAGGATGCCACCATGTGGAGAATAGTGTTCAAGGTCTCTGAGGATTATTTTAGATTGTTCGATAAAAAAAAATTAGGGAATATGACGGGAGAGTCTTGGGGAAAATGCGGAAGGATGTGTAACTACCAGACTGGAGGCCACTTTCTTGTTGTTCCTTTACTGTAAGTGCCCACTCCTGTTAATACACTTCGCTGAGCCTCGACTCATGGAGTTTCCCCTGCTTTCGTGCTTTTGCAGATTACACACGTGCAACGAGCATAGCCACTGCACGTTAAAGATGCATGGGAATACAAAACGTTTAACCAAGTGAAACGGGATAGAGAATGACTTTATTCATCTCAAGTAAATGGTGGGTCGCTGAAGCTTCATGAAAAATGCTGTGTTACAACCTGATCAGGTAGCATCATCAATAGTTACACCGAGCTAATAAATGGAGGATGGATTTTTTCATTTGATATCTGTTACTGACTAAGTTCGGATCGGATACTACCAAATCAGAGTAGTGATTAATTTTCGGAAGACAATCCGACTGCTTTGAGGGGTTCATTTATCGATTATGAGTGTGCGGTCAGTTGATGAGATCGGTTTCTGTTTGATGTAAATGAGGAAATGTGGAATTATTGGGGTTGGACATTCAAAGAATCAAATCATCTATCCGATACAGAGCGTATCACTGAGCCACACGTTCTACTCCGGCCTCGATAGGGGTTAGTATATGGGAGGAAATTAACTGGGTGACAAAAATAATACTTAATAAATACATGATTTATCAATAGCCTTGTACTTATTACTTCCACTGTTTTTGCTGTTGGTGTTATTGTTGTCGTTGTTGTTCTCGTCTTCGTTGTCGTTGTATATATGTGCTTATGTGTAGACACTGATAAATGTTTGTATGCATGAAATGATGGCACGCTCGAATGCATGCTTGACCAACGGCTCGCAATTCCAGCAGTACAGCAATCCAGCAATTGTAAAAAAAATCAGTCCCCTTGAAAACCAGAAGGTATGTGCATGATCCGCTTGGTCAAGGAAGCACGGAGGCTAACAAGAAAAACTTTCAATTTTCCCGATAAGTACAGACAGACAGACAGATGTCAGATCACCCATTTTTCACCGGTCGATAACAAAACTTGGAATTGAGGTTTCAGTGTATGAGCGAGAGAGAGAGAGAGAGAGGGGGAAACCAGTGTCAGATTCAGTGTTGATATGATAACCACAGAGACCCAGTAGTTGTTTTGGTTCCCTATCTTTTAGACTGTGTAATTCAACGACGATTTTGTTTATTTGAAGTTACGTATATTTTTGTCCTGTCCGCGTACACGGGCGCGTATTTATTCATTTACTCCGTAAGGTACTGATTCACCGTCCATGTGTGCGTGTGTGTATGTGTGTTCGCTTGCACTGCTGTTCATCACAACCCAAGTCAGGCTATTGACGAGAAGAACGATGTCAGCTATGCGGTTTTTCTGTCTGACACACACTGTGCCTGCTTTTTTCTGCTGTCGAACTATCTTTGACGGTATAGGATGGAAATGAAAAGTGCTTGGCAGTGAGGAATAACGAGCCGGGCAGTGGAGTAGGGTGTGTGGGATGGGTTGTGTGCGGCCAGATGCACACTACGGTTGAAGATTTGGTGACGGGGTTCTGGTCTTCTTATATACCTATTTAACGAGATGGAATGACACCGCATGGATGGACGTTGATCTCAGCATTGTGCTTCAACAGGGAACTATTTGTACAAGCTGGATGCAAGTTTTAGAGGGAAAACACGAGAATAACCTTTTTTGCGGAAGCTGTGATTAGATATTGATTAGGATCCGAAGCCAGGATTTCTTGTCACAGCGAGAGACAGGCTTTCATTCAGACATCTAGCGAGACTTATTTAGAGATATAGGTAAGGAGGACAGTGTGAAAAACCGAAAATAAAACCTCGGTGACATGTCGAATATGTCCACATCTCTTGGGAAAGGCAGTCAATATGAATGACTGACAAGTGTCTGAGCAAAGCGCCGGAGGAAGCCCTTCGTGAATGAAGTTAACTTACTGGACGAGCGCATGATCCCCTTTGTGGAGCATACGACAAGCAGACTCCCCTTGGATAGAAAACTAATTCGCATTTATCAGTGATAAACATCTCTGATGTAATAATCAGAGAAGCTAGTTTGCCTGAAAAGCATCGGCGTCTTCTATTAGAAAACAGAAAACGGCTGAACAGATAAAAATGTCACGTAATAATTTGTGAAGGTAGTACAATTAAAGTGAGTCCAACTTTGGCCTGAATTTTACAATTGCCAGCTGAACTCAATGAAGAATAGCACCTAATAACTAGATTGCGATACAAACTGAGTTAAGTTTATCGATCGATAAACGCAAGAATTTTTAATCTATCTGAGGAGAAAGTTCATCTAGTGGTAGTTGACATAATTCGTGCACTGACAATTATGAAAATTTCCATTTTGAATATTAATAATTTCATTATTATTAATATTATTATTATTATTATTATTATTATTATTATTATTATTATTAGGGGAGGAGGAGGTGGTGGATAAGAAAAATAAAGGTCTTCCCCCATTTTCATCACAAAATGAGGGGGTAATTTCAGGCTATCTGACGGCATGACTCTATTTTGGACCAGAAGAAGACAAAGAGAACACGAAACAATACCGTGACAATAATGGCTCACAGTGGGCAACGTCGAGTATTTCCCCATTTTATTATCCAAAATGATCATACGATCAATTTATTTTCCCATGCAAGATATGCCACGCGGACTATGAAGATGCTCCGTTCCGGCCAAGTGTGCGTGGACCTTGGACAAGACGTGATTTTCTCAGGTATCAGCAGGAAACACAATACCACACACTGGTGCTGCACGCCTTCAGTGGTTTATTACGCATTTCCAAAGGCCAATACTCTTACATAAAAGGAAAACTCCAACTGCTATTTTCCAAGAGACGTAGTCAATAACACAGACAGCGGCACACGAGCGTCAATTACCTGCGGATTCACAATCACCGTTTTCCTTCTCAATGACTTAACCACCGTGTAAGAAAAGATAGGCACGGGTCTTATTCCTATCACCGCTGGTCACTTCCCCATTTGGCAGCTTTTGATCAGTCGCGGACCACTCCCGAGTTGTTGTGCTTTGTTGTGCAACAAATGAAAAAAGAATTGAAAGGAATTATATATATATATATATATATATATATATATATATATATATATATATATATATATACTATTTGCGCATAAAATAACCAATTGATGGTTAATGACACTGATGTAGCCACTGTGCTGTGTTTTTCAAGACTTTAATTTTGATTTGAGCCCAATTATCGCATCATGTGCAATTCATAGTTTAATGCTGTACCGAACGCGACCAAAATACAACAGACACGACAACAACGACGGCGATTCAACAAGGACGCGGGCAGGCAGGTCGTCGAAAGTACGCTGGATGTCGTGCTCTTCTATGGGGGTTGTACATGCACGATCTGCATAGGCATAGAATAAAAGAAAACTCGATGATCCGAAGCCCAGTAAGTGCATCAAGAGGATCCTACATATCCATTAAACGAAAGCCAAAATGATGGCCTGCAGTCTCCTCATTACAACAGATACACAAATTCTTGCTTCAGAGGTGACATTTCCTGTGATCCCTCTGCTTTTGTGCAGTCAACCCCAAAGCCTAGCGGGCAAAGCACAGTGCACCAGCAGACGGAGTTTTCTGAACCAACAAGACAAATAGAGTGGAACGAGGGTACGGGCTAATTATTGACGGTCATGCCAGATTTCGATAAAGGAGTATGAGTACGTCAGAGTAGATTATCCGATGTTCCTGCTACACTTTTGCAATGCTTCCCGGAAAAGAAATGCCCGAACAAAGACAACTGATCAACAGACGAACAGGTAGGTTCATAAAAGGAGCCAAGAGATACAGTGAGTATTAGAAATTCTCGAAGTCTTACGTTTCACAGAAACAGAATTGTCTTACCCCCTCGGCGTATGATGAAGTTTGAACAACGAGACGAGAACCTTTGCTTTCCGGCTTTCGAAGCAGTTCCCAAACTGAAGATAAAAGATTTTACAAACTACGAAGTAGATAAGATCCTTGATAACTTATGGCTCACATTCGTACGGATGATTTACGCAAACAGTATGCAGACACTTCAGTCACTGCACACAAGATTAGAACAAGAAAGCCATCTGACAGAAAACAATAAGTTGAAATGATCGGCCAGAAGTGACGTGAATAAGTCAGCTAATGCCCACAGATTTGCGGGATTTATGCTATCTGTTTCGCACGACTGGTGAATCTCTACTCTTCTCAGCACCGTACTGATCGCACAGGGATGGTACGGCTGAAACACAAAAGAAGTATCCAAGTGGGCATCAGCGGGGATGGTGATGAATTCGTTACAGAAACGGATGCGCAGCTGCCTGCCAGGAGCTCCACTTTCCGTTCCTCCGTCCCTGAAGTATCCCGTGTTATAGTGGTGATACAACAGTTTAATCTCCAATTTGGCGCCTCAAATATGCGTAGAACTGTTTGAGCTCCGTAAGTGAGTCTTTAGCAAACGCATTTTCAAACTCCTTACGCAGTTCTATGTTGATGGCTGTGAACATCTTTGGATGATTTCGTATTGCTCACATCCGTCAGCGGTATCCGGAAAGCCTTACCATACTCGTTTCCTGAGACAGAGGGCACTACTGGGCTCACGACAGGACCACGGGAGCCTTTACCATCCTTCCGGGGCGTGTAGGAGGAACAAGTGCATACACCAGTCGATTTAGCTCTTCATCCGTGACGGACGATGCCGACTCTACATTATCTGGATGTTCAGGAGTTTAGACCACAGAAGATGAGGCCTTTTGGATGTTCTCAAAATAAATGTGCCAAATTTCACTTTCTGTCTCTGGTTCATCAGGATATGGAGCACTACGTCTCCACTGTCTAAGAAAGGTGGAGTGACCGCTTGAACCAACCGTAAGGAGTTGTTTGAATTCCTCCATCGTCTATTGTCTGGGAGATATGATAAAACACAAGATGCAAAATTGGGGCCCTGAATCCGCTTCAGCTCACTCACGAGCCGGTAAACGGCCATTTCCTGGAGGACAGTATGAAAATTTCCTGGTGATTACTTTCCCAAAAACAGAACTTTCTCTCATGGAACAATAACTGATATCTGTTGACTCGAAGGAGACCAGTGGGTACGTGCTATCTTGATTAGAATTACTAATAATAACATGTGAACTCTCATCCAAAGGAGGGACCTAAAATGACCTGGGTATATCGCAGAAGGATTTGATGTTAGAGAGTGAGCAAAAGATGTCGATATGCACGTCTGTTATGATTATATTTCCAAAACGCGCAGATCTCGGTCTACTCTGGATGACCAAATAGTCAACGTCGTTTTAAGAGTACTTAAATACGACAGAAAAATCTCACAGTTCCAAAACTAATTTGACGTGGATCTCCACCTCACCATCATATGTTTTTCCTCATCAACTTATCTCAAAGGTAGCACTGAAACTCATCTATGCGTTCCAGAACGTCATCAACTTTCTCACTCAGCCAGGATACTTGAACAGAAACTGCACACGTATGAGCATGAATTTGTGTAATCAGGGTGTGTTAGAGTAGACATCTTTGGCCACACTTTCGCGCTGTTCCCGGTGGACACAGTCATTTTAGCCGGTTGGTTGCAAGTAAGAGTAGCTTGCATCCAGTACGTATACGCGTTTTGGTTCAAACTCGCTTTGTGTCAACCAGGAGCGCCTCAGATTTGCACTGCATACACGAGACACAATTTCTTAGACTTGACTTTTCCATTCCTGTATATGAACGACGGGTTGTCTTGATTATTTCTAGGAGGGAAACAGTAAGTTCCAGGTTTACGAAAGAGAAAAACCTATAGCAGTCAGTCGAAGGGCGCATTCCTACTACGTATAGCAGTACTGTATGCTTTTGAAGGTTATAAGCAAAGTCCACCGGTCAAGGAAATGTGGGCAATGATGAAAGAAAAGAGAATTTTTATGATGAAGCAGTTCGACAGTTGAAAACCGGGCTAGCTTTTTCTATTATTCTGAACAACAACGAGGTGCCTCAAAATTGAAACATCATTGAATAACAGTAATCTTCATAATGAGAAAGCCAGGTGTAGGTCAGCACGTGTTGCCGGGGATCTTGTTTTCAGTTATTTACAATCACATTTATTTGCAAACGATATAGAGAGAACGAAGGTACGTGTTAATCAGTTCGTCAATCAGTCAGACAGTCAGTCAATCGGTCAGTCAGTTAATCGATAAACGGACAACAAGGTTAAATTACGTGACACTGTCAGTGGTTCTGAAAGACAACCGGTTTGGGGATCATGACATCGACATTTAGTACTGCCCCCCCCCCCCCCCCTCCCGGGGGGCTAAGTTATTGATGAGTATATAAACAAAACCTGAAAGTAGGTCCAAAAAAATAAACCGACTGAAGCATTACTTAGTAGTATGACATGACAGATCCCTCGGTAATGGGCTGTCAAGAGAGCAATATGACCTTCATGTAATGCGATTCTTATCCGTAGGGTTGAAAGTTTTTATTCAGGTCTGCTTCGTTAACCGCAATAATAACACGCTCTGTCTTCAAACCAATCCAATTTTTTGTTAGTATTATTCCAAGCGGAGAGCGTCCATTAAATATGATGAATACATTTCCAGTTGGTCCGTAGAACTTCAACTATGATTAGCTATAAATACGGTATCTTGTCAGAACACAAGATATTGATCTGATTGATCAGCTATAGTTTGCCCGGTTGCTCGTCTTGCGACGACGCATACCTTGGCCCAGTTTTGGGACGGTGGTGCCAGTCTGTGACGGCGCATCGGAGCTTCGCTGGTTTTCTAACAAACGCGTTCCGATCAAGAACACTTATCTAGCCAACGACCTTGTGCATCATACAATCTAACTTCAGGTGGAGAAAGGAGGGCTGGGTAGATCAAACGAAAACATTCACTGGTATTTACATGATTCACATTGAATGATGGGCTTTAGCTCCCGTGACTTAGAATCTCACGTCGACCAATCAGACTGAAGCCACTGGGGCCAATGGGAGGTCCGGAGACGATTCACCAATTAAATCCATGACAAGCGTCACGTGATTTTTTTCCTCAGGTTAGGTCAAGTATATTTCTCATCGGCTAATTGGCTCTACAGCCGTCTGCCATTGTTGTTGCTTTAACTGAATATTCTCCGTGAATGGTGAATAGATGACTGGATCATTTCAACTATGACATTATTGCTCAGGTAAACGTGATCTGTAGGTAGGAGGCTACGTTTGATAGCGCCCTGAAGTTTCAATTTCGATTGCATTTTTTTCATTTGAGTTCCACCAGTGACTACTGAGTAAGGTATGGTGACCGAATTAGTTGTTTGTGTGACCGGATGTGCACATGCATATACTTCGTGAATCACGTTTCGCGAGATCGCATGCGTAGGTGGTTTCTGGTGCTTGTTTTCCACACGTTTGTAGGCACTCCGCAGAATGTGCTATTGATCATACTTCCCACGTCCCAGCCAGTCCGGCCCCTTACTTTTGACTGACTGTTTTGTGATCACAGACAGACTGATACCCACACATGCACCATTAACTTCTGATTTGTTATTTTAGCTACCTTTGTTTTGTTCATAGTTGGATGAATTTACCGACAAGTAAGCTTACCTGATTGCTACTGTAGCTTCCACGTCTTTCTGATTGTCATTCAACACTATTCTATTGCTGGAGCTCATGATTTGGGATATCGATGATCCGCATTCAGAATACACCTAATTCAGATTACAGAGGTGGGTAACACCCTTCATAATTTTACTGCACACCACCGTTTTTAAAATTGGGCACCAGATTCTAACACCGTTCTCTATTGAGGCGTCATTTAATGAGACAACCCCAGGGGAGGGGGGGGGGGGTAATTTTGAGCAAAACAGCAGAGGTGTTTGCAAATGCTCAGGTGTCGAAGAACTCACATGTTCACTAGGCAAACTGATTATTCTTTAATCGATCAAATCCGTTACTTCGAACTGCACCAATTTCGGTGCCAGTCAACCAAAACGTTTGGTCAATGATGTCGCAAATGATTTTCCGCGATCGGAAGCAAACATGCAGACGGAGAGTGAGAGACAGCCCTTCAACCGGAACGAATTGAATGTTTCCCTTGTCGGTTTCTTTTCAACGGAATAAACAACTGTACTGCTTTATTCGACTGGCGAAATCTGCCTGAACACTAAGCAAAGTGAGGTGTTAATATTTGGTTGGAACGACCTTCATCATTGCTTCTGTACGGAAATGGACTGTCTTGATCGATACAGCGATTGTAACGATTTGTGCTGAAGTATATCATCACATCACGTAATTCGAAAAATTCACATGAAAGCAGGTTTAGTTAGTGGATAAACTGGAAGAAATTCATGATTACAGAAACACCAGTCTCGATGATTATGTATCGGTTGAGGAAGTTGTCTCATTCGTTCGAGAAGCACTAACAGTCGCTCACGATATCCTGCACAGAAGATCACGGGCAAAGTGACTGGATTAGAAGCTTGGACAGAACGAGGTTAAGCAGAGAAAGTGCAACTTACTCTTTGTGCCCACCAAAAATTTCATGGTTATGCTTCAGTGCATTAGAGGAGACCCATTCTATGGTATCAGTATGAATTCACTCTTACAGACAGGTGACGGTGAGATTCGAAACTCCAAAACCACAGTCACGGGCTTTCCATCCCTCAACCACGTCAAGTTACTTGAGTCATTTAGAGCAGGCAAATACAAAAGTTTTGTCCTGCCTACATAATTCGAAACGACTAGCCGAAAGAGGAAGCCTGTAGAGGTGCACTGAATTGATGTTCCAATTTTCCGGTTGCTCTTCGGAACTAATTCCTGGGACTAGTAATCAAAGTCTTTACGGAAACAGTTCAGAGAATCAAAATCATTATCTATCAGAAACAATCACGCAACAATAAAGGTGGAACAGTCCAGGCAACCAGATTTTCCTAGTGACAATAGTTATCTATTCATTTATTTTATTGAACATCAATACAACGGGTGGGGTGGGGTGGGGGATGAAGAAGGTCCCAGAACCACGGTAATTCGCGGTGTGGAACTAGACACGGAGCGATGGACGAAACATGGTCTCAGGGGTACACAGGTGCCAGCGCGATAGTGGTCAACAATCAAGGTTGACCAGTACTAATTGGGTTCAAACTCATCTTTTCAGGTTCAATTATCAGGGGATTATTTCACTCGATCAATACCGATCGATTAAGACGAGACATAATGGGACCAATAATAAAAAAGATAACCATCGATTTCCTTTATTTGTTTCGTAATATTAATATAGTATTTTTGTTATGGTGGCGACTCTTTTTAGACTACCAAATAACAGATGATATTGATCCAGCAGATCAAGTTTTGATTTCATGGACGTTGCGTCACCACAAGCCGAATCGCTTGTTGAAGATTCTATCACATGAGGTTGTCTCCTTCACCTCCAGATTGCAATCACCCTAACTGCAACATCCTTCCGGAAATCAGCCTCTTATAGGTGCAACGGAATTCGTTTTCTTTTATTATCTTCCTCCTGGAAAGCAATAACTCTCAGCAAGAAACAGTTTGAACGATCCTAAATAGTGTTTCCTGTGGGGTGGGGTGGGTGGGAATGGACTACTGTACATATCAATCAAATAAAATGGATTTCTGCTGTGCACTTAGCCTTCTTTCGATTACCGTTGTAACTGATAAAACACTATAACTTATTTCAGGTCAGCTCAAGAACGCACTTTACTTGTCCGAAAATGGCAAATTTTCAGTAAAAAGTTTTCAGCTGCATGCACTGGTAATGGTCGTATAAACAGGATAAAGCAAAACGGTAACGATTAAATCAGTACGACGTGTTCGACAAGGAAGAATTAGTTTGAAAGAGGACAATAGCGATTAGGTGAGCTTTTCGCTTAGTTTACTCACAAAGTGTTCTTCAGAAACCAGCGTCCTGGCTGGGTATGAAATAACTGAGTTGTAGAACGTCGTGGCTTCCCATTCTATCAACTTTAATTCACTAGGTGTAACTGAGTGAGAAATACTGCGCGTAAGAGAGAGAGAGAGAGAGAGAGAGAGAGAGAGAGGAGAGAGAGAGAATAAAGAGAGGGGGAGAGAGAGATGAGAGTAGCCGGTGTTCGTTATCAGAAATTATGGTACCGCACAACCGTTCACATGCAAAAAATGGATTTTTTTCCCACCAGCCTCAATCATTTGGATTAGAGTACGTCGCTGTAAATGGAAATGCATTTAAAGAAGCGTCTGATCAACACGAAATCTTTGATAAGCCAACCAAGGAAAAATAACAGTCAGCAGTATAACCAGTGACGTAACACACATGAATGCGCAGACTTAGAGATGATGTGGGTTTGAACATGTACAGCCCTCAAGCGGAAGATGCGAAGTGTCATCCATCATACCTCTAAATAAGTATCTTATACCTGATTTCATCTAGTATCTGATGAGATAGTTACACCAAGGTATTTATAGCAACAGGCCCTTTTTACGTGTACTTTATATCATAGATGCTGGATAACTTGGTAGTGATGTGGATTTGTGATCAACAAAAAACAGTACTCCGAATCGGCTGTTCGGATTGAGTACTTGGTTGACGGCGTTAGATCACCATTCCGGCACCATAGAGATACACTGTTTTAGTGGAATATTGTTAACGCTTTTTCGGAATTCAGAACCGACCAAATCATCGTCGGTGTACGTGATAGTGAAGAATGATGTTGTAGAGAGAAGATCATACATATAGCAAGAGACTAAAATGGTGGTAAGATAGCGCCTTGCAATACACCGTGTGAAGAGGTATTGTAGAGGATATGTGATCATTAGGAGGTGAACTGAGACAGATTCGTGAAAAAGAATCTTAGTCAGTTGGGAAGTTGGGTATCCCTGATCGATCTGAAAGCTTTGGTAATGGCTTCCTATTGAGAGAACTGGAAGCATTCTGATAATCCCGGAAACACGTGAACAAGTTTGCTGTTCTGATCATTCAACGACGCAATTGAATGAACGAGTCAGCTGACATCACGGAGATTAGAGCCTTGTCTTCGGCAAGGAAATTGGTTTACATCCGAAATAATAAGATTAGACTTGAAGTCATCGATGGTGATCCGCTCGAAGGTCCTGAGTAGGACTACAGCGGACGCCATATGACAATATTCCCTTTCTTCCTGCTTCGTTATTGGAATAATGCAAACTTGACACCAGGAGTCAGCCGGCTTGCTCTTTGGCCGACATTGAGAGGACGCTGGGCAAAAAAATGAAAGCCAAGTCAGCAAAAAGAATGTTCAAAATAGCAGATTCGAGGCCTCCGGTCCGGAGGCTTTATTCACACTGATTAATCTAAACTCTGAAAATGAGTTCCGGCTGAAGACAGTGAGGATTTCACATTTTGCCCAGGGTTCCAGGTAACTTGTGTAGTATCTCGTTTGCAACGATTTCTGGGATGAAAGACTTACTGAGTACCTGGATGTGATGCGTTATGTAATTTTCCCGAAGGGAGTGACCACTTGGCGTTCTCAGTCCACTCCATAACTGGCGGGAAAAACTCAGTACTTATAGTCTTTTAATGTAGACCATATTTTACTCGATGTACATATTCAAAGTTTCACTGGAGAAGAGTTATCGGAACGATGTGCTTTCTTAACTTCCGCACTTTGTTCAGCTTCATCGAATCGAAACGGTCCGGTCGCATCATAGTATGCTGTTTAAAATGTACTATCATTGTTCGTACGTCCTAAACATTCGTTTGTGATCATGACCCCTTTTTTAGATCTTGGACAAATTGGACTGACAATTTTCCGTTCGTCAGATATCTCGTCTATAACTGTGTGTTCTCTTCGCTGTGTTGCAAAGCATAATGGGAAAGATAAGGACGGATTCAGGCTGACTTGCGGTGTCCCATCGAACGCGTCAAAAACGATTTGACACCGGCAGTTGAAGACAGCCAAAGAGGTTGTGGTTAGCCTTGACAATTTTCCATATGATTCTCAGAAAAATAATTGCTAGGTTATTCCGACTACCAGTTCCGGAGTCCACACACACACACACACACACACACACACACACACACACACACACACACACACACACACACACACACACACACACACACACACACACACACACAAACGGAAGGCGACTGCTCATAGAAATTGTTGACGGCAGATAATCTGTCACTTTCATCATATTCTGAAGTCAAGTGTTCCATACCTTGACGTCAAATTTGTCAACCACTTAATCCAGTGAGAAATCCCTGAATGAAATCAATTGAGGCGAAAAAGTAGATACAGGTTTGATCGGATTTGGTTCGCTAAATTTGTATTTGACAGTACAGAAAGTCCCTCTGGAGATCGGAAGAATAAGCACGAACGGTTCAGTACATAATCGTAGGGATTCAAGTGACGATATTAACGGAAATATGGGATCTTTGAGAAAACGATCCTAGTACTATGGCTTTGCTCTCAGCACCAAGTGGAAACGATATCTAATGATGAATACAGTTGTCAGTAATCTTTTAGAAACTAGTTTTCTAAAGGGTTCACTATCTAATGCAAACGTGATGAACAATTCCTAGATGCGAGCGAGGTTTTCAGTCACAGATCGATCACTGATTTAAAATGAAGCCCAACAGAAGAATAACGAATCCAGCGGATGCTCTTGAAGCACCTGCGTAGTAAAAGAAAAATTCAAGAGTGCACAATAAAAGCAGTCGGACTGGTGAATCAGCGACAACAACAACAGCAGCAGCAATAAAAACAACAACTATATCGTCACCAGCATCATTATCGTTATCATCATCACACAAGAATGACAAATTTATCGCACTGACCATAAAAATATCCTGATCTAGGGTAATAAAATAAAGTTGACAATAAAGACTTCGAATACGAGGAATAAGTGTGGTGTTACTAGACAGGGAGTCATCAAATGTCGTAAATTTAAGTGTTTCTAGAATTTATTAATATGATATACAAAGCAACATCATTAACACTACCTCAACACCATCAATAATAATAATAATAATAATAATAATAATAATAATAATAATAGTCACAATAATAACGGATATAGTGATAGCAAAAACGACTTCTGTACAGTTCGTGACTTGGAGTGAACTATCCTATACAGGAAAGGTTGAAATTCTCAGCATGACTGAAATAAAACTCCTTATCCCCCTCGACATAGAGCGGCGCAAAAAAATCAATCGGCTGTTGATTAAATTAGCAACCAAGGCGTTGTACGGACATTGCTAATCTATGCAAATCCATATGCTCATGTGGGTGAAATGTGATCACGAGCAGAACATGAGGGTCCGTTTCAATAAGTAGGAGATTCACCAGTCCTTATCGGACTCCTTTGTCATGTTTACACTGCCTTCGATCAGGGGTTCGATCCAGATGGAAGCGCAATGCCCAACGATTTCCAAACCCGAACAAAGAAGCAGCACGTGCACGCAAGTTATTATAACGTCACACCCCCCGATCCGGACAAACAAAAGCTTGCTACTTTGAAAACATGGTTATATTTCAAAGAAAGGGTGTGCTGTCACTACCAACATATTGCGAGTAGTAGATTTTAAGTGCTCCTATCAACCGCACATAAGTTTAGGTCGAAAAATCCAAACCGCCTTGTTGTTTTACCCATTTGTAAGTTATTTTTGGATATTTCCAAATGGCTTGGGACCATTTATAGTCGTTAGTAAATTAAAATCATAATTTCGCCTTCATCCTAATATTCGGTTGCCTTTTTCATTCATTACAAAATAGATGCAGTTTCTTTTCCGGAAAGTGGCCACGATCCAGTAGTAAACTATTTACGGAAAAAATGATTTAACTACGAATAATTTCTTTTTCCTAGTCTTTAGTGCTTAAATCCAATCATTCGATGACACCGTGTTCCGTAGCCGCCCACTAGCTCCAGTGAGAAAACTCTGCTGGCTTCAAACCACTTCATTTTATTAACAGGAAAAAGAAAGTTTGTGTGGAATGCAAGAGTCAGCGTCATCAATCATCGCACTACAAACTAATTGGTTCAAACAGGCATCGGTTAACTTCTCTGCTGATTGGTCGATTGATGATACGGCCAGCCCCCTTTTGACGGGACTCCTTTCTTGTCTTATCGATCCGTTGTCCTGTCGTTCGTTATTCCGTTCAATCAAACCTTGACCTGGATTTTGGACAGACGCTGATGGGCTGATTGCTAATAAGACTTGGCTGTCCGACGAGGATGAGTCAGCTCATACAATCACATCAGCGAATGCTTTATCTCAATACAGTCACAGATTGTCTGTCTTTATTTTCGGACATTGCTACGTCGCATAACTATATGATGCACGCTTAAAAACAGTCTCAGTCCAAGGTGAACATATTGAAGCTGACGAATTTTTATCCGTTGGTTTTTACTTCGTCTACAGAATTTTGAGACATGTTGAAAACTTAGAATTTCGAATGCAAAATTTTTAAGAACGCAAATTTACTTTTTTGGATTTTTAATGCGTACTCATGCATGGGTGCAGTGGAAGGAGTATACCCCATACCCCCAAAGGCATACTGCAGAATTAAGGTTACCCGGCAACCAGACCCTGAGGCACAGAGTGACAGGAAGCCACATTAGGTCCGAGTAAGCCAGGTGTGGTAGCGAAGGGGAAGACAGTGGATTACTGTCTACCACGATAGTGACTGACGGCGGCGGGATTTACGCGTCTGAGCTCCGATATGCTAATCAAACGCTCTGAACCCCTCACTACCACAGGCCAGGACGTGGATGAAAGATATGCCTGACGCTACCGTTTTACGCGACGACAATCGTATGATGATATTATTCCCCAAGTCAAAATGAACAACCCTGGGAAGCGTGACACAAGTTAACGGTATCTTCTTGTTGGAACAGGGTGGGAGATCCAATGTGGAATCTCAGTATTTTAGGGTGTCTTAGCGTATCTCAAATCTTTCGATTAAAAACGGATCCTGCTCCGTTGAGTTTCTTCACCAGCTTGATAACAACTGAGAATGCTATCGTTATTTATCAAGTGTATTTCATTTACAAAATTAGTTTATTCCGTGTGGCTTTTGTTCACCAATACACAGCTAACCCCTCAGTCTCCCTATTGTTCATTGGAATAACTGCTATTGGCAACCGTATCAAAATCAATAATTTGCCAATTCTAGCCCGCGAAAAAATACACACTCAGTCTCACGACAATAAAAACTGCCATAGGAGTCCGCTCCAAAACTCCGTGACTCAATTTAACAAAACTCTTGCCCTATTCTTGTGAAGAATCGAGGAGACCCCCTGATGTGTGTGTGACCTGTCCTCACTACAGGATCTGTTATCTTCTCCCCACTGATCAGCACTCAAGCCAGATTGCGGAATAAGGGGTTTCTATGCAGACTTGTTGTACGGGTAGATATATGAAAACACCAAGGGGATAAATCTTTGTGTAGAGTATGCGTGGGGTCCCGGAATATCTTGTGGTTTAGGGTTAAACAAATCTCCACAAGCTAATCAACGAGTCCAATCAAAATAGTGTCAACGAGGACTAATGAAACGCGCCTTTCAGTTACCAGGACACGCGGCAAAGCTTTAAAGTCTTATTTCAGAAAGCCGGAGAATATAGTGGGTGAACAATAAAGCAGGACTGGAAGGCAAACTTGGAAGTATTCTACACCTATGCCCGAAACTGCCAGAGTTTCCGCATTTGAAGAGACAGACGTTGAAGCTTTTCAATGCAGTTATCCATCGTAGATTATTTCCAAAGTTAACTTGAGAGAGCTCACTCGAGATAGGGATTTAGAATTAAAGAGAACAGAATCCGTTGGGCAAGGGGAACGGGAGTTGCTGAAAGCACAGTTCAGTTAACTGGAGAGAAATTCATTTTTTGGAGCCAGATCGGGTGGGAAAATGCTCCATTTTTGGGACAACTCATCACGGAAGTTTTCAAAATCGAAGGGGTCGGAAATGGCTGGACAAATAACAATATCACCGGTGTGTTGAGATATCTCAGACGGAGAAGAAACTGTTAGGTCACTGGTATACGCATAGAGAAAAAACAAGGGGACAGCACAACACCGTGGTGTATTCCAGAGATGTTGACAAAAGGTTTGGACAATTTGTATATCACGTATATCATGTAGTGTAGATGTTCAACAAACCGTCGAGAGCCAACCCGGATAGCCTTGCGGTTAAGGTGTTCGATTCATAATCGTTCACTCTGGGTTCGAGTCCCCGTGGGGGCTCGGTGGATGTGCACTGCTGATGATTCCCACCAGGGATGAAACAGCTGTACAGTGCTTCCATGGTTTTCAATGGTGAGTTGAACGTTCAAGCTGCGTGATGAATCATATTATATACAATTTGTATTCTGTTATGGATTTGGGCATCATATTTTGGAAATAGTTAGAGATCCAAGCAAGAATTTGTGCGGGACAGTTGAAAGCTTCAAGCTTTTGAGGAGGGTGAGAAAGGAATACTGATGAATAATCATGAAACACGTAGTGGACAGATCGAGAGGATCCGTCTAAAAATTTAATGTTGGAATGGACTAGGGATGCTGCAGTATCAGAGGTGGATTTTTTGGATTTGTAGGCATACTGAAGAGTGTCTGGGGGTAAATCAGGTGGGTCTGAAGATGACCAATATTAGCCTTTTCAGCAAAACTTTAGTGTTGCTGGTATTTAAGAGCTATCGGAAGAAATAGTTTTTCTATTTCAGTTGTGTCGGGGTCCTTAAGCACATCGGAGTATCTGTACAAGATTTCTGGGTCGCTTTGCGCATCTGTTGTAATGAACGATCCTTTGAAATTGCTTTCATGATGAAGTCAGCGAGCAGTTCTGTCCAAGTGCATTTAATGAAGTTTATTGGCTTCAAGTGTTAAAAATGACAGTAAATCTTTTCTGCGTCTGACTTTCTGCACCATCCACCAAGCTGTCAAGCAGAAGTCCACTGATTTGTAGGTTGGATGACTGACATGCAATCGAGAGGTAGAAATAATATCGCTACACTAGACAAGAGGCACCAACCTGACGAGGAGACTCTTTGATCACAAGGAACAGAACTTCTTGCTTCTCATAATTCACCCGATTGTTTAAATCTGTCAAACAGTCACAACACAGAACAGAATTCATCCATGCCCTTCGAGAACTGGAGGATAAGCATGATAGAGACACTTATCCGGATCTTGGAAACAACGTGGACTGTATATGTAGCAACAATAATTGCGAATTTCACGTTGATTTCCGTGGCATCATTTTGTGCATCAAAGTTTTGCGCCACTTTCAAATGACACTTATTTTGGTCTGCTGCGTACACAGAATTAGCCTTGAAATACCGTTTGTATTAGCTCCGGGATGAGTGCGGGACCAGGGGTTTGTGTCCACCGGCCTTCAGTCACATTACATCTACATGGATCACGCTTCCTATGATGGACAAGCATTCCCTTTCGTTCGAACAGCATGAATATTGATTACTTTTGTATTCTAACGATAGATATTCACTGAGGTTAGCTTGAATAAAGATGGAAACATGTTCCAGACTGTCAGTGTTTTAGGATGTTACTTTTTAAGGTTGGAAACCGATGGAAAAGATGGGTTTTGGATTGAGTTTCGAAATGTTTGGTAAAATTTCACAAACTCCTACTTTCCAGGAGGGCTAGACATTCGGCGGAATGAAGTTTGGTACATGCTGGGCAGTCGGATCGCGGATACGATACGCAGAATGCGTCTGTAACAGAACGCACGCGGTGATAGATGAGACCAGTTACCAATGTGAAGTTGTGTGACTAAAATGTGAAATAATGATATCTTTCTATAGAGAAGAGAATTTTTACAACACAATTAGCACGACTTCGCCAAATAGCAACAGTCCTGGATTCCGGCTGAGTAGTCCAAGTTTAGATGACCTGATCACATCAACTCGTGAAATTTGATGCTGGATTTGAAGCCGAAATGTGTTTTTAGGCCGGTCTGAATACAAAAGACTTTTCTAGATGTGTCTGGTCACTTTCTGAGCCAAGTATCATTCTTTTCTACTTATACCTGTGCCGTCGGAAATGAAAGTGAGCTGTGAGATAAAAAGTATGAAATTTAGACCAATAACAACTTCAAGGCAATCACGGAATCTCAGTCCTTTAAACGTTTACACCAAAAATGATTGTGCTGACAATTTCGTTTCGCTGAGAGCAGAGATTAACTTTAACTAACTCAAACTTAAACTTTAATAGAAAGTTAACCAATCTTGAAAAAAAGGAAACGAAGATGATTCGTTTCATTCCAAACTCTGTATGGGCTCTGATTTTTATTGGGGTTCCATGTGATGATAGCTGAAGCATGCAGGAAAAACGTTATTCAAGTGAAGTTCCTTGATGAAACCCTCTCCAGTATGTAGCTGACCAAAAGCATAACCGTTGCTGGTTTTATGGAAGACAATGCTGAAGAAGCTCATCAGATTAGCCAAAAACGATACGGAGATTTTAGCATAAATATTATCCTTCTTAGGCGAAAATGTTGAAATAAACAAACATCTGTTAGTTTCGGTCTCAGATGATATGAAGTTATTTGTTATGCCTATCATCAAACATTATCAGTGCACAGCTGCTCGTTCCTCATCGGTCCTTTTTGCACAGTTTTCCACCCATTGGCCAGGTTATATTAACTCTGGGATGACAAGTACTATATACATGATGGAGCGCCAAGTACGTCTGACTTCTTCTGTTGGTTCATCATTCGATGATTAATCCAGAAAGCAGCACATCTAAGGTGGTAGACTGCTGTCCCCGGGGACTTCCTCCACCTCCTTGATCTCCGTCATTTACCCAGCTCTCATCTGTGGCTCCAAGAAGCTGAAGCTCGGATAGGCGGTCGCATCCCAGGAAACCGTTCTACTGTCAGGCCAAACCAAGCTGAGTTTAACCAAGGTCTAGAAGCCTCTGCGAGACGGTGTTCGGGATGCGAAGACGTACTCCTGAATGGGCGGACGAGATCTACTGATCCAATGGCTGCAAAAGGAAACTGTCCAATCTACCCGGTCCGTTATTCTGGGAGAGGAGGATGAGACGCGCAATTACCACTGGCTCGCCTGCTATAACCTTGCTGTCTTGCATGTGGTAGTTGATTGTGCAAAGGCAAGAGGTTTATCTTCAAAAAAAGCCGGATGGGATACCGTCAACCTTTTCGTACTCCAGACTGGACGACCGAGTACTCCAACAGTCCGGAAAGGTGTTGGGAATATCGTCCCGTACTACATTCCCAGAGAATCTCCATGAGTAATTTCCCCCATGATAATGGGCAGAATTGTCCTCTAGCTCGAGATAGTCATGTAAAATAAGAAAACTTTGATATTACACTTTCTGAGTACTTCCCGAGTGACTGTGTTACCTGTAACGTTAAATTTTTCTGTATAAGTTTGCGAGGCAAGACTTGCGAGAATCCGCGAAAACGGCTGTACCTTCCTCTATGTGTCACTATCTATATATCTATCTATATACCCACCTACCTGCCTACCTGCCTACACATCGACCTACCTACCTACCTACATATATACATACCTATCTATCTATCTATCCATCTACCTATTCCACTCTTGTTCTGCCTTGAAGACAGCGGAATAAATTATGTAGAGAACTCTGTCTTTCCAGTTGTAATACGCCTTTCAAAGGCTCTTTGAATAAAATACCCGAGACTAGTAAAATCATAGCTTGAATTCTTTTCGAAAGATGGATATAAATTCAACTTGATACAGCTGGAAAATTTGTCATTTTTTGTATGATAAAATATCAGCATAGCGTTCGTATAAAGAAACCTGGATAAAGTAATCGACTAACGGGCTTACAGTCAGCTGCTGATCTGAGACCTAGAAGGCTCCTCATCAGAAGATCATCAATCGGTTTTTTGCGAGGATGCTGGCTGTACCTAAGAAGGCGTGGTCTTTGACTTGTCTTGTGTTTTTTTCTTGTTCCACAATTGGAGTATGAAACGCTCTTTTCAATCATTCCCGTTCGGTCACACTCTCCCGGCCACCAGTCAAAACTTTTTGTACTTGCAGTTATTCACATGGAAACTACTCGGCAGACGGCATCTTTTTCATTTCAGCTCGGTTCATTCAGTCAATAACCTTGCACTTCTGTATTTCTGGTTTCGGTTGCTACCTCCAAGACTCGTCCTGATGAAGGTAGAGCGAACTGAGTCATTAAGTGAAAAAGATCCGAAACAAAGAAAGACCCCGAATGCATCTACACCACTGGCCGCGGCACCTAGCTGTATCACTTATTATCTTCAATCATCTGGAAGCTGGTCTCGTGAACACTTCCCAACTTACCAAGTCCGCTGGTTCAGGTTTTCATACCTCCCTTCCGTGTCACAGAGTGACCACCTCGACCTATCTTCCAACCACTACCTACTTCGTAGAACAGAGTACGCCCAGTAATTCTATCGGTGGGCCTAGGTAACACCTTAACCTGGTTAGATTCAGTACTTGATCCAGAGATTGACCTCTGGCTCCTCACACTTTACAACTAACCTCAGCATTGCTGATACGGTGTTCCCACTATATTATAGCAACGCTACGCAGACATCAATCTTCAAACACTGACAATATCCACCTGTCTTTTATCCTTAACGGCCACGTTTCCGAGCCGTATAAGAGAACCCATCTGACTGCCGAAATGTACATTCGAGCCTTGACTGACCATCGGATGCTTACGGAAACTGCTCGGTGGTCACCCCTATTTCCAATCCATGGAGAAACAATTTCGATGATAAAATTACACTCTGCACCTCGCATTCGTTCAGCCCCATTTCTGCACTTCACGCTGAAAACAAATTTCAGACAGTTACTCCGCAATGCGCACTATTCGGTCTGACGTTTTTATGGAGTAATATATAACTGCTATTCAATCCAACATTAATACCATCAGCATCATCATCATTGACCCGAATGGCTGGGGTAATAAAACCAGAATTTTATTCTTCTCGTGATATGACATATGTAACCTGCATTTTGGTTAGCCAAGTGGGAGGTTCTGGACCGCGAATACGGAAGACAAATGGGAATTTTGTTTTCCCGGAAATTCCGGATTGACCTCGAGCCAAGTGATGATCCAGTAAAGCTGTACCTGTTCAGGTCGCACAAATTTGTATGCTACGCGCCTAAAGTAGACCTATGGAGCACAACTGAGACCCCACGAAATAGGCGTGCTACTTTCTCGAGCCATGTGGTCGAGTGCAGTAGATGATGAGGTTAGTAAAAGTGTGATCTAAAACGAACTGAGCGGATGTTTAGGTTTATAATATTTACCTTGTCAAATGTGAGAGACATGACATCTGTTTCGGGCAGAAAGATGCTCGCACGAGTTGTGTCCATAGTTTGAATACATCCATTTTTTGTTGTGATATAGCCAGAGTTCGTAGACGAAGTTTTCGTATTTTTCCTTTTCACTGGTCCAAAGTTCAGACGTCCGTTCATTTTCTGAGTGGACTGTTGTCGTCAGATGAATCGAAACGCTGTTGATCCTTATTGATTCATTTTGGATCAATCAACAAACATTAACGACGCCAAAGTATTACATATTCGGCAACTGAATTGCACCATCACTGTTAGGAAACGATTTTGGACACAAGTTCGTTATAAGTAATATTGTTTCTGGATGATAAGAAAAATTTCCCCGAAGCACACGACCGGTGTTGTGGTTATTGCCGCTCATCATGTATGCGTACCCGAGACTCGATTATGTGCTTTAGGGGAAATTTTGTCTTGCCATCCATGAATAATACTGATTGTAAAGAAAATCCAAATTTGGGACCACACTGTCCCATTCTGAAAGTTAGCCTTGACTAAATGACGAAATACATTCCAACGAATCACCTCTTGATTCATAAAATAAATTTTTCATCCATGCACACTCTTGATGATACAGTCATTTCTCCTGTTTATCCACGGTGACCATGCCTCACTCCTGGAATATAATACAACAAAATTTTGTAAATTCAACTTGCACTAATTAATTCAGGTACTTGGAACTCTTTGTATACTACCAGGAGGATATCACGGACACTGAAAGAGTCTGAAAGTGTTCCGATGCTGTTTTCCACTTTGTTTTGTTGTTCCTCCGAAATTTTTTCAAGACTTCTGAATTGCGACCATGAGGCAGCAAACCGCGTCTGGGCAATTCATCTATCTTCGTTGACACTATTTTGATTGGACTCGTTGATTAGCGTGTGGAGATTTGTTTAACCCTAAACCACAAGATATTCCAGGACCCTACGCATACTCTACACAAAGACTTATCCCACTTGATGTTTTCATATATCTACCCGTTGTACATTCCTGTATCTTTCTTGTACAGCAAGTCTGCATAGAAACTCCCTCATTCCGCGATCTGGCTTGAGTGCTGATCAACGCGAAGGAAATAGAAACTTTTACTGAGAAAACTTCTCTTCTTTTACTCTCACTTACTGAGGCTTATGTGAGTAGAAACTAGTCACCTATTCGTAAGTACCCCATTATTTCGTTGATTCGTTTGAGTTCGGACTGAACTATTAACATATCGTTTGTATAAGTCCTCCATGTAAATAAAAATATACTTATCTTCCACTATATAGGTGTCAAGTGCAGAGGTTTGGGCAAAAATTGGACCACAGTTTAAAATTCATGCTACACTCCTCTGCATGTTTATTTGACGCCTAATTACAAGTATAAAATATTAGACTGAGGACCATATGATGCTCACAGCTGATCCAAAACGGGTTGTCAATGTGTTCATCTATGTTTATTATCCACTGTACCCTCACATGCTCCTTGATTCAGTTCAGTGTGGCAGTTTGATCCAAACTTTTAGGACTTGGTACAAGATTGTTCTAAGGCTTTTCCGGTCGTGACCAAATCTTGTCAAACCGTTACTTAACTGCGCATAATAAATCCCAGATATTAAGTGCTCGAAGCTTGAAATCACCTCAGCTAATTATTGTGTTCCTAATTAGTGGCAGTACTCGAAACGGTACCATTCTATTTATTTGTACGAGCACAACCAGGGTAGTGAATAAGTAATGTCACCGAGCTGAGTTAAGTGCATGCGCCAGCGTACGTTCACCTCAGGTCAGGCTAGGTCATTCGACAGGCGGCCGGGTCGATCAGCCGACAAAGAGTACAGAGACTTAAGCATAAGTGTATATCAACGGGCCCATGTCCACACATGGGGAGGATATCGACCAGTTGTTCGAGTAGTATGCGTGATTTTTAAGCAAGATGCAACTGCGGTCACTCTGAACAATGCTTATGGTTTCAAGAAAAGTCCAAATGACGTATTTTACCCTTTGTTTGGAAATGTGTTACACGTTTTCTTGTGGTAACGCTACTGCGATAAATGTGCATGCATGGTGATCGTAGGAGACGCGGTTATAATTTTCTCGAAGACTGGCTGACACAAAGAGAACGCAAGTCATGAACGATAACTTCTGGTGGCATATACATCATGAACCTGTGCAACGGCAGCCACTTTTTCAATGCCCTATGTTTTGTCTACAAGGGGGCAGGAATGTAAAAGTCACAATTAGCATCGCGCTTAAATTTCCAGAATGTTTCCAACCAGGGACTGAGGAACTGGCTGTTTGGTGGTAACTACTTTGTACTACCTGTTATAATTGAGTACTACCCAACCCTGTTGCCATAACCAAAAACAGGAGTCGGACTTGGCGGTCCCTCTTTCGCTGAATTCGTCGAATAGCAACTAAGTGATCGTCGGATCGCGTGAGAATTTCTTATCCTGATTTGGTATGGTTAGCATTCTCCTCCAAATGCTCAACCATCACTTTATTTAATGTGCAGCGATGATCTATAACCCATCAATCGACAGTATGCTTATTGGGCAGTGGGGGTATGTCCTATCCATATTTGACGCTGTACGTACTGCAGTTTTGTCCACCAAAATCACAAATATTTCATAAATATTCCTTTCGGTTTTTTTTTAATTCGGCTACCACTACGGAATCCGAGATCATTTTTGTGAGAAGTCGTACAAAGCTAGTAGAATGCGGTACTTGGATCATTCGGTACTCTTTCTGACCTTAGCTGATTACGTTTTGCAATGAAACAAATCCTGCACTTTGCATCAGTGAGACAGATCGGTCAATCTGTCAGGTCCTACATAGGTTCCCAGTTGATATTGTTCTATTCTGAGCTGAAGGCGAACTTACTTCATTTTCAGGTACGTAGACAGTTGACTTATTTTGTTTTCAGTTAGAGGAGGCTTGAACGACTCGCCAGACTGTGTCAAAAGTCCATTTTCCGTTGGAACTCTATGCAAAGCCTTTTGGTTTTCTTGGAATTTTTAATTATTCGATAACCAGATCAGATCAGCTAATGAGAGAACTACTTCACACTGTAAAAAATGTGGGGTTGCATTTAATGTCATCGGTTCACTTAGTTCACTACTGGGAAGACAGCCAACATACTAGTCAGTCACGGTGTAGCTGGTCGGTTATGAACGTTCACAGCTTGTAAAAGATGGGTGCTAAATCCTACCATGCTTACGTGATGCAGCCGCGCCTAGCCAAACCGGATACACTGACGTTTAATTCATGTGGAAATCATTCACTCGTACTGTGGGTTCGAGCCCAAGTTGGCATTGGCTGAACATGCGTTGTGATTGCTGACTGTTAACAAACCAAATGAATCTACTGTTACATCAGAGATCGACTCTTAAGGACGAGTTCAGTCCAATGAAACTAAGGACGGGAGTCATAAGATGGTGCATGTGACAAGTGAGGACATTTCATGTTTCGTGAACTACGGAGTCTGGCCTTTGAACAGTGAGAACTATTTCATTTGATTTATGGACTTATTCACTGTACACAGTATCAACGTCCAATTCATGGGAGCATCACTACGGAGCGATGGGTAATCGTCGAGTTCCTACAGGATTTTGAATCAGACGTTAGTGTGCAAGACTAAGTAGCCCACTCGCTCACTCAAACACACACATACTACATACGTGCATTCACATACATGTTGCTCGTTAGGTTATCAAGGTTGTCCGCTCTGAAGCGATAAGCCTCGCATTAACATCTCAATTCGTTTGACTAATGATACCAGAGGGCACGTAAAAAACATGGCTTCACACCTTCCGCGTGAGGTGTATACAGAAAACCGACGCTGTTCGTTGTTGTTGTTTTTTTTTCGAGAGCGTTCGGGCTGGGAGAAGAGTGATTTGATGATAGCTGAGGTCAACCATCCCGGAGGCTTTATTGCCCTAAGAAAAAGTGTCAGTAACAACAACTGGACGGGGAACGGTACATAAGTAACAATTGATAAACTGGGGCTAAAGTTCCGACCATACAAACCAAAGCTGAAAAAAACTGACTTGGCAAATGAGGAATTGGCACAAGATTAGTGGGGTCCCACGTAGATCACAGAATGAGAATGAAGATGGAGAAAGTAGTTCGGGCGTTGAACTTCGGTCGCTTCTGATGCGTAAGTGAGTTGAAGTTGCTGGTCAACAATGAAGCAACGAAGGTGGATCCTAGGCGACAGATGTTTGTCCTGTACATAATCCACGTTGCCGTTCAAATTGAGCTTTGTGATCATGACAAGCCTGATGTGGTTTGATCAAGACGAAGCAGGCACTGGACAGAATGAACGAGAAAATATGGCCGCCTGTGCTTTGTCCGATTTCACTGTCGACTGAGATAAGTTTAGCAACCAAATCCAATGAACTGAAGTGGCAAAAATGAACCAGGCAGCAACACTGTCTAGTGTGACTAACCTGTGATGGGGTAGGACACAGCTGTAAAAATTCGGAGCCTGTCAACGTGATCAACAGGATCGACAAATCTGATTCCAACCTAAAGTCCCAATTACAGTCAACCAGAGTTTTAATTTATTGGACCAGTTTTTAACCGAGAGAAGGACTAGGCTTATCGGGAGTCTGTTCGATACATTCAATAAACTCACTAGGTGTTATGCAGGTATGAGCTTGGGTGGCTAATATAACATCGAGAATGTTCCCAGGCAGAGGTGGGTTGGGCAGACTTGAACAATTAACAAACTGCTGACATTAAGATGATCTACAAGCGCAGATTCTTCAAGCTCATCCTGACATCAGTCAAATACACGAAGTCCTATCGGAGCCGATCACTGCACCGAGTGGTTACTGTTCGAGACACACAATGAGGGACGGGCGTTAGCTACATCGTATAGTGCGGGTACGAAGCAAATCGTTGAGAGAGCAGCGAAAACACAGACAGTTGATGTGACTGCAAACGCGTTTATCAGAGAAATGAATGTTCAAACATGTACATGAAAGGATCATAAGTGTGTGAGTGCCCGTCAGTCAATTCGTCTGATTACAGATCAAAGAGCATTCGACGTTAAAGTGCGTGAATGACGCAATAGAGAGGAGACCAATTTCAAACTGATAGAAGGTCGATGCTGAGGCACACAGTATAACAGGGCCAGTCCGGAAAACCATTTTATGGCGTGCATTTGTGTGTGACTCACGAGAATGCATCCCAGGTTCGAGTCCCAGTTAGAGTTTCGAGGATATGCGCCGTAGCTAGCTTTTCTTGACAAACAAGATGAAAAATCGGCTTCAAAATTAAGAATAAAGAAATAAAACTAATGATTAAAGTGTGGGAATTCAAAAAATTACTTTTGAACAGGTTACATAGCTTACGAAATAGTTTTATCTTTTAAGCTCCATAACCTGTAGCACGCAAGAACCCCGAGAAGGAACAAATCACTGAGTAACTAACTGCAAAGGAACTATGAAAGTAATCAAAACAAAAAGATGAATGTTTATAGGATCTGAATGATGCAATCCGGTCGAATTTTTTAGATTCTGATCCACACACGCGTGCCCCTCGTGCCATGTCCATGCTGCCAAGGGAGCTACCACACCTCACGCGTCAAACGCGTCGGTGATTCACCGAATAGACCGCGCTGATTGCCCGCGCAAATGACAGTGTCAGAATAGGAATAACTGGCAAGTAATGTTTCAAACTCCGTATGAGGTCTTCCATGGTTCAACCTGTTTCAGTCGAGGTTAATCGAGTAGGCTTAACTGCAGAATACTAGAGTAGGAATTGCTTTTAAAACAAACAAAAAACTATTCTCTAATCCACCTCTCCGTAAAGATATTTTCCCAATACTGTCCCCGTGTACGGATGTTGTCAATTGTTTTATATTCCGGAGAGAGGAATTTCTGTACACACAAACATACACACGGATGCACTCGGAATATTGAAAATATGGCATGTATCCAGGTTGATTGATCGATACCAATGTAATAATATCGGACAGAATAGGTTTTTCGACTGGGTAGCACAACATGGATCACCATTTGTTTTTCTACGTGGTATTTTCAGATCATGGAGAAGTTGGTCAAAACTTCGAATCAACTGAGGGTGAAATAGTGCGCCGACTAACCGGGTGGACGTACACTCTTGAGACTGAGACGTACTCCATGCAAATATTTCCCTGAGTATCGTGGGGTACTTCCTTAAAGCGAAGAATTTTTCATTCTATGCCGCGCTTGGTCTGATTCGGTTCGGGGCAATTCTTGGACGTAGCAGATGTCAGGACGAACACCTGTTTGATCGTGAACAATCTCATACTAGCGTTATACACAATGATTATGTAGGATGTTGATCCTTGTACCCAGTCGTCGCGAAAAAAGTAATGGTCGACCAGTGCGAGGGTCCAGACTTTCTAATGGGTTAGTGATGAGGTAAAACGTCACTTGACGAGATTCATCTTCCATCCTATCGATCCACACCACCGATCGACTATCCTGTTTTGCATGATTCCGTTCTCTCAAGCCTTCCATTTGGGACCGGACAGGCTCTGTTTGTGCATCCCATGACTCACTCGGATAACGCTGGTCTGCTAGAAGCGATAGGCTGCGTGTTAGCCAAGAATCAATCACCACCCTCACAGTAGACAAGCTTTCCGCATCACCAGTGCTCAACTAGTCATTGAACACAAGTGTCTCATCCGGTTATTTGTTCGCAATCACTCGCAGTGTACAAATCCATTCAGCCCCAGCTAGAACTCTGGATGAATGACCGTGAATCTGACAAGTGCACACTCGGTGAACTGGGGGTGGTTCTCAAAGATACGGTTCGTGTTAGCACAGGCTGTCAGCAACACACTAGTTGACCCCTGTGATGAACGCTTTCGTAGTGAAGACCTAGGTGAAATGAAAGCATTGCCAGTAGAGCTTGGCTACTTGATCTATTTGAGTAGTATGATATTCAAATCGTTTGTGGACTGAATTGAAGTTGGGGCTCGGCGCATGTGCATCGCTGATGATTCCCAACAAGCCAGCTGAAACAGCTGCACTCTAGTGCTTCCCTGATTTACCACGAGGAGCTGAGCCTCTTTGTGTTGTGTAGCATTGGGAAGAGATACGTTTCTGCGGACCAGTCCAGATGGCCTAGTGTAATGGCACGAGTCACTTCTACCCATCCTGGGTTCGAGTCCCAGTGAATGTGCACTGCCGATGTTTGTTAATAGCGATAGGATAGAGATGAAGTGCTTCTGCGGTCTTCATTGTTGATCTGAGTGTTTATACTGTGTGATGAATCATTTTCTAAGCCTGCGGTGGTCAAACGGTCTTGCTGGTGGGTGTCTCACCCTTCTGTCATGGGTTTCCAATGCCCACACGGCCACTTCCCCAACTGGCAGCCTTAAAATGGCCGCGACCGTCGTCCTGAACTTATCGTTCTACTACTATATATTAAACAAGAGAGCAATCAAGGAAAAAAAATAATCGGCTTTAACAGCTTACTACTCACAACCACGTTACCGTACGGAATAGCGTAGGACAAACGTCCCAATCAACGGGGACTAAAGAAATGACATAGAAGTAAGCAGTCTGTTTTTATCTCCCAATACGTGATATCAGTTCGATTAGCTTCGTTTTAGGGCTTGGAAACTTTGCGGTTACGTGTGAAAAACGCACGACAATTGTCTTATTTTGGTCATCGACTATTTGGAAGCATTTCATCAGTCGGATGTGATTCTCGGACCGGGAGAGCTAAGGATGAACGGTAAGTGAGTCCTACGTAGGATCACTTCTAGAATGAAGTTTTTCGGGAGAAAAGTCTCCTATTGACTTATTTGTCGGTGGGTTTGAATGAAATACAGGTCAGGTTGGTGAATCCTTCTCGAGGCAGCGGGTTATGGAAGCATCGACCATCAACCTCAGCCGTACAGCTGGATGTACCAGTTACACGAGAAACTTACGTGACATATCTGTGTGTTACTTGCTCTGTTATAAATCCGAAATTTCAAAGCCTTTTGTGTAATAAAAAATGCTTCTAACGGGGAATAACTCTTATTTGTTTTTTTTAACGATTTGTATTGATTTTTGAGATTGTGATTTACTAACAAGCAATAGTAAACTGATCGCCGTAAGCGCTGCACAGTGGACAAGAGAGAATGAACAGCCTTGACTGGCCGGATCACTAATGGGACTTAGTGACACACTCTTGTGTACACATTTGATTTGATAAGATTAGGATCAGTTCTCTCTAGGTGGTCTTCAGTAGTATTGTAACAGGGAATGCTGGGGCGAGGGAACGGCGTAAACATCAAGGCGAACGAACGAACCAAACGAGGGCCACAGACAAAAGAACAGGTGGCGAATATGTCGGAGGCGTCCCGAAGCAGGCAAAAGGAGGCATACCGACGACCAGAGAGGAAGCAGCGGGATCTCCGGCAACCAGCAAGATAGCTCAAGTGAAGGGCTGCCGATTGAGCCGTCAACTGAGACAGTCGGACCAACCGAAGGGAAATGACGGTCAAGAGAAGCAAGCCATCGGCCACAGGCAACTGGACAGAACGCAACCGAATCGCTCAAGCAGCGGCAATAGCAATCTTGGTGCTGCGCAGTCTGGAAAAAGGCCTATATAATTGACTGTATGTGTTCCATGACTTGACTTGTGTGACCGTGGGAATACAAGTATCCTGCCGTGCGTTGTCGTTCTTGTTACAGTATGAGTAGAGAAGCGTGGTGTATTTTCTCCATTCTAGAGTAGTGCAGCCTTCTTTCATTGGTCAGTTCGGGTCCATTCCTTCCACTTCGTCTCACAAATTTTCTGTTTCACTCCGTCAAATGCCTACTTGTCTTCGTTTAAAATTGTAAAATGTAGACAGAATTCTATCTCAAGTACTCTTGAATGATGGGTCTTCGTGAACGATGGTTCTCACTTTGAAAAACGACTACAAAATCCAAGCGAGAGGAAGTGAAGTGGTTCACACGAAGGCACACCCAGTTAAACACATCCGTGGTCTCATTCAGACAATCAAATGCATTGATTTTATGAAGCCTCGGGGGACACAAATAATAAAATTGATGGACTGCGTCCTGCAATGAATGGGGACAGTGCACATTTCAGAATGCTGGACCGGTGCAACACACACAGGGAACGAGTTGATCCGCGTTTCACAAAGGAATCGGTGGAAAGCATTAATTACAAGTCGGGGTCTACAACTGGTTCTGTGCTGACTGCACAATCTTTATGAACGCTGAGACCATGCACGAACAATAAAATTTAGCCATGACTATAGGACGCGCAACAAAAACGATTTGACACTTTCGCATTTGATATTATCTTGTATAAATTCACTCACAGCTGGAGAGGGGAGAGTCTTATCAGTTCGTAATTTGGAAGTCGTACTTTTGGTATGTCGGTTGAATTGATTAATCGTGTACGTCATCTAAAATAGAAATGAACTTCGCCTTCTAGCTATCCCCAAGGCCCGAACAAGTCAAAAAATCCAATGGATGTTGAATGTGTGATTTTATGACACTTATTGCGTATACCTGAACAGTTCTTTTCGGTCTTTTACCTGTAGGATAATGGCATTTTATTGAATGAATAAAGTCTTCCAAGATGAAAGGAAGGTGAATATTTCCGAACAGAGATATATAATAGCTGAAGTGAGACACATCAACGGACCCCATTACGTCATCCAGTAGTACACTTATGAAGCGAAATTAATTTCGTGAAAGTAGCTCTTTTCCCCCTTCTGAACTTGACGATGATTCGGATGATGATGATGATGATGATGACCACGATGATGATATTGATTATTTTTATTATTTTTTAGTATCATTATCATTATAATCCAGATGATGACCCCTAAGGGTGGTTTGGAGTACGTTGCAGATGAAACTTTGCGCCAACTCTTTTTCATACGGGTTTTTGTCCTCGTGCTCAAATATGTACCCCGATTGGTGCTTTTTACGTTATTGTGAGATATATCCTAATGCGATTTGACTTCGCGCGTGTGTGTACACGTGACGAAACTCGCTCGGATCCTTGTTCTGGAAAAATGGTGTGTTAATTCATTTCATAATATCTGATTTTTTTTCAGTCAATCAGTCTTTGATTACTTTGTTAGCCAGCGAGAATTATTCCGAAAGTGGATTTTTGAATCACGGCAACAAGATTCGAAATTCGGACTTCAGAATCGTCTGTCATTCACACTCAGCGCGCATTTCGTCTCCTGGATCAACGCTGAAACCGGAATCACTAAATGGGCAGCTTTATCTGCAAGTTACATTGCATGAGGTAGTCATGAGTAGATAGTTCAAGCATGGACAATCGTGCAGGAACTTCACTTCCTCACAAATTTGTGGCATCCTTTTTTCAAAAGGATGAGGTTCATCGTACTACATAGAATATGTTGTTTTGGAAATAGAAGTGTTATTCCAGTTGAGTCTATTCAGTGAGAGAATGCTTCCAAAACGTGAAGCTGAAGTTAACCTGTTTCATCTCATTCTTTCGCGGTATACTTAATTTGTTCCACCATCATTTTCACAAAGAACATCGTGAACTTACTTACTTCGTCAATTCGTGTAGCATTTAACAGCAATTGTGAAGAGCTGTCGCACTGACTATCCCACACCTTGAGTAAACAGCGGAATGTCGGATACGCTGAATCACACATCCAAGCTGATGTTTTATGGGGAATTCCAATCCCAGAAACTGGTGCAAACAGGATTATCGGGGCCACGACAGCATGACAGCACCTTAAGGCCTAACAGGAATGAAAAACCGAGGATACCTCATGTGTGTACAGAAACATTCAGCCGTTATGGCATGTCGTTGTCGCTTTTCGATGTCGGCAAAACCCAAACACGTGGTCTTTCCTACTCGGAGTACGACGTGATCAACAGGGGCCTGATGTGCACAAATAGCTTGATCAGATGGTGCGATGTAAGTAACACACAGAAGGTGTATGGGGGTGTGACAACTAATCATTGGTTTTGGGGGCTCTTTGGTTGTCCGGTCAGTTTTGACCTAACACAATCGTGTGAGAATCAGTAACCGTGCCATTCGGAAAACAAACAAGACAGAACGAAGATTTACGCTGCGGAAATGACACAGGAGATAGAAATAATCAACTTTAACCCAGAAAACGAAAGTCCTGTGTGCAGAAGAAAAACTGCCAACAATGAAGATAGCAGGCGCACTACACATTGTGCCAGAAACGGCGATGATTTGAGGCTGGTGTCTCAACGTCTCAGAATAAACATAACAACGTGCATGGGCACCGCAAAAAGAGATCGATATACTAGGCTAAAACGAGGCCTCAAGGAAAGGAAATTTTCAGGCGACATTATCACTAAGTCATGCACCATTGTGAACGAGAATCCTCCGATAACTCTCGCTCGGATTAAAACAATGTTTGTGTCTGAAAGTTCCGGGCTGACCATTAGCACGACCTCTATTGATCGAATCCTTGATAACCATGGCTAAAGCTCGAAAAGACCTACATTACAACCCACTGAGCGCAACAGCACTGATATTAGGACAAAGCGTGCAGAATGGTCACAAGCGCAAGGAAGCTCCATGTTACCACTTAATATTCGCGAAACCAATTAGAATGTTTGCTGCGCTCGATTGATCGAACGATCTGGTAAAGGAATATCATGCAGTCAAACAACGTTCCAAATATTAACATCACTGCATTTATTTCAGACCTTGGGATGCTGCATTATGAATGTCACTCGAAAATATACAATCAAATTTTCAATAGATTATTGGAAGCATGCTCCTCCAAAGTGGAGACTGAACAGCCCAATACTGAGGTAGGGTTTATTTTTGACAAGGCTCGTATACATCGACTGGCATCTGAAGCTCATTTGGCCATTAGACATTCTTTCCGTTTTATTCCACCGTGTAGTCCATTTTTTCAACCCTATTGAAGAGGCATTTAACTGTTTTAAAAGTTTTATTGGAAGAGAACAGAAAAAACGCATGCGAGTACCAGGAAGACAGTCTTTCAAAATGCATGAATTTATTTTATTACGAGAATTTTGCCATAAATCTGTTCACGATATCACAGTAACCGCATGTGCTTCCTATGATAGGCACAATTTCACATTCATACAACCATCCAAAGAAAGTTTAGATTTGTTGTTATGTTTTTTTAGTGAAAAAACAGGTATGATTTATATTTTCACGTAGGATTCATCTATGTGTGATGGATGGCTCTCTTAAACTATGGCCTAAGGCATTTAAACTGCTTAAAATACTGTAGTTCAACGTGAACACGTCACGCCGAACCTTCGGTCCAATCGAAGCCTCCGTATCACACGTGGGTTCAAATTCAACGCATAATCGTTAAGCCGTGGGCGGTTTATAAAATGACTCTGAAAACAGTCCATTGAGGAAAGTAGGTTAATTAAAACGAGCATTTTGTAATGACCAGACTGTGAGTGGCCACACTGATTTTCGACTTATGTAAGTGCGGATCCTGCTGATGCACCCACCGAGTCTTAGGTCATGGAGTTTCACCTCTTTTTGTGTTTTTTCAGGCTGAACATGTGCAACTACCTCCCCCCCCCAACCACGGCGCGGAAGATCGCTGTTCCATGCACGTTATGACTTCAGCCTGACAGGGAATGATACCGCACTGGATGCATGTGTGGGTGTTTCTGGATTGTTCCATTTACAATTCGAACATTGAGTTGTCCAATCACCAATACAATAATGTTCCCACAACGCGAGCTGACATGCGGTTATTTGCGTTCGATAGCTGGCGGCTTGGAAGTCCCAAAGCTAACCCACACAACAAAAGCCGCCCGTGAGAAATAGCAAACGGGCTGCGAGACTTATACCAATCAGACTATGAGGTTCACAATGTTTGTCATATAAACCTATGCGGACCTTAACTGGTTCTGTCACATCAAATTCTCAGAGCTAGTATATCTGCTACCCCTAATACAGCACTGGGCCTTTGTGCCTATGGACTATACCCCTTCTAGTACGTTCATGCAGAACTATGTGAAACAAAAGTCACGCAGGTACGGGTTCGATTCCCCAAATAAATTTGAGAATTACAAAATTTACTGGAAAAAATGAATGACCTCGTGGTAAGCTCAAGTACAGCCAAAATACGCTTGACCGAGTAGGGAACGCAAACTGACTCAATTTTATGGTTTATGCTTGCTCTGTTACGTTTGGCCTCGTATTTTACTTATTACGCACCAGAAGGGATTGACCTTGGTTTAATTTAAAAATACCAACTGACCGGGTTCTCTGAGGTCCGTTTAGGCTATGAGTGCATTCACATTCTTATCCCATATCGCCCTTTCCTTGCCTCTCTCAGTTCCATCGTATTCTGTTGTACATTTGAATTGTGCAGCTTTTGTGTGTGTGTGAGACATTTGAGAATACACAATCCACTATCGCCTCGTCTTAGTTCTGATTTCCCGTAGAAGGTTAGCGAGTTCCGCGACGAGCTTCGTGCGCGGTCTGTGCAAAAAAGTTTGACAAAATTGTTCTTTTTTCTTACGATGATTGGCTGTTGTTTGTGTTGATGGTGCAGATGGTTAGTTGGCGTTATTTGTTTCACTGTCAAATATTCCTACCTTTCAGAAATCTTAGGAAAATTGATAACCTGTCTACTTGAACGAATGTATTGCTCTTGAAGTGAACAGTTTCAATGCTCGTGCGTGCTTCCTCTGTAAGACATGTTTGTGTAGTGTATTCATGTCATACTTCGGAGTGCACAGTGGACTGAATAAAAAAGAGAGAAAATTCCAGTGAACATTGCTGTAACAGAGAAAAGCAATAAGAAACACGGTGCGCAACAAAGATCGATAGATTGACTGAAAGACTGATTGATTGCTTGGTAAAAATCGAACTAGACACGTTTCGCTCCTCACAAACCCATTGAAGTATGTAAGTCTCTTGATTAAGTAAAACCCATAACTGATCATTACTGTAAATGTGTCGTCCCCGCACGATATTACTCATTCAAATAGTTTTCAGTAGGAGGTGATCTGATTTACTCTTCTGTTGTCTTATCATATAAACTCAATTCGCAACATCTGAAGCCAAAAACCGAGCACCGATGAATGGGTATTTCATCTGACTCGTCAAGAATCATCCTATATGCCAAGCCGGTATCCCCACCATGCTTTTCAGTGGTGAAGTTAGCGCTAGTAGTGCATAATGGTGAATAATTCCACGAAACCTTCTATAACTGAAACTGATCAAGTTATTAAGCTATGTCGGCTGACTTTGAATTATTGCCTTCGGTTCTTTCAGGCTTCTACGATGAAAAGTCCATCATGGGGATGATCGGTCGTTGTGTGGATGACAGCAATGTTGCCGCCCAAAGCCAGTGACGGAATTTGTGCAAAATCATCATGTAGCATCAATGTGAAACAAACCTTCGTGAGCCAGTCTCCAGATGGAAAGCTGACATGTGTGTGACTTACAATCATGTGCACCGGGTTCGAGTCTCGATTGGGGTTCGATGGATGTGCATTTGTAAAGAAGTGGCCAGTAGTTCCTCCATGATTTTCAGTAGCACTGCGTAGAGCATCGATACTGCTTGATGAATCAATTTATTCACTTTTTAAACTTTCCCTCCATCTCTTTTGCCGGTAAGATCTTGGGAAGTATAAAACAAGCAGCTGTTTCAAATGACTGTGACCAACTGATGATGGGAGTGACTTATTGGTAATGAAGGGAGTAACATTATTCATATGACCATTGAATGAATCCCGGTTATCCTTTTTAAGTTCAGGCTGGCAGATTTTTGACAAATCTCGAAGTGATTCGAATGTTTGCCCAAATAAGTCTACGTGAGATTCGAAGACAGGCACCTATATTTCAACGATTTCCACAATCTACCAGCTGGCAGCCAAGTCCACATCGAGGGTTACGGACGATCCATACTGATTGCCTGCCTGGATTGCAATAGCTCATGGAATCCACCAACGTGAACTTGTGAATTGCTCGCCTTCGGCAGGAGATCCCGGTAGCCTACGCATTTGGCATCCACTAACAGGCCGAGACCGCCCCCCCCCCCCCAAAAAAAAAGAAATAAATAAATAACGGAAGTAACGAAGTAGTATCATTATTCCTGGGTTCATCTGCATCCGCAAGCGGAACATGTAGATACATAGTGCGAGGGAATCGACTACCGCTTTGCGAATATACAGCCCAGTTTGTTTGACAAGCAGCAAGATGGTATGGCTAGCAGACAGCACGTTTCCGTCTGCCCTGAACTGAGGACAGGATTGGGACACACGAAGAGCACTGAAAGACCAAACAAAAGCCATCTGTGGTCTGAACCAAATCAACCAATTGGGCTTTTAACCCGACTAACCACTCAGAAGAGCTGGTTGTGGATACCAGGAGGAATAATAGGTTTACGGACCGGGATTAGGCTTTGACCACTGTGCTTCATATACGAACTGTAATTCTGGTATTAATAAATTGAGATAGTTCGAAGCCAGAACCGTGTTTTCACAAGAGTTGGTGGAAAGGAATAGAACACATAGTTTGATAATGAATTACAATTCGGCAGATTTTGCTTAGTCTTGAATTGGTCTAAGGCTAATTTGGGGATTAAACAATCTGATCCCATTATAAACTGCCCTCTTAGGACTGATGAATGAGTGTATGCGGTGGTGAAGCATTGGAGACGTGAATGTTTGCACTCAAATCCCACCAAGGCCGTTGACTATATACTATTCGGATAAATTCTGCTAAAATTGCCTTGTCCCTTGTTCAAATTGACGAGTTTCGAGCAAATACGATGGGGTGAGACATTGTCCTCGTAGGATAGATTAAGTATCACGAGAGAGAGAGAGAGAGAGAGAGAGAGAGAGAGAGAGAGAGAGAGAGAGAGAGAGAGAAAGAAAGATGATACGTAGATGAGCGTCTGTCATCTGATCAACAGATTCCCCTCAGATCCCAGAAATCCGTAGTATTCCTAAAATGAAATACCCGTCCATCCAGTTGTCAGGATACTGGCTGACGCGTCCTCGATAGCCAGCCTGGTTCCGTTGGTAGACAGCGCGTCATCCATGGCAGACCTGGAGCCAGAGAAGTGAATCGATAGTTCAATCAGTCCGTAACAAAACGGAACGAAACTAACCAATCAGTCGCCGACCGTTATTTTAACCGATTCGGACGAGATCAGTCAATCGGATTTGCAAACTAAACAAGTCGGTCAATTGACCCGTTCATGAAAACGTTTCGCACCAACGCGTTTCGAGTAATGATTTGTTTGCGGTCACCAGCCATCTCGTATTAACTGTCTGCTTGTTAGTAAAACGAGATGGTGCGAGGGCAGGAGAGCCTTCTTACTAGAGGTTGTGAAACAGGCTAGAACATCACTGGCAAAACATAGTAACGTGTATGAATTGGTGTCTCGATCAGTAATGCTCTTGTGTTCATACACACTTTTCCCAGCCGCATGATAGTATTGGTTCTCTTCTTACTTCTTTCATTTTGCTGATTGTCTTGAATTCCACATGAGGTTGCCGCTGAGAGACGGCAACCGGAACCACTACAAAGACCGTATGATCAGCAAATTATTCGAACTGAATTAAAACCGAGACTACTAGTTCTTGGTCTGAAGCAGATCATACGAACTGAATGTGGCTTACAGCTGGAATTACCTTGCTTTGGTAACCCATGTCTTCCTGAATTATATGCTTGCGAATGAGAAGCACTACACGTCATGGCCTCGAAGGCACACTGCACCATTGCAGATAGCCAACAACCTGAATCTGAGACTTGGAGTGATCGAGAACCGCAAAAGGTCTCACTAGGTCTGGCGACAGTACATTACTACCTACCACCAAAATGACCGGTGGTGTTCGGATCCAAGCCTCTGACCTCCGAGATGGTAATCAAATGTTCTAAGCCACGCGACCATCACCGGCCAAGTGACATTCGTACAGACGATCAATTATTGATTTGGACTGTCTGTCAGAAAGGATGCTCCGGAAGATTTTTGTGTGGGTTGGATGAGCTCACACGCAGTAGAACGAAGAGGAACGAAAGATGGAAACTTTTGCCCTAGCGATAGTGCCTTCTCAAGTCTCATGTTCCTGTCGGATGCTCTGTACCGCAATCGGTAGGCGAAACGTAAGCACGGCTGTGTGGACGAACGTGTGTTTAGCAAAACCGAACGGCCAACGGTAGTGCGAGCGGCAGAGATGCAAACAGGCAAGCACGAAAATCAGAGTCGCGTGTCAGTGAAAACGAAAGCCAAGCACACATTCGGATCAGACCACTCAAGGATGTAAGACACGTGATTGGCCAGCGCAGTTTCGCGTGAAGCATGACTACCCTCAACCATGTATGTCTGTGTACCTGCATGTGTCCATGTGTGTGGAATATGGATCAATGGTCCGCAGTGTGTGCGGGCAAGCCTGTCTGACTGTGCACGTGGCTGCTTGAACCGAACACAACATTGAGCCAGAAAGATTGTTCTCAGTCAATATCGCAATCTTTATTCTTCTTGTGAATAAAAAATATTTCACTTTCATCTTATAAGGAAACACAAATCCACAGTTTTGTAATGTACGAACAATTCAAAACAGCGAACCTGGAAATTCGGACTTTGTACTGGATAAAGCCCGATTTTTTGGTGTCCAATCCCTGCGTTATTCCGTCCCATGGCGAGACACTCCAAGTTTTTGACAGACGGATTTCAAGAATATTAGGTCATCAAGTGTTCTGAAAAGGGAAAGATAACAACTGCATTTGTCAATAACGTTTTCGAAGCACATCAGATTGGTGCCTCTTCATGAATTAACTTAATTAGATAGAGTCTGCGTATGACAAGAATGAGAAGCGAAACGAAAACAAAGTCACCTCACCACGGTCTGGACAGACTAATGAACGGTTCAGTCTGATGGCACTCTGGAGGGCTACTCCGGTGGACTGCAACAGTTTTGGTCGGTGTCAAGTCAGGCTTTTTGTACAGCAAAGATGATTCCAAACGTCGGTCAAAGTGATATCGCGGCAACAGAATTTAACGACGGAATGTGTCTGACAGCAGAGGTTTTTTTTGCTGGATGTTGCTAGCGTACTCTTTTTATCACCCAACACTGAACTCAGCTACTCACATTTGTCAAGTAGTGCTGTAGTATGCGGGATGCAGTTTTCTTCGGTGGGTTAACACGTGAATGATCTGGAAAGACACAGAAACACCGACAAAGATACGTGTGGCAATCTGTCTGAGCGCAGTAAAATACCTGGCAAAATCCGCTACGTTCAGACTGGTCTAGTAGTCATGACAAGAAGTTTCTTGTGACATTTTCATTCGTTTTACTCATCCTCACTCCTTTAACCGAGGAAAAGTTCATCATTGAATTTGATCACTGTGTAATTGATAAGTGATTATCGTACAGAGTGAGTCACGGATGTGCGTTGCGTCAAGCTGTGTTAACAGAAAGTAGGCCGTCAAGGGCCAGATCGCATAGTCCCTCCATGAAAAAGCGCCCTACTTATATTCATGCGCTATGGGTTCCGGCCCTAGCAGAAACCCAAAAGTGGATGTGCACCTTAGTCTGGCAGCCGCAAGTAATCCATACGAAAGACCAGTGACCAACTTACATTGTTGATCTGCCACTGAATGGAGCGCCTCAAGTGCATGATGACATCATCATACCTTATGAAGTATAAGTAGTTACAATTCGACAGGGAAAGTTTTGTACGTCACGGTTGACCCACCTCTCCTCCTTTGTTAGATTTGGTAAGTGATACTGTCCTAGAGAGCACCACTTTGTCACGTGGGGAAGTGTCTGAACATGAGCACGCGGCTGACGAAACGTTTTCTAGGTGAAGACCCAGGTAACTTGTGAACCTTTCTGAATGACGTAAGTCACTGTATTGCGAGCTTCGTAACGTGTTTAGCATCTTCAATATTCAAGATTCTACCATAGAATTTCAAGTATCCCAACACTTACATCTTAGTGTAAAGAGATAATCAACTAGGCAGAGAATTCCTGTTATCTTGGGAGCTTTATATCACCCGGAGTTCGGATACCGATTGAACTGTCACCGTGTACATATGCCGGAGGATATGACTAGGCGTCGTGGTCAGTATCATGATTTATAGAACTGAAAAAGCACCAGAATGGAGTCACTTTAGCACTTATCGTTTACACGTGTTATTCATTGTACCATACAACGGCGAAATGCTTGACGATTTTGCTGGAACTGGTGAGACTATGTGTGGTGATTAAGCAGCTGTCACACGTGATACGGCCAGACAGTTTTGTAGCCATGCACGCGGATAAGCCTCAACCAATCAAGATCGCCGCAGACAAGTCCGACAAAAGCTCATTGTGATTGGTCTTCTAGTCTACCAATTACTTTTTCAGATTTACCGTTTATACGAACCCATTCTGCAATACAAATAACGTGCTATTTCTCAGCCTTGGTCTTCTTGCTACTTTCGTTCGCGTAGTTTTGAGTGGGGGCAATTTCAATGCGTCCTGTCAGTTCAATTCATTACGAGTATTACACAATGTCAAAGCACAGCCTGGAAGATACATTCAAATTTATGAACTGTTTGAAAGATCAAAACGTGAAAGAACAACGGATGCTCTCGTTAGACGTCATTTTATTGGTTGGGCGTTGTCCCAGTCAGCAATCCATCGGTTGCTCACGTGACTATAGGGAAAGCGACATAGCCGAGACAGGCCTTTCCCTGTAACAACTGCTGTTTTTTCCATACACATACACTATTCAGTTTACTTTTCACAGCCAGATCGATCACCAAAATGACTGGTTAGTAATGGGTTCCTCACTTGGATCACTGATTTATTTTTGATAGTCAAAAGAATGAACCTCTTAAATCAACTATTCACGTATACTGTTCATACAAATACTATGTAGATGACATTCTGTGTGCAAGTGATCTCTCAGACCAGGTAAATCAACCACAAAACAAGTCTAACTCAGCTCACGGGAACTTATGATTCATAACAGAGTCAAACAACACAGTCATCCTCATTTATACAAACCAGTTCCACAATACAATCAATGTGCTTTTTCACGATCTTGGTTTTCTTTCTACTTTGGTCTACGTAGTTCCGGATGAGAGCGATTTCAACAAGTCTAATCAGCTCCAGTATTGTGAATAGTACAGTGCCCCTTGACTGTCTGGATCTACCTGATTACTTTGGTGTCCCATCAACATTACTTTAATTATGCTATCTACGTATGTCTATGTTTACACAATTGTATACAAGTGCACTTTTGAAGCGAGATATCTGAAAGAAATATCTTCGAGTCATCAGCTTTCTTCATCTTGATTTTCAGGTAAAGTTCTGCTGAACAATAGTATGAAGAACCTCGTCACGCAATGCATGGTTGTTGATTGTTCAAAGGGAACAGAACTCATATGACATAAACGATAATACAGAATTACGTGACACACTCCGTACGCATATAACTCCTTCCAAAAATTACTTTTAAAGAATTTTTTTATTTATGGTTGATTTTTGGTTAACCGTTCGAAGGAAGGTCGCGTCTCACAACCGCGGTGGTCAAACAGTCATCATACCGACTTATGGACTGTGGGATCCCAGATTCAAATCACACCATCATCCGATAACTTACCCTTTCGGGAACTAACAATGGGCGCTTCCCCTCCAGAACTGTTGAGAGAGTTAAAGAAATTAACAACATGTCTAATTGGATTTTAATTGTTACATCGAGTGGATAAGTAGTGCTATTGGTGCTTACACAGTCTGATCAAGATAATCTACGACAGAAATTAAATTGGAGTTGCTCAAATTTAGAAGAATTTATGTATGTATGCAGCTAGTAGTATGCAAATGGGTGGACGAAATCTCCCCAGAAGCACACGACCGGTCTCGCGGTTGTTGCCGCTCATCAGATATGTGGACTCGATGCCGTTCTATCCACTCACTTTCATACTTGTACACTCTGATGCCATATCTTCACTAGGATCTCATTTGAATTATCTGGAGCGTGAATGGATACTCTGCATTGAAGAGTATACAAATGAGTCACAACTGTGGTTTCTGTTAGTTATTCGTGTCTGGGTCATTGCTAACCCAACGAACAACGAGACTGCACATGCAAGCGCTCATATTGATAGTAAGTAGTATATAAATGTTATATATATATATATATATATATATATATATATATATATATATATATAATGCTTGTAATTCAGAGATCACATTCAGTAAATTTGCCTTCACGAACAGGTCTGACCGTAAAGACAATATAAAATTTTCCTGGCTCGGAGTTCACAGGTAATCGTTGGCCGTCTTATGTCATAATCGGTTTTTTCTTACAAACCATGGAACACTAAAGTTGTGCTCATGAATTCAGTCTATCAAGTCTCGCTATCGACCGGCCTCAGATTTATTGCCAACATTATCATCAATGTCCACACCAAGAGATCATATTTCATCTTGCCCCACAGGAAGAGGAGACGGAACTTTTCCCGTGACCGCATGCGCGCTCGCGCAGCCGCACACACACATCTTGATAGGGCAGAGATGAGGCATTGATAGCTATATTCCGCAAGCATCAACCAGGCACAACCAAGAAACACACAGGATAGGCAAGAAGACAAACGTACTTTTATGTCAGATTGCTCGGCTTGTACTGGTCCGCGAAATCGAAAACAAGATTCCGTAATGACAGGTGTTTTGGATTCACTAATGACAGATTTATTAACGAAGAAAATGTTGGCGTTATTACTGATCTAATCCAGTTCGCCGGTTTTATTTATCACACTGAACGATCAGAATTAAGCGTCTTACCGTTTTGTCCAGAATGGAACAAAATCTTCTCGCAAACAAATGTTTTCGTTCCAAACCTTCTAAACCGATCAGGCATTTCGTTCCGAGTTGATAATCTACGAGAGCTATTCAGTCCAAATTTTCTAGAGCAGACAATAAAATTACTTCTTAGGGCGTTTATTGTATCTAGAAGGAAAGTATTCCATGAATTCAGTGTCCCTATCACACCGAAACTCTATCTGGACAAGATAATTAATTTCAGAAATCTGGAGTACTTTGATCGTCCTTACACTCTGAGGTCAATCGAGCCGAATCATTTCTGGTAGATGACAAATGAATTTCGAACCCTAAAACGAAAGTCCCCCGACGGTCAGTCGTTTAAACCCCAGTTAGTGTTTGAACTTCCTTTTCGCCCCACTTCAGCTGAATTTTGTCAACCACCACGATGTTCGAGGTAAACGTCCATCATGGACACCATGAAAGTAAAACAACCGAAATGTTTCCTGGAGTGCTCCGCCAACTTTCAAGACAGAGTTCATGAGAATGAATCTGTGAGCCGTACCGTCTTCTCGATTATCTAACACGTCTGAGTGCCTTGATTCCGTAGTTCCAAAAAAAACGAGAAGAATTGTGGCCGTATACATTTGTATCAGCCTTATTCAGCTACCTGCAGTTCGTAATCCGCCAGCGCTTGAGGCATTCTATCAACAGTCTACCTAAATGATGCTAAACCGAAGTCCAAAGTGGTACATAGTACTTAGTGGTGGTTTTTCAATCCAACTACTCAGTAGTCTCTACAGAAGTATGTGTGCACTGCAGAGAGAGAGAGAGAAACAGAATACCACCATTCGGTGAATGAAAACAACCGGAAAAGCGAACGAAACCAGGCATTACTAAAAACCCGGAAATGGAGGTTGTCCGCAAGACAAATACTGTATCTAATAACAAAGAGTTATTTGAGTGTATTAGGGGTCAGTTTGTCCACAGAGGCAAAAGGAGAGCACTGACGGTCAGATGCTTATTGCTGAAATTTCGTGTCGAGATAGCTAACTGGAGTTGTTACGGGAAAATTCCAATTTCCTGCCGAAGGTGCATCGACTAAATCAATAACAACGCCTGCTTCCTGGAAGCAGAAGAGCAGTTCATGGAAAGACATCAGGGTTCCAGATACACACATTTTTGTTGATTTTTCCGGGCACATAAGTTGGAGGATGGGAAAGGAATGAGTGAGGATATGAACGCACCGGTGAGAAGCCGACCCTCGAACACTGTGCTCAACCATGTGGTTGTCACCATCATAGTGAATATAAGGGAACTGTGCAATTTTTTTTTATGACGGTGTGCCTAATTTTAGGCGAACTATATCATTTGGTGTTTCTACTCATGAGTTTCGTTGCTCCGCACAAGCGTAATAATGGATTGGTGGTTTGACAGTCGACGAGTTTGGCGTACGCATTGGTTTTCTCAATTCTACTGGACCACCTTTTAACGCAAATACGGAGGAGCAGGCGCAAATGAAAATATTTTCAGGAGCGCCCAACAAAATGTAATGAAGAACGCCCGGTCAACAAGAAGAGACGAGTATCAAGCCAATAAGCCAACCAATCGAGAGCCACAGACCAAAGAGAAGACGGCGAATGCATCGGAAGCTTCCCGCAACAGACGAAAAGGGGCACGCAGATTTGTAGATGGAACCCAGTGGGATGTGAGGCTTTCAGAAATACAGCCCATGTTAGGGACTACCGATTCAGCCGTCGACCGCATCAATCGGACCAACCGAACGGGAATGACGGTCAAAAGAATCAAACTAATGGTGGCAGGCACCTGGCCAGAACGGGGCTGAAATACTCAGGCAACCGAAGGATCGATGATGCCATATCGTGGTCTTGAAAAAGAACCATATAAATGTTTGTACATGTTTTATCGACTTGACTTGTTTTCCTGGTTAAATACAGGGGTGTCTCACCCGTCTTGCCTTCTTTGTTACAATGGGATGCAGAGCAGATACCAACAAAGCTCTGGAATCATAGGCATAACCGTACAATTTCCGGGAGGTGGTGGGTTCCCCTTCACTGGGTGAATTCATGGGGGCGCAGTGCTTTGGATTGTGGGAAGGAGGCATATACTCAGTGAAGGACTGCGAAAGCCGACACCTCTTACGGGAACAGCGGAAAAACAAAGCTTTCTCAGAATACTCGATGGTTTCCAGGCGATTGTTTATTTCAAACAGAAACAACACACCGACGATCAGAAGGCACTTGAGCGTTTGCTGACCAGTGTGTGGGACCCGGAGGCAAGGATGAAGGCAGGCTTTTGGGCCGGCAGATTATAGTGAGGACCAGTCGGGAACCACATAAGGACATGCGTTGTGCTTTTTCGGTCGCTGAGTCTGTTATTCTGTGCGTACTTCCACGTCATTCAATGGTGAGTTTTCTGGAAATAGGAGGTTAGGTCGTACCCGGTTAATAGAAACGATAAATAACCGATGTTATGAGTCTTACTGTTCCCGTGAGGTACTAGGTGAGCTAGACAGTTCGTGAATACCTGGAGAATCGGTTTGATGCCCGTTTTGTTTTTTCACTTGCTGCACATCTCGGGTCAGCTTCAATACAATGGTCATTAGTGCCGTTGTTCTGACGTCACGTCCTATCTACCAGTTTCAGTTCAAAGCACCACGGTGAGGCGACTACGATATCAGTACTCACGCCCAGTGCGGGTAATACCGTCGTCCTTGTTGTTTACTAGATCAAGCCTTCTGGAATGTGTCCAGTTCCCACAGCGTGTGGACCAAAATTTCTGGGCTTCGTTCAACACCCTTCATGCGAGACATTGGCACATGAATTCCACATGATGTGATACTGAGGTATAAAAACGCAGACTGTTCGAATTTTTCTCGGACAGAAAGCGCGGAAGGAGGCATTGGAGACACAGAGAAGCACATTCGAAGGCTGGAGTGACGGCCAGCCACTTAAGTCCCCCACAGGTCAGGTGAGGCAACGAGCCGAACGACAATGAGTTGCAGTCTACCCAGGCGTCGGAAAGGCAGGATTCCAAGCTCTGATCTCCGAGGTAGTGAGCAAACACTCTAAAACATTCAACCACTACCTGAGTAGCTAAATTACTATATTTAGGTCTATGACATATAGCTTCACTGGATTAGTGTGCCAAACTGACAGTAAAATGTGCGGTGTAATTAATTTACTGATCAGCTTTTCTCATTATTGAAGACCATACAAATAACCTTCGCACTTATAAACCATTTCATTTGATTTCTGTATTGATCAAAAGAGAAAGGCTACTTAAAGGTAGTTGTGTGCGGCTTGACCAGTCACACGATGTTGCGAGGCTTATCCACGAGCCGTGGACGTCCACCCATGATTCATTACTCTACCGTCCGTTCTATGCTCACGCATCTGATACTTGTCTGTACCACACTCTGCACTGCGCTAATGTACCAATCACGTGTGACCTATTTTGTGCAAGAATGGTATTGATTGACAGCTTTAGTTCATTCGAGTTATTCTTGTTCTGTTGTTTATAAATGCCATACTGTAATTCGGAAACACGTTCATCCGTAAATACGTACCTCCATTCTGCCTATGGATTACGAGATACAACAACCATTTACCAAAGGGATGGATGATTACAGTACCCCTTGAGGGTCAACGTAAAACGAAAAGCCACTCAACTTCCGGATTATCGATTAGACAGACTCAACTTGGAAATCTCCAGACCATCAGAGGAGAAGGGTTGTACGAAATGTAAATCAGCCACATTAGCTCAGGAGGCAAAACCATAGAGTGATTTCTTACCGTTTATTTTTGACCCTGAGCCGCGAGCCGGTATCAGTATTATCTGTCTTTGTAAAAAATTGTTCAGCGATGTACACAAGCTGCAATAAAAGCAAGTCGGTAAACGATGTACGGAACTTGACTTCAAAAACATCGAAGGAATACTCGGCTTCGCTTGAATCTGTGGAGAGTATCCTGATATTTGTGAAGAACTCTTTCCTTTTTTTTTATTGCACGCTTGCACTTGAGTGCAGTGGAAGGATTATACTCCACAGCCTCAAAAACCGCTTGCATTATTGGGGACAGGCGGCATCCGGACCCTGAGACTTGGAATGAAGAACCGGATAAAGTGCTCACAATAAGAATTACATTGAAATTCAACTTGGAAATCGACTAAGTTCAGCAGACCACGCAACCGTCATGTGAACACTTTGATTTTCCAGCACGTCTGTAATTTACTTGCCATTTTTCCCCGGGGAAGAATTCTTCTATCATTGAAAAGAAGTTCCAGTTGAAAATGTCGATTGACCGCGGGATTTGCTCAATCGGCCGGTGCAACCAGCTGTAAAACAACAGCAAAAGTTACGGAAAAGATAATTACGCGTGCATCATGTGCTGATTGTCTACGGTCAACCCATCGAACCGATTCAACACGCTGGCATTTCAATCGTTACTTGATGTCAGTATTGTCCTATCTTTCCACACTACCTTGATCACCCATGAGAAGTCGCAGGCGTGATGGGGGCCAATACAACAAGGAGAAACTAGCAGAAACCTTGACGCTCAACATTTCGGGACCGAAAACTTTCGAGAATACTTTGACTGATGCCCACTGATAAAAAAATTTCCAACTCGATTAGCCGAAGAAATAAGCTACTTTGAAGAGTTACTGATGGTGAGGGAAAAGCTTGCGCTGTCTGTTGACGTATTCCGAATGTTTCTTCCTTTTGCCGAAACTGTTCTAACTGCAAAAGACCGATGGTTTGAGTCGCAGACCGGGTGCAAAGAATCGCATCACATGACCATCTGCTAACTTTGGTGGTGAATGGAGTCGCTTTCACCCTTTTACGATCATGCTTATTGAAGCACGAGATCACAGGTAGGGGTAACCGTTCTGAATAAATCTGTATGCTAGAGAACACCCCGTTAACCTTTGATCTTAACTCGTGATCCCATGAAACTACCTTCCAAAGCAGCGATCGAAGCCTTAGATTGGTCAGTCGTCTGATAGGCAATCCAAACCAGGCGGGGTCCAACAGAAATACTTAAATTTCAACGATAGTGTTTCCGAAGCACGCGGGCGAAGTGAATGTTGTCATCGAATCCCGAAGTAAGTCGACTCCCGTCTGAGAATCCAAAGCATCACGTTACAACGGCCCCCTCCGCCCTAGGGCGAATATCGTCAGGACCGATCGTATTCTTCGTTGCTTTGAGGCGTTTGCTCCAGGGAAGGACGTTCAGAAAATAACACAAAACATTTAAAGTACGCAGACAAGTTGTAGGCACCCATTAAACTTCCGAATAGTTCAAATGAAATTATTTTCGTCTATCGCGTTTGGAAAAAGACACGAGAAAAACTTCCAGGAGCAGTTTAACTTATCAGAAAGGAATACGTTGGTAATTGTTTTCTGTTTGGTTGTCTCCGGCATATAGCTAGCTTCTTTTCTATATTTTATACTTCGGATAGCAATTCCACGCACGATTATGGTGACAATTTTCGCAATAGGTATACAGCTTGAATTTCACTCCTCACCGGAGCTTTTTCTCACTTAATCATCTCTTCTCTGTTGTAGTCAATCTGAAACTAACTTCTTTGCATCCTCCGTACACGGTGTTTTATTCCGATAGAAGAATTAGCAATAGCTGGACTGATCTTCTTTCATAACCGAGCTGTGTGTTGAAGCGACTGTTGAATAAGGAAGAGTTTAATCAGAATTAAAAATGTTCTTCGATTCCTAATGTACGCAAAACGTAGGAACGCGTTTCAGCCAGTTCGAACGCTCTTCATTTGAAAATTCTGAGAATTCATCGTTCCACATTGTTTATATAATTCTGAGACGTTTCTGCACTTGTAAAGCCATCCCATGCTGGGGCAAAATTCACTATGCTTCACATGACGAGGCACCTCTCCCGTTCCTGGCAGATGATTCCGACGATCAGTGAGAAACCACTGTTACACACACAGGGCTGTTGACGTCATTGAGGTAATCGGGACGTGAATACAAGACCTTCTTTTTCGGTCCAAGATGGTTTTGATGCTGACCTCATTTCTCACAATCACACAAACTTACGTTCTCCCTACGTCGAATCGGGACGCAATCGTCCTCACGAAAACTTCGTTTTTGTGCAAATTAACCTTTATTTTTTATCACCGAAGGTCAAGAATGTCTGCCTAACTGCTCATTCCATTGACATTTATGGACACTTCCGAGTTTAACTGCCGTGGTAGGAAAGTTGAACTCAGCGGGTCGAGGTCAAACGCTAAAATAACTTTTTCAGTAGCCACGGCCGCATATGTCTATGGTCATCTAAAATAACTGAGCGCGTACAGCAACACACACGGCATATACTGAATTCCTGAATATCCACTGACGTTGTCAAGTAATTCCAGTGGTCTTTCGTGAACCACCTGAAGGACCTAAGATGTTCACATGTTCATACCCAAGTGCAACATTTAACACATCACAACAGAAGGGCCTACGAGCTTTTCTCAACACAGATTCAAGTAGCATTTTCTATCACAGTGTTTGGGTATGCGACCCGATGGCCATGTCCACTCGAAGGTGTTCGCTCTTTAGGGGGTTTCAATGATAAAATCAGTCAGTTCGCGTGAAGGAGCTGACCACTCTTCGAGAGTACGCTTTAGGGGGGGGGGGGGGGGGAGGCACTGTACTACTTGAAACTCGAATGCATAGCTAAGAAATACAAGTCGGACAAAATGATAATATTCATTATTCTACGACAAACTTTGTCGTCAAAAGGGACATCAGCCCTGATTTCTCCGAACTTCAACCCATTTATCAGCGTTCTTTTGATGATTGTACCATGATGCCGGCTTTCAGACTGATGTTAAACATAGTTTACACATACATCACGCCCCACGAATCTCTACTTGGTTTACTTATTCAACTCTCAGGGTTTAGGCTGCTGGTCCGCTACGATATCTCTTATAGGATCCACTTCTTATCATTTCATGGACAATAATCAGTCAGGAAAACCGATGTTTATGATGCTACTTGGAATCAATGCTCCAGCTCCACTTTTATCCGTGAAACCTCCTCTAGTGATCGTAGGACCAGAGATATTCAAATGTAACATTGTGAATGTTCACATCCAAACGATCACAAAGGCCGTCGCGGAAATTAAAATGCTTATTTAAGTGGGCTGCTTTTCAACCCATCGATCAGTGAGGTGCGAGATGAGAGATTGGCATTCCAGTGATCTTCGAACCCTTCCCACCAAGAAATCTTGTTTTGATTTGTAGGTGCTCAAATACTCTTGGCCTGAATCTTGCATGCGAAAATAAAAAGGGACGATTTCTGCGACATTTCCGGCTGCTCGTTAGTGGCATACGTGGATCACAACTTTGCTCAGAAACCCTAGCAAACCAGCACCTCCCTGTATCATAGACGTACCAGTATGCGTTCAAATATTTCTGCTTCAGTCATTCTCCACAGTCTGGAAGACCATTTGTCATTGTTTACCTGGTGCTAAATCGTGGGGAGAATTCCAGCCGGTGAAAATGTAATGTCACGTGCATGAATGTTCAGTTTGACATTACAACGAAACGATTCACCATGTAGTATAAAAATAACATCAAGGACGTCTTACAGACTTAGAATAGATAATGACCAACAGTCGATCACCGTGTTTTTTTTTAATTACATGCTTGCGCATGAGTACGATGGAAGGGGTATACACCTCATAGCCACAATGGCCCGCTGCCCTATTAGGGATTACCGGCAACTAGACCCTGAGACTTGGAGTGGATAACTACCTAAGGTCCCAGTACGTCACGTGTGGTAACGGTTCGGACGAGAGTGGATTACTGTCTACCACCAAAGTAATCGGTGATGGCGGGGATTCGAGCCTCGGACCTCCGGGTGGTAATCAAAGTTCAAATCTAGAGGGAGATGGATATTACACAGTCAGTTTCGAACGATGCAAACCAGCTCACAATCACATACGCACTGGATTTATACCTCAGTAGGTGCGTTATGGTCGTGACCTACGGCTGATCAATGCCAACAAACCAGCTTTCTAAAATGTCGGTAAGCTTGTAATTTTATGAATATTCGCTGATGAGTTGAATGCTAATGATGCGTGATGAACTATTCTGCCATTAGCCTAATGCTTGCATCTTCATTTTTATCAAGGGAACACGTTTCTGGAACATTCTTCCAAGCACATATTCAAACTATCAGTCCCACAGAATGTAGCACAACATGGTGGGTCGAGGCAGCGTCGGTCTCCAATGCATTCACGGAATTGCACTGTGGCATTTTCTTTTCGTTCATACAGAGAATTGTTGCTTATTACATGCACTGTCGTGTTCTTGTCATTGTCAGATATCCCGATGATTCTGTCACTAGGATCTATGGTTCAAAACATTCTCTAAGCTATCCTTCAGTCTGATCAGTACAATCACTGTCTTCGTATTCCGTTAACCGTAAATGAGTACATTAGTAACGGAGCATACTCCATAATCATAGGATCCGTTACATCATCGGAAGGGTATGGAACCAGTGGTAGTCGATTGGTTTTGAGTGTCTGAAGGTCAGAGGTTCGAATCCCACCACGACCAGGCACTTTCGTGATAGACAGCAATCCACTGTTGTCCGGCTCGTCACCACACCCTATCTAGTTTCCCATCAACCCAAGTCTCAGAATTTGGTTGCTGGTTGCCCCTGATCGTGCAATGGACCTTCGGGACTGCGGTATATACTACACCCCTTCCATTGCATGTCATAAAAAGAAAAAAAAGACCATAACAAGTTGCGATGCACATAAATACTGAAAAAAACCGAAATGATTTTACAAGATATGAAACGAATTCGCCTGCACGGATGTCATTTGATTATTAATTTACCGCTTCATCTAGAATCCGAATCAAAGCTGGTTATAGAGGGAATAAGTCTTTCCACTTGGACTGTCGGTTACAACCTAAGGAAATGTAGTATTTACGCTCAAGTCACCACCGAAAACCATAGAAGCATTGCACAGCTATTTCGTCCTTGTAGGATATTTTTAGTAATTCAATAACTTCGTTGGAGTTAGGCGTCTCAACGGTGAAATCGTTCACCATAGAAGTCAGCTGGTTTGCGGACAACTGGCTGTACCTCTGCAAGAAGTCAGTGATGGAAGGGCACCATATCATGTAGTGTCGAGGTTCAAAAAAACACTGAGATCCAACCCCCACCCCGGATAGCCCGCTGGTTAGGTGTTTGACTGACAAACACTCAACTCGGGTTCGAGCCCCAGTCAGGGCCCGGTCGATATGCACTGCAGCTGGTGATTTCAAACAAACCAGATGAAACAGCCTTACGCTCATTCCATGGTTTCCAGCGGTAGGTTGAATGCTGATGCTGCACGATGAAGCAAATTACAAAAATCTTATTTCGAACTACTTAAACGCAAGAACATGAATCAGTTCATCAAACCATAAACTTCGTACTGCTCTGCTCTCGTATTCGTTAATGCCTTGAAGTGTCTTCGAGTCAAGAGCAAAAAGAAAAGAAGCATAAGGGACAAGCGAACCAGAGGAAGTTGCCAGTGGAAATTAGAAAGACGACTGAAGAGTTCGAATGGAACCAGGACATTGACTGCGATACCTAGACATACCAACTAACGCTTCCGACCCACCTGTGGGCACGTCTTGTGAATACCAAACCGGATATCCAACACATCGTATGAGGAAAAGTTCTCATACCGTTTTGCCACGTGACGGACTGACTATCCCGACCCATGCTCCAACCTTTCTCTGATAATAATGTATACTAAAGAGGTCGTCTTGCAGACATGTTTAACACGTGCGCCCGGTAATGTTCGACTTAGTAAAAATATACTAGAAAAAAGTCCACGTTTGATGATAGCTTCTCCAAAATTAGATTCCAAAAGGCTTCAGTGTAAGGTGTCACTTAAACACAGGATCCATTAAAGAATCTCCACGACTAAGTTGAAGAACTTCTACCCACTTCGTCCAGCAGAGACGATTAGCTCCACGTCAAACTGTCTGACATATACCGTTGTCTAGCTGAGATAAGTGGGCGAGCTATTGTCTCCACAACTAGATATAAGGTCGGATGCTCTTTTGATGAAGAAGAAATGAATGGCGTATGTGGACATAATTTTATCCGATGAATAACGATTCGAACCGGGCATTGGTCGGGATACGATGATGCTAATAGAAGCAGATAGAAAGACGGCTCTAAGTGTTGATCGTGTATGATTTCATATCCGAAAACGAACGGACACAAACGACTTTATTAGGAGGATCGTCAAAAGTCCAAGAGTTCAGAGTCCTCTTGAGGCCTACAGAACTCTCCTTAACAGAGAGCTGTAAGATGGCTTGTTGACATCTTTGTACTGGTCCGGAAACAGTCAACATTATTTTGTCTACAAATCTCATTTGGACTCTCAGCTATATCGAGCAATGTTCTAGTGAGTTCCCGTAAAATGTACTCGGCTGATGTTCACGCGGTTGTTACAAAAGCCAAGCAGACAACTCGACTGAGGGGACTTGTTTATGTTGATCAGATAATTCGAACTGCTTCCATACCGTTCCACGAACGTTTCGCGTTATTGGATAACTGTTCTGGCCTGTTTTCAAAAGAAAACTTGATGGTGCCCACACGACAGCGCCTGGTCTCAGATGCAGTAGTTTAGACTATGGAAAAGGTCATCAAATCGGAGGTCTCTTGGTTTCAATCGAAGAGAAGTGTCGTACTACAATTACTACTTCTTAATAGTGACACTTTCACTGTTTCATGATGGCTCGCACTAAGATGACACTTTCTGGTGTATGTCGCAATTCATTCGGATTCCTACTGCATCAGTTCAGTTCAACCAATACCCATGCGGTTGCGGTATTTGGTCGCTAATTCTCAGTAGATCTATGCGATAGAGAAACTGCTTCTATGCAAGAGCACCACTGGTCACGGCACCTAATGTTTTCAACCACGGAGTGGTTGCACCTTTTGTACCCTTACCCGAAAAGCACTGCAGGACCAGGTTTGTGATACCTTTCTTTGCGGATTGAACACTTACTTATCTTCCAATTAAAACCCGTATCAGCGATGATTGGCACGGTGAGGAATTCTTCAATTCAATTTGCAAATCGTGTGCCCAGATAGTTGTGTTATCGGCGCGTTTTCATACCTCCCAACACAGAGTGTTCGAGACGGCAGCAGGTGCCCACCTATCCAGATATAGACACTGGTAGGGTTTTTTCAGGGCCTTCTGCGTCAAGGTTTCGTTTGGCATTTCCAGCCAAAACGATTTTTCATTGGAAATCTCGCTTAAACAGCGCACGCGGCCCGAAGGTCGCGCGCGCGTGCGGGACGAAAGTGGCCTTGAAGCCAAGGCTCATATTGATGCGAACTGGAGTTTCCTTTTTCCAGTTAGTCTATCAGTCATTGTTAGGAAGTATTTTTAAGCAGCGCATATCGTGGAATCTTTAAATAATGAAAGAATTTCTCTGAACCCTATGATAAAGGCACAAACATGAAAAATATCGGCCGAAAAACGGCTTGTTCCAAAGTATTTTGATAGTAACCCTAAGTTTAACCTAGGACAATTTATGTGGTGCTGTTGATCAGCTTAATTATAATTCCACACATTTTACTTTTCTTTGCATAAAGCCTTTTGAACATAGAAGTCAATAGCATTAAATTGCACGATGTATTTCGCTGCATCTTCACTAGTGCATACTGCAGTCAAGGTGATCAAAGCCTTTTCTCCTGACAATCAAGATCACTTGCATACAACTATCTATAGTGCAGCAAAGAACCAATGTAAAGAAGAAGAAAATTTGAATAGATGTGTATCATCATCCGATGGTCCACCTTACTCAAGTCACGAAGCTTGAACTACATACTGAGTAAAATTTCGTATGCTTCACGACCGACACTAACTGTACACTTCTGAAGCAAATAATCGCATGCTAGTGTGCTACTGTAAAAGTATGAGGATCAATGGGCAGAGGAGCGCCAAGTCTAGAGAGAAATTAACTGAGGCGGTTGCAGAGTGGACTGCATCAACCGACCATGACCCACGAGAACGCGAAGAAGACGCAATGCTCATTTCAAAAACAACCCGGAGGCAGACAAAGTGGATCCTACCGATGAAAAAGCGTGTGACAACAGGATCCCGGCAGACAGTAAGATGGTCCGTAATTAGGGATTCAGATCCAGGCACCAACCGAACCAACGCAAAGAGAAGAATAAGCTGAATCACAAGTTGAAACCACATACGCACGAGGTCGATAAGGATTCGACTACAGATAGATACTCATACATATTAACAGAATTCAGTGGGGGAAATTTGACCTTCGTTGTGCTTGCGTTCAGACAATCACTGATTCGGCTTATTCAAATATTGTTTCCACCGATTACCTCACATACAGTTGTCACACGGAGGAGCTGGTGCTGATTTATTTGTATAACGGATTGACGAGACCGCATAGCTGAAAGAAAAGCAACCAATTCAGTCTCCTAACTAATCCCGTATTATCAGAAACACGGTCAGGGTAGCGTTTTGAAACAGAGAACTCCATGATATATGCCAAACAAGTGGTGCTTTGTGGTTTAGTGCAACACTACCGACAAAAAGGATCACGTCGTTAAATTCGACTGGTTCCCATGATCTTTGGCAATGATAAACTTTATGGTCACACAAATGCGTAATAGAAAGTAGGGGCATACATCGTGCTAGGCGCCGTTTAACTACTCTAACTGGCGACTTCATGGTGTAAAACGGAATTTCATTCCTTCCGATCGATACACGACTCTACTTCATTTGGACACACGGTGAAACGTTATAAAGTTATAAGCGCGTGGAGGTTAAATCCTTCGGAATCGTAGGGACTGAGACAGCGGTATGTCGTTTGAAGTACCGCCAGACCAATGACGCCCCATTCTTCTCGAACGTGACTATCTTCGCGACTGTGTGCATAATGGTTATCTGATCTGTAAAGCATAGACGCAACCATATTGTCTCCGGTTAGGAGACCGTCGGACAAATAAATTCAGACCATCAATATCCGTAAATGCGGAGCCCATAGGTATTTGTAGATGAATATTGTGAGTTGCCAGGATTACTCGGTTAATTTCTCTTTCTCTCTCTGTGTGTGTGTGTGTGACAAACTGCTGTGTGGGGCCCGTAATATGTAACTTAGACCCCCATCAGAGGATGCTGATGTCCACTTACAAAGCTGGGTTTGCTGACGCGACCTGGAACAATTCAAAAGTAACAGTCACCATATATAAGTGTATCGTTAAACGCACTCAACCGTCGTTGCCGCATAACGTGTGATGAGCAAGCATCACGACTTTCGGTAAAACAAACAACTATCAATTACGCACTGGGTGCATCGATTTTGTTTATTATCTCTCTCTTAACTAGAAACCCGATCAGAAACGAAAATGGTGGGGAGAGAACTATTGACGAAGGTATTATACACAGGTAAAAGAACATTATGAATACAGGAACGCAACTTGTGGCGACATACCATCCAGAAGTGTAAAGAAGGCTCCAAGTGAAACTGGATAATTAGATTTATACACATACTTTTTCAATGGATTACTCTCATGCCATTATTCTTTTCGAGTAGTCCCATAATGGCTGATTGTTTATGCAAATAAGATACAAACTTACAAAAACTATTGTTTCGGGCAATCGAAGCCGTGCGAACAAAATAGGATAAACCTCGTCTTATTCATCTTACTACTCCTTGGAATTTTACTGCACATACAAGCCGATATTTACGTGGCCACGAAGGTGAGATTAGAAAACACAATCTGAGACTGGGTGGTAAATATATGGCTGGTTGGGGTGTGTGGAGGGAAGCAGAAATAACCGTATCAATGACTGGTCAATGAACTGCCACTATTATATTGCAATCAGTCACTCATCTGGTAGATAAACAGATAAAACGATGTGAAACACAAACAAGATAAAAAATGTCCAGCTAACAAAATATAAAAATAAATTATTGGAAAGGTCGATGGCTGTAAAGCCGGTGAGGAGGGGAAGATGGTTTGATTGACCATGCGATATGCCAAACAAAGTGCACCCTGGTACCTCGCTTTTATCAGTCAAGATTCTGATCAGTGAAGAAGATACTCACAGTCGGCAACGTACAAGCTATTGGTTTAAAAACAATCCCAACGACGGGTTTTACAAAAATCACCAGACTATGTTAACAAACTGTCATGAAACTGAGTAGTAGGAGATTCGATTTATATATAATATGATTCATCATGCAGCTTGAACGCTCAACTCACCATTGAAAACCATGGAAGCACTGTACAGCTGTTTCATCCTTGTTGGGAATCATCAGCAGTGCACATCCACCGAGCCCCCACGGGGACTCGAACCCGGGGTGAACGATTGTGAATCGAACACCTTAACCACAAGGCTATCCGGGCTGGCTCTCAACGGTTTGTTGAACATCTACACTACATGATATAGCACCCTTCCGTCACTGGCTTCGAACGGTAACAACCCGCCTCCCACACAGCGATCGACTCCTATGATGGATGGGAGGCGACACAATCAAACACATCCATACGGACTCGGTGTCTGATCACACAAAATGTTACACAGCTTGCAGATTGTTCATCGATCATTCAAGTATGAACAACTAATCTGACCATGTAGGGAATTCATGTCGCCCTCTCTCTTTGTACCCAAATCGATCGCCACAAGTAGGCGAGATCTTCAGCACTGAAGGGCTATCTACGCTCAATAGATAGATACACGACCAACTGAGAACGCTGTAGTTCCAGCGACTCAACAGGACGATGGATTGTTGGTTATCACGCAGTCTCAAGTCTCATGGTCAACCTTGTTCATCCTCGTTCACCGTGCATATTCCAGTGAATCCATGCAAATACTCTATCCAGCTAAGCCCTCTAGCCACATTCGTTCTCCTTTTTCATTTTCCGATTTATCATTACCATATTCAAAATCAAACCTACAAACCAATCACATCTACTTCCACATCTGAACACATTCTTCAACGAACGGACAATTAGCAGAACTAATTACATGGAATCCTATCTCAATCACATCGATCCGAAACACGGTCTCTTCTCCGTTCATGCGTTGGGAAACTAATTGGAACCAGGTATACGAACAAATAGATTACTCGATCAGTCCACACTGTTATCACGCCTATTAGATATCGGTAGTGGTCGAGTAGTTTAGAGTGTGTGAACTCAGGAGTTTGAATCCCGTCACCGACAGTCACTTTGGTGATAGGCAGTAACCTACTGTCATCCGGCTCGTAACCACACCTGACTTGTCTTGATCTTATGTGATCCTCCGTCACTCAGAGTCTCACGGTCTGGTTACCAGACCATACCTAGGACTGCAGTGGGCCTTCGGATTCATGGGGAATACCGCATTCAATGCACTCATGCGCAAATACACAATATAAGATAGGTCCAACCTTCAGTGGTTCTCCACTACAAATCTCAATACCACAGACCTCTTCCGAGTGTATCGAAACATCCATGCGCCATTTGAAATGTTATGGTAGAATTCTTATTCTTTAATAACATAGTATCGACAACCTATCAACGATTTCGACTACGCTGTGTTATTGAATAATGAAAAATTTGACATCACAGATCCCGATTCGCGAGTAAATTGCACTAAGCGATTATAGTCACTACGCAATATAACCGCTCACACTGCACTAATGCGACAACATGAAACCATGACCTAACCAGTAACTCTGTACTATAATTCTACTTCATCAACACTTAAAACATCAAACCGAATAAACTCCGTAGGTTGTCAGATAGAACATCATTACAAACCTAACCAAAACAAAGACAGTCTTCGTTACCCCCGTGTTATTTCATTCAACAATAAAACGAATCTAGGAGGGAAACAACTAGACACAAAGATAACTTTGCTAGGACACCATGAATTCGGAGGTCAACATTACCATGCAATACTATGGTACGTCCATCCAACATCGAATTGGTGAAAAATGTGCTCTCCAATAAATAGCCACTCTCTCAAAGTCAAATGCTTGCAATGCATCATATGCGAATACCCCATTCCACTCATCACCCCCTTGGCAGTCGTCGGTGGTAAGTTTGTGGATAACCAAAGAACCATTCGTTCGAAGACCTGACCTACGGATGTTAGACCGAAAATCCATGGGGCAAACGATTATCGTCCCCAGTGAGTGACTGAATCTGAAGAGATGTCCCAGTGAGACCGTGTCACCATCTACTATCCCACCGGTTGTTCGACGTTGGTCGAAGTCCCACAATGTCAAGTCTCGCGCATCAGGTTCAAAACCCTAACAGCATCGTTCAACTAGGATCGAAAATACAACTACACTGTTGCTCGGCATGCTGACATATTGGATTGATAAGAAGGATACAGCGATACAAAGGAGTTCAAAGTTTCCCAACAAAACGCATTGCACCATCGTTTCTATGGTGTCCGACCCAAATCCCCTATCACTGCACTCACTCATGTGAAATCATGGATTTGAAAGAAAAATACAGTTTATATCTCCGAGAACAACTCACAACCTTTTCTTATCAAACTTATCACAACAAACAGTCCATACAGTTTTCAAAAAACAATACGTTCAAATGAGAAACAAACCAACAACAATTACCGTCACATCCGTCTTCATCCATTCTAAACGAAACCAACTCTGAGACAACAACCGAAATATCAGACAGACTACGCATTTGCAAATCAACATTCTCATGCAATTCCCCTATGCCATCCTATGCAGCATCCACTTAGATCTGTGTATAGCACATGTGAAGTTCCCATAAAAAACAATTTCCATCTACATTCAATCATCTGTTCTTACCGGGTAGATTACTCTTTCCTAATGCACCATCGTCTATCTAACAAAAGTAAAGTTTACCTCCAGATACACCGCCATATACATACGATGATTTCTTATCCCTATCGAGAAGGCATTTTTCGTAATGCATTTATTAACTAGAGCACTGTCGGATAGCTTCGAAGATCAGTTTCTCCTCAATCAACACATCAGCAACAGCCTCAATCATACCCAATGGTTTCAGTACGTCACCATCATCAGTTGGAGTGTTATCGAATGTGTCCACTGATCTGTCTGCACATGAATGAAGAAATTAGCGATCAGATCTCTCCACTCAAATCCTGATTCGCCAAGGACAAGTTGCATAATCAAGCTCCCAATGTCTAACATATACATAAGAGCTAGCTATCTACTTACCTAGCATTTCATCGTGAACAAACAAAAAATTAAATTGGGTCGGCAAACACTACTACGTCCAACAGCACAGAAATAAACTGAAAAACAAACTACCATGAAACACATCACAACCCACAATGATAATGTTACACAGCATGCAGATTGCTCATCAGAAATTCAACTATGAACAACTATCTGACCATGTGATTCGTGTCGCCCACCACATCGATCAGAACAATCGCCGCAAAAGCAAGGCGAGAAGTCCCACACATGGGCCAATTACCTACACTCAGATCACATAACAGCAAGCAACCGTCATAACCGAGAAAAAAACAGATTAACCATCAATGGTCATATACTGAATCCATTCAAATTGCCTAAACATTAACAATAACAACTTCCACGTGCAAACTACTACCGACGCAACGTGCACAAACAACATCCGATTGGCCAGTCATTATAAATCAGCCAGTCCATATACTCACTCAAACAGTTCCTCGGCATCCTCGCCACATCTACTCATTTCGACCGACCACCGGTCTCTCGGACATACCCAAACCCAAATACAACTGCCATACCACCAGTCCACGGCACCACATGGAACCACCAACATTCACCACTTCTTGTAAAATAGCTTCTTTACCAAGGCATCAATACCAACGAGAATCTCACACTTAACAAAAATAACAACTACTACTACTACTACAACCGACCTTCCCGAAATTCATTATATCCGCAATAACACTATACCAAATACAACTTAAACGGTCGTCTCCAATGGAAAGCAGTCCCAATGTCACTACTCCAGTTGTTACCACACATTGTTCATGCGAAAAACAAAACAACCAAATCTCAGTCCCATTCATTGTGGCATAATACCACAAATCACACACCCATTTGCAAAATCGCATATGTTGCACGAATAAACCATATGAGAACAAGCTGGCAAATGCCACATAAGAATTCCGAAAACATACAATGCAAGAATTTCAATTCAACCGACACAGTTAAACACATCCATACGGACTCGGTGTCTTATCACACAAAATGTTACACAGCTTGCAGATTGTTCATCGAAAATTCAAGTATGAACAACTAATCTGACCATGTAGGGAATTCATGTCGCCCTCTCTTTTTGTACCCAAATCGATCGCCACAAGTAGGCGAGATCTTCAGCACTCAAGGGCTTTCTACGCTCAATAGATAGATACACGACTAAATGAGAACGCTGTAGTTCCAGCGACTCAACAGGACGATGGATTGTTGGTTATCACGCAGTCTCAAGTCTCATGGTCAACCTTGTTCATCCTCGTTCACCGTGCATATTCCAGTGAATCCATGCAAATACTCTATCCAGCTAAGCCCTCTAGCCACATTCGTTCTCCTTTTTCATTTTACGATTTACCATTACCATATTCAAAATCAAACCTACAAACCAATCACATCTACTTCCACATCTGAACACATTCTTCAACGAACGGACAATTAGCAGAACTAATTACATGGAATCCTATCTCAATCACATCGATCCGAAACCCGGTCTCTTCTCCGTTCATGCGTTGGGAAACTAATTGGAACCAGGTATACGAACAAATAGATTACTCGATCAGTCCACACTATTATCACGCCTAATAGATATCGGTGGTGGTCGAGTAGTTTAGAGTGTGTGAACTCAGGAGTTTGAATCCCGTCACCGACAGTCACTTTGGTGATAGGCAGTAACCTACTGTCATTCGGCTCGTAACCACACCTGACTTGTCTTGATCTTATGTGATCCTCCGTCACTCAGAGTCTCACGGTCTGGTTACCAGACCATACCTAGGACTGCAGTGGGCCTTCGGATTCATGGGGAATACCGCATTCAATGCACTCATGCGCAAATACACAATATAAGATAGGTCCAACCTTCAGTGGTTCTCCACTACAAATCTCAATACCACAGATCTCTTCCGAGTGTATCGAAACATCCATGCGCCATTTGAAATGTTATGGTAGAATTCTTATTCTTTAATAACATAGTATCGACAACCTATCAACGATTTCGACTACGCTGTGTTATTGAATAATGAAAAATTTGACATCACAGATCCCGATTCGCGAGTAAATTGCACTAAGCGATTATAGTCACTACGCAATATAACCGCTCACACTGCACTAATGCGACAACATGAAACCATGACCTAACCAGTAACTCTGTACTATAATTCTACTTCATCAACACTTAAAACATCAAACCGAATAAACTCCGTAGGTTGTCAGATAGAACATCATTACAAACCTAACCAAAACAAAGACAGTCTTCGTTACCCCCGTGTTATTTCATTCAACAATAAAACGAATCTAGGAGGGAAACAACTAGACACAAAGATAACTTTGCTAGGACACCATGAATTCGGAGGTCAACATTACCATGCAATACTATGGTACGTCCATCCAACATCGAATTGGTGAAAAATGTGCTCTCCAATAAATAGCCACTCTCTCAAAGTCAAATGCTTGCAATGCATCATATGCGAATACCCCATTCCACTCATCACCCCCTTGGCAGTCGTCGGTGGTAAGTTTGTGGATAAACAAAGAACCATTCGTTCGAAGACCTGACCTACGGATGTTAGACCGAAAATCCATGGGGCAAACGATTATCGTCCCCAGTGAGTGACTGAATCTGAAGAGATGTCCCAGTGAGACCGTGTCACCATCTACTATCCCACCGGTTGTTCGACGTTGGTCGAAGTCCCACAATGTCAAGTCTCGCGCATCAGGTTCAAAACCCCAACAGCATCGTTCAACTAGGATCGAAAATACAACTACACTGTTGCTCAGCATGCTGACATATTGGATTGATAAGAAGGATACAGCGATACAAAGGAGTTCAAAGTTCCCCAACAAAACGCATTGCACCATCGTTTCTATGATGTCCAACCCAAATCCCCTATCACTGCACTCACTCATGTGAAATCATGGATTTGAAAGAAAAATACAGTTTATATCTCCGAGAACAACTCACAACCTTTTCTTATCAAACTTATCACAACAAACAGTCCATACAGTTTTCAAAAAACAATACGTTCAAATGAGAAACAAACCAACAACAATTACCGTCACATCCGTCTTCATCCATTCTAAACGAAACCAACTCTGAGACAACAACCGAAATTTCAGACAGACTACGCATTTGCAAATCAACATTCTCATGCAATTCCCCTATGCCATCCTATGCAGCATCCACTTAGATCTGTGTATAGCACACGTGAAGTTCCCATAAAAAACAATTTCCATCTACATTCAATCATCTGTTCTTACCTGGTAGATTACTCTTTGGTAGAATTTTATTGTTTAACAAGACGGCGTAGTCGAAATGGTTGGTAGGTTGTCGACGTTTAGGTCACTCAAACAGGTCCTCGGCATCCTCGCCACATCTACTCATTTCGACCGACCACCGGTCTCTCGGACATACCCAAACCCAAATACAACTGCCATACCACCAGTCCACGGCACCACATGGAACCACCAACATTCACCACTTCTTGTAAAATAGCTTCTTTACCAAGGCATCAATACCAACGAGAATCTCACACTTAACAAAAATAACAACTACTACTACTACTACTACTACTACTACTACTACTACAACCGACCTTCCCGAAATTCATTATCTCCGCAATAACACTATACCAAATACAACTTAAACGGTCGTCTTCAATGGAAAGCAGTCCCAATGTCACTACTCCAGTTGTTTCCACACATTGTTCATGCGAAAAACAAAACAACCAAATCTCAGTCCCATTCATTGTGGCATAATACCACAAATCACACACCCATTTGCAAAATCGCATATGTTGCACGAATAAACCATATGAGAACAAGCTGGCAAATGCCACATAAGAATTCCGAAAACATACAATGCAAGAATTTCAATTCAACCGACACAGTTAAACACATCCATACGGACTCGGTGTCTTATCACACAAAATGTTACACAGCTTGCAGATTGTTCATCGAAAATTCAAGTATGAACAACTAATCTGACCATGTAGGGAATTCATGTCGCCCTCTCTTTTTGTACCCAAATCGATCGCCACAAGTAGGCGAGATCTTCAGCACTCAAGGGCTTTCTACGCTCAATAGATAGATACACGACTAAATGAGAACGCTGTAGTTCCAGCGACTCAACAGGACGATGGATTGTTGGTTATCACGCAGTCTCAAGTCTCATGGTCAACCTTGTTCATCCTCGTTCACCGTGCATATTCCAGTGAATCCATGCAAATACTCTATCCAGCTAAGCCCTCTAGCCACATTCGTTCTCCTTTTTCATTTTACGATTTACCATTACCATATTCAAAATCAAACCTACAAACCAATCACATCTACTTCCACATCTGAACACATTCTTCAACGAACGGACAATTAGCAGAACTAATTACATGGAATCCTATCTCAATCACATCGATCCGAAACCCGGTCTCTTCTCCGTTCATGCGTTGGGAAACTAATTGGAACCAGGTATACGAACAAATAGATTACTCGATCAGTCCACACTATTATCACGCCTAATAGATATCGGTGGTGGTCGAGTAGTTTAGAGTGTGTGAACTCAGGAGTTTGAATCCCGTCACCGACAGTCACTTTGGTGATAGGCAGTAACCTACTGTCATTCGGCTCGTAACCACACCTGACTTGTCTTGATCTTATGTGATCCTCCGTCACTCAGAGTCTCACGGTCTGGTTACCAGACCATACCTAGGACTGCAGTGGGCCTTCGGATTCATGGGGAATACCGCATTCAATGCACTCATGCGCAAATACACAATATAAGATAGGTCCAACCTTCAGTGGTTCTCCACTACAAATCTCAATACCACAGATCTCTTCCGAGTGTATCGAAACATCCATGCGCCATTTGAAATGTTATGGTAGAATTCTTATTCTTTAATAACATAGTATCGACAACCTATCAACGATTTCGACTACGCTGTGTTATTGAATAATGAAAAATTTGACATCACAGATCCCGATTCGCGAGTAAATTGCACTAAGCGATTATAGTCACTACGCAATATAACCGCTCACACTGCACTAATGCGACAACATGAAACCATGACCTAACCAGTAACTCTGTACTATAATTCTACTTCATCAACACTTAAAACATCAAACCGAATAAACTCCGTAGGTTGTCAGATAGAACATCATTACAAACCTAACCAAAACAAAGACAGTCTTCGTTACCCCCGTGTTATTTCATTCAACAATAAAACGAATCTAGGAGGGAAACAACTAGACACAAAGATAACTTTGCTAGGACACCATGAATTCGGAGGTCAACATTACCATGCAATACTATGGTACGTCCATCCAACATCGAATTGGTGAAAAATGTGCTCTCCAATAAATAGCCACTCTCTCAAAGTCAAATGCTTGAAATGCATCATATGCGAATACCCCATTCCACTCATCACCCCCTTGGCAGTCGTCGGTGGTAAGTTTGTGGATAAACAAAGAACCATTCGTTCGAAGACCTGACCTACGGATGTTAGACCGAAAATCCATGGGGCAAACGATTATCGTCCCCAGTGAGTGACTGAATCTGAAGAGATGTCCCAGTGAGACCGTGTCACCATCTACTATCCCACCGGTTGTTCGACGTTGGTCGAAGTCCCACAATGTCAAGTCTCGCGCATCAGGTTCAAAACCCCAACAGCATCGTTCAACTAGGATCGAAAATACAACTACACTGTTGCTCAGCATGCTGACATATTGGATTGATAAGAAGGATACAGCGATACAAAGGAGTTCAAAGTTCCCCAACAAAACGCATTGCACCATCGTTTCTATGATGTCCAACCCAAATCCCCTATCACTGCACTCACTCATGTGAAATCATGGATTTGAAAGAAAAATACAGTTTATATCTCCGAGAACAACTCACAACCTTTTCTTATCAAACTTATCACAACAAACAGTCCATACAGTTTTCAAAAAACAATACGTTCAAATGAGAAACAAACCAACAACAATTACCGTCACATCCGTCTTCATCCATTCTAAACGAAACCAACTCTGAGACAACAACCGAAATTTCAGACAGACTACGCATTTGCAAATCAACATTCTCATGCAATTCCCCTATGCCATCCTATGCAGCATCCACTTAGATCTGTGTATAGCACATGTGAAGTTCCCATAAAAAACAATTTCCATCTACATTCAATCATCTGTTCTTACCGGGTAGATTACTCTTTCCTAATGCACCATCGTCTATCTAACAAAAGTAAAGTTTACCTTCAGATACATCGCCATATACACACGATGACTTCTTATCCCTATCGAGAAGGCATTTTTCGTAATGCATTTATTAACTAGAGCACTGTCGGATAGCTTCGAAGATCAGTTTCTCCTCAATCAACACATCAGCAACAGCCTCAATTATACCCAATGGTTTCAGTACGTCACCATCATCAGTTGGAGTGTTATCGAATGTGTCCACTGATCTGTCTGCACATGAGTGAAGAAATTAGCGATCAGATCTCTCCACTCAAATCCTGATTCGCCAAGGACAAGTTGCATAATCAAGCTCCCAATGTCTAACATATACATAAGAGCTAGCTATCTACTTACCTAGCATTTTATCGTGAACAAACAAAAAAATCAATTGGGTCGGCAAACACTACTGCTACCACTACTACGTCCAACAGCACAGAAATAAACTGAAAAACAAACTACCATGAAACACATCACAACCCACAATGATAATGTTACACAGCATGCAGATTGCTCATCAGAAATTCAACTATGAACAACTATCTGACCATATGATTCGTGTCGCCCACCACATCGATCGGAACAATCGCCGCAAAAGCAAGGCGAGAAGTCCCACACATGGGCCAATTAACTACACTTAGATCACACAACATATTGGAACTCAGCAAGCAACCGTCACAACCGAGAAAAAAACAGATTAACCATCAATGGTCATATACTGAATCCATTCAAATTGCCTAAACATTAACAATAACAACTTCCACGTGCAAACTACTACCGACGCAACGTGCACAAACAACATCCGATTGGCCAGTCATTATAAATCAGCCAGTCCATATACTCACTCAAACAGTTCCTCGGCATCCTCGCCACATCTACTCATTTCGACCGACCACCGGTCTCTCGGACATACCCAAACCCAAATACAACTGCCATACCACCAGTCCACGGCACCACATGGAACCACCAACATTCACCACTTCTTGTAAAATAGCTTCTTTACCAAGGCATCAATACCAACGAGAATCTCACACTTAACAAAAATAACAACTACTACTACTACTACTACTACTACTACTACTACAACCGACCTTCCCGAAATTCATTATCTCCGCAATAACACTATACCAAATACAACTTAAAAGGTCGTCTTCAATGGAAAGCAGTCCCAATGTCACTACTCCAGTTGTTACCACACATTGTTCATGCGAAAAACAAAACAACCAAATCTCAGTCCCATTCATTGTGGCATAATACCACAAATCACACACCCATTTGCAAAATCGCATATGTTGCACGAATAAACCATATGAGAACAAGCTGGCAAATGCCACATAAGAATTCCGAAAACATACAATGCAAGAATTTCAATTCAACCGACACAGTTAAACACATCCATACGGACTCGGTGTCTGATCACACAAAATGTTACACAGCTTGCAGATTGTTCATCGATAATTCAAGTATGAACAACTAATCTGACCATGTAGGGAATTCATGTCGCCCTCTCTTTTTGTACCCAAATCGATCGCCACAAGTAGGCGAGATCTTCAGCACTCAAGGGCTTTCTACGCTCAATAGATAGATACACGACTAAATGAGAACGCTGTAGTTCCAGCGACTCAACAGGACGATGGATTGTTGGTTATCACGCAGTCTCAAGTCTCATGGTCAACCTTGTTCATCCTCGTTCACCGTGCATATTCCAGTGAATCCATGCAAATACTCTATCCAGCTAAGCCCTCTAGCCACATTCGTTCTCCTTTTTCATTTTACGATTTACCATTACCATATTCAAAATCAAACCTACAAACCAATCACATCTACTTCCACATCTGAACACATTCTTCAACGAACGGACAATTAGCAGAACTAATTACATGGAATCCTATCTCAATCACATCGATCCGAAACCCGGTCTCTTCTCCGTTCATGCGTTGGGAAACTAATTGGAACCAGGTATACGAACAAATAGATTACTCGATCAGTCCACACTATTATCACGCCTAATAGATATCGGTGGTGGTCGAGTAGTTTAGAGTGTGTGAACTCAGGAGTTTGAATCCCGTCACCGACAGTCACTTTGGTGATAGGCAGTAACCTACTGTCATTCGGCTCGTAACCACACCTGACTTGTCTTGATCTTATGTGATCCTCCGTCACTCAGAGTCTCACGGTCTGGTTACCAGACCATACCTAGGACTGCAGTGGGCCTTCGGATTCATGGGGAATACCGCATTCAATGCACTCATGCGCAAATACACAATATAAGATAGGTCCAACCTTCAGTGGTTCTCCACTACAAATCTCAATACCACAGATCTCTTCCGAGTGTATCGAAACATCCATGCGCCATTTGAAATGTTATGGTAGAATTCTTATTCTTTAATAACATAGTATCGACAACCTATCAACGATTTCGACTACGCTGTGTTATTGAATAATGAAAAATTTGACATCACAGATCCCGATTCGCGAGTAAATTGCACTAAGCGATTATAGTCACTACGCAATATAACCGCTCACACTGCACTAATGCGACAACATGAAACCATGACCTAACCAGTAACTCTGTACTATAATTCTACTTCATCAACACTTAAAACATCAAACCGAATAAACTCCGTAGGTTGTCAGATAGAACATCATTACAAACCTAACCAAAACAAAGACAGTCTTCGTTACCCCCGTGTTATTTCATTCAACAATAAAACGAATCTAGGAGGGAAACAACTAGACACAAAGATAACTTTGCTAGGACACCATGAATTCGGAGGTCAACATTACCATGCAATACTATGGTACGTCCATCCAACATCGAATTGGTGAAAAATGTGCTCTCCAATAAATAGCCACTCTCTCAAAGTCAAATGCTTGCAATGCATCATATGCGAATACCCCATTCCACTCATCACCCCCTTGGCAGTCGTCGGTGGTAAGTTTGTGGATAAACAAAGAACCATTCGTTCGAAGACCTGACCTACGGATGTTAGACCGAAAATCCATGGGGCAAACGATTATCGTCCCCAGTGAGTGACTGAATCTGAAGAGATGTCCCAGTGAGACCGTGTCACCATCTACTATCCCACCGGTTGTTCGACGTTGGTCGAAGTCCCACAATGTCAAGTCTCGCGCATCAGGTTCAAAACCCCAACAGCATCGTTCAACTAGGATCGAAAATACAACTACACTGTTGCTCAGCATGCTGACATATTGGATTGATAAGAAGGATACAGCGATACAAAGGAGTTCAAAGTTCCCCAACAAAACGCATTGCACCATCGTTTCTATGATGTCCAACCCAAATCCCCTATCACTGCACTCACTCATGTGAAATCATGGATTTGAAAGAAAAATACAGTTTATATCTCCGAGAACAACTCACAACCTTTTCTTATCAAACTTATCACAACAAACAGTCCATACAGTTTTCAAAAAACAATACGTTCAAATGAGAAACAAACCAACAACAATTACCGTCACATCCGTCTTCATCCATTCTAAACGAAACCAACTCTGAGACAACAACCGAAATTTCAGACAGACTACGCATTTGCAAATCAACATTCTCATGCAATTCCCCTATGCCATCCTATGCAGCATCCACTTAGATCTGTGTATAGCACATGTGAAGTTCCCATAAAAAACAATTTCCATCTACATTCAATCATCTGTTCTTACCGGGTAGATTACTCTTTCCTAATGCACCATCGTCTATCTAACAAAAGTAAAGTTTACCTTCAGATACATCGCCATATACACACGATGACTTCTTATCCCTATCGAGAAGGCATTTTTCGTAATGCATTTATTAACTAGAGCACTGTCGGATAGCTTCGAAGATCAGTTTCTCCTCAATCAACACATCAGCAACAGCCTCAATTATACCCAATGGTTTCAGTACGTCACCATCATCAGTTGGAGTGTTATCGAATGTGTCCACTGATCTGTCTGCACATGAGTGAAGAAATTAGCGATCAGATCTCTCCACTCAAATCCTGATTCGCCAAGGACAAGTTGCATAATCAAGCTCCCAATGTCTAACATATACATAAGAGCTAGCTATCTACTTACCTAGCATTTTATCGTGAACAAACAAAAAAATCAATTGGGTCGGCAAACACTACTGCTACCACTACTACGTCCAACAGCACAGAAATAAACTGAAAAACAAACTACCATGAAACACATCACAACCCACAATGATAATGTTACACAGCATGCAGATTGCTCATCAGAAATTCAACTATGAACAACTATCTGACCATATGATTCGTGTCGCCCACCACATCGATCGGAACAATCGCCGCAAAAGCAAGGCGAGAAGTCCCACACATGGGCCAATTAACTACACTTAGATCACACAACATATTGGAACTCAGCAAGCAACCGTCACAACCGAGAAAAAAACAGATTAACCATCAATGGTCATATACTGAATCCATTCAAATTGCCTAAACATTAACAATAACAACTTCCACGTGCAAACTACTACCGACGCAACGTGCACAAACAACATCCGATTGGCCAGTCATTATAAATCAGCCAGTCCATATACTCACTCAAACAGTTCCTCGGCATCCTCGCCACATCTACTCATTTCGACCGACCACCGGTCTCTCGGACATACCCAAACCCAAATACAACTGCCATACCACCAGTCCACGGCACCACATGGAACCACCAACATTCACCACTTCTTGTAAAATAGCTTCTTTACCAAGGCATCAATACCAACGAGAATCTCACACTTAACAAAAATAACAACTACTACTACTACTACTACTACTACTACTACAACCGACCTTCCCGAAATTCATTATCTCCGCAATAACACTATACCAAATACAACTTAAAAGGTCGTCTTCAATGGAAAGCAGTCCCAATGTCACTACTCCAGTTGTTACCACACATTGTTCATGCGAAAAACAAAACAACCAAATCTCAGTCCCATTCATTGTGGCATAATACCACAAATCACACACCCATTTGCAAAATCGCATATGTTGCACGAATAAACCATATGAGAACAAGCTGGCAAATGCCACATAAGAATTCCGAAAACATACAATGCAAGAATTTCAATTCAACCGACACAGTTAAACACATCCATACGGACTCGGTGTCTGATCACACAAAATGTTACACAGCTTGCAGATTGTTCATCGATAATTCAAGTATGAACAACTAATCTGACCATGTAGGGAATTCATGTCGCCCTCTCTTTTTGTACCCAAATCGATCGCCACAAGTAGGCGAGATCTTCAGCACTCAAGGGCTTTCTACGCTCAATAGATAGATACACGACTAAATGAGAACGCTGTAGTTCCAGCGACTCAACAGGACGATGGATTGTTGGTTATCACGCAGTCTCAAGTCTCATGGTCAACCTTGTTCATCCTCGTTCACCGTGCATATTCCAGTGAATCCATGCAAATACTCTATCCAGCTAAGCCCTCTAGCCACATTCGTTCTCCTTTTTCATTTTACGATTTACCATTACCATATTCAAAATCAAACCTACAAACCAATCACATCTACTTCCACATCTGAACACATTCTTCAACGAACGGACAATTAGCAGAACTAATTACATGGAATCCTATCTCAATCACATCGATCCGAAACCCGGTCTCTTCTCCGTTCATGCGTTGGGAAACTAATTGGAACCAGGTATACGAACAAATAGATTACTCGATCAGTCCACACTATTATCACGCCTAATAGATATCGGTGGTGGTCGAGTAGTTTAGAGTGTGTGAACTCAGGAGTTTGAATCCCGTCACCGACAGTCACTTTGGTGATAGGCAGTAACCTACTGTCATTCGGCTCGTAACCACACCTGACTTGTCTTGATCTTATGTGATCCTCCGTCACTCAGAGTCTCACGGTCTGGTTACCAGACCATACCTAGGACTGCAGTGGGCCTTCGGATTCATGGGGAATACCGCATTCAATGCACTCATGCGCAAATACACAATATAAGATAGGTCCAACCTTCAGTGGTTCTCCACTACAAATCTCAATACCACAGATCTCTTCCGAGTGTATCGAAACATCCATGCGCCATTTGAAATGTTATGGTAGAATTCTTATTCTTTAATAACATAGTATCGACAACCTATCAACGATTTCGACTACGCTGTGTTATTGAATAATGAAAAATTTGACATCACAGATCCCGATTCGCGAGTAAATTGCACTAAGCGATTATAGTCACTACGCAATATAACCGCTCACACTGCACTAATGCGACAACATGAAACCATGACCTAACCAGTAACTCTGTACTATAATTCTACTTCATCAACACTTAAAACATCAAACCGAATAAACTCCGTAGGTTGTCAGATAGAACATCATTACAAACCTAACCAAAACAAAGACAGTCTTCGTTACCCCCGTGTTATTTCATTCAACAATAAAACGAATCTAGGAGGGAAACAACTAGACACAAAGATAACTTTGCTAGGACACCATGAATTCGGAGGTCAACATTACCATGCAATACTATGGTACGTCCATCCAACATCGAATTGGTGAAAAATGTGCTCTCCAATAAATAGCCACTCTCTCAAAGTCAAATGCTTGCAATGCATCATATGCGAATACCCCATTCCACTCATCACCCCCTTGGCAGTCATCGGTGGTAAGTTTGTGGATAAACAAAGAACCATTCGTTCGAAGACCTGACCTACGGATGTTAGACCGAAAATCCATGGGGCAAACGATTATCGTCCCCAGTGAGTGACTGAATCTGAAGAGATGTCCCAGTGAGACCGTGTCACCATCTACTATCCCACCGGTTGTTCGACGTTGGTCGAAGTCCCACAATGTCAAGTCTCGCGCATCAGGTTCAAAACCCCAACAGCATCGTTCAACTAGGATCGAAAATACAACTACACTGTTGCTCAGCATGCTGACATATTGGATTGATAAGAAGGATACAGCGATACAAAGGAGTTCAAAGTTCCCCAACAAAACGCATTGCACCATCGTTTCTATGATGTCCAACCCAAATCCCCTATCACTGCACTCACTCATGTGAAATCATGGATTTGAAAGAAAAATACAGTTTATATCTCCGAGAACAACTCACAACTTTTTCTTATCAAACTTATCACAACAAACAGTCCATACAGTTTTCAAAAAACAATACGTTCAAATGAGAAACAAACCAACAACAATTACCGTCACATCCGTCTTCATCCATTCTAAACGAAACCAACTCTGAGACAACAACCGAAATTTCAGACAGACTACGCATTTGCAAATCAACATTCTCATGCAATTCCCCTATGCCATCCTATGCAGCATCCACTTAGATCTGTGTATAGCACATGTGAAGTTCCCATAAAAAACAATTTCCATCTACATTCAATCATCTGTTCTTACCGGGTAGATTACTCTTTCCTAATGCACCATCGTCTATCTAACAAAAGTAAAGTTTACCTTCAGATACATCGCCATATACACACGATGACTTCTTATCCCTATCGAGAAGGCATTTTTCGTAATGCATTTATTAACTAGAGCACTGTCGGATAGCTTCGAAGATCAGTTTCTCCTCAATCAACACATCAGCAACAGCCTCAATTATACCCAATGGTTTCAGTACGTCACCATCATCAGTTGGAGTGTTATCGAATGTGTCCACTGATCTGTCTGCACATGAGTGAAGAAATTAGCGATCAGATCTCTCCACTCAAATCCTGATTCGCCAAGGACAAGTTGCATAATCAAGCTCCCAATGTCTAACATATACATAAGAGCTAGCTATCTACTTACCTAGCATTTTATCGTGAACAAACAAAAAAATCAATTGGGTCGGCAAACACTACTGCTACCACTACTACGTCCAACAGCACAGAAATAAACTGAAAAACAAACTACCATGAAACACATCACAACCCACAATGATAATGTTACACAGCATGCAGATTGCTCATCAGAAATTCAACTATGAACAACTATCTGACCATATGATTCGTGTCGCCCACCACATCGATCGGAACAATCGCCGCAAAAGCAAGGCGAGAAGTCCCACACATGGGCCAATTAACTACACTTAGATCACACAACATATTGGAACTCAGCAAGCAACCGTCACAACCGAGAAAAAAACAGATTAACCATCAATGGTCATATACTGAATCCATTCAAATTGCCTAAACATTAACAATAACAACTTCCACGTGCAAACTACTACCGACGCAACGTGCACAAACAACATCCGATTGGCCAGTCATTATAAATCAGCCAGTCCATATACTCACTCAAACAGTTCCTCGGCATCCTCGCCACATCTACTCATTTCGACCGACCACCGGTCTCTCGGACATACCCAAACCCAAATACAACTGCCATACCACCAGTCCACGGCACCACATGGAATCACCAACATTCACCACTTCTTGTAAAATAGCTTCTTTACCAAGGCATCAATACCAACGAGAATCTCACACTTAACAAAAATAACAACAACTACTACTACTACTACTACTACAACCGACCTTCCCGAAATTCATTATCTCCGCAATAACACTATACCAAATACAACTTAAACGGTCGTCTTCAATGGAAAGCAGTCCCAATGTCACTACTCCAGTTGTTACCACACATTGTTCATGCGAAAAACAAAACAACCAAATCTCAGTCCCATTCATTGTGGCATAATACCACAAATCACACACCCATTTGCAAAATCGCATATGTTGCACGAATAAACCATATGAGAACAAGCTGGCAAATGCCACATAAGAATTCCGAAAACATACAATGCAAGAATTTCAATTCAACCGACACAGTTAAACACATCCATACGGACTCGGTGTCTTATCACACAAAATGTTACACAGCTTGCAGATTGTTCATCGAAAATTCAAGTATGAACAACTAATCTGACCATGTAGGGAATTCATGTCGCCCTCTCTTTTTGTACCCAAATCGATCGCCACAAGTAGGCGAGATCTTCAGCACTCAAGGGCTTTCTACGCTCAATAGATAGATACACGACTAAATGAGAACGCTGTAGTTCCAGCGACTCAACAGGACGATGGATTGTTGGTTATCACGCAGTCTCAAGTCTCATGGTCAACCTTGTTCATCCTCGTTCACCGTGCATATTCCAGTGAATCCATGCAAATACTCTATCCAGCTAAGCCCTCTAGCCACATTCGTTCTCCTTTTTCATTTTACGATTTACCATTACCATATTCAAAATCAAACCTACAAACCAATCACATCTACTTCCACATCTGAACACATTCTTCAACGAACGGACAATTAGCAGAACTAATTACATGGAATCCTATCTCAATCACATCGATCCGAAACCCGGTCTCTTCTCCGTTCATGCGTTGGGAAACTAATTGGAACCAGGTATACGAACAAATAGATTACTCGATCAGTCCACACTATTATCACGCCTAATAGATATCGGTGGTGGTCGAGTAGTTTAGAGTGTGTGAACTCAGGAGTTTGAATCCCGTCACCGACAGTCACTTTGGTGATAGGCAGTAACCTACTGTCATTCGGCTCGTAACCACACCTGACTTGTCTTGATTTTATGTGATCCTCCGTCACTCAGAGTCTCACGGTCTGGTTACCAGACCATACCTAGGACTGCAGTGGGCCTTCGGATTCATGGGGAATACCGCATTCAATGCACTCATGCGCAAATACACAATATAAGATAGGTCCAACCTTCAGTGGTTCTCCACTACAAATCTCAATACCACAGATCTCTTCCGAGTGTATCGAAACATCCATGCGCCATTTGAAATGTTATGGTAGAATTCTTATTCTTTAATAACATAGTATCGACAACCTATCAACGATTTCGACTACGCTGTGTTATTGAATAATGAAAAATTTGACATCACAGATCCCGATTCGCGAGTAAATTGCACTAAGCGATTATAGTCACTACGCAATATAACCGCTCACACTGCACTAATGCGACAACATGAAACCATGACCTAACCAGTAACTCTGTACTATAATTCTACTTCATCAACACTTAAAACATCAAACCGAATAAACTCCGTAGGTTGTCAGATAGAACATCATTACAAACCTAACCAAAACAAAGACAGTCTTCGTTACCCCCGTGTTATTTCATTCAACAATAAAACGAATCTAGGAGGGAAACAACTAGACACAAAGATAACTTTGCTAGGACACCATGAATTCGGAGGTCAACATTACCATGCAATACTATGGTACGTCCATCCAACATCGAATTGGTGAAAAATGTGCTCTCCAATAAATAGCCACTCTCTCAAAGTCAAATGCTTGCAATGCATCATATGCGAATACCCCATTCCACTCATCACCCCCTTGGCAGTCGTCGGTGGTAAGTTTGTGGATAAACAAAGAACCATTCGTTCGAAGACCTGACCTACGGATGTTAGACCGAAAATCCATGGGGCAAACGATTATCGTCCCCAGTGAGTGACTGAATCTGAAGAGATGTCCCAGTGAGACCGTGTCACCATCTACTATCCCACCGGTTGTTCGACGTTGGTCGAAGTCCCACAATGTCAAGTCTCGCGCATCAGGTTCAAAACCCCAACAGCATCGTTCAACTAGGATCGAAAATACAACTACACTGTTGCTCAGCATGCTGACATATTGGATTGATAAGAAGGATACAGCGATACAAAGGAGTTCAAAGTTCCCCAACAAAACGCATTGCACCATCGTTTCTATGATGTCCAACCCAAATCCCCTATCACTGCACTCACTCATGTGAAATCATGGATTTGAAAGAAAAATACAGTTTATATCTCCGAGAACAACTCACAACCTTTTCTTATCAAACTTATCACAACAAACAGTCCATACAGTTTTCAAAAAACAATACGTTCAAATGAGAAACAAACCAACAACAATTACCGTCACATCCGTCTTCATCCATTCTAAACGAAACCAACTCTGAGACAACAACCGAAATTTCAGACAGACTACGCATTTGCAAATCAACATTCTCATGCAATTCCCCTATGCCATCCTATGCAGCATCCACTTAGATCTGTGTATAGCACACGTGAAGTTCCCATAAAAAACAATTTCCATCTACATTCAATCATCTGTTCTTACCTGGTAGATTACTCTTTGGTAGAATTTTATTGTTTAACAAGACGGCGTAGTCGAAATGGTTGGTAGGTTGTCGACGTTTAGGTCACTCAAACAGGTCCTCGGCATCCTCGCCACATCTACTCATTTCGACCGACCACCGGTCTCTCGGACATACCCAAACCCAAATACAACTGCCATACCACCAGTCCACGGCACCACATGGAACCACCAACATTCACCACTTCTTGTAAAATAGCTTCTTTACCAAGGCATCAATACCAACGAGAATCTCACACTTAACAAAAATAACAACTACTACTACTACTACTACTACAACCGACCTTCCCGAAATTCATTATCTCCGCAATAACACTATACCAAATACAACTTAAACGGTCGTCTTCAATGGAAAGCAGTCCCAATGTCACTACTCCAGTTGTTACCACACATTGTTCATGCGAAAAACAAAACAACCAAATCTCAGTCCCATTCATTGTGGCATAATACCACAAATCACACACCCATTTGCAAAATTGCATATGTTGCACGAATAAACCATATGAGAACAAGCTGGCAAATGCCACATAAGAATTCCGAAAACATACAATGCAAGAATTTCAATTCAACCGACACAGTTAAACACATCCATACGGACTCGGTGTCTTATCACACAAAATGTTACACAGCTTGCAGATTGTTCATCGAAAATTCAAGTATGAACAACTAATCTGACCATGTAGGGAATTCATGTCGCCCTCTCTTTTTGTACCCAAATCGATCGCCACAAGTAGGCGAGATCTTCAGCACTCAAGGGCTTTCTACGCTCAATAGATAGATACACGACTAAATGAGAACGCTGTAGTTCCAGCGACTCAACAGGACGATGGATTGTTGGTTATCACGCAGTCTCAAGTCTCATGGTCAACCTTGTTCATCCTCGTTCACCGTGCATATTCCAGTGAATCCATGCAAATACTCTATCCAGCTAAGCCCTCTAGCCACATTCGTTCTCCTTTTTCATTTTACGATTTACCATTACCATATTCAAAATCAAACCTACAAACCAATCACATCTACTTCCACATCTGAACACATTCTTCAACGAACGGACAATTAGCAGAACTAATTACATGGAATCCTATCTCAATCACATCGATCCGAAACCCGGTCTCTTCTCCGTTCATGCGTTGGGAAACTAATTGGAACCAGGTATACGAACAAATAGATTACTCGATCAGTTCACACTATTATCACGCCTAATAGATATCGGTGGTGGTCGAGTAGTTTAGAGTGTGTGAACTCAGGAGTTTGAATCCCGTCACCGACAGTCACTTTGGTGATAGGCAGTAACCTACTGTCATTCGGCTCGTAACCACACCTGACTTGTCTTGATCTTATGTGATCCTCCGTCACTCAGAGTCTCACGGTCTGGTTACCAGACCATACCTAGGACTGCAGTGGGCCTTCGGATTCATGGGGAATACCGCATTCAATGCACTCATGCGCAAATACACAATATAAGATAGGTCCAACCTTCAGTGGTTCTCCACTACAAATCTCAATACCACAGATCTCTTCCGAGTGTATCGAAACATCCATGCGCCATTTGAAATGTTATGGTAGAATTCTTATTCTTTAATAACATAGTATCGACAACCTATCAACGATTTCGACTACGCTGTGTTATTGAATAATGAAAAATTTGACATCACAGATCCCGATTCGCGAGTAAATTGCACTAAGCGATTATAGTCACTACGCAATATAACCGCTCACACTGCACTAATGCGACAACATGAAACCATGACCTAACCAGTAACTCTGTACTATAATTCTACTTCATCAACACTTAAAACATCAAACCGAATAAACTCCGTAGGTTGTCAGATAGAACATCATTACAAACCTAACCAAAACAAAGACAGTCTTCGTTACCCCCGTGTTATTTCATTCAACAATAAAACGAATCTAGGAGGGAAACAACTAGACACAAAGATAACTTTGCTAGGACACCATGAATTCGGAGGTCAACATTACCATGCAATACTATGGTACGTCCATCCAACATCGAATTGGTGAAAAATGTGCTCTCCAATAAATAGCCACTCTCTCAAAGTCAAATGCTTGCAATGCATCATATGCGAATACCCCATTCCACTCATCACCCCCTTGGCAGTCGTCGGTGGTAAGTTTGTGGATAAACAAAGAACCATTCGTTCGAAGACCTGACCTACGGATGTTAGACCGAAAATCCATGGGGCAAACGATTATCGTCCCCAGTGAGTGACTGAATCTGAAGAGATGTCCCAGTGAGACCGTGTCACCATCTACTATCCCACCGGTTGTTCGACGTTGGTCGAAGTCCCACAATGTCAAGTCTCGCGCATCAGGTTCAAAACCCCAACAGCATCGTTCAACTAGGATCGAAAATACAACTACACTGTTGCTCAGCATGCTGACATATTGGATTGATAAGAAGGATACAGCGATACAAAGGAGTTCAAAGTTCCCCAACAAAACGCATTGCACCATCGTTTCTATGATGTCCAACCCAAATCCCCTATCACTGCACTCACTCATGTGAAATCATGGATTTGAAAGAAAAATACAGTTTATATCTCCGAGAACAACTCACAACCTTTTCTTATCAAACTTATCACAACAAACAGTCCATACAGTTTTCAAAAAACAATACGTTCAAATGAGAAACAAACCAACAACAATTACCGTCACATCCGTCTTCATCCATTCTAAACGAAACCAACTCTGAGACAACAACCGAAATTTCAGACAGACTACGCATTTGCAAATCAACATTCTCATGCAATTCCCCTATGCCATCCTATGCAGCATCCACTTAGATCTGTGTATAGCACACGTGAAGTTCCCATAAAAAACAATTTCCATCTACATTCAATCATCTGTTCTTACCTGGTAGATTACTCTTTGGTAGAATTTTATTGTTTAACAAGACGGCGTAGTCGAAATGGTTGGTAGGTTGTCGACGTTTAGGTCACTCAAACAGGTCCTCGGCATCCTCGCCACATCTACTCATTTCGACCGACCACCGGTCTCTCGGACATACCCAAACCCAAATACAACTGCCATACCACCAGTCCACGGCACCACATGGAACCACCAACATTCACCACTTCTTGTAAAATAGCTTCTTTACCAAGGCATCAATACCAACGAGAATCTCACACTTAACAAAAATAACAACAACTACTACTACTACTACTACTACAACCGACCTTCCCGAAATTCATTATCTCCGCAATAACACTATACCAAATACAACTTAAACGGTCGTCTTCAATGGAAAGCAGTCCCAATGTCACTACTCCAGTTGTTACCACACATTGTTCATGCGAAAAACAAAACAACCAAATCTCAGTCCCATTCATTGTGGCATAATACCACAAATCACACACCCATTTGCAAAATCGCATATGTTGCACGAATAAACCATATGAGAACAAGCTGGCAAATGCCACATAAGAATTCCGAAAACATACAATGCAAGAATTTCAATTCAACCGACACAGTTAAACACATCCATACGGACTCGGTGTCTTATCACACAAAATGTTACACAGCTTGCAGATTGTTTATCGAAAATTCAAGTATGAACAACTAATCTGACCATGTAGGGAATTCATGTCGCCCTCTCTTTTTGTACCCAAATCGATCGCCACAAGTAGGCGAGATCTTCAGCACTCAAGGGCTATCTACGCTCAATAGATAGATACACGACTAAATGAGAACGCTGTAGTTCCAGCGACTCAACAGGACGATGGATTGTTGGTTATCACGCAGTCTCAAGTCTCATGGTCAACCTTGTTCATCCTCGTTCACCGTGCATATTCCAGTGAATCCATGCAAATACTCTATCCAGCTAAGCCCTCTAGCCACATTCGTTCTCCTTTTTCATTTTACGATTTACCATTACCATATTCAAAATCAAACCTACAAACCAATCACATCTACTTCCACATCTGAACACATTCTTCAACGAACGGACAATTAGCAGAACTAATTACATGGAATCCTATCTCAATCACATCGATCCGAAACCCGGTCTCTTCTCCGTTCATGCATTGGGAAACTAATTGGAACTAGGTATACGAACAAATAGATTACTCGATCAGTCCACACTGTTATCACGCCTATTAGATATCGGTAGTGGTCGAGTAGTTTAGAGTGTGTGAACTCAGGAGTTTGAATCCCGTCACCGACAGTCACTTTGGTGATAGGCAGTAACCTACTGTCATTCGGCTCGTAACCACACCTGACTTGTCTTGATTTTATGTGATCCTCCGTCACTCAGAGTCTCACGGTCTGGTTACCAGACCATACCTAGGACTGCAGTGGGCCTTCGGATTCATGGGGAATACCGCATTCAATGCACTCATGCGCAAATACACAATATAAGATAGGTCCAACCTTCAGTGGTTCTCCACTACAAATCTCAATACCACAGATCTCTTCCGAGTGTATCGAAACATCCATGCGCCATTTGAAATGTTATGGTAGAATTCTTATTCTTTAATAACATAGTATCGACAACCTATCAACGATTTCGACTACGCTGTGTTATTGAATAATGAAAAATTTGACATCACAGATCCCGATTCGCGAGTAAATTGCACTAAGCGATTATAGTCACTACGCAATATAACCGCTCACACTGCACTAATGCGACAACATGAAACCATGACCTAACCAGTAACTCTGTACTATAATTCTACTTCATCAACACTTAAAACATCAAACCGAATAAACTCCGTAGGTTGTCAGATAGAACATCATTACAAACCTAACCAAAACAAAGACAGTCTTCGTTACCCCCGTGTTATTTCATTCAACAATAAAACGAATCTAGGAGGGAAACAACTAGACACAAAGATAACTTTGCTAGGACACCATGAATTCGGAGGTCAACATTACCATGCAATACTATGGTACGTCCATCCAACATCGAATTGGTGAAAAATGTGCTCTCCAATAAATAGCCACTCTCTCAAAGTCAAATGCTTGCAATGCATCATATGCGAATACCCCATTCCACTCATCACCCCCTTGGCAGTCGTCGGTGGTAAGTTTGTGGATAAACAAAGAACCATTCGTTCGAAGACCTGACCTACGGATGTTAGACCGAAAATCCATGGGGCAAACGATTATCGTCCCCAGTGAGTGACTGAATCTGAAGAGATGTCCCAGTGAGACCGTGTCACCATCTACTATCCCACCGGTTGTTCGACGTTGGTCGAAGTCCCACAATGTCAAGTCTCGCGCATCAGGTTCAAAACCCCAACAGCATCGTTCAACTAGGATCGAAAATACAACTACACTGTTGCTCAGCATGCTGACATATTGGATTGATAAGAAGGATACAGCGATACAAAGGAGTTCAAAGTTCCCCAACAAAACGCATTGCACCATCGTTTCTATGATGTCCAACCCAAATCCCCTATCACTGCACTCACTCATGTGAAATCATGGATTTGAAAGAAAAATACAGTTTATATCTCCGAGAACAACTCACAACCTTTTCTTATCAAACTTATCACAACAAACAGTCCATACAGTTTTCAAAAAACAATACGTTCAAATGAGAAACAAACCAACAACAATTACCGTCACATCCGTCTTCATCCATTCTAAACGAAACCAACTCTGAGACAACAACCGAAATTTCAGACAGACTACGCATTTGCAAATCAACATTCTCATGCAATTCCCCTATGCCATCCTATGCAGCATCCACTTAGATCTGTGTATAGCACACGTGAAGTTCCCATAAAAAACAATTTCCATCTACATTCAATCATCTGTTCTTACCTGGTAGATTACTCTTTGGTAGAATTTTATTGTTTAACAAGACGGCGTAGTCGAAATGGTTGGTAGGTTGTCGACGTTTAGGTCACTCAAACAGGTCCTCGGCATCCTCGCCACATCTACTCATTTCGACCGACCACCGGTCTCTCGGACATACCCAAACCCAAATACAACTGCCATACCACCAGTCCACGGCACCACATGGAACCACCAACATTCACCACTTCTTGTAAAATAGCTTCTTTACCAAGGCATCAATACCAACGAGAATCTCACACTTAACAAAAATAACAACTACTACTACTACTACTACAACCGACCTTCCCGAAATTCATTATCTCCGCAATAACACTATACCAAATACAACTTAAACGGTCGTCTTCAATGGAAAGCAGTCCCAATGTCACTACTCCAGTTGTTACCACACATTGTTCATGCGAAAAACAAAACAACCAAATCTCAGTCCCATTCATTGTGGCATAATACCACAAATCACACACCCATTTGCAAAATCGCATATGTTGCACGAATAAACCATATGAGAACAAGCTGGCAAATGCCACATAAGAATTCCGAAAACATACAATGCAAGAATTTCAATTCAACCGACACAGTTAAACACATCCATACGGACTCGGTGTCTTATCACACAAAATGTTACACAGCTTGCAGATTGTTCATCGAAAATTCAAGTATGAACAACTAATCTGACCATGTAGGGAATTCATGTCGCCCTCTCTTTTTGTACCCAAATCGATCGCCACAAGTAGGCGAGATCTTCAGCACTCAAGGGCTATCTACGCTCAATAGATAGATACACGACTAAATGAGAACGCTGTAGTTCCAGCGACTCAACAGGACGATGGATTGTTGGTTATCACGCAGTCTCAAGTCTCATGGTCAACCTTGTTCATCCTCGTTCACCGTGCATATTCCAGTGAATCCATGCAAATACTCTATCCAGCTAAGCCCTCTAGCCACATTCGTTCTCCTTTTTCATTTTACGATTTACCATTACCATATTCAAAATCAAACCTACAAACCAATCACATCTACTTCCACATCTGAACACATTCTTCAACGAACGGACAATTAGCAGAACTAATTACATGGAATCCTATCTCAATCACATCGATCCGAAACCCGGTCTCTTCTCCGTTCATGCATTGGGAAACTAATTGGAACTAGGTATACGAACAAATAGATTACTCGATCAGTCCACACTATTATCACGCCTATTAGATATCGGTAGTGGTCGAGTAGTTTAGAGTGTGTGAACTCAGGAGTTTGAATCCCGTCACCGACAGTCACTTTGGTGATAGGCAGTAACCTACTGTCATTCGGCTCGTAACCACACCTGACTTGTCTTGATTTTATGTGATCCTCCTTCACTCAGAGTCTCACGGTCTGGTTACCAGACCATACCTAGGACTGCAGTGGGCCTTCGGATTCATGGGGAATACCGCATTCAATGCACTCATGCGCAAATACACAATATAAGATAGGTCCAACCTTCAGTGGTTCTCCACTACAAATCTCAATACCACAGATCTCTTCCGAGTGTATCGAAACATCCATGCGCCATTTGAAATGTTATGGTAGAATTCTTATTCTTTAATAACATAGTATCGACAACCTATCAACGATTTCGACTACGCTGTGTTATTGAATAATGAAAAATTTGACATCACAGATCCCGATTCGCGAGTAAATTGCACTAAGCGATTATAGTCACTACGCAATATAACCGCTCACACTGCACTAATGCGACAACATGAAACCATGACCTAACCAGTAACTCTGTACTATAATTCTACTTCATCAACACTTAAAACATCAAACCGAATAAACTCCGTAGGTTGTCAGATAGAACATCATTACAAACCTAACCAAAACAAAGACAGTCTTCGTTACCCCCGTGTTATTTCATTCAACAATAAAACGAATCTAGGAGGGAAACAACTAGACACAAAGATAACTTTGCTAGGACACCATGAATTCGGAGGTCAACATTACCATGCAATACTATGGTACGTCCATCCAACATCGAATTGGTGAAAAATGTGCTCTCCAATAAATAGCCACTCTCTCAAAGTCAAATGCTTGCAATGCATCATATGCGAATACCCCATTCCACTCATCACCCCCTTGGCAGTCGTCGGTGGTAAGTTTGTGGATAAACAAAGAACCATTCGTTCGAAGACCTGACCTACGGATGTTAGACCGAAAATCCATGGGGCAAACGATTATCGTCCCCAGTGAGTGACTGAATCTGAAGAGATGTCCCAGTGAGACCGTGTCACCATCTACTATCCCACCGGTTGTTCGACGTTGGTCGAAGTCCCACAATGTCAAGTCTCGCGCATCAGGTTCAAAACCCCAACAGCATCGTTCAACTAGGATCGAAAATACAACTACACTGTTGCTCAGCATGCTGACATATTGGATTGATAAGAAGGATACAGCGATACAAAGGAGTTCAAAGTTCCCCAACAAAACGCATTGCACCATCGTTTCTATGATGTCCAACCCAAATCCCCTATCACTGCACTCACTCATGTGAAATCATGGATTTGAAAGAAAAATACAGTTTATATCTCCGAGAACAACTCACAACCTTTTCTTATCAAACTTATCACAACAAACAGTCCATACAGTTTTCAAAAAACAATACGTTCAAATGAGAAACAAACCAACAACAATTACCGTCACATCCGTCTTCATCCATTCTAAACGAAACCAACTCTGAGACAACAACCGAAATTTCAGACAGACTACGCATTTGCAAATCAACATTCTCATGCAATTCCCCTATGCCATCCTATGCAGCATCCACTTAGATCTGTGTATAGCACACGTGAAGTTCCCATAAAAAACAATTTCCATCTACATTCAATCATCTGTTCTTACCTGGTAGATTACTCTTTGGTAGAATTTTATTGTTTAACAAGACGGCGTAGTCGAAATGGTTGGTAGGTTGTCGACGTTTATGTCACTCAAACAGGTCCTCGGCATCCTCGCCACATCTACTCATTTCGACCGACCACCGGTCTCTCGGACATACCCAAACCCAAATACAACTGCCATACCACCAGTCCACGGCACCACATGGAACCACCAACATTCACCACTTCTTGTAAAATAGCTTCTTTACCAAGGCATCAATACCAACGAGAATCTCACACTTAACAAAAATAACAACTACTACTACTACTACTACTACTACTACTACAACCGACCTTCCCGAAATTCATTATCTCCGCAATAACACTATACCAAATACAACTTAAACGGTCGTCTTCAATGGAAAGCAGTCCCAATGTCACTACTCCAGTTGTTACCACACATTGTTCATGCGAAAAACAAAACAACCAAATCTCAGTCCCATTCATTGTGGCATAATACCACAAATCACACACCCATTTGCAAAATCGCATATGTTGCACGAATAAACCATATGAGAACAAGCTGGCAAATGCCACATAAGAATTCCGAAAACATACAATGCAAGAATTTCAATTCAACCGACACAGTTAAACACATCCATACGGACTCGGTGTCTTATCACACAAAATGTTACACAGCTTGCAGATTGTTCATCGAAAATTCAAGTATGAACAACTAATCTGACCATGTAGGGAATTCATGTCGCCCTCTCTTTTTGTACCCAAATCGATCGCCACAAGTAGGCGAGATCTTCAGCACTCAAGGGCTATCTACGCTCAATAGATAGATACACGACTAAATGAGAACGCTGTAGTTCCAGCGACTCAACAGGACGATGGATTGTTGGTTATCACGCAGTCTCAAGTCTCATGGTCAACCTTGTTCATCCTCGTTCACCGTGCATATTCCAGTGAATCCATGCAAATACTCTATCCAGCTAAGCCCTCTAGCCACATTCGTTCTCCTTTTTCATTTTACGATTTACCATTACCATATTCAAAATCAAACCTACAAACCAATCACATCTACTTCCACATCTGAACACATTCTTCAACGAACGGACAATTAGCAGAACTAATTACATGGAATCCTATCTCAATCACATCGATCCGAAACCCGGTCTCTTCTCCGTTCATGCATTGGGAAACTAATTGGAACTAGGTATACGAACAAATAGATTACTCGATCAGTCCACACTATTATCACGCCTATTAGATATCGGTAGTGGTCGAGTAGTTTAGAGTGTGTGAACTCAGGAGTTTGAATCCCGTCACCGACAGTCACTTTGGTGATAGGCAGTAACCTACTGTCATTCGGCTCGTAACCACACCTGACTTGTCTTGATTTTATGTGATCCTCCTTCACTCAGAGTCTCACGGTCTGGTTACCAGACCATACCTAGGACTGCAGTGGGCCTTCGGATTCATGGGGAATACCGCATTCAATGCACTCATGCGCAAATACACAATATAAGATAGGTCCAACCTTCAGTGGTTCTCCACTACAAATCTCAATACCACAGATCTCTTCCGAGTGTATCGAAACATCCATGCGCCATTTGAAATGTTATGGTAGAATTCTTATTCTTTAATAACATAGTATCGACAACCTATCAACGATTTCGACTACGCTGTGTTATTGAATAATGAAAAATTTGACATCACAGATCCCGATTCGCGAGTAAATTGCACTAAGCGATTATAGTCACTACGCAATATAACCGCTCACACTGCACTAATGCGACAACATGAAACCATGACCTAACCAGTAACTCTGTACTATAATTCTACTTCATCAACACTTAAAACATCAAACCGAATAAACTCCGTAGGTTGTCAGATAGAACATCATTACAAACCTAACCAAAACAAAGACAGTCTTCGTTACCCCCGTGTTATTTCATTCAACAATAAAACGAATCTAGGAGGGAAACAACTAGACACAAAGATAACTTTGCTAGGACACCATGAATTCGGAGGTCAACATTACCATGCAATACTATGGTACGTCCATCCAACATCGAATTGTTGAAAAATGTGCTCTCCAATAAATAGCCACTCTCTCAAAGTCAAATGCTTGAAATGCATCATATGCGAATACCCCATTCCACTCATCACCCCCTTGGCAGTCATCGGTGGTAAGTTTGTGGATAAACAAAGAACCATTCGTTCGAAGACCTGACCTACGGATGTTAGACCGAAAATCCATGGGGCAAACGATTATCGTCCCCAGTGAGTGACTGAATCTGAAGAGATGTCCCAGTGAGACCGTGTCACCATCTACTATCCCACCGGTTGTTCGACGTTGGTCGAAGTCCCACAATGTCAAGTCTCGCGCATCAGGTTCAAAACCCCAACAGCATCGTTCAACTAGGATCGAAAATACAACTACACTGTTGCTCAGCATGCTGACATATTGGATTGATAAGAAGGATACAGCGATACAAAGGAGTTCAAAGTTCCCCAACAAAACGCATTGCACCATCGTTTCTATGATGTCCAACCCAAATCCCCTATCACTGCACTCACTCATGTGAAATCATGGATTTGAAAGAAAAATACAGTTTATATCTCCGAGAACAACTCACAACCTTTTCTTATCAAACTTATCACAACAAACAGTCCATACAGTTTTCAAAAAACAATACGTTCAAATGAGAAACAAACCAACAACAATTACCGTCACATCCGTCTTCATCCATTCTAAACGAAACCAACTCTGAGACAACAACCGAAATTTCAGACAGACTACGCATTTGCAAATCAACATTCTCATGCAATTCCCCTATGCCATCCTATGCAGCATCCACTTAGATCTGTGTATAGCACATGTGAAGTTCCCATAAAAAACAATTTCCATCTACATTCAATCATCTGTTCTTACCGGGTAGATTACTCTTTCCTAATGCACCATCGTCTATCTAACAAAAGTAAAGTTTACCTTCAGATACATCGCCATATACACACGATGACTTCTTATCCCTATCGAGAAGGCATTTTTCGTAATGCATTTATTAACTAGAGCACTGTCGGATAGCTTCGAAGATCAGTTTCTCCTCAATCAACACATCAGCAACAGCCTCAATTATACCCAATGGTTTCAGTACGTCACCATCATCAGTTGGAGTGTTATCGAATGTGTCCACTGATCTGTCTGCACATGAGTGAAGAAATTAGCGATCAGATCTCTCCACTCAAATCCTGATTCGCCAAGGACAAGTTGCATAATCAAGCTCCCAATGTCTAACATATACATAAGAGCTAGCTATCTACTTACCTAGCATTTTATCGTGAACAAACAAAAAAATCAATTGGGTCGGCAAACACTACTGCTACCACTACTACGTCCAACAGCACAGAAATAAACTGAAAAACAAACTACCATGAAACACATCACAACCCACAATGATAATGTTACACAGCATGCAGATTGCTCATCAGAAATTCAACTATGAACAACTATCTGACCATATGATTCGTGTCGCCCACCACATCGATCGGAACAATCGCCGCAAAAGCAAGGCGAGAAGTCCCACACATGGGCCAATTAACTACACTTAGATCACACAACATATTGGAACTCAGCAAGCAACCGTCACAACCGAGAAAAAAACAGATTAACCATCAATGGTCATATACTGAATCCATTCAAATTGCCTAAACATTAACAATAACAACTTCCACGTGCAAACTACTACCGACGCAACGTGCACAAACAACATCCGATTGGCCAGTCATTATAAATCAGCCAGTCCATATACTCACTCAAACAGTTCCTCGGCATCCTCGCCACATCTACTCATTTCGACCGACCACCGGTCTCTCGGACATACCCAAACCCAAATACAACTGCCATACCACCAGTCCACGGCACCACATGGAACCACCAACATTCACCACTTCTTGTAAAATAGCTTCTTTACCAAGGCATCAATACCAACGAGAATCTCACACTTAACAAAAATAACAACAACTACTACTACTACTACTACTACAACCGACCTTCCCGAAATTCATTATCTCCGCAATAACACTATACCAAATACAACTTAAACGGTCGTCTTCAATGGAAAGCAGTCCCAATGTCACTACTCCAGTTGTTACCACACATTGTTCATGCGAAAAACAAAACAACCAAATCTCAGTCCCATTCATTGTGGCATAATACCACAAATCACACACCCATTTGCAAAATCGCATATGTTGCACGAATAAACCATATGAGAACAAGCTGGCAAATGCCACATAAGAATTCCGAAAACATACAATGCAAGAATTTCAATTCAACCGACACAGTTAAACACATCCATACGGACTCGGTGTCTTATCACACAAAATGTTACACAGCTTGCAGATTGTTCATCGAAAATTCAAGTATGAACAACTAATCTGACCATGTAGGGAATTCATGTCGCCCTCTCTTTTTGTACCCAAATCGATCGCCACAAGTAGGCGAGATCTTCAGCACTCAAGGGCTATCTACGCTCAATAGATAGATACACGACTAAATGAGAACGCTGTAGTTCCAGCGACTCAACAGGACGATGGATTGTTGGTTATCACGCAGTCTCAAGTCTCATGGTCAACCTTGTTCATCCTCGTTCACCGTGCATATTCCAGTGAATCCATGCAAATACTCTATCCAGCTAAGCCCTCTAGCCACATTCGTTCTCCTTTTTCATTTTACGATTTACCATTACCATATTCAAAATCAAACCTACAAACCAATCACATCTACTTCCACATCTGAACACATTCTTCAACGAACGGACAATTAGCAGAACTAATTACATGGAATCCTATCTCAATCACATCGATCCGAAACCCGGTCTCTTCTCCGTTCATGCATTGGGAAACTAATTGGAACTAGGTATACGAACAAATAGATTACTCGATCAGTCCACACTATTATCACGCCTATTAGATATCGGTAGTGGTCGAGTAGTTTAGAGTGTGTGAACTCAGGAGTTTGAATCCCGTCACCGACAGTCACTTTGGTGATAGGCAGTAACCTACTGTCATTCGGCTCGTAACCACACCTGACTTGTCTTGATTTTATGTGATCCTCCGTCACTCAGAGTCTCACGGTCTGGTTACCAGACCATACCTAGGACTGCAGTGGGCCTTCGGATTCATGGGGAATACCGCATTCAATGCACTCATGCGCAAATACACAATATAAGATAGGTCCAACCTTCAGTGGTTCTCCACTACAAATCTCAATACCACAGATCTCTTCCGAGTGTATCGAAACATCCATGCGCCATTTGAAATGTTATGGTAGAATTCTTATTCTTTAATAACATAGTATCGACAACCTATCAACGATTTCGACTACGCTGTGTTATTGAATAATGAAAAATTTGACATCACAGATCCCGATTCGCGAGTAAATTGCACTAAGCGATTATAGTCACTACGCAATATAACCGCTCACACTGCACTAATGCGACAACATGAAACCATGACCTAACCAGTAACTCTGTACTATAATTCTACTTCATCAACACTTAAAACATCAAACCGAATAAACTCCGTAGGTTGTCAGATAGAACATCATTACAAACCTAACCAAAACAAAGACAGTCTTCGTTACCCCCGTCTTATTTCATTCAACAATAAAACGAATCTAGGAGGGAAACAACTAGACACAAAGATAACTTTGCTAGGACACCATGAATTCGGAGGTCAACATTACCATGCAATACTATGGTACGTCCATCCAACATCGAATTGGTGAAAAATGTGCTCTCCAATAAATAGCCACTCTCTCAAAGTCAAATGCTTGAAATGCATCATATGCGAATACCCCATTCCACTCATCACCCCCTTGGCAGTCATCGGTGGTAAGTTTGTGGATAAACAAAGAACCATTCGTTCGAAGACCTGACCTACGGATGTTAGACCGAAAATCCATGGGGCAAACGATTATCGTCCCCAGTGAGTGACTGAATCTGAAGAGATGTCCCAGTGAGACCGTGTCACCATCTACTATCCCACCGGTTGTTCGACGTTGGTCGAAGTCCCACAATGTCAAGTCTCGCGCATCAGGTTCAAAACCCCAACAGCATCGTTCAACTAGGATCGAAAATACAACTACACTGTTGCTCAGCATGCTGACATATTGGATTGATAAGAAGGATACAGCGATACAAAGGAGTTCAAAGTTCCCCAACAAAACGCATTGCACCATCGTTTCTATGATGTCCAACCCAAATCCCCTATCACTGCACTCACTCATGTGAAATCATGGATTTGAAAGAAAAATACAGTTTATATCTCCGAGAACAACTCACAACCTTTTCTTATCAAACTTATCACAACAAACAGTCCATACAGTTTTCAAAAAACAATACGTTCAAATGAGAAACAAACCAACAACAATTACCGTCACATCCGTCTTCATCCATTCTAAACGAAACCAACTCTGAGACAACAACCGAAATTTCAGACAGACTACGCATTTGCAAATCAACATTCTCATGCAATTCCCCTATGCCATCCTATGCAGCATCCACTTAGATCTGTGTATAGCACATGTGAAGTTCCCATAAAAAACAATTTCCATCTACATTCAATCATCTGTTCTTACCGGGTAGATTACTCTTTCCTAATGCACCATCGTCTATCTAACAAAAGTAAAGTTTACCTTCAGATACATCGCCATATACACACGATGACTTCTTATCCCTATCGAGAAGGCATTTTTCGTAATGCATTTATTAACTAGAGCACTGTCGGATAGCTTCGAAGATCAGTTTCTCCTCAATCAACACATCAGCAACAGCCTCAATTATACCCAATGGTTTCAGTATGTCACCATCATCAGTTGGAGTGTTATCGAATGTGTCCACTGATCTGTCTGCACATGAGTGAAGAAATTAGCGATCAGATCTCTCCACTCAAATCCTGATTCGCCAAGGACAAGTTGCATAATCAAGCTCCCAATGTCTAACATATACATAAGAGCTAGCTATCTACTTACCTAGCATTTTATCGTGAACAAACAAAAAAATCAATTGGGTCGGCAAACACTACTGCTACCACTACTACGTCCAACAGCACAGAAATAAACTGAAAAACAAACTACCATGAAACACATCACAACCCACAATGATAATGTTACACAGCATGCAGATTGCTCATCAGAAATTCAACTATGAACAACTATCTGACCATATGATTCGTGTCGCCCACCACATCGATCGGAACAATCGCCGCAAAAGCAAGGCGAGAAGTCCCACACATGGGCCAATTAACTACACTTAGATCACACAACATATTGGAACTCAGCAAGCAACCGTCACAACCGAGAAAAAAACAGATTAACCATCAATGGTCATATACTGAATCCATTCAAATTGCCTAAACATTAACAATAACAACTTCCACGTGCAAACTACTACCGACGCAACGTGCACAAACAACATCCGATTGGCCAGTCATTATAAATCAGCCAGTCCATATACTCACTCAAACAGTTCCTCGGCATCCTCGCCACATCTACTCATTTCGACCGACCACCGGTCTCTCGGACATACCCAAACCCAAATACAACTGCCATACCACCAGTCCACGGCACCACATGGAACCACCAACATTCACCACTTCTTGTAAAATAGCTTCTTTACCAAGGCATCAATACCAACGAGAATCTCACACTTAACAAAAATAACAACAACTACTACTACTACTACTACTACAACCGACCTTCCCGAAATTCATTATCTCCGCAATAACACTATACCAAATACAACTTAAACGGTCGTCTTCAATGGAAAGCAGTCCCAATGTCACTACTCCAGTTGTTACCACACATTGTTCATGCGAAAAACAAAACAACCAAATCTCAGTCCCATTCATTGTGGCATAATACCACAAATCACACACCCATTTGCAAAATCGCATATGTTGCACGAATAAACCATATGAGAACAAGCTGGCAAATGCCACATAAGAATTCCGAAAACATACAATGCAAGAATTTCAATTCAACCGACACAGTTAAACACATCCATACGGACTCGGTGTCTTATCACACAAAATGTTACACAGCTTGCAGATTGTTCATCGAAAATTCAAGTATGAACAACTAATCTGACCATGTAGGGAATTCATGTCGCCCTCTCTTTTTGTACCCAAATCGATCGCCACAAGTAGGCGAGATCTTCAGCACTCAAGGGCTTTCTACGCTCAATAGATAGATACACGACTAAATGAGAACGCTGTAGTTCCAGCGACTCAACAGGACGATGGATTGTTGGTTATCACGCAGTCTCAAGTCTCATGGTCAACCTTGTTCATCCTCGTTCACCGTGCATATTCCAGTGAATCCATGCAAATACTCTATCCAGCTAAGCCCTCTAGCCACATTCGTTCTCCTTTTTCATTTTACGATTTACCATTACCATATTCAAAATCAAACCTACAAACCAATCACATCTACTTCCACATCTGAACACATTCTTCAACGAACGGACAATTAGCAGAACTAATTACATGGAATCCTATCTCAATCACATCGATCCGAAACCCGGTCTCTTCTCCGTTCATGCGTTGGGAAACTAATTGGAACCAGGTATACGAACAAATAGATTACTCGATCAGTCCACACTATTATCACGCCTAATAGATATCGGTGGTGGTCGAGTAGTTTAGAGTGTGTGAACTCAGGAGTTTGAATCCCGTCACCGACAGTCACTTTGGTGATAGGCAGTAACCTACTGTCATTCGGCTCGTAACCACACCTGACTTGTCTTGATTTTATGTGATCCTCCGTCACTCAGAGTCTCACGGTCTGGTTACCAGACCATACCTAGGACTGCAGTGGGCCTTCGGATTCATGGGGAATACCGCATTCAATGCACTCATGCGCAAATACACAATATAAGATAGGTCCAACCTTCAGTGGTTCTCCACTACAAATCTCAATACCACAGATCTCTTCCGAGTGTATCGAAACATCCATGCGCCATTTGAAATGTTATGGTAGAATTCTTATTCTTTAATAACATAGTATCGACAACCTATCAACGATTTCGACTACGCTGTGTTATTGAATAATGAAAAATTTGACATCACAGATCCCGATTCGCGAGTAAATTGCACTAAGCGATTATAGTCACTACGCAATATAACCGCTCACACTGCACTAATGCGACAACATGAAACCATGACCTAACCAGTAACTCTGTACTATAATTCTACTTCATCAACACTTAAAACATCAAACCGAATAAACTCCGTAGGTTGTCAGATAGAACATCATTACAAACCTAACCAAAACAAAGACAGTCTTCGTTACCCCCGTGTTATTTCATTCAACAATAAAACGAATCTAGGAGGGAAACAACTAGACACAAAGATAACTTTGCTAGGACACCATGAATTCGGAGGTCAACATTACCATGCAATACTATGGTACGTCCATCCAACATCGAATTGGTGAAAAATGTGCTCTCCAATAAATAGCCACTCTCTCAAAGTCAAATGCTTGAAATGCATCATATGCGAATACCCCATTCCACTCATCACCCCCTTGGCAGTCATCGGTGGTAAGTTTGTGGATAAACAAAGAACCATTCGTTCGAAGACCTGACCTACGGATGTTAGACCGAAAATCCATGGGGCAAACGATTATCGTCCCCAGTGAGTGACTGAATCTGAAGAGATGTCCCAGTGAGACCGTGTCACCATCTACTATCCCACCGGTTGTTCGACGTTGGTCGAAGTCCCACAATGTCAAGTCTCGCGCATCAGGTTCAAAACCCCAACAGCATCGTTCAACTAGGATCGAAAATACAACTACACTGTTGCTCAGCATGCTGACATATTGGATTGATAAGAAGGATACAGCGATACAAAGGAGTTCAAAGTTCCCCAACAAAACGCATTGCACCATCGTTTCTATGATGTCCAACCCAAATCCCCTATCACTGCACTCACTCATGTGAAATCATGGATTTGAAAGAAAAATACAGTTTATATCTCCGAGAACAACTCACAACTTTTTCTTATCAAACTTATCACAACAAACAGTCCATACAGTTTTCAAAAAACAATACGTTCAAATGAGAAACAAACCAACAACAATTACCGTCACATCCGTCTTCATCCATTCTAAACGAAACCAACTCTGAGACAACAACCGAAATTTCAGACAGACTACGCATTTGCAAATCAACATTCTCATGCAATTCCCCTATGCCATCCTATGCAGCATCCACTTAGATCTGTGTATAGCACATGTGAAGTTCCCATAAAAAACAATTTCCATCTACATTCAATCATCTGTTCTTACCGGGTAGATTACTCTTTCCTAATGCACCATCGTCTATCTAACAAAAGTAAAGTTTACCTTCAGATACATCGCCATATACACACGATGACTTCTTATCCCTATCGAGAAGGCATTTTTCGTAATGCATTTATTAACTAGAGCACTGTCGGATAGCTTCGAAGATCAGTTTCTCCTCAATCAACACATCAGCAACAGCCTCAATTATACCCAATGGTTTCAGTACGTCACCATCATCAGTTGGAGTGTTATCGAATGTGTCCACTGATCTGTCTGCACATGAGTGAAGAAATTAGCGATCAGATCTCTCCACTCAAATCCTGATTCGCCAAGGACAAGTTGCATAATCAAGCTCCCAATGTCTAACATATACATAAGAGCTAGCTATCTACTTACCTAGCATTTTATCGTGAACAAACAAAAAAATCAATTGGGTCGGCAAACACTACTGCTACCACTACTACGTCCAACAGCACAGAAATAAACTGAAAAACAAACTACCATGAAACACATCACAACCCACAATGATAATGTTACACAGCATGCAGATTGCTCATCAGAAATTCAACTATGAACAACTATCTGACCATATGATTCGTGTCGCCCACCACATCGATCGGAACAATCGCCGCAAAAGCAAGGCGAGAAGTCCCACACATGGGCCAATTAACTACACTTAGATCACACAACATATTGGAACTCAGCAAGCAACCGTCACAACCGAGAAAAAAACAGATTAACCATCAATGGTCATATACTGAATCCATTCAAATTGCCTAAACATTAACAATAACAACTTCCACGTGCAAACTACTACCGACGCAACGTGCACAAACAACATCCGATTGGCCAGTCATTATAAATCAGCCAGTCCATATACTCACTCAAACAGTTCCTCGGCATCCTCGCCACATCTACTCATTTCGACCGACCACCGGTCTCTCGGACATACCCAAACCCAAATACAACTGCCATACCACCAGTCCACGGCACCACATGGAACCACCAACATTCACCACTTCTTGTAAAATAGCTTCTTTACCAAGGCATCAATACCAACGAGAATCTCACACTTAACAAAAATAACAACAACTACTACTACTACTACTACTACAACCGACCTTCCCGAAATTCATTATCTCCGCAATAACACTATACCAAATACAACTTAAACGGTCGTCTTCAATGGAAAGCAGTCCCAATGTCACTACTCCAGTTGTTACCACACATTGTTCATGCGAAAAACAAAACAACCAAATCTCAGTCCCATTCATTGTGGCATAATACCACAAATCACACACCCATTTGCAAAATCGCATATGTTGCACGAATAAACCATATGAGAACAAGCTGGCAAATGCCACATAAGAATTCCGAAAACATACAATGCAAGAATTTCAATTCAACCGACACAGTTAAACACATCCATACGGACTCGGTGTCTTATCACACAAAATGTTACACAGCTTGCAGATTGTTCATCGAAAATTCAAGTATGAACAACTAATCTGACCATGTAGGGAATTCATGTCGCCCTCTCTTTTTGTACCCAAATCGATCGCCACAAGTAGGCGAGATCTTCAGCACTCAAGGGCTATCTACGCTCAATAGATAGATACACGACTAAATGAGAACGCTGTAGTTCCAGCGACTCAACAGGACGATGGATTGTTGGTTATCACGCAGTCTCAAGTCTCATGGTCAACCTTGTTCATCCTCGTTCACCGTGCATATTCCAGTGAATCCATGCAAATACTCTATCCAGCTAAGCCCTCTAGCCACATTCGTTCTCCTTTTTCATTTTACGATTTACCATTACCATATTCAAAATCAAACCTACAAACCAATCACATCTACTTCCACATCTGAACACATTCTTCAACGAACGGACAATTAGCAGAACTAATTACATGGAATCCTATCTCAATCACATCGATCCGAAACCCGGTCTCTTCTCCGTTCATGCATTGGGAAACTAATTGGAACTAGGTATACGAACAAATAGATTACTCGATCAGTCCACACTATTATCACGCCTATTAGATATCGGTAGTGGTCGAGTAGTTTAGAGTGTGTGAACTCAGGAGTTTGAATCCCGTCACCGACAGTCACTTTGGTGATAGGCAGTAACCTACTGTCATTCGGCTCGTAACCACACCTGACTTGTCTTGATTTTATGTGATCCTCCTTCACTCAGAGTCTCACGGTCTGGTTACCAGACCATACCTAGGACTGCAGTGGGCCTTCGGATTCATGGGGAATACCGCATTCAATGCACTCATGCGCAAATACACAATATAAGATAGGTCCAACCTTCAGTGGTTCTCCACTACAAATCTCAATACCACAGATCTCTTCCGAGTGTATCGAAACATCCATGCGCCATTTGAAATGTTATGGTAGAATTCTTATTCTTTAATAACATAGTATCGACAACCTATCAACGATTTCGACTACGCTGTGTTATTGAATAATGAAAAATTTGACATCACAGATCCCGATTCGCGAGTAAATTGCACTAAGCGATTATAGTCACTACGCAATATAACCGCTCACACTGCACTAATGCGACAACATGAAACCATGACCTAACCAGTAACTCTGTACTATAATTCTACTTCATCAACACTTAAAACATCAAACCGAATAAACTCCGTAGGTTGTCAGATAGAACATCATTACAAACCTAACCAAAACAAAGACAGTCTTCGTTACCCCCGTGTTATTTCATTCAACAATAAAACGAATCTAGGAGGGAAACAACTAGACACAAAGATAACTTTGCTAGGACACCATGAATTCGGAGGTCAACATTACCATGCAATACTATGGTACGTCCATCCAACATCGAATTGGTGAAAAATGTGCTCTCCAATAAATAGCCACTCTCTCAAAGTCAAATGCTTGCAATGCATCATATGCGAATACCCCATTCCACTCATCACCCCCTTGGCAGTCGTCGGTGGTAAGTTTGTGGATAAACAAAGAACCATTCGTTCGAAGACCTGACCTACGGATGTTAGACCGAAAATCCATGGGGCAAACGATTATCGTCCCCAGTGAGTGACTGAATCTGAAGAGATGTCCCAGTGAGACCGTGTCACCATCTACTATCCCACCGGTTGTTCGACGTTGGTCGAAGTCCCACAATGTCAAGTCTCGCGCATCAGGTTCAAAACCCCAACAGCATCGTTCAACTAGGATCGAAAATACAACTACACTGTTGCTCAGCATGCTGACATATTGGATTGATAAGAAGGATACAGCGATACAAAGGAGTTCAAAGTTCCCCAACAAAACGCATTGCACCATCGTTTCTATGATGTCCAACCCAAATCCCCTATCACTGCACTCACTCATGTGAAATCATGGATTTGAAAGAAAAATACAGTTTATATCTCCGAGAACAACTCACAACCTTTTCTTATCAAACTTATCACAACAAACAGTCCATACAGTTTTCAAAAAACAATACGTTCAAATGAGAAACAAACCAACAACAATTACCGTCACATCCGTCTTCATCCATTCTAAACGAAACCAACTCTGAGACAACAACCGAAATTTCAGACAGACTACGCATTTGCAAATCAACATTCTCATGCAATTCCCCTATGCCATCCTATGCAGCATCCACTTAGATCTGTGTATAGCACACGTGAAGTTCCCATAAAAAACAATTTCCATCTACATTCAATCATCTGTTCTTACCGGGTAGATTACTCTTTCCTAATGCACCATCGTCTATCTAACAAAAGTAAAGTTTACCTTCAGATACATCGCCATATACACACGATGACTTCTTATCCCTATCGAGAAGGCATTTTTCGTAATGCATTTATTAACTAGAGCACTGTCGGATAGCTTCGAAGATCAGTTTCTCCTCAATCAACACATCAGCAACAGCCTCAATTATACCCAATGGTTTCAGTACGTCACCATCATCAGTTGGAGTGTTATCGAATGTGTCCACTGATCTGTCTGCACATGAGTGAAGAAATTAGCGATCAGATCTCTCCACTCAAATCCTGATTCGCCAAGGACAAGTTGCATAATCAAGCTCCCAATGTCTAACATATACATAAGAGCTAGCTATCTACTTACCTAGCATTTTATCGTGAACAAACAAAAAAATCAATTGGGTCGGCAAACACTACTGCTACCACTACTACGTCCAACAGCACAGAAATAAACTGAAAAACAAACTACCATGAAACACATCACAACCCACAATGATAATGTTACACAGCATGCAGATTGCTCATCAGAAATTCAACTATGAACAACTATCTGACCATATGATTCGTGTCGCCCACCACATCGATCGGAACAATCGCCGCAAAAGCAAGGCGAGAAGTCCCACACATGGGCCAATTAACTACACTTAGATCACACAACATATTGGAACTCAGCAAGCAACCGTCACAACCGAGAAAAAAACAGATTAACCATCAATGGTCATATACTGAATCCATTCAAATTGCCTAAACATTAACAATAACAACTTCCACGTGCAAACTACTACCGACGCAACGTGCACAAACAACATCCGATTGGCCAGTCATTATAAATCAGCCAGTCCATATACTCACTCAAACAGTTCCTCGGCATCCTCGCCACATCTACTCATTTCGACCGACCACCGGTCTCTCGGACATACCCAAACCCAAATACAACTGCCATACCACCAGTCCACGGCACCACATGGAACCACCAACATTCACCACTTCTTGTAAAATAGCTTCTTTACCAAGGCATCAATACCAACGAGAATCTCACACTTAACAAAAATAACAACAACTACTACTACTACTACTACTACAACCGACCTTCCCGAAATTCATTATCTCCGCAATAACACTATACCAAATACAACTTAAACGGTCGTCTTCAATGGAAAGCAGTCCCAATGTCACTACTCCAGTTGTTACCACACATTGTTCATGCGAAAAACAAAACAACCAAATCTCAGTCCCATTCATTGTGGCATAATACCACAAATCACACACCCATTTGCAAAATCGCATATGTTGCACGAATAAACCATATGAGAACAAGCTGGCAAATGCCACATAAGAATTCCGAAAACATACAATGCAAGAATTTCAATTCAACCGACACAGTTAAACACATCCATACGGACTCGGTGTCTTATCACACAAAATGTTACACAGCTTGCAGATTGTTCATCGAAAATTCAAGTATGAACAACTAATCTGACCATGTAGGGAATTCATGTCGCCCTCTCTTTTTGTACCCAAATCGATCGCCACAAGTAGGCGAGATCTTCAGCACTCAAGGGCTATCTACGCTCAATAGATAGATACACGACTAAATGAGAACGCTGTAGTTCCAGCGACTCAACAGGACGATGGATTGTTGGTTATCACGCAGTCTCAAGTCTCATGGTCAACCTTGTTCATCCTCGTTCACCGTGCATATTCCAGTGAATCCATGCAAATACTCTATCCAGCTAAGCCCTCTAGCCACATTCGTTCTCCTTTTTCATTTTACGATTTACCATTACCATATTCAAAATCAAACCTACAAACCAATCACATCTACTTCCACATCTGAACACATTCTTCAACGAACGGACAATTAGCAGAACTAATTACATGGAATCCTATCTCAATCACATCGATCCGAAACCCGGTCTCTTCTCCGTTCATGCATTGGGAAACTAATTGGAACTAGGTATACGAACAAATAGATTACTCGATCAGTCCACACTATTATCACGCCTATTAGATATCGGTAGTGGTCGAGTAGTTTAGAGTGTGTGAACTCAGGAGTTTGAATCCCGTCACCGACAGTCACTTTGGTGATAGGCAGTAACCTACTGTCATTCGGCTCGTAACCACACCTGACTTGTCTTGATTTTATGTGATCCTCCGTCACTCAGAGTCTCACGGTCTGGTTACCAGACCATACCTAGGACTGCAGTGGGCCTTCGGATTCATGGGGAATACCGCATTCAATGCACTCATGCGCAAATACACAATATAAGATAGGTCCAACCTTCAGTGGTTCTCCACTACAAATCTCAATACCACAGATCTCTTCCGAGTGTATCGAAACATCCATGCGCCATTTGAAATGTTATGGTAGAATTCTTATTCTTTAATAACATAGTATCGACAACCTATCAACGATTTCGACTACGCTGTGTTATTGAATAATGAAAAATTTGACATCACAGATCCCGATTCGCGAGTAAATTGCACTAAGCGATTATAGTCACTACGCAATATAACCGCTCACACTGCACTAATGCGACAACATGAAACCATGACCTAACCAGTAACTCTGTACTATAATTCTACTTCATCAACACTTAAAACATCAAACCGAATAAACTCCGTAGGTTGTCAGATAGAACATCATTACAAACCTAACCAAAACAAAGACAGTCTTCGTTACCCCCGTCTTATTTCATTCAACAATAAAACGAATCTAGGAGGGAAACAACTAGACACAAAGATAACTTTGCTAGGACACCATGAATTCGGAGGTCAACATTACCATGCAATACTATGGTACGTCCATCCAACATCGAATTGGTGAAAAATGTGCTCTCCAATAAATAGCCACTCTCTCAAAGTCAAATGCTTGAAATGCATCATATGCGAATACCCCATTCCACTCATCACCCCCTTGGCAGTCATCGGTGGTAAGTTTGTGGATAAACAAAGAACCATTCGTTCGAAGACCTGACCTACGGATGTTAGACCGAAAATCCATGGGGCAAACGATTATCGTCCCCAGTGAGTGACTGAATCTGAAGAGATGTCCCAGTGAGACCGTGTCACCATCTACTATCCCACCGGTTGTTCGACGTTGGTCGAAGTCCCACAATGTCAAGTCTCGCGCATCAGGTTCAAAACCCCAACAGCATCGTTCAACTAGGATCGAAAATACAACTACACTGTTGCTCAGCATGCTGACATATTGGATTGATAAGAAGGATACAGCGATACAAAGGAGTTCAAAGTTCCCCAACAAAACGCATTGCACCATCGTTTCTATGATGTCCAACCCAAATCCCCTATCACTGCACTCACTCATGTGAAATCATGGATTTGAAAGAAAAATACAGTTTATATCTCCGAGAACAACTCACAACCTTTTCTTATCAAACTTATCACAACAAACAGTCCATACAGTTTTCAAAAAACAATACGTTCAAATGAGAAACAAACCAACAACAATTACCGTCACATCCGTCTTCATCCATTCTAAACGAAACCAACTCTGAGACAACAACCGAAATTTCAGACAGACTACGCATTTGCAAATCAACATTCTCATGCAATTCCCCTATGCCATCCTATGCAGCATCCACTTAGATCTGTGTATAGCACATGTGAAGTTCCCATAAAAAACAATTTCCATCTACATTCAATCATCTGTTCTTACCGGGTAGATTACTCTTTCCTAATGCACCATCGTCTATCTAACAAAAGTAAAGTTTACCTTCAGATACATCGCCATATACACACGATGACTTCTTATCCCTATCGAGAAGGCATTTTTCGTAATGCATTTATTAACTAGAGCACTGTCGGATAGCTTCGAAGATCAGTTTCTCCTCAATCAACACATCAGCAACAGCCTCAATTATACCCAATGGTTTCAGTATGTCACCATCATCAGTTGGAGTGTTATCGAATGTGTCCACTGATCTGTCTGCACATGAGTGAAGAAATTAGCGATCAGATCTCTCCACTCAAATCCTGATTCGCCAAGGACAAGTTGCATAATCAAGCTCCCAATGTCTAACATATACATAAGAGCTAGCTATCTACTTACCTAGCATTTTATCGTGAACAAACAAAAAAATCAATTGGGTCGGCAAACACTACTGCTACCACTACTACGTCCAACAGCACAGAAATAAACTGAAAAACAAACTACCATGAAACACATCACAACCCACAATGATAATGTTACACAGCATGCAGATTGCTCATCAGAAATTCAACTATGAACAACTATCTGACCATATGATTCGTGTCGCCCACCACATCGATCGGAACAATCGCCGCAAAAGCAAGGCGAGAAGTCCCACACATGGGCCAATTAACTACACTTAGATCACACAACATATTGGAACTCAGCAAGCAACCGTCACAACCGAGAAAAAAACAGATTAACCATCAATGGTCATATACTGAATCCATTCAAATTGCCTAAACATTAACAATAACAACTTCCACGTGCAAACTACTACCGACGCAACGTGCACAAACAACATCCGATTGGCCAGTCATTATAAATCAGCCAGTCCATATACTCACTCAAACAGTTCCTCGGCATCCTCGCCACATCTACTCATTTCGACCGACCACCGGTCTCTCGGACATACCCAAACCCAAATACAACTGCCATACCACCAGTCCACGGCACCACATGGAACCACCAACATTCACCACTTCTTGTAAAATAGCTTCTTTACCAAGGCATCAATACCAACGAGAATCTCACACTTAACAAAAATAACAACAACTACTACTACTACTACTACTACAACCGACCTTCCCGAAATTCATTATCTCCGCAATAACACTATACCAAATACAACTTAAACGGTCGTCTTCAATGGAAAGCAGTCCCAATGTCACTACTCCAGTTGTTACCACACATTGTTCATGCGAAAAACAAAACAACCAAATCTCAGTCCCATTCATTGTGGCATAATACCACAAATCACACACCCATTTGCAAAATCGCATATGTTGCACGAATAAACCATATGAGAACAAGCTGGCAAATGCCACATAAGAATTCCGAAAACATACAATGCAAGAATTTCAATTCAACCGACACAGTTAAACACATCCATACGGACTCGGTGTCTTATCACACAAAATGTTACACAGCTTGCAGATTGTTCATCGAAAATTCAAGTATGAACAACTAATCTGACCATGTAGGGAATTCATGTCGCCCTCTCTTTTTGTACCCAAATCGATCGCCACAAGTAGGCGAGATCTTCAGCACTCAAGGGCTTTCTACGCTCAATAGATAGATACACGACTAAATGAGAACGCTGTAGTTCCAGCGACTCAACAGGACGATGGATTGTTGGTTATCACGCAGTCTCAAGTCTCATGGTCAACCTTGTTCATCCTCGTTCACCGTGCATATTCCAGTGAATCCATGCAAATACTCTATCCAGCTAAGCCCTCTAGCCACATTCGTTCTCCTTTTTCATTTTACGATTTACCATTACCATATTCAAAATCAAACCTACAAACCAATCACATCTACTTCCACATCTGAACACATTCTTCAACGAACGGACAATTAGCAGAACTAATTACATGGAATCCTATCTCAATCACATCGATCCGAAACCCGGTCTCTTCTCCGTTCATGCGTTGGGAAACTAATTGGAACCAGGTATACGAACAAATAGATTACTCGATCAGTCCACACTATTATCACGCCTAATAGATATCGGTGGTGGTCGAGTAGTTTAGAGTGTGTGAACTCAGGAGTTTGAATCCCGTCACCGACAGTCACTTTGGTGATAGGCAGTAACCTACTGTCATTCGGCTCGTAACCACACCTGACTTGTCTTGATTTTATGTGATCCTCCGTCACTCAGAGTCTCACGGTCTGGTTACCAGACCATACCTAGGACTGCAGTGGGCCTTCGGATTCATGGGGAATACCGCATTCAATGCACTCATGCGCAAATACACAATATAAGATAGGTCCAACCTTCAGTGGTTCTCCACTACAAATCTCAATACCACAGATCTCTTCCGAGTGTATCGAAACATCCATGCGCCATTTGAAATGTTATGGTAGAATTCTTATTCTTTAATAACATAGTATCGACAACCTATCAACGATTTCGACTACGCTGTGTTATTGAATAATGAAAAATTTGACATCACAGATCCCGATTCGCGAGTAAATTGCACTAAGCGATTATAGTCACTACGCAATATAACCGCTCACACTGCACTAATGCGACAACATGAAACCATGACCTAACCAGTAACTCTGTACTATAATTCTACTTCATCAACACTTAAAACATCAAACCGAATAAACTCCGTAGGTTGTCAGATAGAACATCATTACAAACCTAACCAAAACAAAGACAGTCTTCGTTACCCCCGTGTTATTTCATTCAACAATAAAACGAATCTAGGAGGGAAACAACTAGACACAAAGATAACTTTGCTAGGACACCATGAATTCGGAGGTCAACATTACCATGCAATACTATGGTACGTCCATCCAACATCGAATTGGTGAAAAATGTGCTCTCCAATAAATAGCCACTCTCTCAAAGTCAAATGCTTGAAATGCATCATATGCGAATACCCCATTCCACTCATCACCCCCTTGGCAGTCATCGGTGGTAAGTTTGTGGATAAACAAAGAACCATTCGTTCGAAGACCTGACCTACGGATGTTAGACCGAAAATCCATGGGGCAAACGATTATCGTCCCCAGTGAGTGACTGAATCTGAAGAGATGTCCCAGTGAGACCGTGTCACCATCTACTATCCCACCGGTTGTTCGACGTTGGTCGAAGTCCCACAATGTCAAGTCTCGCGCATCAGGTTCAAAACCCCAACAGCATCGTTCAACTAGGATCGAAAATACAACTACACTGTTGCTCAGCATGCTGACATATTGGATTGATAAGAAGGATACAGCGATACAAAGGAGTTCAAAGTTCCCCAACAAAACGCATTGCACCATCGTTTCTATGATGTCCAACCCAAATCCCCTATCACTGCACTCACTCATGTGAAATCATGGATTTGAAAGAAAAATACAGTTTATATCTCCGAGAACAACTCACAACTTTTTCTTATCAAACTTATCACAACAAACAGTCCATACAGTTTTCAAAAAACAATACGTTCAAATGAGAAACAAACCAACAACAATTACCGTCACATCCGTCTTCATCCATTCTAAACGAAACCAACTCTGAGACAACAACCGAAATTTCAGACAGACTACGCATTTGCAAATCAACATTCTCATGCAATTCCCCTATGCCATCCTATGCAGCATCCACTTAGATCTGTGTATAGCACATGTGAAGTTCCCATAAAAAACAATTTCCATCTACATTCAATCATCTGTTCTTACCGGGTAGATTACTCTTTCCTAATGCACCATCGTCTATCTAACAAAAGTAAAGTTTACCTTCAGATACATCGCCATATACACACGATGACTTCTTATCCCTATCGAGAAGGCATTTTTCGTAATGCATTTATTAACTAGAGCACTGTCGGATAGCTTCGAAGATCAGTTTCTCCTCAATCAACACATCAGCAACAGCCTCAATTATACCCAATGGTTTCAGTACGTCACCATCATCAGTTGGAGTGTTATCGAATGTGTCCACTGATCTGTCTGCACATGAGTGAAGAAATTAGCGATCAGATCTCTCCACTCAAATCCTGATTCGCCAAGGACAAGTTGCATAATCAAGCTCCCAATGTCTAACATATACATAAGAGCTAGCTATCTACTTACCTAGCATTTTATCGTGAACAAACAAAAAAATCAATTGGGTCGGCAAACACTACTGCTACCACTACTACGTCCAACAGCACAGAAATAAACTGAAAAACAAACTACCATGAAACACATCACAACCCACAATGATAATGTTACACAGCATGCAGATTGCTCATCAGAAATTCAACTATGAACAACTATCTGACCATATGATTCGTGTCGCCCACCACATCGATCGGAACAATCGCCGCAAAAGCAAGGCGAGAAGTCCCACACATGGGCCAATTAACTACACTTAGATCACACAACATATTGGAACTCAGCAAGCAACCGTCACAACCGAGAAAAAAACAGATTAACCATCAATGGTCATATACTGAATCCATTCAAATTGCCTAAACATTAACAATAACAACTTCCACGTGCAAACTACTACCGACGCAACGTGCACAAACAACATCCGATTGGCCAGTCATTATAAATCAGCCAGTCCATATACTCACTCAAACAGTTCCTCGGCATCCTCGCCACATCTACTCATTTCGACCGACCACCGGTCTCTCGGACATACCCAAACCCAAATACAACTGCCATACCACCAGTCCACGGCACCACATGGAACCACCAACATTCACCACTTCTTGTAAAATAGCTTCTTTACCAAGGCATCAATACCAACGAGAATCTCACACTTAACAAAAATAACAACTACTACTACTACTACTACTACTACAACCGACCTTCCCGAAATTCATTATCTCCGCAATAACACTATACCAAATACAACTTAAACGGTCGTCTTCAATGGAAAGCAGTCCCAATGTCACTACTCCAGTTGTTACCACACATTGTTCATGCGAAAAACAAAACAACCAAATCTCAGTCCCATTCATTGTGGCATAATACCACAAATCACACACCCATTTGCAAAATCGCATATGTTGCACGAATAAACCATATGAGAACAAGCTGGCAAATGCCACATAAGAATTCCGAAAACATACAATGCAAGAATTTCAATTCAACCGACACAGTTAAACACATCCATACGGACTCGGTGTCTTATCACACAAAATGTTACACAGCTTGCAGATTGTTCATCGAAAATTCAAGTATGAACAACTAATCTGACCATGTAGGGAATTCATGTCGCCCTCTCTTTTTGTACCCAAATCGATCGCCACAAGTAGGCGAGATCTTCAGCACTCAAGGGCTTTCTACGCTCAATAGATAGATACACGACTAAATGAGAACGCTGTAGTTCCAGCGACTCAACAGGACGATGGATTGTTGGTTATCACGCAGTCTCAAGTCTCATGGTCAACCTTGTTCATCCTCGTTCACCGTGCATATTCCAGTGAATCCATGCAAATACTCTATCCAGCTAAGCCCTCTAGCCACATTCGTTCTCCTTTTTCATTTTACGATTTACCATTACCATATTCAAAATCAAACCTACAAACCAATCACATCTACTTCCACATCTGAACACATTCTTCAACGAACGGACAATTAGCAGAACTAATTACATGGAATCCTATCTCAATCACATCGATCCGAAACCCGGTCTCTTCTCCGTTCATGCGTTGGGAAACTAATTGGAACCAGGTATACGAACAAATAGATTACTCGATCAGTCCACACTATTATCACGCCTAATAGATATTGGTGGTGGTCGAGTAGTTTAGAGTGTGTGAACTCAGGAGTTTGAATCCCGTCACCGACAGTCACTTTGGTGATAGGCAGTAACCTACTGTCATTCGGCTCGTAACCACACCTGACTTGTCTTGATTTTATGTGATCCTCCGTCACTCAGAGTCTCACGGTCTGGTTACCAGACCATACCTAGGACTGCAGTGGGCCTTCGGATTCATGGGGAATACCGCATTCAATGCACTCATGCGCAAATACACAATATAAGATAGGTCCAACCTTCAGTGGTTCTCCACTACAAATCTCAATACCACAGATCTCTTCCGAGTGTATCGAAACATCCATGCGCCATTTGAAATGTTATGGTAGAATTCTTATTCTTTAATAACATAGTATCGACAACCTATCAACGATTTCGACTACGCTGTGTTATTGAATAATGAAAAATTTGACATCACAGATCCCGATTCGCGAGTAAATTGCACTAAGCGATTATAGTCACTACGCAATATAACCGCTCACACTGCACTAATGCGACAACATGAAACCATGACCTAACCAGTAACTCTGTACTATAATTCTACTTCATCAACACTTAAAACATCAAACCGAATAAACTCCGTAGGTTGTCAGATAGAACATCATTACAAACCTAACCAAAACAAAGACAGTCTTCGTTACCCCCGTGTTATTTCATTCAACAATAAAACGAATCTAGGAGGGAAACAACTAGACACAAAGATAACTTTGCTAGGACACCATGAATTCGGAGGTCAACATTACCATGCAATACTATGGTACGTCCATCCAACATCGAATTGGTGAAAAATGTGCTCTCCAATAAATAGCCACTCTCTCAAAGTCAAATGCTTGCAATGCATCATATGCGAATACCCCATTCCACTCATCACCCCCTTGGCAGTCATCGGTGGTAAGTTTGTGGATAAACAAAGAACCATTCGTTCGAAGACCTGACCTACGGATGTTAGACCGAAAATCCATGGGGCAAACGATTATCGTCCCCAGTGAGTGACTGAATCTGAAGAGATGTCCCAGTGAGACCGTGTCACCATCTACTATCCCACCGGTTGTTCGACGTTGGTCGAAGTCCCACAATGTCAAGTCTCGCGCATCAGGTTCAAAACCCCAACAGCATCGTTCAACTAGGATCGAAAATACAACTACACTGTTGCTCAGCATGCTGACATATTGGATTGATAAGAAGGATACAGCGATACAAAGGAGTTCAAAGTTCCCCAACAAAACGCATTGCACCATCGTTTCTATGATGTCCAACCCAAATCCCCTATCACTGCACTCACTCATGTGAAATCATGGATTTGAAAGAAAAATACAGTTTATATCTCCGAGAACAACTCACAACTTTTTCTTATCAAACTTATCACAACAAACAGTCCATACAGTTTTCAAAAAACAATACGTTCAAATGAGAAACAAACCAACAACAATTACCGTCACATCCGTCTTCATCCATTCTAAACGAAACCAACTCTGAGACAACAACCGAAATTTCAGACAGACTACGCATTTGCAAATCAACATTCTCATGCAATTCCCCTATGCCATCCTATGCAGCATCCACTTAGATCTGTGTATAGCACATGTGAAGTTCCCATAAAAAACAATTTCCATCTACATTCAATCATCTGTTCTTACCGGGTAGATTACTCTTTCCTAATGCACCATCGTCTATCTAACAAAAGTAAAGTTTACCTTCAGATACATCGCCATATACACACGATGACTTCTTATCCCTATCGAGAAGGCATTTTTCGTAATGCATTTATTAACTAGAGCACTGTCGGATAGCTTCGAAGATCAGTTTCTCCTCAATCAACACATCAGCAACAGCCTCAATTATACCCAATGGTTTCAGTACGTCACCATCATCAGTTGGAGTGTTATCGAATGTGTCCACTGATCTGTCTGCACATGAGTGAAGAAATTAGCGATCAGATCTCTCCACTCAAATCCTGATTCGCCAAGGACAAGTTGCATAATCAAGCTCCCAATGTCTAACATATACATAAGAGCTAGCTATCTACTTACCTAGCATTTTATCGTGAACAAACAAAAAAATCAATTGGGTCGGCAAACACTACTGCTACCACTACTACGTCCAACAGCACAGAAATAAACTGAAAAACAAACTACCATGAAACACATCACAACCCACAATGATAATGTTACACAGCATGCAGATTGCTCATCAGAAATTCAACTATGAACAACTATCTGACCATATGATTCGTGTCGCCCACCACATCGATCGGAACAATCGCCGCAAAAGCAAGGCGAGAAGTCCCACACATGGGCCAATTAACTACACTTAGATCACACAACATATTGGAACTCAGCAAGCAACCGTCACAACCGAGAAAAAAACAGATTAACCATCAATGGTCATATACTGAATCCATTCAAATTGCCTAAACATTAACAATAACAACTTCCACGTGCAAACTACTACCGACGCAACGTGCACAAACAACATCCGATTGGCCAGTCATTATAAATCAGCCAGTCCATATACTCACTCAAACAGTTCCTCGGCATCCTCGCCACATCTACTCATTTCGACCGACCACCGGTCTCTCGGACATACCCAAACCCAAATACAACTGCCATACCACCAGTCCACGGCACCACATGGAACCACCAACATTCACCACTTCTTGTAAAATAGCTTCTTTACCAAGGCATCAATACCAACGAGAATCTCACACTTAACAAAAATAACAACTACTACTACTACTACTACTACTACAACCGACCTTCCCGAAATTCATTATCTCCGCAATAACACTATACCAAATACAACTTAAACGGTCGTCTTCAATGGAAAGCAGTCCCAATGTCACTACTCCAGTTGTTACCACACATTGTTCATGCGAAAAACAAAACAACCAAATCTCAGTCCCATTCATTGTGGCATAATACCACAAATCACACACCCATTTGCAAAATCGCATATGTTGCACGAATAAACCATATGAGAACAAGCTGGCAAATGCCACATAAGAATTCCGAAAACATACAATGCAAGAATTTCAATTCAACCGACACAGTTAAACACATCCATACGGACTCGGTGTCTTATCACACAAAATGTTACACAGCTTGCAGATTGTTCATCGAAAATTCAAGTATGAACAACTAATCTGACCATGTAGGGAATTCATGTCGCCCTCTCTTTTTGTACCCAAATCGATCGCCACAAGTAGGCGAGATCTTCAGCACTCAAGGGCTTTCTACGCTCAATAGATAGATACACGACTAAATGAGAACGCTGTAGTTCCAGCGACTCAACAGGACGATGGATTGTTGGTTATCACGCAGTCTCAAGTCTCATGGTCAACCTTGTTCATCCTCGTTCACCGTGCATATTCCAGTGAATCCATGCAAATACTCTATCCAGCTAAGCCCTCTAGCCACATTCGTTCTCCTTTTTCATTTTACGATTTACCATTACCATATTCAAAATCAAACCTACAAACCAATCACATCTACTTCCACATCTGAACACATTCTTCAACGAACGGACAATTAGCAGAACTAATTACATGGAATCCTATCTCAATCACATCGATCCGAAACCCGGTCTCTTCTCCGTTCATGCATTGGGAAACTAATTGGAACTAGGTATACGAACAAATAGATTACTCGATCAGTCCACACTATTATCACGCCTATTAGATATCGGTAGTGGTCGAGTAGTTTAGAGTGTGTGAACTCAGGAGTTTGAATCCCGTCACCGACAGTCACTTTGGTGATAGGCAGTAACCTACTGTCATTCGGCTCGTAACCACACCTGACTTGTCTTGATTTTATGTGATCCTCCGTCACTCAGAGTCTCACGGTCTGGTTACCAGACCATACCTAGGACTGCAGTGGGCCTTCGGATTCATGGGGAATACCGCATTCAATGCACTCATGCGCAAATACACAATATAAGATAGGTCCAACCTTCAGTGGTTCTCCACTACAAATCTCAATACCACAGATCTCTTCCGAGTGTATCGAAACATCCATGCGCCATTTGAAATGTTATGGTAGAATTCTTATTCTTTAATAACATAGTATCGACAACCTATCAACGATTTCGACTACGCTGTGTTATTGAATAATGAAAAATTTGACATCACAGATCCCGATTCGCGAGTAAATTGCACTAAGCGATTATAGTCACTACGCAATATAACCGCTCACACTGCACTAATGCGACAACATGAAACCATGACCTAACCAGTAACTCTGTACTATAATTCTACTTCATCAACACTTAAAACATCAAACCGAATAAACTCCGTAGGTTGTCAGATAGAACATCATTACAAACCTAACCAAAACAAAGACAGTCTTCGTTACCCCCGTGTTATTTCATTCAACAATAAAACGAATCTAGGAGGGAAACAACTAGACACAAAGATAACTTTGCTAGGACACCATGAATTCGGAGGTCAACATTACCATGCAATACTATGGTACGTCCATCCAACATCGAATTGGTGAAAAATGTGCTCTCCAATAAATAGCCACTCTCTCAAAGTCAAATGCTTGAAATGCATCATATGCGAATACCCCATTCCACTCATCACCCCCTTGGCAGTCATCGGTGGTAAGTTTGTGGATAAACAAAGAACCATTCGTTCGAAGACCTGACCTACGGATGTTAGACCGAAAATCCATGGGGCAAACGATTATCGTCCCCAGTGAGTGACTGAATCTGAAGAGATGTCCCAGTGAGACCGTGTCACCATCTACTATCCCACCGGTTGTTCGACGTTGGTCGAAGTCCCACAATGTCAAGTCTCGCGCATCAGGTTCAAAACCCCAACAGCATCGTTCAACTAGGATCGAAAATACAACTACACTGTTGCTCAGCATGCTGACATATTGGATTGATAAGAAGGATACAGCGATACAAAGGAGTTCAAAGTTCCCCAACAAAACGCATTGCACCATCGTTTCTATGATGTCCAACCCAAATCCCCTATCACTGCACTCACTCATGTGAAATCATGGATTTGAAAGAAAAATACAGTTTATATCTCCGAGAACAACTCACAACCTTTTCTTATCAAACTTATCACAACAAACAGTCCATACAGTTTTCAAAAAACAATACGTTCAAATGAGAAACAAACCAACAACAATTACCGTCACATCCGTCTTCATCCATTCTAAACGAAACCAACTCTGAGACAACAACCGAAATTTCAGACAGACTACGCGTTTGCAAATCAACATTCTCATGCAATTCCCCTATGCCATCCTATGCAGCATCCACTTAGATCTGTGTATAGCACATGTGAAGTTCCCATAAAAAACAATTTCCATCTACATTCAATCATCTGTTCTTACCTGGTAGATTACTCTTTGGTAGAATTTTATTGTTTAACAAGACGGCGTAGTCGAAATGGTTGGTAGGTTGTCGACGTTTAGGTCACTCAAACAGGTCCTCGGCATCCTCGCCACATCTACTCATTTCGACCGACCACCGGTCTCTCGGACATACCCAAACCCAAATACAACTGCCATACCACCAGTCCACGGCACCACATGGAACCACCAACATTCACCACTTCTTGTAAAATAGCTTCTTTACCAAGGCATCAATACCAACGAGAATCTCACACTTAACAAAAATAACAACTACTACTACTACTACTACTACTACAACCGACCTTCCCGAAATTCATTATCTCCGCAATAACACTATACCAAATACAACTTAAACGGTCGTCTTCAATGGAAAGCAGTCCCAATGTCACTACTCCAGTTGTTACCACACATTGTTCATGCGAAAAACAAAACAACCAAATCTCAGTCCCATTCATTGTGGCATAATACCACAAATCACACACCCATTTGCAAAATCGCATATGTTGCACGAATAAACCATATGAGAACAAGCTGGCAAATGCCACATAAGAATTCCGAAAACATACAATGCAAGAATTTCAATTCAACCGACACAGTTAAACACATCCATACGGACTCGGTGTCTTATCACACAAAATGTTACACAGCTTGCAGATTGTTCATCGAAAATTCAAGTATGAACAACTAATCTGACCATGTAGGGAATTCATGTCGCCCTCTCTTTTTGTACCCAAATCGATCGCCACGAGTAGGCGAGATCTTCAGCACTCAAGGGCTATCTACGCTCAATAGATAGATACACGACTAAATGAGAACGCTGTAGTTCCAGCGACTCAACAGGACGATGGATTGTTGGTTATCACGCAGTCTCAAGTCTCATGGTCAACCTTGTTCATCCTCGTTCACCGTGCATATTCCAGTGAATCCATGCAAATACTCTATCCAGCTAAGCCCTCTAGCCACATTCGTTCTCCTTTTTCATTTTACGATTTACCATTACCATATTCAAAATCAAACCTACAAACCAATCACATCTACTTCCACATCTGAACACATTCTTCAACGAACGGACAATTAGCAGAACTAATTACATGGAATCCTATCTCAATCACATCGATCCGAAACCCGGTCTCTTCTCCGTTCATGCATTGGGAAACTAATTGGAACTAGGTATACGAACAAATAGATTACTCGATCAGTCCACACTATTATCACGCCTATTAGATATCGGTAGTGGTCGAGTAGTTTAGAGTGTGTGAACTCAGGAGTTTGAATCCCGTCACCGACAGTCACTTTGGTGATAGGCAGTAACCTACTGTCATTCGGCTCGTAACCACACCTGACTTGTCTTGATTTTATGTGATCCTCCGTCACTCAGAGTCTCACGGTCTGGTTACCAGACCATACCTAGGACTGCAGTGGGCCTTCGGATTCATGGGGAATACCGCATTCAATGCACTCATGCGCAAATACACAATATAAGATAGGTCCAACCTTCAGTGGTTCTCCACTACAAATCTCAATACCACAGATCTCTTCCGAGTGTATCGAAACATCCATGCGCCATTTGAAATGTTATGGTAGAATTCTTATTCTTTAATAACATAGTATCGACAACCTATCAACGATTTCGACTACGCTGTGTTATTGAATAATGAAAAATTTGACATCACAGATCCCGATTCGCGAGTAAATTGCACTAAGCGATTATAGTCACTACGCAATATAACCGCTCACACTGCACTAATGCGACAACATGAAACCATGACCTAACCAGTAACTCTGTACTATAATTCTACTTCATCAACACTTAAAACATCAAACCGAATAAACTCCGTAGGTTGTCAGATAGAACATCATTACAAACCTAACCAAAACAAAGACAGTCTTCGTTACCCCCATGTTATTTCATTCAACAATAAAACGAATCTAGGAGGGAAACAACTAGACACAAAGATAACTTTGCTAGGACACCATGAATTCGGAGGTCAACATTACCATGCAATACTATGGTACGTCCATCCAACATCGAATTGGTGAAAAATGTGCTCTCCAATAAATAGCCACTCTCTCAAAGTCAAATGCTTGAAATGCATCATATGCGAATACCCCATTCCACTCATCACCCCCTTGGCAGTCGTCGGTGGTAAGTTTGTGGATAAACAAAGAACCATTCGTTCGAAGACCTGACCTACGGATGTTAGACCGAAAATCCATGGGGCAAACGATTATCGTCCCCAGTGAGTGACTGAATCTGAAGAGATGTCCCAGTGAGACCGTGTCACCATCTACTATCCCACCGGTTGTTCGACGTTGGTCGAAGTCCCACAATGTCAAGTCTCGCGCATCAGGTTCAAAACCCCAACAGCATCGTTCAACTAGGATCGAAAATACAACTACACTGTTGCTCAGCATGCTGACATATTGGATTGATAAGAAGGATACAGCGATACAAAGGAGTTCAAAGTTCCCCAACAAAACGCATTGCACCATCGTTTCTATGATGTCCAACCCAAATCCCCTATCACTGCACTCACTCATGTGAAATCATGGATTTGAAAGAAAAATACAGTTTATATCTCCGAGAACAACTCACAACCTTTTCTTATCAAACTTATCACAACAAACAGTCCATACAGTTTTCAAAAAACAATACGTTCAAATGAGAAACAAACCAACAACAATTACCGTCACATCCGTCTTCATCCATTCTAAACGAAACCAACTCTGAGACAACAACCGAAATTTCAGACAGACTACGCATTTGCAAATCAACATTCTCATGCAATTCCCCTATGCCATCCTATGCAGCATCCACTTAGATCTGTGTATAGCACATGTGAAGTTCCCATAAAAAACAATTTCCATCTACATTCAATCATCTGTTCTTACCTGGTAGATTACTCTTTGGTAGAATTTTATTGTTTAACAAGACGGCGTAGTCGAAATGGTTGGTAGGTTGTCGACGTTTAGGTCACTCAAACAGGTCCTCGGCATCCTCGCCACATCTACTCATTTCGACCGACCACCGGTCTCTCGGACATACCCAAACCCAAATACAACTGCCATACCACCAGTCCACGGCACCACATGGAACCACCAACATTCACCACTTCTTGTAAAATAGCTTCTTTACCAAGGCATCAATACCAACGAGAATCTCACACTTAACAAAAATAACAACTACTACTACTACTACTACAACCGACCTTCCCGAAATTCATTATCTCCGCAATAACACTATACCAAATACAACTTAAACGGTCGTCTTCAATGGAAAGCAGTCCCAATGTCACTACTCCAGTTGTTACCACACATTGTTCATGCGAAAAACAAAACAACCAAATCTCAGTCCCATTCATTGTGGCATAATACCACAAATCACACACCCATTTGCAAAATCGCATATGTTGCACGAATAAACCATATGAGAACAAGCTGGCAAATGCCACATAAGAATTCCGAAAACATACAATGCAAGAATTTCAATTCAACCGACACAGTTAAACACATCCATACGGACTCGGTGTCTTATCACACAAAATGTTACACAGCTTGCAGATTGTTCATCGAAAATTCAAGTATGAACAACTAATCTGACCATGTAGGGAATTCATGTCGCCCTCTCTTTTTGTACCCAAATCGATCGCCACAAGTAGGCGAGATCTTCAGCACTCAAGGGCTTTCTACGCTCAATAGATAGATACACGACTAAATGAGAACGCTGTAGTTCCAGCGACTCAACAGGACGAAGGGTTGTTGGTTATCACGCTGTCTGAAGTCTCGCTGTCATTTCTATCGTGAATCTGGAAGAAAGAGACTACCATCTGCGACTGCGTAATTTCAGTATGCTGGATAAGAAGAATATCTGCTTTTTATCAGACTGTTGCGCATATCAGAGGTCGACGGAGCATACAGCGTAGCCTGTAAAGCCGACTGCATTATTTTGGATAACTGGCAACTTGATTCGGAGATTTGGAGTGAGAAAGAAGCACATCGGTTCTCAGTGTTTCAGGTGTAGTAACGAGCCGGACGACAGTCGATTACTTCCTATCATCAAAGTGGTGATGGGATTCGAATATCCGACGTTTGAGGTATATAACCACCCCAAATCCATCGAGCCTTACCGGTCGAATCTGAGTGGCTTTCCCGAAAGGATGGAGAAATAATAGTTTTAGTAAGCTTCTCCTTTTGATACAGTGCTATGCATGACACGAACACAGTATAATCGCGATGAAATTTTTTCCGGGTCGTTTAACTACCCTATAGATTGTGCTGACCTGCAATCAATCTTTTACCGAAAAGAGTGCATCGGTGGTAATCAAATAAAAATAGCATTCTGAATTGGATGGAATTGGGTATGTAGTGGTAATGAAAACCAATGAAAAAAATGCACATCGAGACAATAAAGGAGTGTTTTTTGTTGTATTGGTTATAAATATCTGTACAGGATGAACAATGGAAAACCGTCGTATGAAAATGAGCATGACCTGGATGAAAAAGCATGCACAGTACGGACACTTATTTGCTGGTAGACGAGTCGAAGGGTGTTCGAACTGTGGGGAGTTCGCTGATTAATTCGATGCTGGACCGGTGACTATCATACGCGGGGCAATTGACATAGACATCAATTCTTGGAACAACAGTTTGCACGCGTAAGGCAATTTCACCAACGAGATCTGCGTAAAGAAGAAAAAGAAGAATGGTTTCATCTGTTTGTCAACAGCATTCGCATCAGATTAGACAACACTCCTGGGTTTTATATGAACATAAAAATAAATTCCAAAGAATTGATGTGAATCAGTGATTAAGCCAATTTATGAGAAAAGTGACAGGTCCTCCGAAGAGAATCACAGGAGAAAGTCTGATTACTACTCTCTGGTAATATTCTTCACTGCTTATCTAACGCTTACAAGTGAATTAGGCTGGAGGAGATTGTTTTAATCACATCTTCAGTATTCAACAAGTTTTAGAACACAAGCACACCTCTCGTAAGGTCAACATCTCTGTTTTTCTAAATCGCGGCGTTCAGCTATCACACGCACAGTTCTCTGGCGCTGGCTGTTGTTGAAGCATGCATCAAAGAAACTCATTTGCATCATAAACCCTTGCACATGAAAAGCTGAAACCAAGTTCGGGTTTACGGTGACCTTTCACTGGAGTTCACCACCAGAAACGGTGTACCTTGGGGCTGTCTTCTCTCTCTTCTGTTAAACGTTGTATTGAATAAGGTCTTGGATACCGCTCTCTTGTTATACGAAAATAGTGATATCGCGCTATTTCCAGATGGAAAAGTATCAGACGTTGAGTACGCAGACGACACAGTTCTTCCGAATGGAGCTGTAGGCTTTCTTTACCAGCTTGAATAACTACGTAACAATATTCGGTATGCGTTTCGCACCTTCAAAGTGGGTCGGTTCAACACTAAACCTTAGGGTATATGGCGAGAAATAAGCCAAGTAGATAAATTCTGTTATCCAAGAGCTTCATTTAACCAGAAGGTCGGAAATCGGATAAAATGTCATCGTGAACACAGAAAACGCGTTTAACTTTCATCAACCTGTCGTTTGTGGCGTTGATATGACATTCGTTCATCTACTAATGGGTCGAATGTACGCTGAAGCAGTTAAAGCAGTTCTGTGCAGTTCAGAAACGTGGCCACTAAGAGTGTAAAATGCATGGAGATTATCGGCACTCGATGATGGATGTCTTCGTAGCATTGCTCGAATCTGGTAGGAACACTATAGCAACAATACTGAGAGTATGCTTAAAGTATTAGGCACACCAAACAAATTACAAGATAAAATGGTAAATTTCGTCCGGCTAAGGTCATCGAGACTTGTGCTGCGCATGTCCTAGGATGGGATTTCTCGGCACACAATGTTCTTTGAGGCAGGTAGTGATCAAGGACGGACAGTCCACGATATGACAAGCCTTATCGGTGGACCCGACATTGTAGAACACGTTACACTTCCTGAATGGGGTCCGAGAGATCTTCCCATTCAATGGCTAGATACTTAACGGGACGTGGCTCAGAGACTCAATTAGTAGCGCTCCCGTATCCAAAAACATTTTTGTCGATTTTCTACCACTATCCGTAGTTCTTTTCCGACTCTCTTCATACTAATGTTTTTCTTCATCATTACTTCCCATTGAGGTTACCGCTGAGAGACGGTAACCAAAGCCGGTGCACCCAGTGCATGGCTGTTGGTTATTTGAACTGAACTGAACTGAGCTTAGGGCGTGTCAGACTTCGTGGTCAAGGTACAAGTCATCGACTCACTCGACAGTGAGATACGTTGGAGAATATGGATAGATATCACAATCATAAACATACAGATAGACACACAGACATACAGATAGACAGGTACAAACACATAAAGACACAGAAAGACGACGGACGGACAGGCAGGTAGGCAGATATACATACATACGAACGTATGTACGCACAAGACGAATGGGTTGAGATGTGTGATAACGAAAGAAAATTTCTGGAAAACAAAGAGTGGTACGCTTTTCGGCGATCAAACCCAATGTGACAAGCACACTCGATTCCGTCACTAAAAAACGTGCACGTAGACTGATATCCAAAGATCTGATAAAACGCCCTTTCTTCCCAATGGTCATTATGTATCTTATCTGGTACGACTAGAAATAGATCAAAAACAGCCACTGCCCAATCCGCACTGACCTGGGTGGTATTTTTGCAACTGCGACATTCGAAAGTCTTGTTGCGCTGATGAGCGACCGCAATTAGACCGCACAAATTACACACGTACACCTGATACGGGTCGCTGGCAAAGAACAAACGTTCGCGCAAGAACTGCGCGGCCCCGTGCGCAATCTGACAATCGCGTTCCATCTCGCCAAATCGGAGACCACCATCACGACTGCGTCCTTCCATCGGTTGTCGATTGAGGATTTGTACGGGACCGCGAGAACGGCTGTGAATTTTGTCATCCACCATGTGTTTCAGACGTTGGTAATAGGTTGGACCGAGAAAAATTTGTGAATTCAATTTGCGCCCGGTAAAACCGTTATACATGATTTCGTTCCCGGTGTGCTGGTACCCGTATTCTTGAAGAAGAACAGAAATTTTTCGCACATTCACAGCATCATTGAACGGTGTGGCATCACCAATTTCGCCCTTATTTGCACTGACCTTGCCCTAGGATGTGATTTAAGAAAGAACAATGAAATTTGGGCAAGATGTGAGTGACAGTAGCCCGTAAGTGAATAAAGAACCGACCAGACTGCTGTCTCGACAACTCATTCATTTAGACACATTCAGACAAACTAGGAACAAACTACACCAAAATAGCCCTAGTCAACTTACAAATGGCGCAGAGAGGGCGAGGACGTGAGTATATCAACTGCCAGAATGACGTCCATATCAAACCAGTTACTCCTATTAGGCTGGTCACCTGATATGGAACCTTTCCATTATCGAGCATTCATTTTCCAAGAAATTTGAAATCATGAAACATACTCCCACTCTACGGTTTTGCAGTTACGTACAATATTTCAGTATTTAAAAGAAAGACCAATAAATTGGTTTTTCACGACTTTCCGTTTGCAGCGTCTTTGGAACGTGTGATTTCCCCTAATATGATGAAATTTGATAAGTCTATGATGAAAACCTGTCGTAGAATAGATCTTAGGCTGAAGATTGGTAGAGTGTGCATTGATTTGTGAGTGACAAAACGTTAGCATTGCAAGTAAAACTGACTTTATGCATTTGTTGTTTTGATTTCAATGCTGGAGCGTAAAATATTAGCCCGCACAAAGTTTACCGAGAATACATCAGGTTATTTTGAGTTTCCTGATTGTGGAATTTCGTGTCAATCAATTGTGCCCTGAGGCTTAATCCAGGCCATAAACTGTGAGATGTTCCTAAAGGCAAACAGTGTGTGAACGCCTTAAAGCACCAACGAAACACAAGTAACAAAGAGATACAAAAAAAGAGAAGCGGGAAGACACTTGCTTGAGATAAACTGCATTAGCCTTATGCCAAATCATCTTTCATTACATGCTTGTGCATGAGTGCAGTGGGAGGGCAAAACCTTATATACTGGAAGGTCTACTACACTAATTAGGGATAAGTAGTAACCCGACCCTGAGACTTGGGAGGCAGAACCACATAAGGCCCTAGTAAGTCAAGTGTGGTTACAAGCCGGGCGACAGTGGATTACTGTCATAGCCTGACCGCCTCGTTGCTTCTTCCGGTCTTGGCCAACAAGTGCGAATAGAGCACAGAAAGGTAGACAATGGGCAGGTTCACGTGAAACATGTCCGAGCCGTCGAAAGTGGTGTAGAGCGATTACTTCGTTCAGAGGGCGGTTATCTGCACCAAACACCGGACGACCTCGGCATTGATCACCGGTTGTTTTCGCTAGACGTGATCTTTGGAGACATCAGTTGTCGAACACGGAAAGCAATTGAGCACTCTCAGCGTGGAGTAGCCAAGTCTTGCAACCGTCAAATTTGTGAAAAACATGCCACTGACATCACTGTCTGGCCACTTACGCATCTTGGTTTTAGACAAGCACAGTTCCATTGTATGGTGGTAATTTCAGTTCTGACGTGCTTTAATGATACAATGCAACCATAGTGCTGCATTGTGTATTGCCTACTTATAAGTAGTCGGAGTAACAATGCATGAATGGCTTACCTGAAGGCATTCGATCAAGTGGCCAATCGTCATACGACTGGGAATGGCGTGAGGATTGATAATCACGTCCGGAGTAATTCCTTCACACGTGAACGGCATATCTTCCTGCCGATATCGAATCCCGCATGTACCTTTCTGACCGTGTCGACTGGCAAATTTGTCTCCAACCTGTGGAGTTTTTGTGGTTCGCACACGGACTTTGCAGAATTTGTTTCCCTCATTGTTCCACGTGACCATTACCTGGTCCACAATACCGTACTCGCTACGACGCATGAAAACACTCGCATCACGTTTGGTGTAGCGTCGTTGGCCACCTTCGAGCTACAACAAGATAATTCAATTTCCGGCTGGTTATGAAACGAGAGAAAATCGCGGGTGGCCACAAAAAACACCATCAGCCACATGTATCATCAGAAAGAAAAAGTCGAAATAGTAAAAAAGGAGTATATTCAGTCAGTTAGAACGGAAGAAACAAGGCGTAGGTGTAGTAATGGAAATAAATAAATGAACTTTACTGAGTATGTCAGGACCGAACGACGTTCGGGGTGTATCGAAAAACGATGCACCATGTGATGTGTTAAACGAGATATAATGCCAGTAACACGGCGTTGTCGGTGGGTAACCGAACCGTCGGCTTATAATTCTCCACCGAAAACGCCGCGTTACTGACATTATATCTCGTTTAAACTTAACTGACATCAACAATACTGCCCAAATTCCTATATGCATTAGGTTATCTGAAACGACCCAGAATTTTGAGACCGGTGTTTTTCGAACTCGACGAACAGAAATTGCACTTGGATAAATTTTGGTAGAAAAGCAATTGGAAGATGGCTGATGCAATCTATGACTTATACAAAATCTAGGAGTACTATCAGCCCACCATTATCCCACATAACACTTTATGAACTGCGTGTGCAAGTAATTTACCAGATTAAAAACGGACAAGAAAAACTATAACAGAAAGAAGACCGGTCGCGAGATTGCAAGCACTTCATTTACTCTTGTTGACGCAAACGCAAAACGTCAGTATGTTCACAATGCACTAGGAAGGGATATAACAGTAAATTAAGCCAAAGTGAAAACTTACAGTGCGCTCTGTGGAGGAGAGTAGGGTCTGAACTGAAAAAATATGACTGTCCAAAGTGACCAAGAAACCAATCCCATTCGACGGCTAGTGGTACTTTTGGTACAATTCACCTTCTATTGATGAGACATCTCTATCACACGAATCAATTGTTGCGTAGGGTGACATTCTGACATCCTAAACTGATAATGGATACCCGTAATATCACACTAGGATGAAGTAAATTAAACCGATGGAAACCAGCACGGATAGCTTGATGGTTATAGCATGAGACTCACAATTATGCCGTGTCGCGTTCGACAGCTAGAATCCGGTCGAGTTGGTACTGAACTCCAACAGAGCCGCATGCTACCGCTATGGCCAGGTTGTAAACGACCTAATTGTTGTTCGAATAATGTAAGTGTTGGTGCCCGTTGATACACCTACTTAGCTTCGGCCCATGGAGTTTTCTTTCCTTGTTTTGCAGATCGAACACGTCCATCCCCCGACGGAAGATCACCGCTACTTGCATGTTACACTACCGAGCGCATCTCCAGGTCGCGGACGGTTGCACCAAACCCATGGTTAGCCGCCAAAAGAGTGGATTTAAGCTCACTGAATAAGCGGCTGTGCCTGAAGTTGTGGTGGGTCTTCGATCGCCTAGTTTTTGCCTTTCCAAAATATCACTTAAGTCCGCCGACTACATTGTGACATGGCACACGCGGCCCACCACCAAATGAGGCCATGTCTGCTGATGCCTTACACATTGCATTTGTATATGCAAAAGCTAGTAGTGTGGTCTCGAACAAGAAAACCGGCCTAGGCTACCGAATATATCGGCCGTGGGGACACCACTTCGAATCACGATTCTCAAGATTCACTATCTCGAGCTGACAAGGTACTGAGCTGGAATTCTTCACTGTAGAAAACAGATACACGGCCTGTAGCGCGGGTGTTCCCACTAAAGTGAGAGGACGAAAGCAAATGCCCGGTGCCCTCCACCACTTTAGCTGACTGATAGTCAGTCTAAAGGAGATGGCTAAACCCTCATTTCAAACCAACCATGGGTTGCGTATGAGGCGTACAATACTATGCTCACCGGAATCTATGGCGGAGAGGTGCACAGGGCACCCAGGGTGTTTGACCTCATCCGAAGGGTGTATGAACTGAGAGTTCAGTCACCGTCCCCCAGTGGGGTACGGACCCTACGCTTCGTCTCGCGCCCTTGTCGGTTGAGTTTTGGACAGCCAACGGCTTCGTTTGTGGATCCGTAAGAAAACCACCTGCTTTAGCTTGGGCAACTTGGAAGTACTGCGGCCATACACAAATCATGGACTCGGACTACCTACCCCTTCCTCCCCCTCCCCACCCCGATTGTTTCATGTTTTGTTCGACACACAGTTTGAAACCACACGGGTTTGATATATATATATATATATATATATATATATATATATATATATATATATATATATATATATATATATATATATATCGTGATAAGGCTACTAGACGTAGGTAGGCGAAGTATTACAATGCGAACACTACACGACTAATACGTCGACATTGCCTGCCTTTCGAAAGTTGGACTACCCAGCTCCATCACTCGGTGTGTTTAGTTTTCAGCAGTTGATATAGTTCATTGGCTGTATCACAGTAGGACTGGGGACAACTCCGGACACCATGGTGTTGCACTTGACCTGAGCAAAACGGCCAAGAGCGCCCTGATTTTCTGGGAACCGGTTTTCGAGGTTGGGTCTTGCGCGCTTCAAGGGCTCTCCTCAGAACCTGTCGGTGACTGCGATCTATGCACCAAAAAATACGACTGAAAATGCAACAAATGATGACTTCTTTGATCAATTACAATGAGTGCCATACTCTTCGCCGCCGGTGACTATAATGCTCGAACACGCCCCTCGGATGAGTCCACTCGCCATATCCTGGGAAAGTTTGACCACGGCCAACGTTGTGAGAATGAAAATTGCCTAGTGAATTCGACCGATGTTAAGCGATTAGTTATCAGCAACACGCGCTTCCGATACCCAGAAAACATCTTGTGACCTAGCACTAAGCCAACGGTTGCGCAGCGCATCAAACTGACTATGTTCTAGTATGATCCCGTTGGGCTTTATCCGCAGAGAACTGCTGAGCGTACCGTGGAGCAGTGCAGACCAGGTCCTTGTACGTGCACGCCTCAAAACCCATCTCTCTGCGCGCCTCACCACCGAACAGAACCAATGTTGCATTTCTGGAAGCAACCGAATAGTGCAACACCCTCGAACGCTATCGCTGTCCAGCTGGCTACCGTAACCAACGTGCAAACGGACGGGTCCTCCTTAGGAGAACAGTAAAAGGTGATCAAACCGGTGGTCAAGGAGGATTCTTGGAAGGAATAAGGGAGAACTGGAAAATGTCCAAAAGACTCGGTCTCGGCGACCACTTTGCAACCATCAGCCAAACAGGAAGCTTGGCTAGCGGGAAGCACCGAGCATCGCAGACTTCAGAGAGGGGACTCGCGCTCGGCTAGCGCCGATCGTAAAAGCTACTGGACAGGAGTAACACACAAGATGGATATCACGTTGGATACTGGTGACATCAGAAAACTACTTGAACTTATTCGCAATGTAAATATGAGTCTCTCTCATGTGATATAGCAAACCAGATTACCCCTAAACAGAGAAAAATAGAACGTTGGGCGGAGCATTTTGACCGGCTTTTCAGCAGACTTTCCCGTTTCACCACGGGAATACTACCCTTAATGTCTGTAGAGAGGCGCGATGTCAACTGCGAGCCACCCAGTATGACAGAAAACTCCAGGGTTGTTACCAAGTTGAAAACAGGAAAATTGATGTAGAGAATAGTACCCCTCCGGAAGTGTGCAAGACCTGTGATCATCACTGATATTTAGGCTCCACGTGCTATTCCGCTCTGTATACGGGAAGGAGAGACATTACCGGTGGATTGGAGTAGGACTATCCTGTCACCGATTCGCAGGGAAGGAGACCAGACAGTGTGAGAGAACTATCGACGGATCAATCTGACTGACGCTGCTACAAATAGCCTTCGATTCCTGCCACTGAATCGCTTCTCAGTTGTGCGAAAACGGTCGCACTTGACCGATCCAAGAGGATTTCCGCCGTGGGAGTTTGCGTAGACCAAGCCTTCACATTGCGTACAATACTGGAAGACTACTATAAGTTCCGGCAGCCTATATGAGCTTGCTTCATCGACTTCCGTACTGCCTTTGGCTCGGTTGATTGTAGTTGCTTATGAAGTAAACTAACATCTCACGGTATTCCCGCCGAACTCAACGGTATCCTGAAGACTCAGTATGCCTTCACCGAAGCTTACATTTGAGTACACGGCAAAAAACTTCTGAGAGTCGGGTGACGGAGAATCACATAAAATCAAGACAAGTCAGGTGTGGTTACGAGCCGGATGACAGTAGGTTACTGCCTATCACCAAAGTGACTGTCGGTGAAGGGATTCAAACTCCTGAGTTCACACACTCTAAACTACTCGACCACTACCGATATCTAATAGGCGTGATAATAGTGTGGACTGATCGAGTAATCTATTTGTTCGTATACCTAGTTCCAATTAGTTTCCCAATGCATGAACGGAGAAGAGACCGGGTTTCGGATCGATGTGATTGAGATAGGATTCCATGTAATTAGTTCTGCTAATTGTCCGTTCGTTGAAGAATGTGTTCAGATGTGGAAGTAGATGTGATTGGTTTGTAGGTTTGATTTTGAATATGGTAATGGTAAATCGTAAAACGAAAAAGGAGAACGAATGTGGCTAGAGGGCTTAGCTGGATAGAGTATTTGCATGGATTCACTGGAATATGCACGGTGAACGAGGATGAACAAGGTTGACCATGAGACTTGAGACTGCGTGATAACCAACAATCCATCGTCCTGTTGAGTCACTGGAACTACAACGTTCTCATTTGGTCGTGTATCTATCTATTGAGCGTAGATAGCCCTTGAGTGCTGAAGATCTCACCTACTTGTGGCGATCGATTTGGGTATAAAAAGAGAGGGCGACATGATTTCCCTACATGGTCAGATTAGTTGTTCATACTTGAATTTTCGATGAACAATCTGCAAGCTGTGTAACATTTTGTGTGATCAGACACCGAGTCCGTATGGATGTGTTTAACTGTGTCGGTTGAATTGAAATTCTTGCATTGTATGTTTTCGGAATTCTTATGTGGCATTTGCCAGCTTGTTCTCATATGGTTTATTCGTGCAACATATGCGATTTTGCAAATGGGTGTGTGATTTGTGGTATTATGCCACAATGAATGGGACTGAGATTTGGTTGTTTTGTTTTTCACATGAACAATGTGTGGTAACAACTGGAGTAGTGACATTGGGACTGCTTTCCATTGAAGACGACCGTTTAAGTTGTATTTGGTATAGTGTTATTGCGGAGATAATGAATTTCGGGAAGGTCGGTTGTAGTAGTAGTAGTAGTTGTTATTTTTGTTAAGTGTGAGATTCTCGTTGGTATTGATGCCTTGGTAAAGAAGCTATTTTTACAAGTGGTGAATGTTGGTGGTTCCATGTGGTGCTGTGAACTGGTGGTATGGCAGTTGTATTTGGGTTTGGGTATGTCCGAGAGACCGGTGGTTGGTAGAAACGAGTAGATGTGACGAGGATGCCGAGGAACTGTTTGAGTGAGTATATCCCCCCCCCCCCGTTAGTTCTGCGTTCCTGTACTCGCTCAATTTGTAATATATAAGCGGAATTTCGATGTGAGCTTCCTTTTTCCTCAATTTTCTCGGTTCCGTGTTGTTATCACGTTCTGTCAACCTCTTGTTTATGTTTCGGAACCTTTTTTTTGAGTATTTTCTGATTTCTTCTTTCGCTTCTTCTTTCCGTTTTGCGTTCCACATTGCAATATGTTTATGGGCAACGTTTTTTAGTGTGTCTGTAACTGTCTGCTCTGTGTATTGGACAATTTCCTCACAATCTCTGTATGTCTCAAGAAAAATCCATTTTTTTGTATGATTTGCATCTGAAATCTCGTAGAATATTTTCAACGATATGGAGACTTTTGTGGTCACGTAATGTCCAGTTTCGCAGTTGGTTACAGCAGCCAACAGTAGCCTGTTTCATCAATTTCCGGACTGTCTTTGACTTGGTAATCGTGAATTCGTATGAGGTATACTAGAATCCAACGGTATTCCTTTCAAACTTTCAAGGATCTTATGGGCTTACCATGACCCACAGGTGCGCATGTTTGAATTTATAGCGAAGAATCTTCTGCTTCGCAATTAATTCCGGAGTTAGACAGGGATGTCCTCGCTCACCGGTGTTGTTGCTATACAGTCGACTGGACAATGAACAGAGCACTGGCTGATAACTCCGGTGTACAGTTGAGTCCAACGGTGCACATCTCGCACCTAGAATTTGCGGATAACATTGTCGTGCTAGGAGTTTCATCCGCTACACTTCATCCGGTCCTCGATTGACTCGAATGCTTAGAGAAGACTACTGGTCTCGGAGTCAATTCAGCGAAAATGAAGGCTTTCTCAACTTGCCCTAAACCGTCAGCTCAGCAATCATCCATCGACGGCCAGGCAATCGAGTATGTACGATCCTTAAGATATCTGGATTCGATTCTGCTTCCGAATGTTCAGGCGAAGGTCGAAGTACTATCAGGGATTGGAAAGCGGCACACCCTATAGTCATAAAACCCCACTGCATTACTGGAGATAACCAGCAACCGGACCCTGAGATCCGGAATGGAGAACCACCCAAATTCCCAACAGGTAAGGTGTGGTAACGAGTCGGAAGACAGTGGATTACCGTCTACTACCAAAGTAACCGGTGAGGGCGTGCGCTATGGTCAAAGAGTGAAATTAGCCTTTGAAAGAATATTTGCGTCTTCTGTGCCACAATCCGACCCGTGCTCACATACATTTTCTCCCACGGTATAGTCTATTTCCAACACTACTGAGGTTCTAAGATAGGCATAACTTCACGTTCATACAACAGTCCACAGAACTTTTAGATTGATAGTTTTGTTTCTTTTGCAGATTAAATGGTAAGATTTATATTTCTATGTAGAAAAACTGCAGATGAAACTGTGCAGGGGGTGGAGGGGGGAGGTGGCTTTGGCCTTGGTGCAACCACGGACGACACGTAAACAGACACGAGCACGTACCAAGACGTGATCTGAGTCCAAAGGCGTAGAACAAAAATTGACGACAATCCTTGATTGATCGACGCCAGTGGTGACCAACGACAATATACCGATGGAGGCATGCTACAACATCAACGTGCTGACTGATCAATGAAACTCCATGACTTGATCTTTGTGCCATTTTTTCCAGTCAAGCCTAAGCTCCGCAAGAAAAGCACCACGTGGGAGTCGGTGGAAGCGTATTTGTAAGTGACTTAAACAACGAGGTCGATGGAGTGATAATAACAGCAACTGAGTACGTAGTACGTTCGGTTCCGAAAACGAACATGAACTGAGGAGCTGTTTATCTTATGTTGCCACCAAACTCGTGACACTCCACTCCCCTCCTCGGATAACGGTGATTGAATATGGAGAACTGGTCAACACTAGCCAACTGAATAGGCCAAGTCTCGTAACTGTAAAGAAGCACAATGAGTGTCGTAGCATTGTACCTTCCAATGGCAGAAAAATCTCTCGCCGTCTCCAAGAAACGGTGGAAACAGACGCTTTGAAACGTCGTTCTCGAGATTATGCAGTGGCCTTGAGAACAATAGTTTGGAATTGCAACGCAACTGCTTCCGCTATTGTTGCTGTAAAAAGCCGTCTGAAAAATATAAAAAACAGACAAGCCTATCTCAAGCAGAACAGGTTAAAAAGGCATAGTCGCTCAGCTTTAGACCGAACGGTTAAACCAACTGAATCAACTATGGAGGACATAACCCTCGCATTTTTGCGTTGGGTTGCTCGGACAGCTCCTTAAAAGGATTGCGGAATGAATTTGTTGTTATTTATTCCCAGCTAACGACTCGACTTGACAGACAAAGTAAAACCACTTTCCGAACCATAGAAACAAAATCAGGTTTCTTTCTAAATTGGGCCATTAGTTTTGGTACACTGACAAACAATCATAAATGATCAGGCTTAAAAACCTCTTGGTTAGGCTTAATTAGATAAACCATTCCATCGAAAACATAAATAAAGCAACATGAACGCGTGTAAAACGTCTGATAACCACTGAGCATATGGAAATTAAACCTGCCTCGTCCTCATTCTCTGGCAGAGTGATTGTTTTCCCGATCAAAACATCATCCCCGGAGACACGAGTGCCTGGAGCAATCAAACCGTCATCATCCAGCTTATCGTAGATCGCGTGACGCATGCCTTGACACTGTTGAGGATTGGGTTTCTCGAAAACTTCTTCTTGATCCATTCCATAACGTGATTCTTGGTCTTTATATGTACGATAGAACTCTGATCGGAAGAAACCACGCTGAATAGCCGTCTCGTTCAGAATCACAGAATCTTCCTGGTTGTAACCAGTGTAGGTAGCAATCGCTACAATGGCATTGATTCCTGTGGAAAATATATTTTAAGAAATGACACGTTGAGAATTGAAAAATTCACAAACGATTAATAAATAAAAAGCTCCACTTTTTGTGGCTAGCACTGGCATCCAAAATCGCGTCAATATCGTCATTAGTTACGACCTGAAATCAATTCAGCGCAGCCACGCCAAAAAAGGCTCCGTTCACTTGAGAGGAACGACGCCCGACTGTTAGCACAGTTCATTAAGGACAAAGGAGTCTTGTCAACACAACGAAACGGAGGTCGGTTGCGATTGCTCAGTAACGTATCCGGTCAAATTGATGGTAGATGACATGCGGATTTCGCTCAGCTCAGGACCACGTCTGACCTACTCGGCTTTCTGCTTCAAGTCACCGTCATGGTTGCCGGTTTCTTCCGATAATGCGGTGGGTCTTTGTGGTTATGGAATATGGTCCCTTAAAGTTTGCGTAAATATAGATTGAAATGTTAAATCTGGATTAAATTGATCGACTGAAACACTAGAAACATTAGGCCTCATTACAAGTCAGGTGTTCGATGCATTTCAACTTATTCACATTAATATACAGCCAGAACACATGCACGCTCAAAAATCAAAAATACGTTGTTTCCTTACCAGCTGGTAGTTCACGGAACCGAAGATACTCCATCGATCGGGTTGCCACCAGCGGTTTTTGTGGATAATACAGCACATTGGCCAATGTCTCCATTCGTGTATGGAAGTTACTAATATACACGCCCATGGCTTGTTTGCCCATAGCACTTTGATACGTATTTCTGGGCGATTGGTTGTGATCCGGGAACGGAATGATACTGGCACAAATACCCAGAATCATACTCGGATGAATTTCGCAATGAGTGTGCGTCTTGCAATAGTTCACGGCCGCCTGCATCTCGGCCGGCCCCATGGCAATCATCACCGTCTCCTCTTCTAGTGTATCAATATACTCCACGACACCACTTAATACCAGATCTTGCCAACTGAAACAGTAATACAAAAGTAGCAGCGTCACTCAAACTGAAGAGGTGAAATGGATCAACAAACGTGACATCTAGTGCACTGGTTTCCCTTAATCTAATTCATTTGAACGAACAGAAGACACAGGTAACGGGATGCAAACATTTGTAGGAAAAAATTTAACAGAGTAGACTGGACTGAAAGGTCTTACAATGCACTTGGTAGGGGAAGGAGAGAACATACCGCAAAGCAACTTGGGACGTTACTTGCAATTCTACAGACTGGCACTAAAGCCTCACAGTCGTAGATTTGTTAGAACTCTATTTCACAGAGCGCAGAAAATTTGCACCAAAGATGGGATGCACAAAGGACAGTCCACCAAGTATTTCTGGCAAAACATCATAAGCCGACACATATACGTGAGAAAACAATTGTCGTGGAATTAATAGCAAGTTTTGTTGCTTTACCATATAAAGATGACTATCGGTTTGATCAAATCAATCAAAGCCTTAAATCAACCCTAAGACACGCGCTCAGGGACAAGGGTACGTGTTACAGGTGACCAAAGGGTTGTGTTTGCAAAATCACTTAAGCAGTTTCGCTGATACCAACATCTAGCATGTATTCAATTAGTTCATTTGCAGCTAAGGTGACGTACCCACTCATCATTGTCACCAGCACCATCATCATCATCGTACAGCGTTAAACAGCAGGGTGAGCCCCACTGACCACTGCCTCTTCTATCATGTTGCACGTAGAAATAGAAATGATGAATATACAAGGTGGACAGGGAGTGGACCTACAAGGGTGGGACGTGCAAACCATGGAAGATGTTGGACAGGTACTGCTGGAGTGCCCAGCCGAGAAGCAGAAGAACGATTAGGATTCTCAGTCAAAGCCATTGGTTTCAACAAGAACCTGCCCGCAAGGCAGCGGGGTGGTTGAGTGGAAGTCCATCTGCCCCTCCATCGATTCTATCGACAGCGACGTGTCCCACGATTGGCTGCACTACATTTTGTTGTGAACCTGATCAATTTCACTGGAATTATTCTCAACATCAACTCATGTCACTCAGAATTCGCTACTCTAAAGAATCATTCATTCGGATAAGAGACAATATGTTCTGCTTCACTATCCACTACTCGTTTTTATGAAGGCTGGCAAAGATCAAGTTGGACTAGGAAACGCAAGCGAGCCGGCTGGCAGACTGCTTTTAGTCGCACAACACCGATGAAGATGACAGTTCCTGCATTGGTCAGTACTAACATTCGGTCCCTGCTTGGGAAGATGTCTTTCCTAACCAACGTCCTGAACTCTCGGATTAACACGAACACCTGTGTGACCTGTATCTAAGAGTCTTGGTTAAATGGAAGTATTGATGACGAACTCGTTCTCTTTGAGAACTTTGAGTGCTTTCTTCAAGATAGAAAACAGTGCAAGAAGAAGATATGTGGTGGTGTGATTACTTACATCAATTCCAAGTGGTCTGGCAAGTCTGAAGTTATTTTTACTTTCTCCCGTAATGGCGTTGACTGCGTGGTTGTTAAACGTCACCTTAGATTCTCGCCTTTTCGAGGCACTGTGATCAGTAACTTGTATATAGCTCCTTTCTACTCCCAAAGGGACATAGACCTGTTCTTTGACGCTTTCATACCCATCCTGGTTCCATTAGCGTCAGACTGTTTATGCTTTATTGTTGGTGATCTTATTCATGCGCCTACGTATCTCTTGCTTTCTTTTGGTTTAAGTCACCTCCATCTTATTCCAGCTAGAGGGAACGCTGTTTTAGAAAGAATGATCAAAAACCGTACCGATTTTTTTCACTTACAACTGAAAGCTCCTGTTTTAATGAGTGATCACGCTCTCATTATTATCAAATCCAAAGTTTATTCAAATTCGGCACACTGTTCACTCGTTAGGACAAAACAATTAAAGATAACTCCTAGAAATCTGTCACCCACAAACATAACCCTTCTTCAGAGATCCCTTTCCATTGTTACTCCGTGGTTTTCCTTCGATTGCTCTCTTTTCCCGCTAGACCTATGTACGAAGACACATAGAGGTATTTGAATTGTGTTGCCCTATGGAGACTACATTTTTTAACAACGGCAGAATAGCTGAAATCTCTATAAAGTACACGACCAGGCTTCGGTGAAACGACACTCTATCCTGATCAAACAAGAGATTCAACGGCTGAACAAGACATTTGCCCACCAGTACTTTTGCACCACCAATAGCAAACTTCTCTGGCAAGGAATCCGGTTTCAATGTGGACAACGAGCCCGATCAAAAAACTACGACATAGATGCCGACAGCCTGAACGCCGCGTTTATTCATTCTTCATCGGATACCCTGCCATCTTATTTTCCTTGTTTCCCTCATCTATAAAGCCATTTTCCTCAGAAGTCTTCAAGCTTCTTCAAACCTCAAAAACAGCTTCTGCTGTGGGTTCAGACGGTTTACCCTTTACAGTTCTTAAATTTGGAGCACGTCAGCTATCCGGAATCATGACTTCCCTCATCAATAAAACTGCTGATGTGGGTGCCATTCCTGCCCTCTGGAAAACCGTGACAGTAGTGCCCATTCCCAAAAACTCCAAGTACAACATTTTGTCAAAACGCTTTCGCCATCACTTCTTCTGCGCTCAAGTTGACCGAGCGTGCTATCCTAAATCGATCGCGTTTCTCTCCTGCTGTTCCAAATGACCCCTAGCCTTCTACCCATTAATCTTTCAGGCAGGACTGAATCTTCGGCATGATGTAAGCTATCCTCTATAGCTCGTTGGGTCGCTGAGGCGTGCAAGCCGTCACACCATATCAGATGGCTGCTTGGGTCAACGTGCCGGAACACGTACCCAGAAGGTTGTCAAAATCGATGACGCAATCCGCAGCGGCCATATGATTGAGTCAGATCGCCGGCTTCGGTTTTTTAGTTTCATGCGGCTAGGCTCTTGCGTGAGGATGAGTTGATTTCACGAATGTCCGAATAGCACCTGACCATGAGCGATGTGTGTAGAGAAACTGTTCATGAAGAATCTAGGGAATTAGGTACGAAGTGGTGTCCCCAGTGTTACTCGGCTTTTTGTTAGAGGTAACAACTTTAGCCCATGCACAACTAAGTGTCACCTGTCGGACAACAGGAAGTTTGTGTTGGGAGCCGGTGACCGAACGAGCGATTCATACACTTTTGGATGGCGGTCGAGAATGCCCAACTCGTTCTAGCGAATCTTACCCCAGGATAGCTGAGTAAGAGGTAAAAGGCAATGGCTTTATTTGGTGGTGGGCCATATTCGCGCACGTCACGTTGTTTTCTATGAACCGAATAACCGTTCTCGACCGGCCTAGTTTCACTGAAGAAATAAAAATTCAAATCGTCAGGGTAAGCACATGTTTTAAAGATGCAAAGAACAAATATTTACCATCCTATACTCTTTTTTGGATTACTGGAGAGGCGTTTATAAGCCTGTACGAAGTGCCTACGAGAGCTGTATTCGGATCAGGACAATAAGTCATTGTTATCCATTTAAATTAGTTCACTGTGATAGAGCAACAGCAAACGATATACGAAGAAACTCCCTAGCCTTGAGATTCTATATACTTAGTAAGTAGGAAGGTAGACAGACTTTTTAATTACATATACGAATATGAGGAAAATAGATCACAGAGAGGCGGAAATCACATTCCTATTTGGAAGATAGCGTTGACCATGCAATGTGGAACAGAATCAGCAGCGATCTGAATCCCACCACCACCACAATCGCAGTCGCGCCGTCACATGAATCTGTTACGGTCACTCATGTGGTTCACCATCACTCCCACTGTCGGGGTCAAGACCGTGGATTTCTCTCAATGACACAACAGGTTCTTTGGCTATGCGGTGCGCGTCTGCCCCGCACATACGATTAAACACGTAAAAGAAAAAGTTTTGATAAGATGCGTTTCTTACCTCAGGGGATGGAAAGTAGGAAAAAGAACAACCTCAGCAGGGAATTACCTAGGAGTAAATTTGCAGAAGACTGAATAATGACGCTGCTTCTTCGTGAGCTGACAGTTCCTGATAAATCTACGGAAACGGAACAGCAATACAGGCAGGAAAACTACCACAAACAGAGTAGATTAACTGGGGTCAGGGGATTCGATTAACCGACAGAGATATTTCTGATCATTGACCGTGTGCATTCGCTTCGCACATGGCTGGACTGGCAGCGCAAGCGAAGGACGAGGAATGTTCATTTTGCTTCTGGTACTGTTTCAATCTCGGAGCGTCCGAACAAAAGAATTTTTGTTTGAATTTATAACTCGAATAGGTGGCTTGGGTGGATCACTTGGCACCCAACTGAGGTACCTAAATTTACATTAGACGGCTAAGTGCGCAGAAGGAAAGGTTAAAAGCGATGTACGGTCTAGGTCATAAGCATCGCGGAAAGCTGACAAACGTAAAATAAAGAACCAAGATACTGAAGGATAATGATTAGGAGAACACTGATACCAAAATACCTGTAACGATTGTGATCCTTGTCTTTCAAAAATTCGATATGGCTGCGTTTTAGGAGAAGTTTGCCTTTTTCAACGATAACCAAAGGACGACAGATACGACCGGCGTCTGTGTAGATACGAATTTCCTGATCTCGGTAATCGCGAACGATGCTGACCTCACTGACGATCACATCTACTTGACGTCGAAGTTTTCTCAAAGTACCCATGAGGTGATCGGGTGAGTTGTGAATACCCACCCAACATCCGTTGACAAATATTTTGCAGGTTCTGAAACGGTAGAGAAGCCATCGTGACTAGATGTTTACCTCACCAGACGTAAACTCACGAAGTTTTTACTTACTTTCCAATAGCTGATGAGGCAATTTCTTCTAAATTCTCCATGCTCCACTCTTCTAGGAACTCGAGAATGGGTGAGGGTTGACTGCCAACTGAGATATAGGCCATCAGAGCCAAATTCTTGACCAGCCCTACGGCACTGCCTTCGGGTGTTTCGGCGGGGCAAATCATGCCCCACAATGTATTGTGCAACTGACGCGGTCTTGCCAATTTTCCATCGCGTCCGATAGGAGAATTTAGTCGGCGGAGATGAGAAAGTGTAGAAGCAAAGGTCAATCTGTTTAACACCTGCGAAACGCCAGGTCTGGCTTGGTTTGCCTTTTTCTGGTCACCCCAGTTCCCGGTCGCAAGTGAGTACTTCAGACCGTCTGTGATTATCTGACTGCGTATGGCCAGCTCCAGATTGAAATCTTTACCCTTGTCAATAAATTTTTGTGCATATAACCGGATCTCCTTCGTGAGATTTCTGAATAAACCACGGAAAAGAAAAGCCAACAAAGGACCGGCCAGGTCTAGGCGCTTATTACCATAATGATCTCTGTCATCTACGTCTCGCCGCTTCAACGCAGCGAGTAACAGGCGATGCACCATATAGCCCAGGAAATACGCCTTGCGTGTCTCACAAAAGTCAGATACACCAACATGAGGAAGTGTTTCCTTCTGTAGAATTTCTTTCGCATACTTAATACGCTTTTCTTTGGTTACACCAGGTCGAGCACCTCTCGAACCAATGAAGTTTAATGCGACTTTTTGTTCCTGTATCACAAAAGCATCGTCCAAAGAGGGTTTAATCATTTCACGCATTTCAGTATCGTCGAAGTCGTATATGATGTGCTCGAGAATATCACGATCGGCCACAAAACCAAGGGCTCGAAAAACAATTAGGACTGGTATTTCTTGCTTGATATAAGGCAATATGGCAACAATGCGCTGACCAACCGTTGCTCGCTTGCTTCCATCTTTACCACCACGGGCCATCATGTTGATCCACAAAGTACTTGCTGGTCGCGAGCTATGCTCCAAAACAGAACGAATTTCTGTCTTGAAAGCGTATTTGCTATCCTTTTGCCGGAAAACATAAACTAAAATGTAATACCCAAAGTAATAGATTTGAACATACCTGTGTTTGTTGCCATCTTCTCCTGGGCAATAAGAACTTTTTCAGAACCGTTGATGATGAAATAACCACCGGGGTCCAATGGGCACTCGTTGAGTTCAGCTAGATCACGATCGCTCATAACTGAGAGCATACAGTAAGTGGATCTGATTTAATAAGATGGTGAGGAGGAACTTACCGTAACATTATCGGTATTTTGCCAATGAATTTCTTGTCAAGTGGTTTTTCTTCCTCACTATCATCACGTATGATTTTCTTTGTAACATCCACATACAACGGTGCCGCATAAGTTAAGTTTCTTAAACGAGCATCGTTAGGAGTCATTGGAACGGAAGCACCGTCCTTTTCCCAGTGAGTGGCTCTACTCAGATAAATCTGTTCAAATCTGAGCCTGTATTGTACCTTAAAGCAAACTGTAACAGATTCGTATTAATAACTTACAGGAGTTTCAAGGACACCACCGATGTGCTGAGCTTCTGCCTGTAATTCAATAGTCGGAGAGTCTTCCACAATCTTCTGAATAGATGTTTGAATAAACTCATCGAATGAGTCAAGTTGCTGTCGAACTAGACCCTTCTCTTCGAAATAGCTGCTGATGACGATCCAGCACGCCTCCTGCCACATATCAGGAGTGATTTCATTGTCCTCTTCGTCCTGATCATCACCGTAAGTTCCACGGTCAGGATTTCCCTCGTCAAAATCTTCCAACTCATCCTCGGGATAATACCCATCTGAAACAAAACACGTTTATTAGGACTCCGCGTTTTTCTTACACCGGCTTGAGATCAAAATTGCTACCAAGGCAACAATAACAACTACAAAAATGGGGGACTACAACAATGCATGAGAAGCAGTCATTTCATTAGTTGTTTTTTCTCCGGTTAAATGCGTTGTAGGATGTTGAGCTACTCGACCGCCCAGTCCAGAGTAGGCCTTCTTATTCTATGATGCGTCTCTAGCCATTGCGAAGCCAAGTGCGTCCTGCAAGACAGTAGCGTAGGTTTGGGTGAGCCGGTCGTATGATTCATTCCATTCTTCCGGAAGTAGACCACAAGGGACTATGGCCTTAGTTAGTGGCGCGGCCACACTCGCCGTCACTGTGCTGTCAGGTTTGTGTGGCTCGCATGAAAACAACATTAACATGTAACGACGTCATTAATACGTAGTAAAAGTGGTTTTATATGAGACTTTAAATTGGGTGTAAAGTTCTACTCTACTTGGATATATGATTCATCACATCTCCCGAAATGGGTGTGAATCATCATGATCATCGTACAATGGTAAAGAGCCGGGCAAGCCCCGTGGACCACTGTCTTTCCCACTATATTACACATGACAATGGGAAGAATGAATATACAGGGTGGGCAAGGAGTGGACCTGAAGGGGCGGGAAAAGAAACAACGCCGCGGTAGCCAACACACAAACGGAACACACGGTCTAACCGTACAAACACACAGTGATCAATCATTCATATACGACAGAAAGTGATAGCGCGATTGCCGCTGTCCACAGTTCACTGCTATATCCTTCAGCTTTTTCAGCCAACTGGTTGAGGAATCTTTTGGACCCTAACCCCGAAGAGTTAAGGCGCCTGTTTTTTTTTCAAGTTCGCTTTGCGTCTCATTCTCCGCTGCCACGTCAACTGTTGACCTCTATGTGGCTTATTTCACTTCCAAAGAGGAACGTAAAAAAGGAAACGGTACAGTAGACGTGTTTGCCGTACACAAGCTCGATACGCTGTGATCGAATATTTTTTGAACTGGTACCTAATACTAGATTTCTGACCTCAGCATTGCTCACTCGATTATTCCATCCAATTTTAACGATGCTAGGTAAACACCGATGGTTGAAAAACCTCAAGGCGACCAACATCTTCCGCATGCAAACTCCATTCCTCTCAACTATACGACAGAACTAGGCGCACTGCGGTACAGTACACACGACCCTCACACTTCAGCGAAATATCAGGTAGGCGCCACAGGTGCTTCATTTCAGCTTATGCCGCTCGAGCCCTGGATATACGCGTGCTCACCTCTAATACCGTGCATCCGTTCGTTGTCACGCTTCTGCTGAGGCAAGTGAAGTGGCCGACACTTTTTGTTACCTCCCGTCGAGCATCAAGCTCGGAACCGTTGACGTTCAGTCCTGCAACATCGCTTTACACTTTGATGATGCAAAGCGTTGTGATGAAACCGAAACTGCTTTGTACATGTATTCTTGCCCGTTGCTTATTCTCGTACCTACCGATGTTTGGTACCTCTTGCATATTTGTTTCAGCTAGATGTGGTACAAGTTGATTAAAGCCTTACTTCGGGTCACCCTGTTGTATAAATTTCCTTACTCTTGGTCTTTTCGTTTTACATAGCGTCTCATAAACAGTTCTCCTGTTACGTTTCAGCTGGTGTACTCCATTCATTAGACGAGTATAGCGTTCTCATTCTGACTCCGTCTTCATAATCACACTGATTTTGCCGATTCCGTTGCTAGTCTATGTTTCAATTTACACGTTTAATGATGGATCATGGATCGCTACCTTCGTCCCGACAAATTCGACGACCTCAACTATCCGGACGCTTCCAAGCAGTGGACCCTACTGGCTTCGAACATTTAACGCCTTTTTAAATCTGGACTAGTGACCAGAAATCTCAACGACGAGTGGTTGGTATGTTTGCTAATTGTTTTCAGTGGATATCTTCATTTCCCGATAAAATTGGGCCGCTCGTTCGAAATACGACATTTCCTCTTTCTGTATCTGCGCGAGAGGCATTTGAACGTCTCAAACTAGGCTTGGAGAGTGCTATGGTCGTAACAGTGGATTATAATATTGTACTAGTCGTCGAGACGGACGCTTCAGATACAACGATCGGTGCCTTACTGAGCCGAAACAACCGAACGATGGATTTCTTCTCTCGCACCTTGACTCTTAGTGAAAAGTATCATTCGGCTATCGAGAAGGAAGCTTGTGCAATTGTCAAAGCTATCCGAAAATGGCGCCATCATCTCCTGGGTACTCGTTTCAAGCTGATTGCCGATCAAAGATCCGTTACCTTTCTGTATGACGGAAAGCAATCAAACAAAATCAAGAATGATAAGATCCATAGGTGGCGGCTTGAGCTATCAGCCTACCATTGTGACATAATCTACCGGCTCGGTAAAGATAATCATGTAGCTGATAGACTCTCCCGCGGCACTCGTAACTCTAATGTAAATAGAACTCAGTTGAAATACTGACGACTCCTTGTGTCATCCTGGGACAACTCGCACACTTCACTTTGTGCGCACCGGTACTTGGTCTGTGCAGAGATAAAACCGCGGTTTTACAAACCCACCGAGGGTCGCCTAATCAAAGCTATGCAACCGTTCGAGCGGTTGAGTATTAACTTCAAAGGTCCACTGCCTTCCAATACCCAAAATTGCTACCTCCTGACTGTTATTATTGAGTGCTTTCGTTTCCCCTTTGCATTCGCTTGCCCAGATATATCGGAAACTACGGTGATAAGGTGTCTGTGTCAACTACTTGTTTTATTCGGCATACCCGCCTACAAACCCTCTGACCGAGGATCCACTTTCGTGTCATCGGAGCTAATGCAGTTTCTACGAGCTAAGGGGGTGACACTCAGTCATACGAGGGCATACAATCCTCGAGCTAATGGCCAGGTGGGGCGTTTGAACAGAACCCTATGGAAAGCGATCTCTCTGGCCCTAAAATCAAGAAACCTCCCAATTTTGCAATGGGAATCAGTGCTTCTAGACTCAGTCCACTCAATTGGCTCACTGCTCTGCATTGCAACAAACACTACCCCACATGAGCGACTGTTCTGTTATGTTCGACGCTCGACTAATGGGACTTTGAGACCTACGTGGTTGACAATTTCTGGCCTCGTGTTACTGAAGCGCATGGATAGATCCTTGAAGTACAACCCCCTGGTGGAAGAAGTAGATCTAATCAGTTGTAATCCCCATTATACCCTTGTGAAACTGCCACACAGAAGAACAGACGTTTCTACTCACCGATTGGCCCCTCGAGGCGATACATCTCATCGACCAATGAATCCCGATCAGGAAAACCACCCAGCAAACCTACCACAGGATCAGTCAACAAGTCCCGACGTTAGTCTTACAGTGCATGTTACTGATGATGTACAGAGACACACAGAACCCAGAGATGACAATCTATCTGAATTACTTAGTCGACAGCAGCGTACGCATGCATACTCCCTACGTAACCGAGAAGCATGAGTGAACACTACAAACTGTTAGTTTCATCCGGCCCACTATTAGCCCCCCTCTCATAAAAAATTATGACGAACGATTCTCTAGTCGAGGCGAATGTTTTATAAACTTTCGTACGCTTGCTCGTTCCGTTCTACATAGCATTTCATGAACTGTTCTCCTTTTACTTTTCAGCCGATGTACTCCAATTATGAGACGAGTAAAGCGTTCTCATTCTGACTCCGTCTCCTAGATCATACTGATTTTGCCGATTCCGTTGCTAGTCTACGTTCCATACCTATTTATCCGGACTTTTGCTAACAATCGTGCATGCCGAATGGAGATACAGCTCATGTGTTTGCCCAGTGCACGTTGTGCATGCTTACTTACATTTGCTTTATGCGGCTAGCTCCTGCGAGAGGATGAGCCGGTTTCATGCGTGTCCCGAATGGCACCTGCCCATGAGCGGCGATTGGATGCGAGACCCGAGCACAAGGAAATTCAATTTTGTTTCCAGTTGCGAAAGCCGTAGACAGACTGGAGTCCTAATTCCTCAACGCCCAATTTGACAACACTGACCCGTTTTTTCAGCTGTCCTCCGAAGCGACAGAGCCATCTTGGACATAAAACTGGAGTAAGACACTGTTTTGAGATCTCTATGTCCGGACGTCGTAGGACATGTCCAAACCACTACAATCGTCGGTGTTGGAGGAACACTGACAGCTCTTCGATATCGAAGCTGTCCTATTGACTCGTTTAAAAACTTTCCGCGTCAAGCCACTTTCAGTATCCGTCGTAGACACCAATGGCCAAACACTTTCAGCTTTCTGATGTCCTCGACGAGTAGTGGTCACATCTCGCAACTGTAGGTTAGTATTAAACAGATAGCGACCCGCAAGATACAGACTTTGGTTCGGAGGCTGATTTCGTTGCGCGCCCAGAGTACATTGCGAAGCTGGAGAAACGCAATCCTGGCACTGTCAATGGGCAACTTGATTTTATCTTTGGCTTGACCGTTCGGGAGAATCGCGGAGCCGATATCTGAACGCCAAGACATACTCAAGTTGCTCGCCGTTCAAGTATATTGAGAGAATGGACTGTGTAGTGCATGTCAAAAGGATCTTAGTCTTCTAAGTATTGATTTCCAGTCCCATGGATTTTGCAACAGATTTTACGCGACTGAGAACCGGCTGTAAGGAAGTTGGGATATCTTCAGGGACTACGATATCGTCTGCGAATTCTAGATAGGCAAGGAAAGCATTGGTGCCCAGCTGAATACTAGGGTAGTCAGTGAGCACCTGACGCACCATCCAATCGATGGTATAACTGAACAGCACTGGCGACAAGAGACAGTCTTGTAAAACACCGCAGTTGACGGAGAAGTTACCGGACTACTCTTCGTAGGCGTGTATTCTCGTGCGCGTATTCGCGGAGTACGACCTCATGGGACCGAGAAGCTTCTGGGGCATTCCAGTCGCTTGTAGTGTAGACCATAACGATTCTACGTTAACTGAGTCAAATGCAGCCAGAAAATCGATAAACAAGCTGCAGTCGGTCGCTGAAACCTGAACCGATGCTCTGTACTCAGCGGAGTGAATATTTGGTCCACGCACCCTTTACCGCAGCGGAAAAATCCTTCATTGGGGCGCGTATGCGAATCCCGCTGAGAAGCGGTTCAACAAAATCATGGATAATATTTAAGCGGTCACGTCAATTAGGATTATGCCATGGTAGTTTGCGCACAGTTCTGTCGCCTTCCTTTGGAAGAGGGAGTAAAATTAAAGCCTCCCAATCCGTTGACAATTGTTCTTTTTTCTAGATTGAGCAGAATCAGGTGTGCAGTGGCTTGAGCAGTGTCGAAAGACAGGGTTTATATATCTCTGGTGCGAAGCCATCTTCTTCAGGGGATTTCCGGCTCTTCAGATTGTGTAGTGCATCTTTGACGTCATCTCGGCTTGGTAAGTTGTTATTAACGTCATAGATCTCGCTCTGGATTGCTGGGATTTGATTCACAAAGCTTGCCGCAGGACGGTTCAGTAGAGCATCGAAGTGCTCAGCCCATCGATGCATATTCTTGGCCTGTTCAGGAATGAGAAGCCTAGCAGCATCGCGAAGGAGTTGTTCTGCCGAATGTCGCTTACCAGATACAGTACGGATTAGACGGAAGTGCTTTGAGAAGTCCCTGCAGTTAGCCGCAGTCTCCACGGTTTCCGTGATTTCCGTCCAGTAGTTGTTGCGATCTCCTGGCCTAACGGGTAGCTTTTCATCGGATTTCACAGAAGTCGGTTAACTAGAGAGCCGCCCCTGAAATCCAATTCTCTGGTCGTCGTCGCATAAATCCCAGTTCATCTAAAACGGATTGTTGGATTAATGCCTTAAGTGAAGTCTACTGGCAGTAGCGTGAGAGCGCTTGGCGCTTTGTCGGTGGTCCTAACGCTGCTGTGTTGATCCGCTTCAGGGCACAGTTTTTGCAGCGATTGGCTAGGTGGATCTTGAAGCGTGCACGGACGGCGGTGTGGTCGGTGCCATTCTTGTGATCAGTCTCTGCACCTCTGTAGGACCAGCAATCATCAATCGAAGGTGACCAGCGTGATTGTATAAGGGTGTGGCCGATCTGATGCGCTGTGTGGTTACCATTAGAGTACTGAGTTAGCGAGTGCTTTACGGTATGTTGGAAGCAGATGTTGGTGACGGTTAGGTTGTTGAAGTCCGCAAAGTTGACGACGCGTTCACCACTGCTACACTGCTGTTCGAGACTATATTTTCCCAAAATGTGTCTAGTTGCCCAAGTGGAGGCACAGTGCAGTCTTTTCAGTCCCCCAAAACCAGGAGAATGTCACGTTTTGGGACGCTGTTTATCGTCTCTTGTAGCTTGTCGTAGAACTCTTTCTTTGCCACTTTTTTGCTGCAACAGTCGGGGTATAGACCGCAACAACCGATACGTTCAAGAGTGAGGCGCGAAAACGAGATAAGGCGATCTGAGGAGATATCGGGTCCTAGGAAAGCAGCGTTTTGTTAGCCTTGTTGCTGACAGCTACCGCGACGCCCCGGAGACCAGAGCTGTCCGTGGGTCCGCTGTGATAGAGTTGGTAACCGTCGTCTACTGCGGGAACCTTTATACACCGGGTGCCAGAATTCGGCAGTCGAACTTCGGAGAGACATGCGATTTCAATGCGATTGTCACGTAGCGTTCTCGTGGTGATGGCATGTTTTCCGATGTCCAAGAGTGTTTCCACATGCACGTTCTATGCATTCAAACAAGCACACAAGGTCTTTGGCGTAATATAGGTCACAGCATAGTACTATTTGCCAGTTTGATGCCACCTCCTGAAGATTTCGCAAGGCATTCTCTATTATCTCGTTGATGACGAAACTAGACAGGAATGGTGAAATGGGAACACTGCTGGTGATTTCGAATGGACTGGATAGTTCACCGTAAACCTTTATGCGGCCAAATACCTCAATACGATCGGAGGTAGATGTCTAAGGCTCCGTGATGACTATTTGTCCTGAACCCCTATCCAGATACTCCCAAATGACCGTACGTGTGCCACAGCCTGTCGAGGAAGATCTATTCGTGGCGGAGGTGTTCCCACTAAAGTGAGAGGACGAAAGCAAATGCCCGGTGCCTTCCACCACATAGCCTGACTGATAGACAGTCTAAGGGAGATGGTTAAACCCTCATTTCAAACCAACCATGGATGGCGTATGAGGCGTACCGGCTCACCAGAATCTATGGCGGGGAGGTACACTGGGTACCCAGGGTGTTTGGCTTCATCCAAAGGGCGTATGAACTGAGTATTCCGTCACCGGCCCCCAGTGGGGTACGGACACCACGCTTCATCCCACTGCCGTGCTTTGGATAATTGAGGACTGCGGCTGTGGACCCCTAAGAGAACCATCGGCTTTGGCCTGGACAACTTGACAGTGTTACGCCCGGAAATAAATCATGGAATTGGAGTCAATCTACCTCTTCCTCATCGTCTGTATCATGTTGTTTTTCACGCAAACTGGAGCCATGCGGGTGTGATATATATATATATATATATATATATATATATATATATATATATCCGACCAGAAGTATGAGAGTACAATGATCTCAGTAGACTCACGAACTTCTGCGGCATACTCTTTTGATGAAGAGCACTGAATAGCGCCGTTCGGTCAACTGAATCGAAGACGTCTTTCAAGTCCAGGAAAACCATTACTGAAGGTCGACAGTATGCTTGACGCGTTTCAAGTAACTGGCGAGGAATAAAAATCCGATGGATGCATCCTCGACCTGGGCGGAATCCGGCGTGTTGTTCGCGGGCGTTCTCCTTGCGAGCCGGCGTCAAACGGCGCAGCAAAATTGAGGCTAATACCATGGTGATTATCCGAATTAAACTGATCCCACGATGATTAATACAAACATTGCGTATTCCCTTCTTAAAGATGAGTACAGTCAGTGACTCACCCTATGATAACGAAATACACTCCTCGTTCCAAATGTCACGGAACAATATGGCAGGTGATTTTGTCATGGCATCTCCACCCATCTTGAAAAGAACTGAAAGAGTTTTGTCGGCAATGGCCACGTTCCCCCGCTTCAGAAATCGAACGGTTGATCCTAATTCAACTTCCGATGGGGACTCAAATGATATTCCACAAAGAATCACAGTTGTTGACGTCGGAGTAGCTACATTAGCGAGTGCCAGCTAGACTGCTCCTTGAAGTATCCGGTCAAATGGCAGAACCTTTGCTTTGTCGTTAACTGGCTCTCCGTTTCTATTGCATATCGTTACGCTGACCGGAGATCGCCGTCCATCGGTGTCGCGTATAAATTTGAACAGTCTTTGACTGCTACCTGAAGCAGCTGCCACTTTGATTTCTTCAGCTACCTTGATCCACCAATTTCCGCGATCCTTCTTAAGGCTTCTTGTAACTGGCCTTTGTAGATGCCTTCGTATCTTATTCATCCCACAATCTGAGAACTGACGTCTATGATCCGTTAGACTCAACGACTCTTGAGAAGTTTAGTATCTCTGATGGACATCGGATTTTGGACCGTTGCCACGTGCCTCATTCGTCTGATGTGGGCCCAGTACTTGTCCACATCATTGTTTGTTGTAGTTCCCAGCTCATGTTATAGTTTCGGTTCCTAACTGGTGGGAACCTCTGGATCAGACAAACGTTGTACGGCCAACCGGGTTTGCGGTTTGCGTCGATGACCATGGAGCTGAACCGCAGGTCGGATTGAAAATAATGCACGGTCCGACTCTACGTACGTGGAGCAGTAGGATCCAAAGTTCTAGACAGAACTGTGCCACCGGTAGCTTACTACAATATGATTGGTCTGAATTAAAGCACCTGTACAGTTAGGGCGCCATGTCGCTGTGCGACGCGAGCTATGTTGGGAATTCGTACCAGACAGAAATAACCGATTGCCCGCACAAAACTGGAGAACCACATCCGTGTTTTCAGTACTCTGAGCTGGCACGGCACAAGGACCACTTAAACAAGCTTCTAGTGCAGTAAGTTTACTGACTTGTGCATTAAAAACACCAGCTAGCACCACAATACCATAACCTTTGCCCTTGAGAACAAGTATTGAGTTTACCATTGAACTTATGTTTCTACATATCACAGCTGCAGTCTGTTGAAGCGGCCTTACCAGTTTTTCCTCGTTTAACTTAAGACCGATGCAAAACACCACGGGTAATTGCAGCTCTGGAGAAGGCAGCAGTTCAAGAGATGGGCATAAATCAAATGCACTCCTCAAGCCTAAATGTTCACTCCACTTGGCCGCCTTCGACGTCCGCACACCTTGTCAGATAGGACAACAGGCTACCCTAGTTAAAACTCTTGGTTCTGTGCATGGCAACAACGACAAACTGAAGCGCCGATACTAGTTCGTCGCATCTGTGTATGCGCTGACTGACTGCAGCTCCTCAGAAACAAAGGACAAATTCTATCAGGATTTGTGTCAGCTATTTCGAAGCGTGCGTTCAACGGACGTGGTGGTCATTACTGGGGATTTCAACGTGCCAAACTGGCCGTTTGGGAGATTCCCAAAGGCACATAGGAGACCTATATGTTATCCCAGTCGATCGCACTGACAACGGTGATCGTCTCATTCAGCTGTGTTCTGACCACAGATTGTTTCTGACAAGTACGAACTTCTGCCTTAAGAAGCAGCATCGACTAACATGGCGTCCTTCTTCGTCTTCACAACGTTGGACTCAGATTGACGATATTGTGGTTGGTCACCGCTGACGTGGACCAATTTTAAAGATTGTCGTTCATTTTGGTTTATACCATTGGAATCAGATCACGCCTTGGTACATACTCGCTTCCGTTCACGTCTCGTCCGTGGTAGCACCAACGCAAATGCCTCGCGTCCAGCAAAGTTGCTTTTAGACCATAACCAGCGACACAGTTTCCAGACGGAGCTGTCTACGCAGTTATCGATGCAGCCAGATGTTCAGGACCCAAATGAACACTAGCTACAGACCAACGAAGCCTTGTATGTCGCTTTGAACGGCACCCAGGACTCTGGTTCAAGTCGGGTTCACAAACGATGGATATCTTCGACACCAGTTGCTCTGTTAGATGCTCGCAGATCCGTCCCTCCGGATGCCACATTCAATGAAGTGCGCAAATCCCTGAGACGCCAACTGACTAGGAGCCTGAGAAATGATCGTGAGCAGTGGTGGATTGCGAAATGCAGGAAAATGGAAAAGGCTGCGTCCATTGGCAACACTCGCAGCCTTTTCCATTTGATTAGAAGTACCGGTCCACGGAAGCCTGGTGTAAGTGAGTTAACTAAGGAATCCGACGGCTTACTGATTCACTCTCAGGTACGTCGTCTGGAGTTCTGGGCGGAGCACTTTAGGGAACAATTCAGTTGGCCCACTTCAACGGGGGACCTTCCAAATACACGTGCCAGAGAAGCGACTCAGGTGGACATTAATCCTCCATTAGAAATGGAGGTTATGCGGGAGATAGGTTACTTGAAAAGGTACAAAGCCGCTAGACCGGATGGGTTATTTCCAATTTTTCTTCAAGGATGGAGGCGGAGATTTGGTTTCGGAGTAAATAAAACTCCTCCGGGTAATCTGGGACAGTGAGCAAAATCCCAGGAAATGGTATAAATCGGTGATTGTACCGATTTACAAAAGTGACAGATCCTCTTGTGAAAACCAAAGTGGAAATAGCTCGATAAGTATCGCGTCTAAGCTGCTCATCGGGCTTATTCTCCACCGATTATCCCGCACGCACGAAATGTGTACGTGAGAATCTAACCGACTTCAGACCTGGTAGTGGTTGTATTGACCACATCTTTACTCTTCGGCAAACTTGGGAGCACAGGCAGATCCTCCGTAGGCTCACAATCTCCGTCTTCCTTACCCTCTTTCGCCCTTTCTTTTCAGTTTTGCAGTTTAATTGATTTTTGAAATAATCTTATCCTCGTATGAGAATAGCGGGTCGATCTTTGCTCGAGCAGTAGACTGTCTGACTTGAAATACGCCGACGTTATTGTTCTTCTGCGTGAGGATGCAGGTAAGTTGCAAGCTCTTTTAGATAGCCTTAACAACAGTTTAGCAATGTTTGGGATGCGTTTGCACCTTCAAAGTGTAAAATGCTGCTGCAGGACTGGGCTGGCTCAACACCAAACCTTGTGTTGGCAGGGGAAACTCTAGCTGAAGTAGATAGGTTTTGTTACCTGGACTGTTACATCTCACCAGGTGGACATATATCAGATGAAGCGCCATCGCGTATACAGAAGGCACGTTTGGCTTTTGCCAACCTCCGTCATCTGTGGCACTGACGTGACATCCCACTGTCTGTTAAAGGCAGTGTACAATGCGGCGGTTAGGTCCGTTCTTTTATACGGTTCAGAAACATGGCCATTAAGAATAGCAGATAGACGAAGACTGTTGGTATTTGAGCACCGATGTTTCCGTAGTATTGCCCGAGTATGGTGAGAACACCGTATCAGCAATGCTGAGGTTAGGCGTAACACGCTAAAAACCAGAGGTCAGTCTCTGGATCAAGTACTGAATCTAAACAGGTTAGGGTGGTTGGGACATGTGTTACGCATGCCAGCCAATAGACTTTCTCAGCGTGGTGATTGGAAGGTAGGTCGAGATGGTCAGTTCATGACATGGCAAAAAAGTATGAGAACCTTGACCAGTGGACTTGGCCACGTAGGACGTGTTGGACGTCCAGGTTGAGGTTCACGCGACCCACCTACCAAATGGTTGGAGACATTAAGTGATATGGCTGGGTGTTGTACCGGTGGTGTAGTTGTGTTCGGGTTTTTTCTTTGTTCTCTTGAGTTCCGCTTGCTGATTTGATTTTTTGGATGTCTTTCACTTTGTGCTTCTGTTCCTTTTGCCGTTTACTGGACGACGCTGGAAGGGAGCAACCGAAACCAGAGCACAGAAGTGCGAGGTTGACGGTTGAACGGTTGACCATCGATGTTTACGTAGTATCGCTAGGATTGGGTGGAATAGCCGAGTAAGCAACGATGAGGTCAGAAAGCGAGTATTGGGTACTAATTCAGAGAACATTTTGTCACAGCGTATCCAACTTAGTAGACTTCGTTGGTTGGGACACGTGTTACGTATGGCAAACACACGTCTACCGTACCGTGTCCTATTCTTCGCCCCTCCCAGGGAGTGGAAGAGACCACGTGGAGGTCAACAGATGACGTGGCAGCGAGGAATGAGAAAATGTACAGCAGACTTAGGAAAAGTAGGTGCTTCACGTCTTCGTGGTTGGGATCCAAAAGATCTCACAACCAGTTGGCTGGAGACACTGAAGGATATGGCTGCGAACCGCGAACAGTGGAGATCGTGTTGTGACTCTCTATCGAATCAGAATGTTCGATCGGTGTACGTTTGTACAGTTAGACTGTGTATTCCGTGTGTTGGCTACTAGGGCATTCTTTTCTTTTCCCACCCATGTAGGTCCACTCCCTGTCCATCTTGTATATTCATACTTTTTGATTCAACGTGCAACATGGTGAGAAAGGCAGTGGTCAGTGGGGCTTGCCCTACTGTTTAACGCTGTACGATGATGATGATGAAACAAAAACAGACATTATCGGAAGACACGACATCGTATCTATTGTCCGCTTAAAACCTACCGTCATAGAATGCGAGCCGCCCGGCCAACTGACACCCGCTCAAGCCGCTCAGTCAACTGCGTCCAGTGGTCCGCCACTCGCACCACCCCCAATCAAACTTAGTGAGAATCCATAAATTAGTCCCCTAGGATCTCCAACCGTACCGGCAACGCGAAGTAGCCATCACGGTAGACAGTATTCCACTGCCGTACGGATCGATATCACACCTGATTTATTGAGACCTTATTTGGTTCTTCGCCACTCCAAGTATTAGGTTTCGGTTACCGGTTATCGTCAATAGTGCAGTGGGCCCCCATGGCCATGGGGTATATACCCCTTCCCCTGCACTCATGAGCGAGCATGTAATAATAAAAATAAAAAACTACGAAATATCGTCCATTTCGCTGATCTCATGACAATTTTTAAGACCGATTGCCAGCACTGAAGTAAGATTAACCGTAGACTTACCAACCAGTCAGCCAGAGAAATTACAATCAGCGACTATAATTTCATTCTTTTCTGGTGTCCTAGCGACTACAGCAACACCGAACGTCGGTTGTGTATTTAATATACTGCTCAAACATTCGTAGGCGCCCTCAGGCGCTACTTCCTTTCAGTTTGCCTTACCCTCTCTTGAACGGGTTCACAGTCACACTGGCTACTGACTCCCGTGTACAACGAAGATAAATACTCACGGACAACGGGAAGACTGGTCAGCGTGGCCTTGTGGAAGACAATTGGACGCTCTTTCTGGATAGACTTGACGATGCATTTCCTGGCTCATGAGCGTAAGACCCGCGGGTGCTGAAACGCCGTTGGACCGACGCACACCAGACCTCGAGAGTGCAAAAGCCGTCAAACTATAATCAGTAGTGATTCGGAATCACCAACAATACAGGGAGAGGGATACGAGGAGTTCCTGGTCTGGCAATACATCCGGCCTACAGCCACGATCGAAGCTCAACTCCGACGGACTTCTGCGAGGAAGCCCCTGTAGCAAGAGTCATCATCGTTCATGCTTTCAACGCACGTTATTGTTTAACAGAATGACGATTGCCAAGCGCGGCTGCCATTTGACCTTTGCTCTTGTGCGCTCCTTATGCACTTTCTCAAATGTGTAGCGGTTGCCATCTTCGTTCATACTTTTACCACGTTTATTGTTTAACTGAACGCTGACTGCCAAGCGCGGTTGCCATTTGACCGTTGCTCTTGCGCACGCTCTCACGCACACTCCTAAAATATACGCTAACCACTATCTCTCCCAATCGCCTTCTCGTTCTCACGGGTCGTGGAGAATACTGTTCTGGTTAACATATTCGTACAGTGCCGAGCATTAGAATAACGTGCAGGTGGTCCACGCAGCACAAAGGACCGAAGCACGCGTTTACTAAGGAAACCGCGAAGTAAGGTCTAACCAACCTTACAAATTGGTGAGCCCGACGTGATCCCCAGGTCACGTGAGTTTCCTTGTTTTTTACCGTTCAAGGTCCCGTCTGCGTACGTTTTTGTGTTTTATTGTTTCCCTATCTGTTAATTTTTTTGTTGGTTGGTTTACCAAGTAATTTTTTTTTCGTCCATACATATTTTGTGTGTCTAGTTCGTCGTGATTTTTTTTCGCGAAGACTAAAGTGCCCCATTGGTCGTTGATTTCTTTCCCCGTCTGTGTTCCATAAAGTAATCGCTATGTCTGCCGAACGGAAACCCTGCTCAGACCCCACCGTTGGGGCGATCACTGTGCACATAAAGGCATTCACGCTTGCTGATCCAGAACTCTGGTTCACGCTGGTCGAGTTAGAATTCGAAAACTGCCGTATAACCAGTGACACCAGCCGTTTCAGGTGGGTAGCAGGCCGCCTCCCGCCGGAAGTTACAATGCAAGTAAGGGACGTAATAATCTCTTCCCGAAGCTATGAGGTCTTAAAGGAGGCCGTCATTGCCCGCACGACCCCAACACAGGACCAACGGATGCAACAACTTCAAAACGTTGAGCTTGGAAGTAGGAAGCCCTCCGAACTGTTGCGTGAGATGCAGCGCTTGAGAGGACCGACGGTAGGCGAGGACCCGCTCTTAAGGGAACTTTGGCTGCAGCGTTTGCCGCACAACATCCCAGTTTTACTAAGTGCCACGCGCAAGTGTTCACTGGAGGAAACTGCAGCAATAGCTGATGACATTATGTCACGATACAACCCCGCTGTAGCTGGAGTAACCAGGTCCTCCGTCACAACGGTGCCTGCCCTGCCAACATCTAACGACCTCGCGTCAGTTTTGTCTAGAATTGACGCGAGCCTGCAACGCCTAGCAGTAAGAAGTGGGTCACAGGAGCGGCACCGTGCACGCTCACCTAGGCGCCATAGTCCGTCATTGCGACGACGTTTTGGCTCTTCAAAAGAAGGGTACTGTAAATAGCACAGTCGTTTTGGTGAGAAAGCCAAACGATGCGAACGAAGGTGTACGTTTCCCGGTGCTCATCAGGGAATCTAAACCCCCGGCCCGTGGTGGCGACCCACGAAGCCGGGTATCAGACTAACAGTCGCCTTTTGAACGTAAGGGACATCATTTCAAATAACCTATTCCTTGTAGATACCGGTGCCGAAGTGAGCGTCCTCCCCCGACCGGAAGGCGACAATAGCACGCCGCAGGCCCAAACACTACGCGCTGCCAATGGCACGGCCATCCCAACGTTTGGCCAGCGGTCGCTCACCTTAAACTTAGGTTTAAAGCGCAATTTTCGTTGGGTATTCATCATCGCCGACGTCCCGTACCCAATTCTAGGCATTGACTTCCTGCAACACTTTGACCTGCTAGTTGATGCATGGCGCCGCAGAGTGGTGGATCGTCAGACCACTCTCGCTGTTGCGGGTCATAATTCGCGAGTGAATCACGTCACGCCTTTTTACGTCCAACCACCGGCACATGAACCTTATAGCGAACTCATCGCCGCCTACCCAGCCATGTTTCGGCAGGCCGGGCCTCTCCCAGCAGTGACCACCAGTGTCACTCACCATATCGATACTAAGGGATCCCCAGTGTTCAGTAGGCCACGTCGGTTAGCACCAGACAAGCTTCGTGTTGCACAGGCTGAATTCGAACACATGCTAGAACTGGGTATAATACGCCCTTCCAGTAGCCCTTGGGCTTCCTCTCTTCATATGGTCCCTAAGTCTAGTGGCGACTGGCGACCCTGTGGTGATTACAGAGCGCTTAACAAAGTCACCGTCCCTGACCGATACCCAATTCCCCATATACAGGACCTTACTTCGTCTTTATCAGGTTGCTCCGTCTTCAGCCGTATCGATTTAGTTCGTGCGTACAACCAGATCCCGGTAGCAGAGGCCGATATCCCTAAAACTGCCGTCACTACGCCTTTCGGGCTGTTCGAGTTTCTGAGAATGCCGTTTGGACTCAGCAATACAGCCCAGACCTTTCAACGGTTCATGCACGAGGCAACTCGTGGTTTGGAAAATGTCCACGTATACCTGGATGATATTTTTGTGGCGAGTTCTTCAGAGCAAGAGCACGCTACACACTTACGAGCACTTTTCGAACGCCTTATCCAGCACGGCGTTACGATCAATATCGCGAAATGCGAATTAGGCCGGGCTGATATCACCTTCATAGGACATTCTCTTTTATCCTCGGGTATCCGCCCTCTGTCAGATAAAGTTTCCGCTATTCGCGACTACCCTGAACCCCAATCTTTTCGCCAGTTGCGTCAGTTTGCCGGCCTGGTGAATTTCTACCGCCGATTTATTCCTCACTGTGCGGAAATGATGCAACCCCTCACCGACCTGTTGCGCGGAGGTAAGCGGAAGTTCGTGTTTCCCGACACGGCACAAGCCGCATTCGCCTTGGTCAAAGATGCTGTCGCCAACACAGCACTCCTTACACACCCCGACCCTTTGGCTCCTATTTCGGTAGTGACGGATGCCTCGGACACAGCGGTTGGAGCAGTACTGCAACAGTTCGTAGATGACTCTTGGCAACCTTTAGCATTCTTCTCCAAGCGCCTACAACCCGCGGAATCAAGGTACAGCACGTTCGGTAGAGAGTTATTAGCCATCTACTTGGGAATCCGTCATTTTCGACATGCACTCGAAGGCCGTTCGTTCACGGTGTTTACAGACCACAAGCCTTTGGTTTACGCACTAAAGTCAGCTTCCGATCGATACTCACCACGCAACATCTCTCGATCGCCCTCTCGTTCTCACGGACCGTGGAGAATACCGTTCAGGTGAATTTGTTCGCAGTTCTCAGCATAAGAGTAACGAGCAGGTGGTCCATGTAGTACGAAGGACCACAGAACGCGTTCAATAAGGAAACTGATAGGTAAGTTTTGACGTACTCGGTCGTTTGGGAAGCTGCCCGTATACCTGCCACGTACGTCCTCCGCCGAAGTATGGCGGAGCTGGGGCGCTCTCCTACATATCTGCCGAATTCGCAAGGCTGGAAAAGATGCAGTGCGCAGCCACCTCCCTTGTTGTTGTAACAGGTGGTTGGAGTTAACGGGGCTTGAGAGTAAGACGTGACTTGGTACGCATCCGACAAATACCACGAGGCAATATGTGCCCAGAGCGACAAGACGAGTTTACCTTTAAGACCACTGGTGCACTAGGAGCACTTGATGAGGCTCATGAAGATGAATTGGACTGGGCCACCGCTGGACAACCGTCTTCTTAAAATGACAACCAACATGTGGAACCCACCGCCAGCTGAAGCAGTGGAACAGGAAAACTACGAATTTAAGAAAAAATGGAAACATATGGCGGAGAACTTGTGAGAATCTATCCCGGGACCACATCCGGCAGCGGACGGTGGTATGGGAGGTGTCCCGACTGCGTGAATCACAAGCCAAGGCAACAGCAGACCATGCAGTTGACTGATGATTAAATCATACTGTCACTGATAAACAACAGCAAGAACACAAAACTGCAAAGTTATTAACCAAAGACAACGCATTAAAAAGTGTAGGAATGGCGCACCTGCAACCCCGCCCAAGGTCATGTCGGCGTTCCGGAAAAATCAAGTGATCCGCCAGTTCATTTCAGTTCATTTTAGTTCAGTTCAGTTCAGTTCAGTTCAGTTCAGTCTGCACAGGACAGGCAATGGCCACGGCCAATCGAGCGTCCAGAATTCCTTTGATGGTATGCACACCAGTTATGCACCCACCACTGCCGAGTGTATTTCGTCGAATCCCCGCTAAAATTGAGAGGGAAACGGAAAACCTCATCGCACATCAACTGCGTGAGACATTATGCATCGTGAGCGTTCACTGAGACAGTATGCAATGAGGGAAAAAGTCTGCTAAAACATACTCCAGAAGGACCACAGTGCTACCCGTCATCCATCTAGTTGATATACTCAAGGCTCACTACAAGGAAAGATCTCGTACCACTTGCGATCTAGGGCACCTTTGAAGGATTGGACTGTCTGCAGATCTACCGTTTCACCAGGCAGACCGTTCCAACTGTTCATAACCCTGTTGCTGAAGAAGTGCAATCTAGCCATCAACCTAGATCGGGCTTTTATCAACTTCTTTTCGTGTCCCCTTGTTCTGGATTCTACGGCCAATTGGAATAGACTAGCTGGTCTAAGGCCAGAAAAGCCCTTCATTACCTTGAACGTTTCTATGAGATCCCCTCGACGTCTCCTCCTTTCCAACGAGAAAAGATTCAGGTCACAGAGTCTCTGCTCGTAAGTCTTACCCCTCTGCCCTTCAACCATTCGCGTGGCGAGAGGTTGGACTTTCTCGAGGCAGGCGGCGTCCTTTTTGTAGAAGGGTGACCAAGCCTGCACGCTACCTTCTAAGTGAGGTCGTACTATAGCCATGTAAATAGGTACGAATACCTCCGGCTTCCGGCAAGACAAAGCTGATCGCAGTCTAGAGAGCTCCCCACGAGCCTTATGCTCAGCAGCATTGCATTGCTCCGACCATTTGAAGTCACTGTTCATGATGACCCCCCGGTCTTTAACCCTACTGGCTGCCTCTACGGTGAACAGCCCTTGATCATGAGCGACAGTTAGGCTCTCTGTTGCCCTTGACAACAAATGGCTTTTTTGAGCGTTTAGAGGTAAGTCCCATTTGTATGCCCAGTTCAGGACAGTACCTATTTCCCTGCCCAAATCCGCCCTACCCTTAGATCCAACAATCTTCACATCATCCGCAAAAATAAAGCTGGGCGATTGAAGATTGGATGCTAGGTCATTAATAAATAACAAGAATAGGACCGGGCCTAGGACGGATCCCTGAGGTACACCACTAGTGACGTTCACCAAACTGGAGCACCTGTCCCCCACTTTGACGTAAAGCGTCCTGTGGGAGAGGAGGTCCTCCAGCCACCTATATACTGGCCCATCTATACCGAAAGTCTCCATCTTGCGTAGCAAAAGACGATGATTAACGGAGTCGAACGCCTTGCTAAAGTCGAGGTAGCATACCTCAACTTGCTTACCTTCGTCCAGTCGTCGAGTTACTTCATCTAAGAAGCACAGGAGATTGGTGAGGCAAGATCTATTTTTCAGGAATCCATGCTGCGCCGGGCTTAGCATGGAGTGCTGCAGTAAGTGCTGGCAGATATGGGCATGGATGATCTTCTCGAGGACTTTACACAGGATGCTTTTTAGACTTACCGGCCTGTAGTTATGCATAGCCGACTTAGGTCCGCTCTTATGTATTGCCACGACGGCGGGGACTTTCCAGTTCGGTTCAGTTCAGTTTCCACGGGAAGAAAGTGGCCGTGACTAATCGAGCTTCCATATCGTTATTTTGTCGGCGAGTTTCCTTATCTCCCAACATTGTGCGGTAAATGTTTTGCCTGAAAGGCAGAATTTACGAGGCAGTATCACCTTCACAGACAAGCTCACTGACAAGCGTACCAGGGGCTCGTAACCCCGCCCCTCGTTCACACAGATGGCCCTGAGAGCACTGTGTCCCAGCGTGAATCTGGGGCTTTCTTAAAAGTTGGTACATTGCCACATCCAACAGCATCCTCCGGCAGTCGACTCCATATAGGGACAACTCTATCTGTAAAAAAATTAGTCCGTATGTCCAGCCTTGAGTATGCCTTTTGTAACTTAGGACTCTGTCCTTTAATGCCGCAACCAGGGGGGAACGAGCAACTCACTCATTTCTGTGCCCGACGGTCCCTTCATGATCTTGAACGCTCCTATTAGGTCCCCTCGGCCTCTAAGCCTCTCTAAAGAGAAGAGGTTAGGATTTCTAGAAGCTGGGCGTAAGGTTTCCCCTTGTGACCTGCGATCATTCTGGTTGCAAGTAGCTGCACCCCTCAAGCGCTCCTTATCCTTGCGATAATAGGGAGCCCGTGCCTGCATGCAATACCTCAGAAGAGGTCGCACCAAGGCCTTGTAAAACGGGATGAAGACTTCCGGTTCCCAACATGCAGTGGTATTGCATACCGTAGTTACTACACCTCCGGCCATATCGGTGGCTCGCTGGCACTGCCTTGAAGGCTTGAAGTCCTGTGTGACTATCACACCTAGGTCTTATACCTCCGACACTGCTTTTAACGGAACACCGCTCGTTTTGCCTGTTAGTGGTCAGAGCTTGACATTTGGTAAGATTTAGCGGTAAATCCCATCGTTTTGCCCATCTGAGCGCCGCGTTCACATCCTGTGCTAAGTCTCTCCCAACCATCTTCACATCATCCGCAAAGATGAAACACGGGTTGCTCAACCCTTCCTCCAGGTCGTTTATATGCAAGAGGAAGAGCAAAGGGCCAGTACTGAACCCCCTGGCACACCACTGGCAACACCCTCCGGCTTCGATGGATAATCGCCTACCCTGACACAGAAACTGCTGTTCCCTAGAAAGTTTGCTACCCAAACACCTGCTTTCCCGTTTGTCCCAAAGGTTTGCAATTTATCGTCCGGCAGGTTGTAACACACGTTTGAGCAATACGTGGCCTAATTCACAACGGATCCCGAAATCAAAAGGCGATTATCCGTGAGATTCTACGATACTAGATTATTGAATGAATAATGACACCAAACAGATACTAACCTCAATTATGAGGTCACAAGAACTCAACAAACGAGAACCGAATCGTGGCGTGCGAGCGAGGAGCACGTGCGTCACGCAGGTCCAGGACAAGGATATGACAAAGTAGCGCTCTGGGCGCGAACGAACAAAAATTGGTCCATAAAAACAAACAGTGCGTAAAGACACGTCGGTAGTGTAGGCAAGTGAGTGATGTTAAGAAGGAATTGGAACTGCAATGGTTTCAGGGGGATCTTCCACGACCGGTCGTTACACCGCTCACCAAAATCCTCCCGAATCCTTAGCAAAGTCAAGGGTTTGGTATAAAGGTACTGATTTTTCCTACCTGCCTAGGCCCTGCTGTCGGTGCGTGTGCCTAATGCTTATCGTCAACGTTCTACTCATGGCCTCACCTAATCCGGTGGCCACACCGAAGCTAGGCTTTTCTACACCATCCATGAGAACAACTGAACGATGGCGGGCGTGAAGGGGAAACATAGATGCTGTCCTTGGAAAGGCCGTCCTGCTCTGGCTGTGTGCTTGCGTGAGTGTGTGTGTGTATGATGTAATCGCCGCTACCTCTACGTATGCAAAAGACATTTCAGTAACGTCAACAAAAGCAAATTGCGAACACTGCCACGTTTGATAGGGGCTACGGGGTACAGGGTGCATCGGGTATGTGCGTATGTGTCTGGATATGCAATGGAGTCGCACATACCAAAGCGTATCAGAAAAACCTTCTGTAACGTCTACGAAAGTCTATGAGCACCGTAACGTGTCTGACGGAGATCATTTGGTATAAACGCGTATAATGTAGGTGTGTGCGCATCGGTGTGCATGATGGTCCGATACGTCAGTGTGTCGTGAACGCTGCCATACACGGGTGTTTCTTTACCCAACTCGAAGACGAATGAGGAATAGTCTACTGGGCCTCAGCGTTAGCAGCTTCTCCGCCTTCACTCTAAAGGAGGCTAATGCTGCGTATGTCGCGAGTTAGCGCTCCCTTGGCTGTCTTGATGTTCGCCGTTCTTATCATTCGGTCAGGGCTACCAATGGTTCCCATAACCACTCCCAAGGACCAGGTGCTGAAAAATGCGCTTTCGTCTGCGATCATCACCACATCCACAACCTTGAATGGTATTGTTTTGATCAACCACTTCTGTCGAGTCTGCAGTGCCAGCTGGTACTGCCGCAGCCAGCGCCTCCAGAAAACCTCGGCAAGATGGTTTGCCAGCTTACATCCGTGGGGGTAACATTCACGAAGATTTACCGGCCCTTGGAAACCCTCGTTCGACCTTAAAGTCAAAAAATCGTTCGGGGTGAGCGCCAGGTGGGTGGGGTCGCCGTTCATTACTGGAACCAGGGGGCGGTTGTTCAGAATTCTCTCCACCTTGGTCATGACGATGTTCAGCGTCTCGTGGGCCGGAGGCTGTTGCTGCATGATCGACAGCAATACCCGTCTGGCGGACCGGATCATGCTTTCCAACAAGCCGCCGCGGTGACTGGCCTGCCGGGGGTTGAAATGCCATCGTATGCCGTAGGCCACGGTTCGATCCTGCAGTTCGTCCCCGTTTGTTTCTGGGCCAACACTGCAATTCCCGGTGGGGGGCCCACGAAGTTCCACCCATTATCTGAGTATATATCGGCCGGTACGCCTCTTCGGTTGATAAATCTCTGCAAGGCCCGTAGGAAAGAATCGGTCGTCATCAAATGTGCGACTTACAGGTTTACCGCGCGTGACTTCATGCACGTCATGATATACCCAGATCGTTTTCCAATCTCTTCCCACACTTGATACACAAGGGCCCGAAATAGTCCAACCCGGTGTTGCTGAACGGCCATCAGCCCGCAGTCACCCTGCACTCCGGTAGCGGGGCCACTTGCTGTCTGCCCGCCGTGGCATTACGTCTCCTACATTGCACACAACGTCGGATTACGCGTTTTGCAGTCGCTGTTCCTCTCAGCAACCAGAGGCTTTTCCGGATGATGCTCGTCACGTGACTTTCCCCGGCATGTCTCTCCACGGTGTGGGCGTGTTGTATCATAACCTCTACCACAGGTTGTCTCGCCGGCAGCAGTATAAGATACTTTGTGTCGAAGCTCAGGTGGGAATCGGTCAGCCTACGATCCACCCGCAGCAGTCCATCAATGAGTTTGGGGTTTGAATGCTTTAAATCGCCTCTTGGAGATGATATTTCTTTGTTGATTTGTCCCACTTCTTCCGCCCTCTCGAGCTCTCGGGCGAAAGCCTCTCGTTGTATAATTCTGAAAATATCGTATTCTACAGCTTGTAGCTCATCGGGACTTATCGGGCCGACTCGTATCCGGCCTGAGGGGCGTGGCCCTTTCATGACTAGTAAATTTCTCTTGAACCTGGCCAACCAAACTAAAGCACGAAGAGTTTTCATCCAGGAAGAAAATCTGACCAATCGTGATAAAACGGATGTCTCTTCGACGACGTTGGCCGCCATAACTACGCCTTTGATCTCCAGTTCTACTTCCTTAGGGGGTTTTAATTCGTAAACGGGCCAGTCCTGTTTAGGCATTTGCGGGAATTTTGGCCCTCCCGTCCACGTGTCTAGTTGCCTGAAGTTGGTCGCACCTCGGGAGCACAGATCGGCTGGATTATCGCCAGACCTGACATGATTCCACTGGTTCATGGCTGATTCATCGTGGATGATCGTGAGTCGGTTAGCAACGAATAAACTAAACCGGCTCCGGACGTTGTTAATGTAGTAAAGTACTATCGTTGAGTCCGTCCAAAAGCTAGCCAACCAAATGTAGAAATCGAAACACCTCTTCACAGCTTCTACCGCCCTGACCACTAACACGGTTGCTTTGAGTTCAAGGCACGGGATTCAAACCGACTTCAGTGGGGCAACGCCGGACTTGGCGAACAGGATCCTCGTAGCACGCTGGCCATCCCTTTTGCACCATCGTCCGTATACCACGGCCCAGTAACCGACATCGGATGCGTCCGAAAAGCCGTGCAGTTCTTTTGTCGTTGTTGCAAGACCAGGGGCAAACATCGTGGAATCCTTATGTCCCCTAGTTTCTTCAAGGTGTTCAGAAATTCTTCCCAGTCCAGCAGGTCCTCTCGGTCCAGCGACTGGTCCCAATCGACTTTCCTACTGCACAGCCGCTGCAGCAAGATCTTTCCGGGTAACAGCCAGGGTGAGACGAAACCGAGCGGGTCGAACAAACTAGAGACAGCGGATAGTATTCCTCCACCGGTTACTGGCAGCTCGGGAAACGCTTACCTCGAAAACAAAGTCGTCCGTTTCCGCGTCCCATTGTATTCCTAAAGCGCTTTCGAAAGGGAGTGGAGAGCCGTCCAAATCTGTAACCCTTTCGGCCCTCTCGTGGTACGGAATGACTTCAAGCACTTCTGAAGCGTTCGACATCCATTTTGTGAGATGAAAGCAGCCCTCTTCTAGCAATCTCGTTGGGCCCATGAACTGCGCTAGGGCCGAGTCTACATCATCGAACGACCCAAGATAGTAGCCCACGTAGAAGTTTCTCCTACCACTGACCGATGGACCAAATCTCCATGTTTGTTCGCAGATTCCCAAAGGGCGTAGGTCACACAGAACGGTGACGATATGGTTTCGAAGGGGTGGACGGTCATCCTATAACTTATCACTGCTTTGTCCTGGTCGTTCTCTCCTCACCACAGGAAAAGCAACGCACCTCGTTCTCCTACCGATATTTTCACCTGGTGGGACATTTCCCTGATATCAGCGGACAAGGCCACTCCACCCACTCTGAAACGGCACAAAACTTCGATTGGTGATGTGGTCCAGTCGGGCTTTTGTAGTAGGTGATCGTTTAACAAACTGCCCTAGAATTTGACTGCACAATCGAAAACCACCCGCAGCTTTTCGGGTTTCCTGGGGTTGAAAACCGGGTGGTGAGGAAGATACCAGGTACCCTTACGGTAGTCGGTGTTAGCAGGCACCTTTTCAACGTAACCGAGAGCTTCGTTTCGGTTCAACAATTCTGCTTATTGTTCCCACAGATCCTGGTCTGGGTTGAAGCTTTCCTTCAGTCGTAGTAGTTGTTGGAGAACATAGTTTCTGTCATCAGTCCGCGGGTTAGCAGATGTGCGCCATGAGAGGGGAACCTCGAGCTGTATTTTAGGGACTCTAGTACCTTGCCGCACCGTTTGTAAAGCTGAGTGATCCTTTAAAGACGACGATGGTCTTTCATCTCCGATGTCATGGAACTCCTTTTCATACAGCCGCTGCGGGTGATACTCAGTGCCGTTCGTTTCGGCGGTTAAATAATCCACAGAACCATGTCCCCCCACTGGACCGTATAACATTCATCCCAGAGCCGTGCGTACGGCATAAGGTGCCTGGCGGTCGCCCACTCTCTGGTCAAGTACCCAATGCGCCTCTGGCACATCGCAGCCGATGAGGAAATCCACTTCATTGTCTTCCCAGTCTATAAGGATTACATCCTGCAGGTGGGGCCACCTAGTCAAGATTGCGTTCACCAAACTTGGAGCTCGCATGGGGAGATCAGCTAACGTGAATGCCTCCGTTGGTTCGATTTGTTCGTTAGTGTCTAGAGAGATGAGTTGCAACCTCAACCTACCGGCAGTCATTTCCTGTGTTCCGCCCACCGTGCTCACTGCTAACGAAGTCGCACCTTTAGCGAGTTGGTGTTTGTCGGCAAACCGCTCTTTCACTAGAGTAGTGTCGGATCCACTATCAACAAAAGCCAACGCTTTGACCACCCCAGTTGGGGTCACCACTCCCACGGCAACTACTCATAAACGTACTGGTTTACCGGCAGACCGCGACGTTGAACAAATCACACTGGGCTTGGTGCTCGCCTCTGGTACAGTTTCTCCCGCCTGGTGCAAAAATCGATGGTGTCTGCCAGTGCAGCCCTCGTAACCACATCCATTCCTTGTTCTACAAGCTGCCGTCCGGTGCTTGGTTTTGAGACATATAAAGCACTCTCCTGTCATCCTCGCCATTCCCAATCGTTCGTCTATTATGGCGTTGACGAACTTGGGGTACTATACTAGCCCATGGCTAGCATCACAGGACCTGCAACATGGTTGCTCTATGGTCTCGCATGAAATGGCTTGTGCATTGGTCCAAGGCTAATATTTCGGCTGTTCCCGGGCAGTGATTTGAACCTGGCTAGTACTGGACTTGTTTGCTCGCTTACTGTCCCGGATAAACCGGCCAAATCTACTGTCGGCTACTTTGGTTTGCCTGTCCAAGTATTCGGTCAAGTCCTCGAAGTTAGCCTCTCGGTCGCCTCGGTTCATACGTTCCGCCCCTTCCGCCCACCGACCCTGTAGTTCGGGAGAGAGGCGACGGACTATGCCCCCCAAGGTGAGCATTGCATCTAAGTCAGCCCTGTAACCCAAATGGTCGAGGGCTATTGAACAGTATTCTGTATTCTGGTCACCAGGTCGGCCATTGTGTAGACATCGCCCTTGGTTCTTTTTGCCTCTACCATCACGCCCTCTATTAGGTTACGGGCTACTTTGAAAGGATGGCCAAACGGGTCTCCCAAAATCTTCCTTGCTCGTGTGTAGCCTTGTTCCGGGTCGAGCATGGTTCACCCATCAATAGTCTCCCTTGCTCGGCCTCGACACTAATGAGTCAGACAGAGAAGTCTTTTCCCGGGGTCGGTTATCTTGTTTTCGACGAACGTTTTGAACTGCTTGACAAACTTGCAGTAGTGTTCAAATCGTCCATCGAAAACCGTCAGTTCTACCCTTGGCAGATCCATCGTTGGTGGCGTTGATGTTCTATATTCGGCGACCGGCTTGGAGATTCCCAGTTTATTGCGCCCTGATCAATCGGAAAGTTCATAGCCGTTGGTCTTCTGCTCACTGTCTTTCTGTCTACACTCATCTGCTTCCTGGGCTTGTGGCCCAGCCGATAACAGTTGTTATTCTAGATCTAATAGCCCCAGCTTAAATAGATCGACATCCATACAATCCATCTTACCCTCAGTATTACATGAGCTAGCACTGATAGGACTAGGTGACCTAGCATTAACTAGAGAATCAAAAGTACCCATAACCTCCCCAGTGACTTGCAGTATTGCTTCCCGTCCAGATTTCAATTGCTTCGATCCTTTCCTTGGTATGTTGCTTACTTTCTCGCTTCAAGTTTATCAACTGAGTATTGTAACACACGTTTGAGCAATACGTGGCCTAATTCACAACGGATCCCGAAATCAAAAGGCGATTATCCGTGAGATTCTACGATACTAGATTATTGAATGAATAATGACACCAAACAGATACTAACCTCAATTATGAGGTCACAAGAACTCAACAAACGAGAACCGAATCGTGGCGTGCGAGCGAGGAGCACGTGCGTCACGCAGGTCCAGGACAAGGATATGACAAAGTAGCGCTCTGGGCGCGAACGAACAAAAATTGGTCCATAAAAACAAACAGTGCGTAAAGACACGTCGGTAGTGTAGGCAAGTGAGTGATGTTGAGAAGGAATTGGAACTGCAATGGTTTCAGGGGGATCTTCCACGACCGGTCGTTACACAGGTGACGGCTCACGGAGTCGAAAGCTTTACTGAAATCCAAATAACAGACCTCCACTGTAGTACCTTCATCTGTTCGCCTGGTGGTCTCGTCTAGGAACATTAGTAGGTTTGCCAAGCACGATTTTTTTTAAAAACCCATGTTGCGAAAGAGACAGTAGGTCGTTAATAACCAGAAGCAGGCACCATTGCTTTCTGATTATATGCTCCAGGCACTTACACAAAGCTAAAGTTAGGCTGGCCGGCCTATAATTTATCGCCTTCCACCTGGACCCTGTCTTATTAATCGCTACGACAATGGTCTCATTTCGATCCTCTGGCGCCTCGCCCTCTATCAAAGAAGCTCCGTACGGCTGAGTAACTGCTCCTAGTAAGATATCGGAAAGAGGCTGAACGATCGCCGGGTGGATCGTATCCGGTCCGGCTGCTTTGTGCTTGCACAAAACTTTGAGTTCGTGGACCACCGCGTCTTCACCTACAGTAAGTTCCTGAAGCACTGGTGTACCCACAATATACCTGATTCCGCCATACTAAGCAGCTGATCCTGACGATGCATACCCTCACAGAAAGCAATTAGGGTTTCTTTCTCGTCTTTATCATCTGGAGCAATGCGTCCGTCGAACATCTCCAAGGTATCTACGCTCTCACGCGTCGTTTTTTTCGGCTGCACTCAAGCGAGAAACTTCTTTTGGTCTGCCTTCACATATTTCGCGAGTTTCTTCTCATACTCGTACTTTGCTTTTCGTTGCAGAGCTTGTGTCCCGTTTCTGGTTGTCTTGTAGGCGGCCCTTGAATAGTACGTGCTATGAAGTTCGTAACTGGCTTATAGCCTTCTACGAACAGTTAACGCTGTCGCAACCCTGGGCCTCCACCAAGGTGGCCGTCTCGCTTTTTTGTGGTGGTACGGCAGCAAACTCGTCCGTCAAACTTATTAGACCGGTTTTTCTCATCCTTCACGGTCCTTCCACAGATGGCTGTGGCACTTCCGGGTGCCAACATATTCTTCGTGCCGTTACTGTCAGGTGATCCTTATCCACTCCATCGTAGTCCCGGACCAACTTAAATCCCGGTTCGTTGTGGCCTGCAGTGAACATCGCACTCGGGGCTCCACGAAGGCTGTTGCCCAATGGCTCCTTTCTCGTTAAAGAGGTGATGTCAGATCGATGCCTTGTTACAAGCAGATCCGGCGTAGATGAAAGATGTCCTTCGCGGAAGCGTGTTGCTTCTCTTACGTGTTGTATGAGGGCGCGGTTGTGAAGCCACATCACCAGAGCATTTCCGGTGGGTACCCTAGGGGCATATTTATAGTCCCAATTTATTTCCGGGAGGTCCATGTCTCCCTACACAACAAAGCGCTGTGACTTACTCAACACCGTCTTTAGAATCTGTAATAGTTCAGAGCCCTCTTCCCCATCTGTTTGCGGGGCTTTATAAACAGACTACACCTACAGGCTATCAGCCTGGGAAAAGCAACAAGCATTTGCTTGTTTGCCGGGTGTGACAAGTAACAACGGGGCCTCCCGTCGGTTTTACTCAGCCCTCACGAGAAGTGGTACCCCTCCACCCAGCCTGCCGTCTGTTCTGCCTTGTCTGTAGGTGGTGAAGAAGAGAAGTTGCATGGCACTCCGGTCCTTTTTCAGCCATGTCTCCGTGATAGCTATATTTACTGATCCTTTGGTTCTAGTTAGTAGTTCTCCCCTCTTATCTTTCTCTTGAGGTACAGGCTATTGTATACCACATGGCGGCATCTACTGCCAGGTCATGTGCTTTGATTATTCTCTTTTGGGCAGTTGAGCCCCTGGGCGCAATTCTCAAGTGGACGCTCTGTTTTTTGCATTACCCGTCACTGGGCCCGTGTTTTCCTTAACCTTCAAGGCCACTCCGTGCATAGTAATTATAATGCTGTCGAAGGAAACTCCTGAGGCTTCCGTTGTCCCATTACTTGGCCTTCTGTTGCCCCTCGAGGGCGTCAGGGACCTACTCCCGCTCAACGGTGTGGGGGTTCGTGCTACGATGGTTGTCCAGCTTTCATTGGCGGTGGAGTTCCGTTTGATCTGGGTTGGCGTTGCCGCCATTTTCGTTTCCATTTCGGTCACACTCCCTCCCTTGATGGTACGCAGTCGCTGAGCGTCCACTTGCTTCATACCCCCTGTGTGTGCTTTTTATCTACTGCACCACTCGCCTTGTTGCTCAGCTGGCCGGTTCACCTTAGCCTACTGATAATGATTGCGGCTTTAGGCGTAGATTTGCTTAGAAGCGTGACGTCAGCTTTAGCTATCATGAGAACTAGTTGCTTGAGTTCCGGTTTTAATGGATGCGGCGGATTTTGTGCCAGTGCCACCCCTTTATTAAAGGGAGTGTCCGGCGTGATCCTTATGTACTCCCCCCTGGCCTGCTGAACTGTTGCTGCCCGGCCTAGCGATAGGTCCCTACTGTATGTGCTGGCGAAAACGATAAGCAGAGGCCTAGTATTTACGCGTTGTTTGTCCCCTAAAGCCCCACCATGGCACTTTGCGTACGTCTAGTCAGTGGGTAGCCCCTCGATTCTCAGTACATTTAAAGCGTAGGCTTGTTCAGCTTCCCTTCCGATCCGCTCCTCTTTAATCACCGGCTCTGCGCAATTATGCAGAAGGGGATACTTGCTTTCGCCAACAACTCCCTCGGTGATGACCATCATTTTTTGAGCCCTTCCTTAAGTCCCTCTATCCTGTGCCTAGGCACCTCCACTCTACCTTTTCCTTGGGTTTGTTCTGTGTCTTGTTACCCTCCGGCTTGCCCTTCTTTGCCGGCTGCTCGTTCTTCCTAGTAGCTGTGCGTGTTGCTTTTACCGGGCTCTGTTGTAACCCTTTACCCAAGCTTCCTGTTGTGACCCTTTTTTCTGCCCAGCAATCCCCACAGTATACGTGGGCATTCCTCCTCCAGAGTAACATCGAACACATACATTTCAAAGATGGGTGTTCCCTGAGTAGCTCATAGCTCTTCTTGGACAAGACAGGGCTGCTCTGGTGGTGCCACACACTGCACCTGTCACGTTGTGTACCTATCCTAACATACTCTTTGCAACTACCAACCCTACGGCCCACATTCAGTTGAAGTCTCAAGTTTAAAGTTTTCAGGATTAGAGGCAGTGGAACACCTCCCGTGTGAGATTCACCACCATCCACTTCTGGCCCTGGCCTGACGACAGTGATTCAAGCCAGCTCTCTATCAGATATGCATCAAGTTTCCCTGTGAAGTTTTGGAGTCCTTCAGCAGTACATGGGTACAAGACTAAAGCCCAAGTATTCCAGAATATTGTGATTATCTCATTGTCTCAATGCCACCAGTGAGCCGGAAGTTAGTTCACGGGATAAAAAGGCAATGGGGAAAAGGAAAGGGTTTAAAAGACAAACATTGACAGAATCCTGCATCAGGTACTGCCAGCGAACTGGAAGGAAGGCCACTGGACATTGCGAAAGGGTTCAGGACACTAGTCTTGACAGCATCTTTCGTCCTGTATTGCTGGTGATCTAAAAGTAGATAGCTGGACAGTGGGAGAAGGTCCATCTTTGCGGCAGTTTGGTTAGCTTGAGCGGCTCGAAAGATTCCGCCATGAAAAATTTGTCAAACATCGTACAGCAATATTTTTGAACCGCGTGCGGCCTTCAAAGGCTCGTAATTGTTCTCGTTCACTTTGTCAACTTGCAATAAGTTCCTTAGTTTGGTTGCACCACTAGAAAGACGGCAGACCAACGGTAGCCCGGTTGACTCCAGCTTCATTAGCCTCACGAGTGCCCCTAGTGCACGGGTGCCCCCGCTGGGAGAATTCGTCCGGAAAATTGGCGCCCATTTCACTCCAGAGCACTCGCCGGATGCATATCAGGTCGCCATGCACTCATCGACACGCCTCCGAGATCAGGCTTGTTAACTCCGGCCGCCTGTTGTAACCGATCCCGCGTAGTCCGAAAAACGAGACCAGTGGCGGCTCGCTGCGCCAGTTACTGCCTCCCGTGCTCCAAAGTCACGCACAGAAACGTAGCCCTTAGCCACGTCTTGGTAAGTGCGATGATAGACTGGGTTCCGGGCAGCACAGGGGCCTCTAAATGTCCCTTTTGTTCAATAATCCGCATACATGCATTGACAGAGGTTATCCGAAAGGTACGCTACGCGAAGACAGGTTTGTTTTTGTAGATTTCGCTAGTTTTTAAAACTGGTTAATCTGGGAATATTTCATCTGCAACCCATCTAAAAGTTTAAGCTACCACCATGTTTCGGAAGTCCTTCCTTTACCCAAACTACTAGTCCCTTATAATTCGTGTCAGCGGCCCTGGATTAGCTGCGGAAAAAACCGACAGTAGCGGCAACTACCTGCCCCTGGGTTGACTGTTCTGTAGTGAGCATCGTAGACGGTATGGAATATCATCAATATTTTCGAAAGGTAAGAGCAAGGTCAACTAACATACAGTCTGGACCAAGGGCTTCTCACTCTACCGTGTCTAAGACAACCAAACGACAGGAGTTAAAAAACACCCCCAGTGGGTGAGAAATATTTGGGGAAGCCAGTGAGAAAGCCAGCGTCACTGAAGTAAGCTTCGAAAACATGTCTGCCCAGATAAAGCCAGCTGACGGGCTTATAGAATCTAACACCATCAAAACTACGTCCTGGAGCCTAGGGCACCCCATAGTCCCCACAACCTAACAGCGGCTAGTCAGTTTCTTGACTCATTGACCTCGCAAATCCTGAGACGGCTGCAGAAAAGAAAATATGTATATGTTTTCAACGTCTCTGGTCGTCTGGACATCACAATGGTTAAATCAATTTTCCTTCAAGCAGCGGGCATGGCTTACTGTCCATGTCACCACAAAAGACTAGGAATAATTTTGCGAAGGCATGCTTGTTCCTTCTATTCAAATTTCTTGATAAGAAAATTGCCAGAGAATTATTCGGCGATGACGATGTATTTCGTCGGGTTGCGGGACAAGAAAATGTGGTTCACAAGGACGGCTTTTTTGCATCCACGGAAACAGTGGATTGGTCGTCCTACGCCATCTTTTGTGTGGGCTTCAGAATCTGGATTGTCTGAACTAATGCTCTGGCGCAAACGGCGATGCACTAGCTGGGTGGGATTTCTCTCTCCATGAATACCGAATTTTTGATTGCGTAGGTATGATTTGAACGGGGAAAAGTAAACGTTTTTCAGTATCCCGTGATTAACAAATCTGGAAGTGGAAACCGAAGGCGGCGTGAAATGTTTATATGCATCTCCTCTCAACAGCACTTCAAATAAGCCGGTCCAAAATACGAAAGAAATGTACTAAATTCCGTGGCTTTCCACTGAGCAATAGTATCGACGAGGCGGCGAATGCACTGCAAGTGACACGGGATTGTGGTATGCAAATGGAGTGTTCGATTACCAACGTCCTCACAAGCAATCTTATTCAAGCGAACAAATGAAATGCGAGGACCATGCAGCCAGAAATCCAAAAAATTATTTGTCAAGTCCAAACAGATACATGTGGTCTAATGGGAAGGCCTGAACCACCTCAGTGGGGGGGGGAGACAATTAAACTCAAGCCGATGTGATTCTTCCGACGCCGCGTGACACAAAACTCATCATCATCACGAAGCTTTAGTTTAACATAGGCAAACGTCATCTTTTTTCACAGTGCAAGCTACTTTTTATATACTTATCACAGCCAAAGTAACAGGTAGGATCTTCCGCTTGTTTAATGCAAATCCTAACCGCACTATCACAGATCTCTGACGATAGTTGGCTTTTGGTGGGCTTTCCGCCAAAAGGTATTCCTTCAGCTAACGCTTAGCTCAAGTCCTCCACAAGTTCGCCCATGAAAATTGATACTTTTGACGGTTTAATTAAAAGACAATAAAAACCGGCGGTAACAACAGGACGGCAGGCACGCGTGATAAATCTCATTAGTACTGGCCACAGCTGCGTATATGAAGAGGGATAAACCAAAGTACCATCATTATTCAGCTGTGTTTGTTTCATCGGGGACCGTGGCAGTGTTTGTTAGCTGTTTTGCTAGAAAATTAGCCAATCCCATGTGAATGTATAGCCCATTGTCCAAATTTGTGACAGGAATTTCCCTTGATATAATCTATAAGGTTCTTGTCTCCCGACGAAGACTTGGTATATGTTCACTGGTGGCTTCATAGATTCCCTCTTGCTGAACCAAAGGCTGTCATAAGAAAACAAAAGCCTTTCTCAAGGAGTTCAAGAGCGAACTTCCATCGGGGACAGACTGTGGGACACATTTCTAGCAGTCCAAAAGAATGACTATCAGTGGAAGTTAGTGCCTCAGAAAAGAAACAAAACTTGTTACTCATGGCTGTTTGTCGAAGACATGGGCATTTTCAATGACAGCCTCAGCTGATGATAGTGGATGAGACGGTGTTAATGTTCTAATGAATAATTCACTCATAACCGCTTGCTGCTCCAAGAGAGCTGTCGGAATAGTGTCACCCTGTAAGCATCTCCCGGGCGGTTGGCCGAACGGCACTTTCCCTGGAATCATAGCGCTGCTTCCAGCTGCCGCATCCCTAAACGAAGTCTTTAAAATGAAAGCGATGAATCTACCGCCTGCACTCACCTGGAAAATTCCACTCAGGGCAACGCACGAAGTGCTCCTACAGAGTCTCCTCTCCAAAAACAGCACACTCCACAGAGCTGAGTTCTTTCTCCTTCATACGATATCTCTTCCACTTGTTCACTTTAGCCATTGCAACTGAATTATATAATAACAACATCAATAATAATGGTATATTTCTGGACCGTGGTCGAGAGGTACGCATGTAAGCATGGTCAGAGTTTACAATATCACTGAATGAGATGGAAAATTCACAATTTTCAAGGGGGGGGGGGTTCCCAAATCACAGCAACAATGAAATAAGGCTGAGGAGAGTTGAAATGAAGCAAAGCGACAAGGGAATACACGGCGAGTATAAACTAATTTAGAGTCAGCTGCGGCAATAGCAAAGAATCGGCCGGATGTAGGAATGTTCAAATGGACATTGGCTTAGGACTCAGGAAATACAATATTCACAAGAATGATGCAGGAAAATGGTCAGTAATGCATACTCATGTTTACTTTAAAAGGTAATTGGTGACGAGGCGAAGGAGGCAGGGGAGAATTTCATGAACGTTCGCAGAGGAATACTAATTTTCACAGATTCGTGGGTATGAAAAGGAGTAGTACCCCCTGAAAAGGTGAGACAATTTCCATGAGAAGTAGTGTGTGTCACCTAGTGTCGGCAGTTCACAGTCGGTAGAAGATGGATGAAGTTTCAGGAGAGAATAAACAGGAATCGGAATACGTGTCACGAGGAACGAAATAAGGCAAGACAAGTGTGAAAAACTTGGCAATGGGCAAGGTTATGCTGGTAAATTGGCGAATACATCATTCTGTTGAGTCTCCCGTGGCTTGTCTCTGTCCGTGTCGGGCTTTTTGGGCTAAGGTTGGATGCGGTTTGTGTTCATTGTTTCATCATGGAAAGAAGGAGGGCATCACCGAATCTGGACCGATGACAACTTAATTAGGAGTCCTCGCACGGTGACTCAGATGGCTTCGACATCGAAAGAGCCTTGTAGTGAGACTTCCTCAGTAAGCCTCAGAGGGGCCATGCAGCAATACCAGGACTTCTTGTGAGTGAAACTTGGGAGCTAGATCGTATTTGCGATAGCCGGCCTTTGATGCGGTTGTAGACGGAAAGAGAAAAAGATAAGCTGTCTGCACGATCTACTACAGCCAGGCAACGTGACGGCCGAGTGGTTCTGAAATTGAAAAAGGGAAGATCGCAGTCTAGGAGATGTTCCAGCCGGGGGTTAGCGTGAACAAAGTAACAGATAGAAGTACGAAGGTTGGAAATGAAGCACAATGGTCTTAGTGAAATGAGGAGTCTTTGGTGTTGTAATTCGGTGTTCGTGACGGCTAACTGCGCTTGCACTACTAGGCAAAGCTATGGATTACCGATTGGGCCGTTCACCGAGAAGTCTTATCCTTCGGGGTTAATAGAGCCGTGGAGGTGCATCTGGAATATGGGGTTTGGGGGCTACTTGAGGAAGCAGCTGGGCAACACGAAGAACCTTGAGTGGCACGTTTTCATAATAGGTCTAGGGGGTATATGACAAATTCCGCAGTGGTGTTTTACAGGTCACAAGGAAGCAGCTGGGACACACTAGGAACCCACATGGTAAGTTTGTATGATAGATACAGAGGATGTATGACAGATCCTATCGTGGGGTATCTACGGGTCTAGTGCTGCGGCTTGCCGTTAGGTTAGGCTATAAACGGGATTCTGGGACATGAAGAAAGCCGTTTTCTTACGAAAGGGAGGGAAACTAGATACGTGGGCGAAAAATACGGGCTCTTTACTCTACGTTCATACATGCATGTTTATATATACATCAATATCCATATGCATGTAATTAGTGCTTTGATGAGACGTGTTTGTCGTCTGATGTACTGACTTGCTGCCCAGAGCCACGGTGGTTTTGTAGCTGACGCCAACAAATATGCCAGGCTTGCATGGGAGGTCACGAGGTGGTTGGAAGTTAGAGCGGGAGGTGGATAAGCATATGTGGAGGGACCAGTTCGCTATCATCCTAGTCAGTCTCGTGCGCAGGAACCAAGTGCATGTCAGGGGGACAAGGGCGGTGTGGGGTTTCCCCTTTCGCAGGGTCAGGTCTGAGCTGGTGGGAGACACCCATGTTTGAAGGTTAACCATTTCATTCACAGCCCGATTTTAGTGGTGTTTAGAGATCAAACCGATCCCACTAGGTGTTTTCTGTCTCACTTTTTCTCCTTTGGCTTTTTTTCTAAAAGAATGGTGGTTGAACCCATATAGGAACTTTCCATAACTCCTCCGCCCGACAGTAATTTTCCTCGTATGTATCATTTTTTCGTAACTGCTAGGGGTGATCTGTTTTCCCCACGTCGGGAGGCAGCCATCGTGAAGGTGCCGTTGACATCAGAGGTTTCGCTTGCATGGGCTGCGAAAATACAGAGTGGGCTAAGCAGGCCCAAGGAGTACGACAACGAGTGTTGCAATGCATATGCCTGCATATATGTATCAGCCTCGTACGGCGACAGACAGTGCCTAAGACTGCCGGAGGTCCTTCTGGTGTGGTTGGGGTAGACTGCGCCAATAGGAGCTGTTATTGCACATACGGGAGGGGATAGCAGCCTACGTTAGGTGATGGATTCGGAAATCTTGACGAAACAGACCAGCTTTCATGTCGGGAAATATAAAAGGAAGGAATTGAGGCCAACAGGTAGCTACTGGAGGATGGGCGCATGGAATAAGAGATTTTCGACCTGAATGTTTAAGGAACGCAAATCACGGCAGGGCAAGGAAGCCGAGGGGAGCGGAATCCAGAGTAAACAGGAGGAGAGTTGAAGAATCAGAAGTAGAGTAGTGGGCGATAAAGCTTAATTTCCCAGGATCCAGCACCACTGAACCATTTGATGCTAGGAGAAAACACCAGTGGCTGAAAGCCTTGAGCTAGAGGAAGGTTGTTTCATATGGCTGCCCTAGTACTATATAGCGAGGGAGGCAGCAATTGTCTAGACATAGTTGTGAAGATCAACTAGTGAATTAGATAAGGCAGGGCCGTACAGGGGTTAGGTGATAGTGAGTGAACGTGGGTGAGTAGGGGGAACCGGCAGGCATCTAACTAATTATAGTTGTAAACGGCAAAACTGTGTCCTACTGCAATGTGGGTTGTGTGCGGTATACGCAAGAAAGTGATAATAAATGGTAAGCCTAGCGTCCCTCGTTAGGCAGGAAGTGGTAGTGTTGAGATATAGTGCTATGATCATAGGGGTGGAACCCGTTTCCGAAGGCTAGCTCGACGGGTAGGAGGGAGCGGGAGGGGAGACGGAAGCTAGGGTTCTAAAGTTCGATGCTATCTTCATAGTCTCGATCCTGGTATTGGTCAAAGATAACATATGGCTAACGGTAAGTTGTGATTTTAGAGCATGGCTAAACCGGGGTGATGGGGTGATGATATGGTGTTCCAGCAGATATCAAGCGTGCCGAAACAGTTTCGACGAAGAGAGTGGTTGTGAGAAGTGGTCGTAGCGTTGGCTACGTGGGAGAGGTCCGTGATATTTGAAATGGGTGGTCGGTAGAAGCAGCCAATACGGAGTGAACAGCTGGCCAGAAGGATCGTTACCCATATTGAGTCCTGGATTGCGTCCAGTGTGGGATCAGAGAGAGGAACGGTAAGCAAGCTATTTTAATGTGGATTGGGCGGCCTCCTCCATGGCGACGGTTCTTTATGAAGGTTTGGTAACCAGCAACAGAAATTAGTTCTGATAGGACAAAGTCATTTTGCCATCTCTCGGTTACGATTACGATGCCAAAGCCGGACGATAGTACTGTGCTACGGATAGCATGGGCTTTATTAAATGGTGAGCAAGCATTTCTGAGGGGCAAGGTAAGTGCAGTTGCACTTCCGGGGCTTGGGATAGAAACTACCATCGGCTTGCTTTGATGGCTAACATTACCAAGATGTCAAACTTTGGTAAGTGGACGCGTAATGTTGAGGTTTTCATTCGTAGAAGCGATGAAGTCTAGATCAGAGTTAGGAGTAGGGAGCTGACAGTGTGGAGTAAGGGTTGCTGGTAAGCAGGTGGGCTGCGTTGGGGAGGGGGCTGCTGTCAAGAAAAAAGTGGTCATTTTGTGGAGGTGGGATTTCCAAGGAGGACAGAGTAACCAGGCGGGGAAATGGATGCTGATGTAATGAGTAATGGCAAGTAAGATGGTAGAAAGTAGTGTTGAGGGGTTCAACGGGATACGCACGGGGCTGGCAGTTATCACTCGACCAGGGCCGACGAGATGGCTGTAGTTGGTTGGGCTGGCCCATCCTGTGTTCGGGGAAAGGTGTGGAGCTTGACAATCGAGGCCGTTGTTTATAGTCAAACTGTGGTTTTTTATTCGTATCATTAAAGGAGAGGGAAGTTGGTCACGGAGGTTCGGCCGGAGGTGCTGACGCTCGACCAGATAATTGGGAAACTGCTTCGGCATACTTAAAGGATATGGTACTTGTGGTCCCGATGCATGATGACGCTCTACTTGTTGGCCGTTTTCACCTGTATTGAAAAGTGGAGTTGGGGGGACCTTATCGATTATACAAGGTACCATGCTAATACAGCGAGGCGGGGTTGGCTGCTTTAGGGTGATGCAGGGTTGTGTCCTGCTCACCAGCGAGCATGGATTATTTGGGGTATGCTTTGAGTGCATTGGGGGAGGGGGTTCCAAATGTGGCTCTGAGAAGACCTATGGGGGGCGATTACAGGAGTAGCCGGAGTAGCTGGAAGGGGTGGGGGGACACAGAGTTCTGTAGGTTGATGGGTCGGTTAGCTATACAGTAGATCATGGCTTTTATGAACGATTTGTGTCCGCAAGACGGTGGGACATGAGTTGGGATGGGGCGGACTGCTGTCAACAGAAGTACCCAGGGCCTTTCTCTGTGTTGAAACAGTGGGCAGTAGGTTGACATAAGCGGCAGAAGGCCTGGATTCACGGGACTCTGGTGGCCCTGGGCTAATAGTAGGTTTGGCAAGGGTATCGTTGCTATTTGTGGGAGCGGAGGTTGATGGTAGAAGGCACGGCCGTTTACTAGGAGGATGTGCTGAGGATGAGGTGGTGGTCAGGTCTAGGTCAACTGGCGTAGTGCAGGCAACCAAGGGCGTTTATTCGCGGGGTGGCTCGACAGGCGGCGAGACGACGCGGAGACTGGTATTTCAGCCACAGATTGCGTTGGCTAAGCTAAGGTGCTTTCTAGTGATCGAAAAACCACTCCTTGGAGTGGCTTTTTATCCGGTGGTATTCTAATTCTTTTGAATGGGATCGCGTTAGCAATGATTTGCCAACTGGTTATGAGCTCTCTAGCTGTTATTTCGTCAGTGACTTGGGGCTTCAAAGGACAGCCGTCGAGTAGTGATTTTTTGCGCACCCGAATGTGATAGCACGTGTGGTGGGCCATGTTACAAGCTTTCAGTACGGCCAGTTTGGTTGACGGCAGGGGCAGTAGGTCAGGGATGTAGAAAACTATCGCGTTTTTGACGTTGGCTATGAGCTTATGAATTTTGGTCGCAACTAAGTCCAAGAAACGGCCCCTCATGACTAGGCTTTGGCGGTTATCTATAGGGGCGGGTTCCATATTGCTAGATACAGGGGATGTGTTTAGTAGAATATCATCGATGGACTAGATCTCGGTATGCAGGTCCGCCACTCTTTGATCTACTTCAGTAATCTTCTTGTTGAATACGTCGTAAACATCAAAGAGAGCTGCTGAGCATGGACTGACTGCACACTGAGGTTGGGCATTCCTGGTTCTTCTGAGCCTGACAGTACTAGTTGACTGATTCGCGCCCGGGACCTTGGCATGCTTACGGAGGACCTTTCGAGCTTCCATAAGTAGTTCAGGAGATAATATGAAGAGGGCGAAAAGATTATGGGTCAGCAAGTTGAACTTTTCGAGAGTGTAACTCTATGTATAAAATTTTGGGTATCGTTCCTAAGCCCTTCCAGCTGAAACACGGACAGTTATAAACTTTATAGACATACAAACCAAAGATAACCTAGGGAAAATAGAGGCCCGGGGCAGAGCAGCAGGGTTCTAAAGTGCATCAAACTATCCACGGTTACTCCCGGGGAATGGTCGGAAAACAGCATGAGCCAAAATCACACTTCATGTGCCGTAGGACACATCACTGGGAGACTCCCGGATGGTCCCGACATTTCACCGGAAAGCTACTGGAAGTGTTCCAAAACCCCTCGCTCGACCCTCATAGTAAATACGCTCTCACTTCACAACATAGACAACGTCAGTTAGCCTAGCTTTACTTTCAGTTAGTGGTTGTTCATGATAAATCCCACTTGGGTGAGCGAAAAATAGGACCAATGGTAACAACCCCTCCGGCTACCATTCACTGCTGTGAACCATCAAAAGCCTTGGTAGATGTCCCTTGGCCATGAAACACAAAACCCACCGACCACTAAGGCAAGTAATCAACACCATAACACCAGAAGACACTTAAAGTGACAATAACCTCACGGAGGGAAGCGCGTTACGTGGACGACAGGGCAAAGCCCGTACGGAATTATAATAATAATAATAATAATAATATTAATAATAATAATGGTATATTTCTTGATCGTGGTCAAGACACATGCACAAGGCATGATCAGAGAACACAGCAATTCACAGTAATGTAGGGTAATCACAATTTTGAAGAACGTGGTTCACACAATTGCAGCAATAGAATGATCAGCTTGGACGGTGTTTAAGTGAGCTAAAGAGGGGAAGGTTAGCACGGCCACTGCAAATCGGTTTAGAATTCGGGACTGGGACGATGCGGCTAGCGGGATGGACGTGGGAATGCAGAAAAAGCGATACTGAAGAAGGGTAAAAGTGTAGTGTTCGCAAGAACCCACAAAGCAACTGGTGTCGGACATCACAACATGAACAGGGAGTTGATGCAAGAATAATACACAACTTGCCTTGTGGATGCCGATTACTGTCTACGACCGGCCCGGTAGTCCAGAATGGATCACGGCGATCTATGGAATTGGGTGTGCAGTCGATGAAGATAGAGAGAAAGCGGTGGACTGAAAGGGATTGAAAGAAGAGTCAGGAAGTGTAGAAGGAGTCGTGGTGTGGCACCAACTGGATATTTGAGGAATCAGTACAGAGAAACTGGTTGAGAGTGTTACCAAAAGAAGAATAAAAATTGAGTTAACATGGTGTTATCAAAATGCGGTCGGAGATGCCTACAGGAAATAGAGAAGATTGACCCTCCATTGGATAACTCATTGTGGGGGTTGCCTGTGATACAAATGCAAGTGAGTCGGATGGGATAATCAGATTGGTATTCTGTATAGGTAATTCCAATATTATATACAAAATCACATGGAGGCAGAAGCTCTCACCAGGAATGCAGCGTGCTTTTAAGAAGCGTGAATGGTGGATGGACACAACTGGGAGTTTCAACAAGCCGTCGGGGAAACACTTGGTGACACGCTGCTGATGCAACCAAGCAAGTATGCACAGGTGGCGAAGAGAAAGGAGGACTGCGGTGACTGGGAGAGGCCAGACCCGATGGAACAGAGGAAGTTGAGTGTAAAAGAGAGATTTTCTGCATACGTGATAAAAGGATAAATAACCAAGTGTTTGGTATTTTGTTTCATGAAGACATTGGTAGCCGTTGATGGCAGGTAGTGCAAGATGAGGGCAGCAGTCAAAAAGGGCTAGGCTGACGAACTAGGGAGAGAAGGTACGGAACGCAACGGCGAGGGCCAGACTCCACTTCTGTACGCAGAATGAATTGAACTATTCGTGTGGAGTACGGGAAATGGATGCTAATGGGTGATGTCAGGAATCCGTCCGGTGAGACTATCATGAATGATTGTAATCTTTTTTATGGGATTGTGATCACCGGTTAGCCATGTAAGGTGCTCCTTATAAAGCGTCATCAGGTGTGAGTGTAGGTTTAACCACGGCCAGTCCGATCGATCAAACCGTTTAGTCCGTTACGCAATCCAGGGATAACGTCGATTTGGTTGACGGGCTACCCAGGTAACCACTGAGTTTTGGAATAGAGGAGAAATGCGGCAGTCTGGAGAATGCTCCAGCTGGGGGTTATGATTAACGGCTTAGCGGAAATTAGAGTGATAATGCCACTTGATGGCCAGTGGGCCGATCTACTAGGGGCTAACGGGCGGAGGCTGGTAGATTTTTTAGGGCGTTTAGTTGATGATGGGGATATTAAGCGCATGCTTAGTCAGAGTGCAAAATGGTTAGGCTGATATGTGGTAGAATAGTAAAGGGGCTCAGTTGAGGGTCAAAAATAAAACAGTGGAGGAGGGTGGGGTCAAAATTGGGAATGGGAAAAGGGAGGAAAGCAGTCAGGTTGTTGACCCGGCTGTAGGTGGGGGCGGAGAAATTATAAGAAAAGGAAACTCATCGAGCTAAGGTGAAACCTTCTTATGTCGATACGAATGTGCTAGCTAGGTGGGATAGTGTGCTAACAAACCGTGAGCAAATACGCTGATCTGTGAAAATTGGTTATTAAAGGGTGGTAATCAGCATGGTAGGACTCGAGTAACGGAGGAGTGCAAGAAAAAGGCGATGAGACCACGGAGTTATAGCCTGGGACAAGAGAACTAAGTGAAGGTGAGCACCTATCGCTAAAGGAACAACAGTTTACTAATGGAATTAGTGTCAGTAAGAATTCTGGTTTTGTAACTGAGTATACATGGTAGCAGACAAATCATCGCTGACTTTGGACAACATTATTAGTGTCGGGGCTCGAGGGGGATAGAAAAAGTAAATTTGTGGATAATAAATTATAAATGTGCAATGATTGCGTTCCTCGTTCCGACAACCAATACGGGCGAGGCTTTGCCCATAGCTGTTAGGCGCAGGCGTATCAATGCCGGGGTGTCGTCAGAGCAGAAGTCGCATGATGTAACTATCCAGACCGCGTATGGACTACTGTATTAAACATCAGCAAGCTGGTCAAGGATTTTGCAGGGAACCCAAAAAGGTTGAAGCTGAGTAAGGCGAGGTCGGAAAGTATACGTGGAGAGCTCGAACGGCGTGCTGTCACCCCACACTGGTCTAGACAAAAGGAACTGCAGGTTAACTCGAAAGCGGGGGGGGGTTCCAATATGCAGGGTCGGGTTTAGGCTGTTATCAGAAATCCATCTGTAGTGAAGGGGACAGTGAGCATTAGCCCAAGACCTTCCCAGCCTGAAGTGAATTTTTTCTTTTTTATTGAGGAGAGGGAGAGCAAATTTACGCCGTAGGGCAAACTTCCCTTTTCTCCTTGGCCCGCCTTTCTTTACACGTGGCCCATTGGGTCCGAGACTGATAGGGATGGCTGTTTCCCCTTATTGTGAGACCGCTACAGACCAGATGTCATAACCTTCAGGGGTGTTGCTGCCACAAGCAGTGAAAGAAAAAAAGATAGGATGGAGCAATCACTCAGATAATGGCAGCATTCCTGGGGCTATCACTTAACAGCTTGCTCTTGCCAATAACAGAGTCGGACGGGTTCCAATATGTAAGCGAGCCATCTGGTGAACGCACCGCCGATTTTGATATGCAGGGCAACTTCACTGGCACGACGAAGTTGGTGTAAATGTATCACCACTGGCTGTGCGGAGGTTGACCGCTAGCTAGCGCAGTGGCAACGGCTGATTAGGACAGACAAGCCAACGATTTTCGGTCGAAAGGCGCAAGCTGAAGGTGGGAACTGATGAACTGTAAAGATCATAGCATTCAGTACACCAGAAACTGGTAAATAAGGGAGGGAATGGCTTCAGTAGGAAGTAGGTTGTAGGTCCGGATGATACAACTTCCTGATTAGTCGCGGGAGAGTGTAGCTTAGAAAAATAAGGCATTGTATGAGGAGCAGATTGATGGTGAAGAGCTATCACAAAGCCCTGAGCCCCAGGCGTAATAGTGTGTCCAAGTCAGGTGACGTCTAGCGGATAAGTACTGTCTTGACGGAGCTTAGAACTGGATTTATAATTGCGGGCTAGGTATCCGTATGCAAATTAAAGTGTAATATAGCAAGGTCTGATAAGGGGGAGAAGAGTGAGTAGAGGAATGTCAAGAAGCAGGTTATTAATAGCCATGCCGTGGCTATGGGAAAAAAGATGAGAGGATGGGAGGAACCGGAAAATTATTTGATGCCAGATTTAGCAAAACGGATCAAGGTGGAACAGAATTACCGGACTGAGGATAAAACCATTCTGTAGGAAGTCGTAGAACAAAAGAAAGTGAAAGTTACAGAATAAAGAGAGAGGAGAAGAGAAAGAAAATGATGCAATAACTGGGGCTTGAGTCCAGTTAGTGCGGCACTCCAGGAAAAGTTCAATGGATGTGCCTGTCGGACTTTGTCGAGGGAGAAGTAAGAACGCAAATGGCAGGATCAGATGTGAAACAGAAGTAGAACGAATGGGTGAGTAACACGAGTGGAGGAATCAAGCGTGGCTATGGCCCGAAAGACAATGGGGTCCACAAAAAAAGGAGTTTGAAAACTACTAGAAACCTAATCCAACTTCAAAAGCCCTTTTTTCACTTGTGTACGGATCTAAAAGTTGGACTACAGTTTGTACTGTGAGGTATTTGCTTATGTGGGCCTCAAACGTCTCAGATGGCCTTATAGAACGTATATCATGGGGTAATTTGTTACACAAAGCTGCGTACTTAACCAGGAAAAAGTTAGATCTAAGAGCAGTTCTAGAAATGGGAAAAGTAACTGTGTTGTCTCTCAGTCTTAAAGAATACTGTGAGTCCATTAGGTTTCTGAACTGCGGTGCTGATTCGATGATTCGCTTTACAACAACACCATGAAAGAATACGAGGTTCAGCTTCATGCGTCTAAGCCATAGCGGATCTAGTTTCAAATGTCCACAGCGTTGGCTGTAATTGAGTTGAGTGGTAAAGCCGATTAACCCTTTTGTCACTAGCCGTTGAACCTTTCAATAGCCACTCTGTCCCAATGGCGCATGTTAGAGTATATTATGGAACAGTATTCCAGAAGAGGCCTAAGGTAGGTCTTATATGTGCTGAATTTGCTTTCTGGGAGGCGGAATGCCCTATGAAGCAGGCCTATCAGTCTTCTAGCCTTGGCAATTTGAGTGGTAGTATGTTCAGAGAAAGTGAAGGTGGCTGAATATTGCAAACCTAAATCTCGTACTAACGGACTGATGGAAATCGGGTGACCGTCAATACTGGACATACCTGGGGGGACATTGCATTTGAACGTAAGAATGTTGCTTTTCTCAGCGGAAAATTTCATTAATGAAGTGGTGCACCAAGAACTAAGAGCTGTCAGATCTTGCCGTATATCACTGATAACTGTACTAAGTTGACTAGAATCAAAACTATACAAGATTTTGATGTCGTCCGCGAAGAGATGGAGACTGCCATGGCGAACGACACTGAAGACATCATTTATGTAAATGAGGAAAAGAAGTGGACCCAAAACGCTGCCTTGTATGACACCACTGGTGACAGGTTTGGGTTTGGAGACGGAACCATTAATCTGAACCAACTGATGACGGTCGGAGAAATAAGAATCCAGCCAACCGAGTAACGGGTCCTCGATGTCATAAGATTTGGCCTGCGATAAGAGCCGAGTGTGTGAGACTCAGTCGAAAGCCTTCTTCATGTCAAGCAGGATAATAATCATGGACATGCCTTTGTCAGCAGCCTCCGTGACGGAGTTCAAGAAGTTACCTTGACAAGTAGAGCAAGAACGGTTTCTCAGGAAACCGTGTTGGCCCACATTGAGCAAGTTATTTGTTAAGAGGTGGGCCATTATCTTATTCTTAATGAGCTTCTCCATGATTCTGGAGATAATCGGTGTATGATTAATAGGACGATAATTCTCAAGAACATGAACGGAGCCTTTTTTGTGCAAGGGGATAATAGTAGAGGTTTTCCATTGATTAGGAAACGAGCCAAATTTCATAGACAGGTTAAATAAATTAGATAGAAGGATGGGAATGTCTGGACCCCCAGAGTAAAAGCAGCCGGCGGAATGCCGTCCGGACCTGGGCGGTAAAATGGTTTCATAGAGACTAGAAGTGAAGAAATATCGTTGGGGTGAAATGAAACTGTAGACAGAGTCTCTCTGGGTAAACATGAAGAGCGTATTCCAGGAGTGGGAACACCAGCCGTTAGGGCTGAAGTGAAAAATGTGTTGAACGCTTCAGCTATTTCTTCCGGTTTATCCAGACGGGAGTTGTTAACATTGATGAAAGGTATAATCCTGTGGGGTTGGGGGTTTCTTGTTCTCATCAACCTACTCAGGATTTCCGTCTTCTTGGGGTGGCACAAAGCTTTTGACTCTTGCTGAGTAAGCATGAGTTCATTTCGTGATTTGATTTTCGCTGACAGTCGGTCCATTTGGATATATACCGAAAATTCCCGGGTTTTGAGTGCAAGCTGTTGAAGTTTGGAGAGTTTAGATTTCATCCGCGAGAGTCTGTTTGTTCTAGAATTCGCCAGTGGTGGCATAGTTGGGGTGATGGTGTTCAAAGACTGATTGAGAATAGAATATAGTTGATCTGCTACCACCTGAGGATCGGGCGAAAGAAATGATGTCTCCCAATTTTGAGATCTGATTATGTTTGGAAGGCTGCTCCAGTGAGCTAAGTGATATGGTCTGGCAGACGGTACGGAGAAAATAACGATTTTTGGTACGGAGAACGCGCACGAGACGGCCCTGTGGTCACACCTGGGGAAGCTATCTCCTACAGAGGTTGTTACCTTATTTAGTCCTTGAGAGAACAGAAGATCTAGAGTGTTGTTTCCTCTGGTAGGTGACTGAACGTGTTGAGTCCAACCACCGAGGTGTGTACAGGTAACGGAACCCTGATAACATCGTGGGCCACAGTGCGATAGCCAACACACTCCTGGAGCGTTGAAACCACCTGCAATCAACTTGTGGTCGATGGGGTAAGCGGGGACAAAGTTGAAGGCGTCAATAATAGGTACAATATTGTCCCCGGTTGATTCAGGTGATCGATAGATGCATCCAAGCAAGAGTTCTTGTAACTGCAGTTTAACTGTCACCCAGACCGAGTCATCAACCGCGTCGAGGACTGGGTGTTGCATTAAAGAAACAGGAAAAGATTCTCTGCAGTACATTAGACAACCCCCTCCTCAACAATGCATTCTAGAGTTGCTGAAAGCCTTGTAACCAGATATTGTGAAGTCTAAGTTGGGAGTGTTTGCGTTAAGCCACGTTTCCGTGATGAGGATGAAATCGTAGTTAGACACAAGGACCCGGGCACGCAGAAGGTGAATTTTTGCCGGTAGTGGGCGAATATTGATGACGAAAACAGACATACACGTTGTGCTTCCTTGTACTGTAGCAACAGGCAGTTGTGCGAGAGTTGGGGCTGAAGGAGATAGAGATAGTGGTGATGCTAGTCCTGGTACATATGAGGTGGATGAGATAGTCCTGGGTAGATTACTGCGCGTGTAAGTCGAGGGCCAATAGAGGGACGTTTCGTCAGTATCAGAATTACCAGTAAAGATTGGCGGAGTGCTGGTGTGACAGGTAGTACGGTCGAATTCAGTGATTTCGGAGTTCGATTGGGAGCTCGTGGAGTGGCCGGCCGCCGCAGGATCAGACAAGAGGGCAAGGGGAGCTTCGTCAAGGATGAGCGGAGGAGTCTGAGGAGAAGAATCAGTGTGGAGTGGATGGAAGTTGGAAGTATCGTCTGCAATTACAGAGGCGGGGCCTCGGTTTGTGGATGAAATACGACTTCGTGGACTGATGGTTATACCACCATTGGGGAACAGGTGAAGACGAATATGCTGGGATAGAGCTATGGTATGGGTCCATTTTCCGCCCAGGGTATATAACGAAAAAATTGGTATTTTGCGTCGGTACTGAGTAGCCGTGGGATGTACCACCGGTTGTTTGGGTAAAGTAGGAGCCCGATTCGAACGGGTGGTTGATGGTACACTGCCGTGGTCGGACTGAGGTAGGTAAGTTGCTGGGGTACAGGTAGGGGCTGCAGTGGGGTGAGAGGCTTAAAGGAAGGTCTGGTAACTGAATTCGACCGGGTGAAACATTGAGCGAGTACAAGGAACGCTGTGCGTGGTGTACTGGAAAATGATAGGGCTCGAATGGTGGTGACAAAGGTGGTGGTGGTATGAACAGAGGCAAATTTGCAATATGGTGGGGCATCGGTAGATAGGACGAAGGTGACATACGAGTAGTTTGTCGTACCACGTTGGGGTTGGCTACATGGGTCTTTAGATGGTTACTTAGGTGCACAGGTGGAATACTGATGGAGGAACCGGAGAGTTTCTGTGGGTGTGGGGGTGATGGGAACGGTTGGGTTAAAATTTGTTTGGCGCTTACACGAGGGGCCCCAGGCTGGTTTATGAGGCGCATTGGGGGCGTGGTGATGTCGATGTTGAGATGATCCAGGCCACGGGGAGCAACAGGGGCTGGGGAAGAGGCTGTGCTCGTTGTCTTTGGGGACGATGTTGTTGCTCGTTCGTTGGTACGGGGTGGTGAGTTGGAAGCAATCATTTTCTCGGCTTGCTTGGAAGACAAGCCAATAGCTGAGCGATAGCTGTCTTTGAGAGATGATTGTATCGCCCGGCTTTCGGTACGTCCTACAGGCAATGGTGGAGATTGGGTTGTGATGTGGAGCCGTTTGGATGGGCGCTGAGGAGTTGGCGACGAGCGGGATATATCGCGGTCTACATCCACTGGTGGTGCATTGGTCGATGGTGCGCGTGTGAATGTGTCAACTGTGGAGGGTTGTTGAGGGGGGTTGGGTGGCCCTGGATCAGGAGATTGTGACGATGAGGGATTGCCGATTACCGACTTCAGGACGTCCCTCTGCAATGGGTTCTTGTCGGAGACAATTTTTATGCCTTTGAATGGAGCGGCTTTGGCGATAGCCTCTCTCTTTCTGATGAATTCCGTGGCAATGTTTTCCTCACGGAACTGAAACAGGAGTGGACACATATACCGCTGTGACTTTTTTCTTAGTCGTACGCAGCCACACTCGTGGTGTTACATACCGCAGGCTAGAAGCAACGATTGTTTATTCGAGGAAAGCGAAAGACGGTCCGGAATATTAAAGACCACAGCATTCTTGGATCTTTTAATTCTTTGGTGGACTTCAGAAGCAAGTGAGTCCAAAAAGCTACCGGCCGTTAGTAAACTCTGGGTGTTCGGGTATTTTGAAGGATCCGCGATAAACGCTAGCGGTGACAACGCAGTCAGAGCGTTATCCATGGTACGTATCTGTCCTTCCAAGGATTCCAGGTTTCGTTCTAGTGCCCTAAATTTGATACCAGCATCACTGCGGATATCAACTAGTGGTATCGAGCAAGGTATCAAAGCTGTGGGGGGTGGGGGGCCTTTAGCTCTCGCGGACTGAAGACGGCTCGTCACTCGGTGGTGAAGGCGGACGGAAGTCGTTTTAGGCATTCTTTGGAAAAGTATTTTTATAGGATTGGGGTTAGGCGTGCTGATAATGGGGAGCGCTCAACTATCTCACACTGGCACTTGGGAAGATATTCTAACAACGTTTTGTAGATTAGGTTTTTGCCTATGAGTTTATTGCTCAGAAAAAATCCCCGAATTATTTTGAGTTGTTGGGATACTCCTAGGAGCTATTATTCCTAATATCACCTTAGATAGCCTAGTGGAAACTAAACCAATAACAGCACGCAAACCGACTCGGTGTAGCGCTTTGGCTGAAACAAAATGCCGTGAATGTAGTGCGATTCAAGGATATAAATGCAAATGCAAATGGCACAAATTTACTTCAAGGGGAATTACGCCATTTTTCCCAAAACGCCCAGTATTTCTCTGCCCACTTGTCACCGACTTGTTACCAGAATGTTGCAGTGGGCATTGTGCTATTTGGATTCATCACAAAACAGCACGTAGTCACGAGTGCTTCACCGTTTGAACCAATTAAGATACAAACAAACAGGAAGCCACCGTAAAGAGAAGTGATTAGATGTGTTGCTGAAAATTCCAGCGAAAAGGGCATCAAGATCCAGAAGTCACCTTCCACAAGCAGTTTCTCAGGGATCGACAAAGCCCTCTTACCTCTACCCCTGGAAGGCTCACAGGATCGGCTGACCTAGACGAGTCCTTTCGCACCTCCCCACAGCTACCCCCACTGAAGCGACAGCATATGTCAACAAAAACTGTGGTTCCACCCCAAGTGACCCTCACATTATGCCCCCAGCCTCGGAAGACCCTTCCCAGGGGCCCTCAAGTTCTTGATGAAATTACATTAATGGCACTAATATCTGTCCCCATAGGCCCCCTTTGGGGTACACTGAAATGCCCGGGTGTGCTATTTGTATGCCACGTACTTCTCAGGCAACAAATAACCTCCCAGAAGAAAGGGCCAAAGAGAGGTCGGTAGTAAACGCCGGGTCTTTTTCCAGGCAAACGATACTGAGATGCACGAACAACAACGTCAGTGGCTACTACTCCAGGCCAAATTCGCTGCCGACCAACCTTTCCCACCAGGGGTTACCCCGTATCTCTTGACATATGGACCATAATAGCACTTCCAAGACAATGACGCAACAGCATTGGGACCCTACCCGTAATAAAAATAGGTATTTCGATGGGCAACCCGCGTTCATACCAAGCTTCCAACCAACGGAATCTTCCTACCAGCCTTAAACAGTTAGTTTCTCATTGCTTCCATCTTTCCTGGTTCCCCTCCGGTAAAATACTGGAGCACATTGCATTTCCTCCTTTCTTTCAGCGACTACCTATTGTCTAGGCAGAGAGCATAATTTTTCCACACTGACCGTGGGCATACCATGGCCCCATAGCTTAGCTACGCCTCATACGAACCCGTAAAACCAGCCACAATGCAGTGAAATACCCAGTACCCCTTTATTTCATATTCCATATGCAGACCCAAGACCTTAAGCAGAATCAATAAGCGATAACTTAAAAGGGCTTGCACCCTGCGCTGATGAATCTTCTTAGATCAAGTGCTGCGGCTAGCGGATCCTAAGTACTATTAATAATGATGAAGACGGGGGAACTCGAATTTTCACATTGATTTTGGTCGGTGCGTGCACTATTAGAAACGAAACGCGGTACATACCATCAGCTGCCTTGAAAAACGATTACGATTTTTTTCAGTGACGGAACCTTCATTGCCGGACTAGTATCCGGCAGGTGGCATTGAGGTACCTGGCTAAAAATCCGTCAACGAAGGCAAAACACACCAACTTGATGGAGGCTGCCTAGTGTATGTAAGGAGAACTCAGAGAGACAGGCTTTCAGCACCCCATCCTAGACGGCATTACTGATTCTCTGTGGTTGAGCGCTGAAGTCGAGCGTCAAGGGCTGCTACCAGGTAGCGTATAACATCCGCCCAAACCCAAGTCTGATGGCGTTCTGCAGATTTTCGAGGCACTCAACTTGGTTGATGATCATCCAGTAGGCCCGCAGTGGATAGCGGGTGACTTAAATGCACCAGGAGTGTGCTGAACATCACCCACAGCACCACGTTACTTACTTTTTGAGTGCAATTCGCCTTGGAGGATGGAGGCGACATATCACGTCCTCAATCAGAAGCGACAACACTTGACTTAATCTTGTCGCTGAGAGTAACCTACGCTATAACAACAGTTCAAAATTATTTACCCGGGAGTGACCATGCAAAGGTCCGACGTCGCTTTATAGTGCCCATAATATATGAACAGGCGACACCCCCAAATAAATCGTATCATATGGCTAAAAGCAACATTATAATTTCTCTGATTCGCAGCCGAAACTAGAACACCATTTTCAGTGAGGGTCCCCGGCTGGCAGTGGGCCAGCCGTGCTTCATCTTTGGACTCTGTCTCAATCGAATGACCCCGACACCGCTGTCGTCATATTGCCGTGAAGGCAATAAACTGTCTTGTCTTAATGCGAATTTAGGTAAACTCAAAAGCACTTATCTGAAAAAGGAATATTTCACAATTTATGCAGCTAAATCTTTTATCTGAAACGATAGAACGATGCTCCGAGAGTGAAGTAGTGCAACAGGAACAGAGGGCCCTATGACATTCCAAGAAATTCGAGATTCTTGCGAAACTGATGGAATCAAAGTACCACAAACCAACGTCATCTATCCATTCTCTCTCGTATAATAACGAGTACCTCGACAAAACACTGGATCTAGCAGAAAAGTCCAACATGTTTTTTCCTTCCTCTTTAACCACTGACGCGGCACCATTTTTCTACAATCCACCAGAACCCTCACATGAGCCACTTGTGTACCACTTCCATCCCCCAAATAGAACCTTCAACTCCAAATATCAAAATGTATTACTGCCGCCGATCGGACCCGTTACCATAGGCCATCTTTAAATTGAGAGGCCCAGATATAGGAACTCTTCCATCAAATTTATTTAATTTGTCTGTGGGGTTTAGCCGGTCCCCTATACAGTGGAAAACTTCGGTTATTATTCCAATTCATAAGGAAGAAACACCGGAAAAACCGGCTCAATACCGGCTTGTGGATCAAAACCCAGTAGTATCAGGATTTATGGAAAGGTAATAAAAGTTGAGGTCAGAAAAAGAAGAAAGGTGAGGTGAGCTTCTGAGCAATGGAGTACAGAGATCCTCCCCCTTGGCGTCACAAAACGTGACGCAACATATCACCCACAATAACTCAAAGCACAACTTGTCCTCAACCTGTTTTGAGATCAAACTGAATACGTAGAAGAGATTGATTTGTGTAGCGCTGCGGGTGGAGTATTAGTGCAGTGAACTGTCCTATATCTGGCATATTTAGTTAGCACATTTACAACCTCACTGAAGCTGTCGTCACTGCTATTTCTAACCAGTTTCCAAATCGTTGACCTTCCCCTCCTTGTATTTCTCTTTTCCACGTGGTACTGTTCTATTCTTCATTATTCATACTGTTATTATATTTCTTTTTCTTTCCTTCCCCTTTTTCTTCTCGTGTTTCATATCTACTACCAAAACTCAGCAGCATTTGTAAACGCAGTAGAAAGGTAGAAGGCCTTCAGTAACATTCAGGCAAACTCCACCACTGTTGTCTAGAAAGAGGACCAAAGAACGTTAAAGTCGGGGTCTCGCCTTCAACAAAGGCTGCCCGTCGAGCTTCCATGTCTCATAGTTCACGGGGGCCTGAGGTCGCTTGTATTTGTACTGGGGGGCCCTTATTTTTGGGAAGAGGAAAAAGGTGGTTTGACAACCAGAAATTGTTTTGTTCCTTCCCACTAACTAGTGAGAACTCTATTCCGCTCACGAATTATCTAGTTTTATTAGCAGGAAACACACCTTTTATATAGGAAGAGGCCATCCGTAAGGCAAGTCTTTGCAAGGCAAATTATTTGATTCATACTGGCACCAGGTAGCCTATCTTCTGATTGGTTGATTGGCCACTTCTCCAGCTACCGCTTGGCGGGACTTCCTTTGCGTCCCATCGATCGGCTGCTTTGTCATTTGCGCATCGGCTGACACAAGTACTGGCCCGGATTCCGGACAGGCCCTGATATGCTGATTATTGACAGGACATGGCTAGCAGTCGACCATGAGCCAGCACGTACCCTCACAAAAACCTGCCGCATTGTCGTGACCACCGAAGAGCAAGCCGTTCCCTTTTCCGTTGTCGCACGGGCGAATCTCTGGGACCTCGGACGCAAGAAACCTGGATGTAAATTTAATTCAAGCCTCCATGTCCTACGATCCTATCTGACCCAACCGATCCCCTCCTCAAAAATCGCCTTATAAGCGGAGGTTAACATGGCTTCCTAAAACACAGATCTCGCGCAACTTGTTTGACCGACTTTTAAAACCTCATTAAGGTAGCTGTCAGTGATGACAAGGCAGTGGTCACAACCTTTTTTGACATATCTAGAGCCTTCCACCTGGTGTCCCATGTTTGGTTGTTATAAACATCGGGACACACGGCACTAATGACCGTCTACATACCTGGTTAGAACCCTACTTGTCCTCGGGCGGCCAAGTAGTAAGCGATGATGACAGAGCTGCCAAACCTAGTTCTGTAGCCAGCAGTGTGACCCAAGGCAGTGCACTGGGCCCGTTTTTGCTTCTCATGTGCATGAGAGACATATTTACCGAGGTTTGCCATGGGAATCCTATTTTATTTGCTGACGACACCAAGTTGCTGCACAAATTCGACCGTACTTCATTGGGTAATACTATAGCAAGAATTCCGGAATACTTACGGATGCTCAATTCTTGGTGTAACGATTGGCTGATGGGGTTCTAGGTGGATAAAAGCCGCATTCTTACACAATTGTCAAGTCCCTCCCAAAGCTTTTAGTACAAGCGGCCATCTAATCTCAAAAGTATCGCTAGTATGTGACCTGGGCGTATACTACTCCTGTTCATTCAACTTATTGCAGCAAATGGGTACTCAAATTACCAGGTCCCACAGGTTGGCAGGACTGGTTCACAAATCATTCCGCCTGCGGTAAAGTAGACTCCGTGTTTATACAACTCACGTTAGACTATTGCTGGAGCATAGTGCAATAGTCCGCTCTAACAAGCGCCAGTGTGACAGGATCACAGCTGAAAATGTTTAGCTCACCAATGCTAAACAAACCATTGACCAATCGTCTAGTCACAGCTATAAAAAGCGCCGTAGCCTATTACACATCGATCTTCTTCGGCTCCGGCTGATAAACAACAACTTGTTTTTTTCCATTCCCTATTAAAATACAGATCATACAAGGTCTCCGTCCGTCAGCACTGTCAAGCTTGAGGCCTCGGCATACTTCGAGCATTTGCCTTAAGGAAATAATATTCAACTCTAAACCTACAAAATCGCTTGGATCTCTATCTGAGACATTTAGTGCTAAATATGCCCCCTATCAACCTCCCCTGCCATTTCCTAGCCTCTCATAACTGATACCATTCTGTCTGGCATTGTTTCAACGCTAGAAGTATCCACAATGTAGTGGCCTTGTATAAGTCATCTCGGCCTGGTCGTGGTGGCTTCCTCTCGCTCGGTTTTTCTTTGGTAGACTTAACCTCCTTCTTCTTTTAAACCTCCATATGCTTCCCACGAAAACAACCTGGTGCCGAAACAGTGACAGACCTCAATTTTACCACTTTGACCTGGAGAAAAGTCTCCACATTACCCTGATTAATACCCTCTTATCAACCATACTCTTGGTATGTGCGACATGATGAAGCGGAAGCTTGGATGTCATATTCTTGGTTATCCAATGAACAACGATTTGTGAAATCCTCCCTTACAGGGCTTCATTAAAACCAGATTACGTTCCTCCTGCTGGCTTGAACTTTTCAACGCCATTATCGCTATAATTGAAAGATGGTAAGCAATCATCGCCCTTCTGGATGTAACAAAAACATCCGAGAGACTCCGCATAAACGTCCACCACCACTAAATTTCTCTTCCTTGGCATTACTCTCCATCTTCCATCCCGGTTACCTTAGTACGAGTTACCTCGAGCCCAAGCAGTCTCAGTTGATGATGCCAATCACCATACTAACCCATAGCAAGAAGAGTGATCCGAGAAAGTTTCCTGGGCCCTCTTCACTTTCTTTTGTATGTAAATCAGGTCTTCGCTGCAGTCAACCAACTCACTTCGTCCCTGTTTTCAGACGATAATGAACTGGTGTTTGGGCTCGACCCACGCAGCCCTGCGGCTGCAGCAGTTGGCATTTTTGAAGACTTAATTTTCTTGACCAGCAGAGCATGGCCTGGTAATCGGCTCACGCAGTCCTGGGAGTCGAAAAGAACACCACTCACCCGTAAACGCACTGTAAGCCCTGGAGGCAACTTGCTTGGTGGACAAGCAATCTTCACTTCCCCTCTAGCGAGAGATCTTGGACTACGGTAGCAGTCTACCCTCAACTTCTCCGAAAAAGTATTGTGTCACAGTGCCGGGGCAAGAGGGCTCTCCGGTATTGTCTTTCATTACCTCAGGGTGAAGGACAGCTGACTCACACCATACAGCTCCGATTTCAGACCTGTGCTCGAACGTTGCCCTCTTATTAGGTATACCAATACAACGGCAACATCATTTGCAATAAAGTTCAACTTCCTTTGCGGAACGCTTGTTCCGTTCAAGCCCACTTCTATCCTTCTTGATGAGTGTGACCTTTAAAAACTTGGGCCCCTTTGGCTGCGCCTCCTGAGGCTTATTGTCATCCTACTAAGTAAAACGTAGCCTGGGGATTTTGTCTCCTTATTGATCCACGTAAGGATGGCCCCGGTGTACACTCCTTGCAAAACCGCTTTTCATTTTCAGCCGTATCAAACTCAGTCCTAGCCATCAGGTCCAATTTCTCCCTCAATTTCTATTGTGAAACACAGAGTAGACCCCGCGCCGATTTACGCCATTTATACAGTCTTTCTCCCCTCCGACAAGCATAAAAAGCCTATCCCAAAGTCATCACTGACGTCAACATGAAAAATGAGTGCAACCCCACAGATCACGTGCTTGAAAGAATGATCCTCCTCTAATGCACTTGTGAGACTTCAACCAATTTAGCTACTTTGTTCTCACAAGACTACGTACCCCGTTCCTTCATAACAACCCAGTCCCAACACAAGAGATTACTGCCTTCTTTTAGATCAACGGATCATTGCAACTCATCTATTTTTCCGCTTTTCGTTACACGAGACCTCATATCACTTGCTTCCTCGTTCCAGGCTGTATCCAGCGTAACACTTACAGATAGCTTTCTTCCGTGAACAGCGGCGTCAATAACTAATAAAGCACACGCGTTTTATGTACCTTTTTGTCTCCCCCTTCGGGGGGTCTAACAATGCCACAGACATTCACTGGACGAATCACGTTGCTCTCTTCCTTGAAAACTTTTTCAAATTAAGCTTCCGGAGCACAGTGATCAACCGATCACCTCCGTCTGCCACTTGTTTGACCGTATCTTCGGAGGACGCCTCAACCGCTAGCCCCACGTTGGTTACACCTCCCCGGCGCAGGCCAACCTGCAGTCCCTGTACCTTGGCCAAGTGGGGGCACTCGCAGTTGGCAACACACGGACATTTTCCGTTGACATTCTCTGCAAAGCGGTTGCAGAATATCAGAGAGTATCCGTTTATGCAGTAGCCTGCGTTCTGAATAACTGTCCATTGAAACTTCTGACGGTTTTTTAGTATATGCCCTTATCACTAAATCTTGTTATGACATAACCCGTGCTGAAACCGTGGCCTGACGTTTGACATTTCCTTATCTAGATACACTTAACATTTCTTTCCTCGTTTAACTATACACCCAGCATCTGCCTTATAGGAAGCAGTCTTCGTGATCAGCAGCTTCACTGTTGAACAGAGTTCGCACATTTTCTCTACCATTTTATCTTCTCTCACAAAGAGGACTAAAAATATTTCCCGTATTCAGTGAATTACATAAATGGCCCCTTTCCCAAAGGCTCATTTCCAGGTTCATCATCTATGCGCGCACGAAAGTCTATCACGCACCAATGCCCTGGGTACAACTTGAGCCGCTATTGTGGCTCACGCATTGGGCAAGCAGTTAGCTACTGGCGCGGTAAATTGGCCCCGACGTTACCCATTCTTTGCAATCCGGCTACTCCTTCATGGACCAAACGATTGTACCGAAAGAGTTGCATTGCCACTGACAAACCAGCAATTTTTAAACGCGAAAGTCTAAAGAATTTGGGGCGCAGCCACGTCTACCACTTTGGCCGGCGCACATCGGGCTTGCATGGCGTCTTCAGTGGTGCACGAGCACAACTAGCACGGCAGATTGCACCCCCTGTCCCCGAAAGGGGTTTTCAGGTTGGGCTTTTGGTGTGCGGCCAGTCTCACTTAATGGCACCGGTGGCGGATTACAACGATTCCCTCGCTCTGCGCACGCTGTCTCATTCATGTCTTGCTTGCTTCGTCTCCTATATTTTCCATCAACTCTCCATTCTGCACGATTTCAACAGTTTACAACTTACCCATTTGCACACCCGTCTAAAACTGTTGATCTACTCATGCCTAGTCATCTAACTAACTTCATTCTGTCACTTCTCAGTTCCCATTGTCTGTACAATGAAACGCCAATTGTTATTTATGGCTGTTTTCCAGCTAGACTCCCTTCTGATCTTGCATGCCTACCTGCTCGAAAGCTTCTTCGGTAATTTTACCCATCTTACGGAGTAAATTTCATCAGACTTCATCTAATTTATGACTGCCTTCCAACTTGAAAAATAATCACAGCGGCTATTCACTTACTTCATCATCAACTCCGCAAGCTGGTGATATAATACGTTGACCTACCACTCAGTTTTCGTGCTAATTCTTATATACCACGCTCTACCCACTTTAAAATCGACGGTTAGTTTAGATTAACCTGACTTTGTTGACCACCTAGGAATTCACCTACCTTCACAAAAGTAGTCTTTTGCCTGTGTTATTAACTTGATGTATATCTGACTCCACCACCATCTACTCACCGCCGCCATGTTCGTGGACTGATTTTTTTCGTCCAATCGCTGAAGTTTCCTTTCAGGTGACTTTTCAAGGTTTGTTGGACTCGCAGCACTGTGCATCTGTCGCTATCAAGTGATCCACCTTTCAAAACGAATATCAATTTACAACCATATTACCTGCCAATTTACCATCATTTTTGCAGGCTTTCGCACATGCTATTGTCGAAGCCATATATTTCACATGGTTTTGTCACCTGTCCCACTTCCGTGTTGTAAAACTATGATCCACGTATTTTTAGGCCTTCAACTCGCTTGGTCCAGCCTGTCTGTCTCCAGCCGCTCAAGATTTTCTCTATCCTCACTTTAGTAGTCCCTCGCCAGAAGTTGCTCATTTGGTGTTTGTTTGTCCCTGCCAATGTCCGACCACCAAACCCCACCGCCATATTACCGACCAACTCCGTGTCCGTTGCTTCTCCCCTGTACATCATCTGATCCGCATTGCAAATTCTTTCCATAAGCCAAAAGTCACCATGCCTTTTTTTACGCACTCTGGGAGAACTCTCCTTCCGCACATTTTGGCAAAATAATGGTTGACGTCGCGCGATTTTCCATTTGTTTTGAATAATTTTGATCAGATAATGCATACTTTTATCCAGCTATTAACATCTACCCGGATTTGGTTATTTTGACTGCTTGGCCTTCAATTCAACTTTTCCGGACGCTACCAAAATTATGCCCAACTAAAAAGTTGTTTCTCAGTCAGTCGTTTATTTGTATTTCCTTTCTAATCCTGTAAAATTCGATTTCGTCACCATTTTTACCATTCGAGCCTGCTCGACAGCATGCTTCGGCCTCCTAAAATAATCAACTTAATTAAGGTCTGGACAAGCTTGATGTACTTATCCACAACACTTCTGGGCCTGTGGCTTGAGGTGAGACTATGTTCACCTGACGGTATTTTATTCCGCAAGTCAGGGTACAATGTGGCAGAGAAGCTTGAAATAAGGCTTGTATTGGGATTCATGGTCGAAAGGGTAAGATCTCTATAATTTGGTGCATGAGCAGAAACAGGTACAAATTGCAGTGGGCTCGAGTTATATGAACGGCTGTGGAGGATGTCATACACAACGATGAGGTTCAGCCTCATAAGGCAAAGCCTAAAAGGGTTTGAAATGAAAAAGAGGCTTCTTCTCTCTACAATTTCGAAGTGAGCTCCATCAAAGCAACCCCCTGGTAAAACTTCGTCGGAAAGATTCAGCACTACTTTGTGTGATTCGACCATGTCAGACAAGATTGGCGAGCTGCATTCCAATGGAGGTATGGCATGAGACATGACTAAACGGTTTAAGTTTATTGAAATCAGGCTGAATTCCACCGATGGAGTAAAATTTGAGTGCTAATTATGGTAAGTAAGTTTCGGATCCAACCTTCGCCAGCCTATTCTTTTCGGGAGACGAATCATTTGCTATCCGTCAAGGACACTGAATTCTCCGCAAAACTGGTAATCACAGTCGGTGAGTCCCCCGGTCTGAGATCTTCGTTCACTTTCAGTTTCGTCTTTATGATTAGTAACAGGGCTATACATTCAAGTTTCCAAGGCTCACAAAATGTATTTGGCGAAAGTTGCTCCGGTCTCCTATGTCTAAGGCATGTTCGCTGGATATCCCGTTCACCGCATATGGTCTTGTTACTACGACACAACTGGGGAGAGAGTGCCGCGGTGATGACTACTGGAGAAGCCGGAGGAAAAACAGGTAAGCTACAAGGCTTTGTTTGATTTTTACCGGGTATGCCATAAAATATCAGCTATCAAGTGGGAGTAGGTGATACATCATCACGGGATGTGTCGTACGGCGATTACAGAGGCAAATAAGGTGTAACAGGGATGACAGAGTAGATGACACGTAAGAGCGCAACGGTAAAATTTTGTAATGTATATGGCGCCAAGATAAGCACCTAGAACTTGAGCGTGCAGTTCATCGTTGTCGAGGATCACGCTTCGGGAAATATTCACCCTGGTTAGGGAAGCGAAGCTTGTTTTGAAGTTATTGGAGTTGATCGCGGATAAGGCACTCGACAGTGACTGCAGCTGGAATCTATAGTTCCAGCTGGGAACCTGAAAGATGCCGTCCAATGTTCATCCCCGTGGAAAAGGTCGAAAACAGCATTATTAAAGCCGGACAATCCAATAGGAAACAGCGTATCAGTAACGTCATTCCCCCGGTTGTGTTCATATATTGCACCAAGTGCGCCACATGAACTCCATGAAGCAAAGTAGTGAGAGCTTGGTGTCCCAGCAAATATGACGAGCATTGAAAAGACTAACAATGAGGCTTGACGAAGAGGCAGGAAAAGAAAAGTAGGTAAAAGCTTAGATGACATTGGCGACTTCGGCGGGGGGAAAAACCAAGTAGCAGATGAAAGCAGACAATATGTAAGAAGAAGCTGGCTTGTAGAATGGTCAGTCACATAGATTCCCGACTGCTTACAGTCCCGGATCAGTAAAAGAAATGGTGAAAGGGCTGATTCATTGAGAATAAAGAAACCGCTCCTCAATGGAAGCGGCTCTTACTGTGAGACTTGTAATTCTGGAGGGCACACTCCCTCAGCTTCTACGATCGCGATCGTCGAATAAACCAACGAGAAAAGACCTTGAAGTGCCAGCCACGTGTGTCCTCGCATGGTCTGAGTACGGATACCGGAAGCTGGTGTGTGCCGAGTAGGTGTGTCGAAGGTAGCTCTTGCGGTTGCCGTGTGCGCAAAACACATAATCAAACAGGTGCTGGATGGGATGTGATTGGCTAACCACTAAAGGCCCCCTTTTATAAGACAACCCGCAAGAGCGGCTTTGATTTAGAAACGTGGCAAGCGAACGGATATATCGTTTGTGATAACGCCAGTGAAATAAATAGATGTTGTCGTTCTTTGTGACTTTGAAACAGTTGGTGGTCTCGGACAGCTGCTCCATAGTCCTCGGATCCGCAGGTATTGCCAGTGATCGACATCCGATCACCTGACGAGCAGAACAAACATGACAACGAAGGAAATTTGTAAGGTGAGAAGTAAAAATAAACAGCTGATCGGAACCATTTTATGAGTGAAAAATGAATGAAGAACATAGATCCCCCCAGGAGGGAAATAGAAAAAACAGAGGGAAGAGCAGTAATTAACATGTGGAGAACGTGGCGGTTGGAACTTGAAGCGGGACATTGGGAATAGCTACTGTGGCTGATTACCCAACCAGAAAACCTTGTGTGTTCAGTGATGGAGGTAGGACTGCCCGATGCTCGCAGTGAGGGTGTCAGTGAAGTTTTCTCTCCGCTCACCCCAATGAATGACCTGGTACAGGTTCGGCTTGGTAAAAGGGTGTCATGGTCGACTTATTTGGTAATGCGTGTCCCCTGCTTATAGGCCTCTAGTGCAAGCGCTGCGGATGATGGATACGAAAACTTACGGGAGGGCAGTCGGTATCCGGTCGTTAGCCAACGGGTAATTTTGAAAAACGGTGCGAGTCCCTCCAAAACTGCAGCCCTTTAGTGATGGCGTCCGGGGGTAAAGGATGAGCAGAACATTAACCTAGTTGTTTGGCGACAAAAAAGGGAAAAGCGAATGGCCTCAGTATGGAAAGCAAACCTCGAATGCGCGGCCACGACAGTCGGTAAGCAAATCTTTATTTTCAATGGTATTGTTATTACTATTATTACGGTATTCGTTTTTTCTTTCCTTTCCATGGGATCCAGAATAACGTATGTGCAAAACGAACGGGTTCCTATATCACCTAGCCGCGACTGGAAGTCAATAGAGGGGCTGTGTGTTGAGGGCTGCGTCAAGATGGCCAGGCAACTGGGCTGCTGGGATTGGTACGGTCGGCGTATGGGACACCGGGGACGTGGGAGCTGGTCCTGCAGGATTCGATGGGACGACATCGGACAGAATGGATTCAGCCAGGAAAGCTGGTTAAGGAAGGCCCAGAGTAACCGTATCCTTTTTGCCTTTGTGACTAGTGACGAGTGTTTCCTCCGGGCGGCGTGTAAGACATGTCTGAGCAATGCGTGGCCAAATTCGCAACGGATCCCGAAATCAAAAAGGCGATTATCCTTGAAATTCTACGATACTAGATTATCAGATGAACAATGACAAGAAACAGAAACAAACCTCAATTATGCAATCACAAGGACTCAAAAAACAAGAACCGAGTTGCGGCGTGCAAGAAAGGAGCACGTGCTTTAAGCAGGTTCAGAACAAGGATAAGACAGAGCAACGGGATGGGTGCGAACAAACAAGCCTTGGCCCGTCAAACCAAACAGTGCATAAAACAAGTGAATAGTGTAAATAAGTGAGTGATGGTAAGGAAGCAAGGGAACCGCGGTGGTTTTGGGGGGATTTTCCACGATCCGTCGTTATACGGTGTGAAACTCCGTTGCGGCCGGAGTAGGCAAGTTGTAGTGAAGCGCGTACCTCTGTCCTAAGGAAATCCTTCACACAATCTTGGAAATGTGGATGTACTTAAACCATTGTTTTCTGTTCGCAAGCCGCGGAAAGGTGAAACTTACGCATTTGATGTGTTGGCCTGGCGTCGCGATCAGCGTATGCAAAAAGACGACGGACTTTGGGGCTACCATGTAGCTAGGAAGTCGAAGAGAGCAACCGAATGTGAGTTCGGCTGAAGAAGAATGTAGGTCGGCCTTAAGAGCGTTGTGGTAGCCTGAAATTACTTGCGGTGGTGATTCCCGCCAGCCTGGAGTTTTGTGGGCATCTAAGGCTGCCTTCAGTTGCCGATGAAAACCTTTTACCATTCTTTTTGCTGACGGGTGGTAGGTGGCGATATGAAAGCAACGGGTGCTCAGAAGTTGTAGAAGACTAATGAAGGCTCCCTCAAAATTTGAGCTGCGGTCTGTGGCAACCACGACCAGACAACAAAATCCTGCCGCCCTTTGTTCTAAAAAAGCTTGATAGCGCACTGTGAGTGAATGATCGGTTTATGGTCAGTGTAGACCGTGGATTTGCGTTCCTCTTAGATGTGTCTAAGGTGACAGACGCCTGCGTAGGTAGGGTGATTTTCGCGGCCAAATGTGAAATACTTGGATTCAGCCGGTGGTAGATTTTAGAGAAGAATGCAACGGGTTGCCAAGTGTCGACTAAGTACTGTTGCCACACCGCGCCCACAGCTTTGTCCGATGAGTCGGTGACTAACGCATTTGGGGAAGTTGGTTTCATGTGCCATAGCGAGGCTATAATGCCGATAGCCCGCTTCAGCAAAAAAAGCATCTCATGCGGCATCTGTGGAAGCCAGCTGCTTCTCATGGCCTTTTAACGGGCCTGTGAGCGGCTGCATTAGGTGAGCGCATTGTGGAACAAAACCACAATGGGAGTTGACCAAAGCATCAAAACGCTGTAGTTGCTTGAATGAAGCAGGTTGTGGGTAGTCCAGGATAGCCTGTACCTTGTTCTGCAATGGTATGATCCCTTTGCGAGTAAACTTGTGGCCCAGGAATTCAATGGCTTCGACGCCTATTACTCGTTCTCGTTCACCATGACCCTGTGTTTGGATGGGCCGCCGAAAAGCGTGCGTAGATGCGTTGTGTGTTCTGTCTAAGACGAGCTGGCAATCAAGATATCGTCCAGATGGGCGAGCGCAAAATCCAAACCACTGCATACCATATCAACGAAAAGCTGGAAAGTTAGTGCGGCGTTACTAAGTGCAAACAGCATTTGCAGAAACTCGAAAAGGCCGAAAGTACTAATCACGGTTGTCTTGGGGAAACCGGTCTCAGCTACTGGTGTTTGGTTATATGCACGCACAAAATCTTTTCAACTGAAAGTTATCTTATGTGCCAAACCAGCTATGAGATCCGCGACGTGCGAAGTGGGATATTGGTCGGGCGTAGTCACCTGGTTGGTTGAGCGATACCCCCCGCTCGGTCTTTAGTTGCCAAGTGACTTCTCCAGGACCATGTGTAGGGGGGATGCCCACGGGCTGGTGGAAGGCCGGATAATTCTTAAGTTGAGCATATGTTGAAACTCGAAGCGGAGCTGGTCTGGAGCCAACCTGTGAGGTCGAGCGTAGACTGGGGGCCCTTGTGCGATGAGGTGATGGGCCACATCTGTAGTGACTAAAGGCAGGTTGTTGCTTGGGCGGACAAGATTAGGGTACTCTCCGAATAAACTACGGAATTCCAGTTCGGAAGTGGAAAGTGGCCCGATAATCGCTGGTTACTGAGCTTGTGTTAAGGAACCAGCTACGAAATCCGATGTGACTTCTCCACTAGCCGTCTCTTATCGATTTAGACTGCTGGACAGTAACTTTCTAAGAATCTCAGCCTAGAATCGCTGGAACACTTCGGCATTGGCGGAAACCCGCGAGAAAGGGCAACACAAGCCAAGGTCTGGGGTGAAAAATCGACTGCCCTATGTTTGAATTGAAGCACCGTTGACGGCTTGCTGTGTTAGAGCTGTAGGGGAGACAGTGGACCATTTTGGAGCCGGTATTATACTGACCCGCGCTTCCGTTTCGATTAAGAAGCACTCTGGCGGGTGCAGTAAGCTCAAGGCTGTTTGCACTTACGAGTCGGGGATCCGAAACGTAGGTGATAAGAACACTCGCCTGATGGTGCTTTTGGTATCAGGAAGTTCAAAGTAGAAAGAAGATGAATTCGACTTCGTGAACGCAGGCTAATAATGGAAGTCTCGAGCAGTTTGACCACCTGCTCTAAAGTGCGGACCTCCTAGGACGACGTCTGAATGTCACAGCTGCTACTAGGTGCGTTGTGCTGGACGGTTGTCGATGCAGGCTTAACAAAGGGATCTGGTGGAGCAACAGCGGTGTTCGCGAATGCGTAAGACTGTGGAGCAAACGCACCTGATTGCTGGAAGAATTTGTCTGCATCCTTTGCGCACTTTCCACAGGTCCCTCGTTGTGAGACAAGCTGCGTTACACCGCGTAGCCTCTTCGCTGTTATCGGTATAGTTTTTATTAGGCTATCTAGGATAATACCTAAAACTATAGCTCTAAGGCCTGTTGTCCGACCCAGAAAAAATCAAGCGATTTGTTCTGAACACTATTCCCCGGGACCACCCGGTGGTATAATATACATACAAAAGTGATCGTAGGGTAGGAGCTAAGCGAACTATCAGTCTCAGTCAAACAACACTAGCACACTCCAAGATACCACTCAGGGAATCACCTTCGTAGAGAGAATGAAGCCGTCTTGACTTGCGTAATACATCCGGAAACTTTCAAACAGCAACATCCGCAGAAACTGTTTGCAGTTTTTAGCTGAACAACTGATACATAATTAGTTCCGCCGATATTGACTTCCTGTGGCCAGCACTCTCCCCTAAGGTTTACATATATTAGCGATACTCTGCACTTAATCTCCTGCTTCCGTATAGCTCTCTTACCCGCATATTACCACATCTTGTCCGACTGGCCATCCACATCTTTACCACCATAGATATGCCTACATCTCCTCCCAGCCGACCCAAAATCACTGTCAGCACTCGCCGTTGCAAGATCACTAAATTCCAAAACTCACCGGATATCTGCTCAGTCTCTCTAGTAGATATACTTGGGAATGCCAGTAGACAAACTACGGAAATAAGCAAAACTCTGAGCAGTCTTTCCTCTCGACTAGACTCCGCTGATCTGATTATCAGTTAACTGATGCCTATAGCGTTCTTGCTTGATCCAGCCGCACACCATACTCCAACCAATCTACTACTGGCCACGAAGTTCGTGGACACAATTGCCTCAAAAATCTTCAGACGGATAAAAAAGGCAAACAACGCGATTGTGTTTAACATTCCAGACCGAATACCCCTCTCAGCTGCTAAAAATATGGTATTAAGTGCTTGCAACCTTGACTCACAACCGTGCCACTGTGTTAGACTCCGCGAAACTTCCCTGCACACCACCCGTCCAATGCTGTTCCAGTTTACAAATGAAGTTGGCGCCAAAATCTTTATCAGCCAGCAATCGTTAGTCGTAACCAAAACCGGCTTCAAGTGCGCCAAGATATTTCCGGACAAGACCCCACTCCAAAGAGAAGTGCACAAGAGTCACGCCCAGAACAGTAACCTCGGTGTTAGTGCGACTAACAATCCACCCCGAAACTCCGGTGCACCTATCACTGGCCATCACCCGATGTTGCCATCTATTGCAGATCACAATGCAACCGTAGATTTAAACAGTACGCCAATTTCCTCACCCAGTGAGCCACCTGACAAAAGCCCCAATGTTCAGAATAGCCCAAGCAGATCTATAGACTGGAACAAGCAGCATTCACAAAACTGATGAAGGTTCTTCCGACTGATCCACCCGCGGCCTCATGTTCTCCACAAGTCTAGACGACCCCATTCCTTCTACTAGCTCCATGTCATGCTATGCAACCGTACCTAAAAATCACCGCACCATCAACCCACCTCCGTCTACACCCATGCATCCTGTTACCTCTGGCATTTTTGACAACCCAACCAGGCCCCTAAGCTCACCCGCTGCATTCACCCATTCGCCACCAGAATGTATCTGATTACCACCTAGGCCACCACCGCCGATTAGCTCGTCAGTGCAGACTGACCCTCGGAAGTTAGCACTTCGTCGCCAAAAGGACAAGACCCATCAACAGAATGCACAGGCAAACCATAAGAAAAATGCTCAGTCGAGCTAAATTTTACCAGCCTCTTGTGTGGCTGTGAATCCTACTTTTCCATCTCGGCTAACCGCCCTATCATTTCCACCCTACTTTTTCCCACCTTACCCCCCCCCCAATCACCGCTACATTACATTACTATCCGCCACATCAACTGCTCTATACATCTACTGCTACCCATTCACCCCCTGGGAACCATCTCCGTGCCTCACCTAGCTTCCCACTACCACAAGACCCATCCACGTCTCTTAGCCTAGCACTGCCATCCATCCGTGGCCGTTTTTTCCTGCCGGCCCCCTCCGAGAATATTCTCCACATTCAAACTACTCTCCTAAACAGCATCTCCCAAGCCCTCTTTCCTTACACTATCCTCCACCAGGTTAAAGCTCATCGAATCCGTGGAACAACTGAGGTCCTCCCCCCATCCCTGCCCTATGCTTCACTGGAATTACCACCTTCATCACCACCACCGAACCTCCCACCATATCCCCCACCACCGAGGCCTGCATCACCTCTTTCAGTCATACTCGTAAATGCCCGTTCATTACTGAACAAAACTGAAGCCATCCGCAGCATCGCTCAGCCCTCCAACTTTGATATTATCATTGTAACTGAAACTTGGCTAACGGATTCCGTCCCGTCAGATCGAGTCTTTCTAGTTCGCTACCAGATGTTCCGAAGGAATAGGCCTCGTCGTGGGGGAGGCCGTCCAATTTGTGTCAAAATCACTCTGCAGGCCATTCCACTTTCACACACAACTCTCGACGCCGTTCAGAATTCTCCGTGGTTAACGATTCCCTTACCTAACTCCTATCTTCATACTGGTTGTATCTATCGGCCACCTGATCCCAACGCTATGGACCTTACCAAGATTATTGACGCATTCAACTACCTTTCATTGCCGCCCTGTTCCTCCAAACTCACCGCGGGGTACTTCAATGCACCGAGCATCTGTTGGAGTACTCTATCTGCCCCAAACAACTTATTAGATTTCATGTCATGCATCCGCAAAGGGCGCTGGATCCAACATGTAACAGTCCCAACTAGAGGTAACAATATCCTTGATTTGTTGTTCACGGTTGGTTTATCTGATGTTTCAGCCAGTACGCTCGATCCCTTTCCAGGAAGTGATCACAGAATGGTGTCCTGCATCTTCGCGGTTCCGCAAGCTTTCGATGCATCCCACCCACCCAGTCGTTTCCCTTCAGCGGTCAACTGGGACAATCTTATCTTCACGCTTCGTTCGTTAGACTGGGACGACTTCTTCCTGCAAAGCAACCCCGAGCTGGCTGCTGGTTTACTATATTCCAACCTATCATACTTTCTGTCCGAAATCACTGCAACTCGTATCATATCAAACCGAGTCCGTAGTTCAGTCCTGAGCCGAATGCAAAACAAATGTCTGAAGCTACAGAAGGTGTATCACACCAGTGGTGACTTATCGCCAGTCTTGCAGCTCCAACGTCTCTCGTTAGCAATCAGAATTAAGTCTGACGATGTGCTCAAAAAACAAGAAGTATCAACCTTGCAATGCCATCATACTTCCTCAAAAAATTAGCACGCCTGATGAAGAACGGAAATCAGAGCAAACTGGCAGGTATCCCCTCTCTCATTTTGGAAAATAACGATCACATTACCTCACTTATAGCGACAGCCCAGGCTCTTAATTCCTACTTTGCTGCGTCCATTACTACGGACCCACTCACTTTACCTCCATGCATAGACCCTGTCACCGAGCACTTATTGTCTGATTTAGAATTTACTCTAAAAGAGGTGACCAACCAGCTTCCCCGTGTCCGGAAGTCATCACACCTTGGCCATGATGGTGTTCCACCGACACTTCTAAGTCTTGGATGAACTGATGTTTCAGCCTTACTATTGAAGGTCTACAACCTATCCATCAAGTTTGGTACATTTTCCTCGGAGTGGGAGACTGCGGTCATCATCCCAATCCGTGAGAAAGTACCAATACATGACCCCACAAACTATCGCCCTATCAATCACACTCCAATTGCTCCTAGGTTGATGGAACGCCTCATCAAACAGCGGATGTCCGATTTCCTATTGTCCCATAACATCATCCATAGTAGGCAGCATGGATTCGTGAAGTCACGTTTATGCACCACTTGCTAATACGACTTTTTTAATCTCATAACGGCAGCCGCCGACAACGGTAAATCCATCATCATTGTATACCTTGATATGACAAAGGCGTTCGACCGCGTCCCTCACGCTTGATTACTAACCAAACTCAAAGCTCATGGCTTTTCCGGTTTGCTTTTAACGTGGTTAACATCATACCTACCGAATAGCTCACAAGTGGTTTCCATTGACGGGTGTTTCTCACAGCCAGCTCCAGTCACAAGTGGAGTTATACAAGGCAGTGTACTCTGTCCTTTACTTTTTTCATTTGCATAAATGATATATTTCCCATCTTGCATCATGGCACCCCATTCCTTTTTGCTGATGACGTGAAGATTGTCTATGAGTTTCCTTGTCAGATCCTCAACATTATGCTGGATTAAATTTCTAGTGACCTAAAGCAACTCGGGGATTGGTGCAATTCATGGAGTATGGACTTCTCGACCTCGAAGAGCTGCTACACAACATTCAGATGTTAAGTGGCCCTCGGATCCTTGCACATCCATGACCTACCCATCTCGTACAGCCCTTTAGTTCGAGACCTAGGTCTTCATTGTCCCTGTAGCTTTAGGTTTTCTGAGTATGTTCTACTCCAGATTGCAAAGACGAGAAGTGCCACTGGTCTCATCTCCAGAACTTTTCGACTAAATGACTGCAAACTGCTCACTTACAAGTCTCACGCCAAGCCTCTCCTTGATTACTGTCCTATTATCTTCACCAACATGACGAAGCCCGACCGCATTTCTCTGGAGTCCGTGCAACGTCAGTTCACCAAACAATTAGTGGGATTTTCCTCAAGTTTGTGTTACATGGATCGATGCATCATACTCAGTTTTGACCCTCTATGGCTGCGTCGCATGAAGCTCAGTTTATGCTTCCGGTTTAAGCTGTACCACCGTACGGCATTTTCGTGTACCGAACCCATTCGTCTCACTCCCTCCACGAATTATGCCCTACGCCATCAGTCATTGCGGCTCTCTATTCCTAGACCAAAATTAGCGTTAAGATCTAACTTCTTCCTTATAAAATACTCAAAGTTATGGAACAAACTCCCGCTAAACATCCGCAAGAGTCTCTCAATTTCCATTTCAGAGGCTCGCTGAATCACTTCTTGACTGTTCCCAATGTGGTCCTTCTTACCGACCAGACCATCACCGAAGAGGTGGCCTACAAAAACGGGTTCAATTACCAGGATTATTGCACCAGAACTTTCATTTCTCGCCAGAAGACAAAAGCCAGTGTAACTATTTCTTTTTACGTTATATTGCATACAATCTATACTATGGTAGCTACAGTTTGCTGACTTTTGTAACTATACCTAGTTTAATGCTTTCCGGTTCTCCTAATTTTGGACAGTGTTCGTGTTCTGTTGCCAACAAAAGTTCCTTAGCCTTAGATGTCTCTGCAGCAAATAGGTATGTAGCTTTGGATCCTAGGACACTGAGTTCCGCCGTCTACCACCTTACTTGACCCTCACTCCTTTCCCGTTCATTTTGGCTGCCACCACCCGCCTGGGTTTTATGTCCGGCCTCATTTCGCCTTTTTTAATCATCTCATTTCAGAATCTCTTATCCCAGAAGCCCACCTGCTAGTACCTACTTGGTGGCCTGTCCTCTCGTCTCATCTCTGTATCTACCATACACCAACCACTATCATATCCCCTCTTATACACCACACTATTTACCATCAGCTGAGCTAGACTCATCTACGCCAGCTAGCCCGGAATGGTCTCTGATGGTCTTAGGCATGGTCTGGCGCTGTATGAGACTGATACACGTATGCCAGCTTGTGCTCTACAACGTTCTTTGTCCTACTCCGTGTGTTTGTATAGTCCCACTCTGCATTTTCCCGGTCCATGCTAGCGAAACCTCTGATGTCAACGGCACCCGTACCATAGCGTCGTCCGAACGTGGGGAAAATAGACCACCCCCAGCAGTTGCGAAAGAAGGCAAGTACGCATAAAATTACGATCGGGCGGAGGGGCTATGGAAAGTTCCTATAAGGGCTCAACCACCCCTCCGTTAGGAAACAAAAAAAAGAAAACAAAAGGGAAAAAACAGCGGAAACAAAAAAGTCCTCGTGGGAACGATTCAATCTCCAAATACCACTGACATCGGGCTGTGAATGAATTGGGCAACCTCCATCTATGGGTATGTCTGCCGTCAGCTCAGACCTGATCCTGCGAAAGGGGAAACCCCACATCAGCCTTGGTCGCTCGATAAGCTTTTGGTTTTCACGCACGAGACTGACTGGGGTGACAGTGCACTGGACTCTCCACATACGTTTACCCTCCCTCCGCTCTAAGTTTCAACCACCCCATACCCTCCCTAAGCGCACCTAGCATGCATGTTGACGTCAAATACAATCGCTACCATAGTCCTGACTTTCAACCCATTGATCTGGACAGCGTGTAGACGTACCTGACAAATAACGGCAGCTGCGGTGAAGCCCGAAAAAGGAGAAATAGAGAAAAGAACATAGTGGAAACCGGTCACCTTTTCCACCCATACCCCTCCACCTTCCGTCATCTTTCTCAGAAAGCGGCCTTCTCGATGTCCTAGAATCCAAGCAACGTTTAGGTTTACAACCCTACCTAACAGTGACCATAGCCTCCTGCCAACTACAATCACTACCGCAGTCTGGACTTTAAGCCCACTGACAGGGATAACATATGGAGGCAACAGATGACCAACACCTGCCTCACTTGAGTCTACAAAAAGTGAACACGGAGAACTGTTCATATTTTCCATTCCCTACTAACTATCTCTCCTCAATCTTATAACAAATATGATATTCAAGCTACCACCAAGTCACGAGATTTCCCTGCTCACATTCAAATTAAATCTCAGTGGGCCGGCACTACAGAGTAGGAGCGCAGACCAACGTACTTCCACGTTTCTGTGCACGATAACAATTTTATCTAACGCATCACCACCGATGCCCTAGTGGTTCTTTCTGCATTCTTACTTAATTGCTCTTCAGAGCTTCTACTTGCTTGCAAACCGTTCATCCTTTGAAATGCAGACGCAGCAGCCCACCCGGTTTACGCTATCTTGCAAGCCTGAAGTAGTACCTATCAACCCTACGTTATTTAAACTCTCGAATTTAAATCCAGACCAAAATATGAAATGTGCCATCGACCGTTCATATAAACCCAACCAGTTCATTATTAACTGTCGCCATTTGTTATCATAACTCACAGCTGAATCCACTTCCAGACTGCTAACATCATTTATTTCAGGTTTGTCGTCGTTAACTCTCTCGGGCTCCACTTTTGGTGACCAAGGTTCACACTTTGACCCGTACCGTCAGGGACCTAGACGGAATCTTTTATACCAAAAGGGATTGCAATCGAGCCACACAACCTAAAACACTCAACTGCTTACTAGTAGACTGATAGGCATCTTCTGACGCAACACCTCTGCTACTGATGTCACTGCTGGAGTCTTCACAAATAACAGTTCACAAGCTACCTTCTACTGATTGACTGACACGTCCCATACTCCGCCTGATGAACCACACCCACAGGATGCTGCACACCACCCCGGTCTCATGTGAAACAGTCCAATAACAGAGCCAAAATACGCAACACAGGAATTTCTTACTCATTAAATTTCGATATGCCATCCGAAAGCAAGTTCACTTATCTCCCCCCATCCGTGGTTCCCAATAAGGACGCCGAATACCACTGAGAATCAGTAAGTCAATATATTTTTGTCAGCGTAACAAAACAATAAGGCGCGAGCCTAAGCGGGAATTTTTCACCCACTTTTCTCTTGCAAGATTTCATTCTTCTTTCGATCGTTACCCGGCTTGAAATTGATTCTTCACTAATTCAAGGCCTTCAAGTTGCGCTCCTTTTTTCTGAATGATAAAGGTTATTGATCCTGAACCCAAACTCATCTTTTATATGGACTGCTTTTTCATCCACATTCATCAACGTTTCCTAGTCCACTTCCACACAGTTTGTTTATATCTCCCCGTTTCATGATGCACTCCGTTTATTGAGACCGGGAATGCCCGTCATTCCGGGCCATCGTCTTCACAGAGAGCCGTTCTCCTCATATTCACCGAAGTTCGCGAGTGTACTCCCATTTATTTCTTTCATCTCCTCATGTTCATAACTTATTCCGTTCATGGAACCCCAATAGACCTCCGTTATCCACAGCTTGCACTATTTTGGTCTATAACGCATTCTTAGCTCTATATTTTTCACGACATATTCCGCATTCCCACGGGCCACAACCAACGAACCCGGATTCGAAACCAAACCGCATATGTCGCGCGAACCATTATCATTTCGGTCGATTAAAACTAACTCTAGCTATGTTGCTTTGCTTCTGACGATTTTGACTCGCTTTCTTGAAATTCGTGTATAGTTCATTGTTTTGAGTAACGTTGTACACCATGATCATGCGCTTGCGCGTGCGTCTCGACCATGGTCGAGAAGTATACCATTATTATTATTATTATTAGAACGGCATCTACCCTCTAGGCATGTGATCGACTCCGCCGCAGCCAATGCTGAAGCAGAACAGCCTCGCCCATAGAAGTCGTACCCACCAATGGGCGCATTTACTCCAGCAGCTGCAATGGGATCACATTTTACGGCTGGATTTCGGAGAGAACGTGCTGGCACGTTTCCCTTCCGAAGCTGCCATGCGCTTAATCAGAGCTTCTCGGAGTGTGTCGTACGGGGTGTGATCCGGTGGGTTTAAAACGACATCCCGAATTCGTGTGATCGTGCTAGCTGGGATTGCTCAGAGCAGTTTGATAATTATGATGGTTTGTTTCGGGGGCCTCCGAAGCATGCCACCGCATGATCAAGGTTTTACAAAGTATAGAATGGACAGATAGAATTCGTCGAAATGCCGAAGTATGCAGGACAAAAGTAGGGTAGTAAGACTAAGAGGAGAAACTTAAAGGAGGATAATGTATGATAGGTGCACGCATACCAAAATAATGAAAGGAGTTTGAATGAACCCAAGAGCGGATTTAGATGAGTGCCCGTAGACGTTGAGAGTCAAGATCAAATGTAAAATCTGACTAGGGTGCAGTGGAATTAATCCGGGAAGCTAGTTTAGGACACCGCCTTTTTTAGATTGGTTGCCGGCGTCCACAGTCGGAGAATATCTGAAAGCCGACAGATACACATGAGAGAGGCTAGAAATCGGTACAGGAGACGGTGGTAGCAGGAAACGATGGATAAAAAGTGAGATGCGGTGCGAAGGACTAGATAGTATGAAGCATAGGTACTCCGCAATAGAAGGTCGGCGGACAAGGCACAAAACTCATTGTGACACAGGCAGCAGGCAACGCAAGACGTAAAAGGTAGGTCAGATGAAAAAATGATTTGGAAGAATTGGATGCGGTAGGTGTGAGGCACAGATGCAGAAGGACCGAAAGTATATCATGATGGTTAGCAGGATGATAGCATGAGAAATGACCAGTAAGGAACTGCAGGATGCAGAGCGAAAGCATATATATATGTATGAAAGAAGCAGGGGCAATAACAATAGCGTCTTAGAAACAAATACCAGTAGTTGAAAAAGGCGGGTAAGGTAAAGGTCGAATGGTATAAAATTAACTAAGGAATAACCTGGTGAATTTTCTTCATAGCAGTTGATTATGGCGGACTAAAAGAAAGTGAGGGAAAAAAGACTTTGGAATCACAAAAGTAATGACGGGTGCGAAGAGCAGTTTATAAAAGAGGGAAGATGGCGAAAAGGATCGGAGGGAAAGGGGAAAATGGATCAAATGATCTGATTAACGTAGGTGAGATGTGTGGTGACGGTCCAGATTGAGAAAAGCTGTAATAAATGGACTCATTATCCGGCGGGAGGAAGACGGCGATAGAAATGCTGTGGGCAGCGCGGAGCAAATGTTAATACAAAGCGGGGAAAGGTACCTGGGAGACAAGACTGATTGCGGTGCAAAGATATAGCGGCTGTACTGGCGACTACTGTGGGAGAGAAATAAGCAAAAGGAGTACCAGGGGAATCGGGTGATGGCAAATCAAACGGAGTGAGACTGTGGGTGAAAACCGTGACATAATGATGATTTTACATCAGGCTGAACGCGTAAAAAGCAGAACAGCCTTAAAGGCAAATTGAAAACGTCTGTGGCGAGCAGTATGCGGAACAGGAGAAGAGAGCACGGACCGAGGAGACAGATGAGATATGAACAATCAGATCGTTTTACTGCAGGTGAAATAAGGAGAATGCTGAGAAGAAAGGAGCACCATAACAGGTAAACCTGTGGATGAACATGAGAAATGAAAGCGCGTCGGAGTTTGGGCAACAAAACTGGGGAGCTGCGATCCTGCGGGAAACTGTACAGCAGCTCTCCAGCGCACGGTCAGCCTTACCCACTAGCACCGGTTGCGGATTGCATGCTTTAAATCCGCTCGCCTTAAAGCATTCATCATTGTCGGTTGCGGATCGCATGCTCCCACCATACTTCCGCTACTATTTGCTCACCCGTCTTTCCTGTCAGCATTCTTATCACTCCCATTTTGTGCCATTCTACCCCTGTATGTACACGAATCCTTTCTGCTTTTGTTTTTATCGTTTCCACCATGACAGCTCTCACTGCACGATGTCACTGCCGCCTTATCCATTTTCCTCTTTCCCGTCCGAAATATTTCATTTCCCACCCACTTCACCCTTGTTGGCACCTTTGGGATTGGCTCTAGTGATCACTGGTGGTTATATAGGGGGCTGAGTAACCACGATAAGGGCACACGATCCGGGGTCAACTAGTCAGGTTGTGAGAACTTCAGCAACACAGCCAACGGCAACAACGAGTGATAGGCGGCCATACAGCTTTATTATCTAGGTGCACCAGGCAGGGAGTATTCACTATTGCCCCCAAGGTGATTGGCCGGCATTGAGGATCACTGAGGAGTGAAATGAAGTAAAGGAATGCAGTCTGGGTGTTGCCCAGCTAAGGATCTACGGTTAACGGGACGAAGATCAAAAGCGGAGCTAATACTCTTCAATGCAGTGGATCCCTAAGAAAAATTAAGGCCATGGAAAGTAGAACTATAAAGGGAAACGCATAGGCAGAGCTAGAAGTAGGAACAATGGGGTTAACTTTTGACCCAGAGTAGTCGTTCGGTGGAAAAAAACTAAGTTTCACTTGAAGTTGCGGATGAAACTTAGCTGGAGGATAGGGTGGGGGCAGAATCGCTGACATTACAAATGGATGGTGAGTTCAGTTAGTAAGCCCCGCCTAGTTGGATGATTCACAGAGGTTTTGATGGAAGTATATGTGGTTGGAACCGGTGCGGAAATGAGACAGCGTAAGCAAAAGATATCAATGAGAGTTGAGCTAAAGTCCATTCTGTTGCTTCACGGTGAGAGACGAAAAAGAGGGTGAAAAGTTGAGGGAGCGAGGCACTCATGGATTGATAAATAGATGAGGATTCGTACAAAACACAGAATGACAAAAAAGGGTACTATAGAAAATTCCGGGTTAGATAGACCTCAATATAGATCGACTAGTAAACTGACTGAGGCAATGCTGGGTTTCTGGCTCGTGAGACTAAAGGGGGAAACGGTAAAGTTTGGATAACTAGGAGCCGTAAAATTCAGTAACCAGTTTGGTATATGATCTAGAGTAATAAACCGGTAGAAGAAAAAAATAAATTCTTTTGTAAATTATGGAAGAAGCTTAGGTGGAGTATGGGCTGGGGCAGAATCGGTGGAGTCATAACTGTATGTTGAGTTTAGTTAACTATCCACGCCAAGAGAGAGAAATGAGACTGGAATTTAAAGTTCAGAATACCAAAGTTGGTGATGGGGGTACGTGTGGTTGGACCTGGTGTGAAAAGGAGGCGACGTAGTCAGAAATACTTCGGGGAGCGTTGGGTTAATTTCCATGCCTGTGCTAATAATTACTGGACAGTAATATATGTACATATATACATATATATAGATATAAATATGTATATATATGTGTGTATATAGCCCACCAAGGCGTAGTTACTGATGCTGTTCCTACAGCCTTGTGTAAGATGCCTTCAGGGCCACAGAAGTGATATAATTAAATAACGGTAGTAAACTGTGGAGTAGATGAGGAATATTGACAATTTTTAAGGAGTATTACGGTGGCCTCTAAAAACGCGAACGCATCTGGAAGGACTTATTTCGGAATGTAATTGGCAGGATTCGATAAGTCAGTATGGAAAAAAGATTAGTGGACGCAGACATATTTTAAATAGATTGATGGCGAAGTCTAAGAAAAAACAGTCAAACAGTTCATTCTTATTTCAAAAGCGGCGAAATTATCTTGGAAGGAAAGTTAATGCGAGAAAGCAGAGTAATGGCCTCAAAGTCGAGACCTTTCTCCTGAGCTTGACTTTGGGTTGTGATCTCAGACAAAGTGTAAACCAGCTCAGACAGAAAGGGATTTATCTATAGCATGCAAGAATGCATACTTTGACTGATGTGCAACGGAAATTTATTCCAGATTCTGTAGTACGTGAAGAGGAGGACCTTAGAATATACAGCAGTCTTCGAAAAGGATGAGGTAATAGTATACCGTCTATTACGGAGTGATTATCCAGCATCCGAAGAGAAACATAACTGGTTGGAGGAATAAGATTGCATGGTCAACAGTTAATACAAAAATACCAGGTTGAGCTTGATGAAACAAAACCACAATGGTTCGATTTTGAGAAAAAAACATTGTTCCCTGTAGCTTAATTTTGACAACCAACCGATAAGCTGCTTTTTGAATCTTCTCTGAATATATTGAATAATAATCCTGTCGGATTTCCAAATATTAGAGAAAATTAGGGACAGTACTGGAGAAGGGGCCTGGCATGCACTTTGTACAGGTAAGGACTGCTCCCTCTAGCTGGAAGGATCTGAACAGAAGACCAAGACACGTTTTAGCCCTCGCAGTTTGGAAGACAGCATGTTTGAAGAATTTGAAAGGGCAAGGGTAACGTAAGACAAGGTCTCCTACAAGGAACTGGCTGTCGATGGGAGAACCGCCAATGCATAAGGAATGTGCAAAAACCTGGCATTTGTGAGAAAAATACACTTATCGGCGGAGAATTTAGTCGCCTAGGTTAAGCGCCATTCATCAAGATCGGCTAATTCATCGGAGATTTTGGGGATGGTAGTACTGGGGTTCTCGGGCGAAAAAGTGCAGTCCGTCTTAATACCATCCGCGAGAAAGAACGGCGTGCCATTAAATATTGTTGGATGCATATCGTTTATGTATAGGAGGAGGAAGAGCGGACCTGAACAGATGCTCTGAATGACACAGCTAGTTATAGGCCTAGGCTTAGAGGTGTGATCGGTAACTAAGGCAACCTGTGAACGATGAGATAAGTAAGATGAGAACCAAAAAAGCGGCGGATCGATAATGCAAAATGATCATAGCTTTGGCAGAAAATGGGGGTAAGGTACATGATCAGATGTCCCAGATAATTCAAGATAAAGGACAACAAAAGATTCCGCTCCTTCCCCAGAGTCAGTATCAAGATTCGGAAAATCATACTGACGATCCGTGCATGACCTTGAAGGAAGGAGCCCACGTTGGTAGGGGTTATTAGGGCTGAGGCTTAATAAATAGGTAATGGTGCGATCTTTACCTATTTTTCCATTATTCTGGATAAAATGGGGGTATGGTTTATGGAGTGATGATGGGATAACTCATGTAGAGGTTCCCTGTTATGAATGGCGAAGATTATCAGGCGCATTAAGTTAGCAGGTACTGTGCTACCATTAAGTGAAAGAGTAAAGAGGTTAAGCGGCAAAAGAGAGAGATGCAGTCTGCCACCGACAAGAGTTCGGAAATACTCCTGGAATCAAAGGGTGTCATGTAAAAGATAAAATCAGAAATTTGCAAGGATAGGGGAGGGGAAATGACAGCAGCTGGGGCCATAGCCGAAGCAAAGAATGCTTTGAAGGCTTCGGCTATACAAGGTGGGGAGGTGACAGATGAGTTATGCTCCAGAATTACGGGTTGGAAGTCCGCCTTAATATCAGCTTCTCTAGATTAATACAACACGGAAAACCTGCGATTAGTTTTGATGATTTAATGCATTAGTCTCTTGGTCACGAAGTTACGTATTATTTCGTCGTTGAATCAGTGCAGAAAAGCGGTTTAAACGAATAAAAAATCGAACAACAATTGGAATTATATATTTGCCTGAGAGATTTATGAAGCTTCATGCGCAGTGGCGGGACAGAGGACCTTCAACTAAGTACTGACCTAGAAGCATGGGAAAATTTATTAAGACAATCGGAAGAGAAGACGTAGCAAATGTCCGCAATAATCTGAGAGTCATGGGTGAGAAAACAATCACCTCAGTCTTTTTGGCGATTAAGAGTGGCTAGCAAGGCCCATTTTTCGCATAGAAATGCGTGGTTGGAGGGGCGCGCGGGATAAGGTGGGCCACTAAGGGGCAAACGGAAGATAACCATTTTATGGTCACTGCCGAAGAAATTGTGGCGCGTTGTGAGTAAACATAAGATATTGCTTGTTCCCCATTTACGGTGGATTTGACGACATGTGGCGTCTAGCCACCAAGATAAATACCGGTGTTCAGGTTCACGAAATTGGTAAGAGCCGAGGGGGTAGGCCAACAAATGTGAGGGAGATTAAAGTCACCTGCAATAAGCTTGGTTCCGGAAAAAATGAAGGAGCGGTACTCAAAAGGTCTATTAGGAACTGGGGAATTTGGCGGGCGATGCTAGCACCCAATATAAGAAACAAAGCTATGGAGGCCAATAGTGAACCAAAGAGAATCGGGAATAGAATCGAGAACCGTATGTAAAAGGGGGGTCATGGTGTAGATTTCCTTGACAACGGCTAGGCATACACCACCACAATGATCCGACCTGTCGGTTCTTAGAAGATTGTACCCCACCACAGATATCTGATCGTTGGGAGTGCTCTAGGACAGCCAGGCTTCCGTTATCGAGGGCGAATTAGAGTTGGGGGTGTACCCAACAGGCAATGAGGTAGGACAGCGAGGCAATAGTTGGCGCCTTTTACTGGGTGGCAGTAAGAGGGGAAAAGCGGGTGTCTAGATCAACAGTAATGGGATAGGATTTTAAAGAGTTCAGTGCGGGAGCAGATGAGGAGGCAGTGGGCGGTTGTGAAGAGGCAGGAGGCGCGTGCGAAGATAAATCGGTGGGGACTTGAGAAGAGGCGATGGAGCGACCAGCCGTTTGTGTCGAACGCTCAGGACTATCAGGCGTCTTTCTGGTGGGGAAAGTTGAGGGAGGTCTAGTAATTTCCCATTGAAGGGGGGTTTTATCTTTGGCTATTTTCATGTTTTTATAGGAGGAATTAGAAGCTATAGTACTACGCGTTTTAATGAATTCTTTGGCAGATAGATCATTTGCAAATCGCATAAGGATTGGACAGTTGAAGCGCTGAACGCGCATACGCAGCCTCGATATTTGACAAGGAAGTTGGGCCATACCACGTGCATTCAATAGTGTATGCTTGAGATGATCGAGAGGTATTCTCTCCGGGACATTAGACACGACTGCATTGCGAGAGTTCCTCACTCCTATGAGAACTTCGGATGCAACAGAGTCGATAAAGCGGATAGCCGCTGTCAGGTTTTGTAAGTTAGAATGTTCGATGCTTTCAGTGATGCACAGCAGGGGGCGAGTTTAGATACCGTATCTTCCAACTTCAGAAGCTGAGACTTTACATCTGAGATACTTCGGTCTAAAACAGCTGCTCTCTCCGTCGCCAAGCCTACGAAGTCACATAGGTCAACAAAACGTTGTTTTAGGGCCACGGGAGTTTGAATAAACAAATTTTTCCTAGTAACCGGACCATGACTGAATGGGTTACTATTGGAAGTCTCCTATACTGCGCGTGGCATTTTCAGTTGTCAGATTAGGTCTGTGAGTAAGGCGAAACAGTAATGGTAAGCTAAATCCAGGTTGGAATTTACCTCTGAGAAAAGTTCCCGTAGTTTCTCTGGGTTTTCGGATTGCCTTAAGACCCTAGTAGCCCATGGCCCACAGCCAAATGCCGGTGACACGCCGGTTAACGAACGGCAGAGTAATGACTAAAATTTTAAGAAAGTAATAACGTAGTTCATTCTAACTCACTGTAGATTATCATTGTCTTATTTTCATGGGAATGTTGGACCGGTTAGTTGCGTCGCAGACTCGGCACCAATTGTTTCAACTGACAGGGGTTTACCGGGCGGCAACCATTCCGGTCGTGTCTTGTTCGCTGAGGTTAGTGCTCTCCCCCCTCAGCTTTTGGTGCTCTGATCTGTGGTGGCTGTAACGTGTTAGTAACACCAGATTATCATTTGCTAATAAGTAAACGATGAGCTGAATATTAAAGCCACAGCATTGTGCTATAATTGTACTTATAATGTAATGTGGTATATTTTGTCGATGGAGTACATTTCACGTAGCATTAGGCGATACCCAGGTAGTTTTGTGAAATCCATAAAGCTTTGATGTGTTCGCATTGAATACCTTGATATCGTATGACATCTGCAGCGCGGTTTTTAATTGTGTTATGTTGCCTTTCCATTACTACGAAGGTTAACAACCCAGTGTAATTTAGGACCTTGTTACGTTTTATTCACGGAAAACAGCCAGTTTGGCGAGACAAAAGAGATACTATTCGAAAAACAAAGGACTCAGCTCTCTGAATTGTGCTACTCGTGATGAAGCCACATTGTGGAAGTATCAGTTTGGTTGCCCTAATTAGGATTTGCAAGGTTAGCTTATTCAGTGGCAGTTTTTCTTTCTGTTTAAAATCGATACCTTTAGGAGTTGCAGGTGAATGCAGCGCTGTGGTTTCCAAAGATGTGTTCCGTGAGGTAGCGAGATGTGTCATTATAATAATAATAATAATAGTTGTATATTTCGGATGCGCCCGAAGCATGCTAGGATACATGATCAGATGATTATAGTGATGATGGAATGACAATTCACAAAAGGGTACAACACATGCATGCAGAGTATCAAAGAGAGTGTTACAGTGAACTAAAACTGCAGTAATGCTCAGTAAATTCGAAGGTCAGGGTCGGATGATGCCGGTTGAAGGGCTGGGGTACATGCATAAGTGGTGTATGAAATAATTACCACTAGTAGAAATTCGAACATATTCAAAGGGTATGTTTTTGGGGCGCTACAGAATATGAGAGGCATATGGATAGAAATCTCGTCGAAGCGTTCGGTGAATTATTCACTTTACGACAGGTATGTCAAGAAGCATTAACATGGAAATATATCAGTCCGCAAAGATGGTAGTATATAAAGTGGTGGCTGTATACTGTAGGAATCATATATGTGGCAAACAGTTGCGTATTTCTTGGGAGGGAGACTACCAGAGTGATGGTGGCATGGAACGGCCGGAGGAAAACAGGTGAGCGTGCGGCAAATTGTTAACTTTATGTAGGGTTGGTATGAAATGTCAAAGCGGAGGTGGAAGACAAATCAACATTGACTGTGTGGTTACAGGCCTTATACAGGTGTTCACTTCTGCAAGAGGGATGGTAGAGTAATCCACAGATAAGCGTACGTCAATAGATGAATGCTGTGTGGTGTGTACCATGCAAAAATGACAGATCAATAAAACTGCCCAAGTATATCGCGGAAAGCAGCAGTGGATCAACGAATATAGAAATGAAATGTATCATCCGGTGCAGATAATGGTGTGATTTAGAGGCTGGATACAGGGTCACTTTCGGTAATATAACACAAATGCAACATCTGGAAGATCAAAAGTTGCAATAACGGTGATGGTATAGTAAGTAGATGGTGAGTGTCACATTTCTAATAACCAATTTGACATGTGTAATAGATGATGGGAACGGAGCGGCGATGCTGCATGGGAAGTGTATCGGAGACGTTCAATCGTGGAGAGAACGCAGTGATCTGCAGAGCCCGAACACTCTATGCAACAGCATTGCGGATGCGATTGGATGGACCGATGAAGAGTGCAGGTAGTTACTAATTACTTCGCTGCCCACTGGAGGACTACTGAAAGATATGTCAGCGCCGGACGTTCTTTTTTGGTGACCGAGGAAACAATGAAGAGTGACGATAAATGTGCCAGTGTTTGAACAGTATTAGCGGGTTCTAACACGGAACGGGCATAATGACATATGGGATTAAAATGAGTTGTATGAACGCAGTGAGATCGAGTAGTCCAGGTTCAAGAAGTCTGATGGTGGGAATCTTGGGGAAAGCGATCGTGAGACGGGCGAAAATGGAGTCGTGTGTAAATCTCGTTTGTTCTGTACGGCGAGAGATGTTCCAAGTTGTTCCTGGGATGGAGACGGCGACAATCGTCCTTAGGGCGCAGGTTCTGAAAACAAAACGGACAAGGCTGCAGTCTGGCAATTCTACCAGCTGTGGGTTAGGGGAGAAAGGCAGAACACCAAAATCATGACAGTAACAGAAATGGGTGGTGGTGACGTTGAGGTCTGGTTTTTTGGATTAAACAACATACGGAAAGCGAAGAAGACCGGTACTAGCGACTAATTATTGTGAGACTTAGTGAGAATTACCAAAAAAGCAAGGAGGCGAGAATAAGCGACACTGGGGGCAAATATTTATGTGTAGTTCGATGAATGGTTTATGGAAGACCACGTCGATTGATGCGGTTCGTTCATCAGAACGAGGTCTGGAATCTCGTGTGTTGAATAAGGGTCTCAATGGGTAAATAGTCGAAGCGTGGATGAGACCGGTACCTTGAGGACAATATTATATATGCTACTATGTATTTTCCAGCATTATAAATGCTCTTTTACGTGGCGGCAGCTGATAAAAGAAGGACCTAACCGACTATGGTAAAATCTGACGGCACGAAAAAAGAATCACCGGAGTAACGGTGGCCAGTATGGGGTCGTGGTCAGAAGCGTTGAAAACAGGAAGTGGCTAAACAAACACGTGGAGTGTGTTGCTGACAGTCATGGAGTATAGGCTGGACTGCTTTTATTTGCTAACTATAATACAGAATGCTCCCTACCATCCATCGGTAATAACTGTCTACTGAACAAAGTTGTTAAGCTTTTGGTTGGTATCCCAGGCCCAGTTCGTAGGCTCGGGTAATAGACATGTAGGGATCATGCATTCGGATGGGTTTTTGGACAGTTATATGTTTATTTATTTCTTTTTTGAATAATAAAGAGGCCGAAGACATTGACCTAAGTTGAGGTGGGAGTTTGTTCCAGAGGGAAGAATATTTAACAATAAAGAAGTTTGACCGCATCGCGGTCCTGGATACTGGAATAAAGACCATAGAGTCCCTATGTCGTAAAGAATAGTTGGAGGTAGTTTTGATCTGGGGGGGGCTGAATTGCAATATGTACCTTTTACAATATTGCAAAAGAAAGACAGGTTCATTCGTAGACGGCGCAGCCATAGGGGCTCTAGGTGCAATATTTCACACCTTTCCATATAATTTAAAGGCGAGGAGTATCCTAGTAGTTGTTTGGTAAATCTACGTTTTAAATTCTCAATTCCAAATCTGTCAATCTGCCGCATGTTAGAAAAGACGACAGTGCAATATTCCAGAAGTGGTCTGACATGAGTTTTAAAAATGCTTAGCCTGCTCTCCGAAAGACCGAAGGTTCTGTTAATCAGACCAATTAGCCGTCTAGCTTTAGCAACCTGCACGGCCGAATTTTCGGAGAAATTAAATGACAAGAATATTGTTATCCCAAGTCCCTTACTTCCGGACTGTTGGGGGTAAACTGGTCATTAGTTTTGAACGTTCCAGCAGGAACCTGACACTTACACATAAGGATACAACTTTTGACAGCGGAAAATGTCATCAACCATTGGTTGCTCCATGAATCTGGCGATAGTAAATCGCTCGCTAAAGCGTCAGGTTCGAAGGAGTGCATAATTGTTTATGTCGTCTGCAAAAATGAACGCAGTTCCGTGTGTGATGATGTTAAAAATGTCATCAACATATATAAGAAAAAGTAAGGGACCTAGTACACTACCCTGAATAACTCCACTAGTAACTGGTCGAAGTGATGATAAACTGCCATCGACGTCCACCACCTGCTTTCTTGATGTTAGATATGATGAAAACCAACTCAGGATCTGGTCAACAATTCCGTAGGTTTCCATCTTCGCCATGAGCCTATTGTGGGATTTTCGATCGAAAGCTTTAGTCATGTCAAGGAGGATTACGATCACTGACTTACCACTGTTAGTGGCCGTAGTTATTAGGTTAAGGAAGTCACTCATACAGGTGGCACACGATTTTTTTGAAGAAAACCGTGCTGTCCAGTGTTAATGAGGCTATTGTTCAGTAGATGAGTTGTCAGCTTATTTTTTATCAGTCTTTCCATAATTCGGGAAACTATAGGGGTGTGGTTCACTGGTCGATAGTTGGTTAGGTCCTGGCGTGAACCTTTCTTAGGAATTGGGATAATAACTGATGTTTTCCAATGGGAGGGGAAAACGCTACTGCTCATAGATAAATCAAAACCTTTGACAGCAAGAATGGAATATCAGTGCCACCTAGACTAAAAGTAGCCGGTGGTACGGCATCTGGCCCGGGGTGGTATGACCGCCTAATTTTAGTTAGCTGTACTGTTAAGTCGTTTGGGTGAAACGTAACCGCTGAGAACTGTGCAGATGTCAGCGGCTCAACGTTATATAGGCATGGGGAGTCATCGGTCGTTAGAAACGAAGCAAAATACGCACTGAATGCAGAAGGTGCACGCGGTCTGCCGTGTGTTTCTACATCACAACCAACAACGATAGGTAAATCACTCTGTTTAATCATGGTATCCCAAATAAAAAAGTGTAGGCGACTCCGGCAGTTTTTAAAGCAGAATTTACATCTGATGACAGGCCGAAACAGTAGGTAAGCCCTGTTTCCATGCTCATTATTGTATTAGTTACATCTTTGACCAGCCTACAAGGTGCATCACAATTTGAAGAGGGGAGCGGTTCCATGCTTAACTCACTATCGAAGGCTTTCGTCCGATACCGGCCAACGCTGGTGCAACAGAAGGGTATCTTGGAGGCAGCAAGCAAATATATACCGAAAATACGGCGAGACCCAAGGACCTTGTTGTGCGCACAGCGGGATTGTCCCACCACTAATTTGGAAAATGGCGAGTATATTCACGTGCGTTAACCCTAGGCCTCCAAATGCAGTTGAGCAACATCACCGCCGTACCTGACGAAGTTTTTCTTCCGGCAAATTGTGGTAGTACTTTCGTGTTTCTTTCGGCAGGTCTGCAGTAGTGGCCTGTCTTTGCAAGAGTGTTTAGGTCTCATTGCTTGCCGGTGCTAGCCGCGAGTTCTTATTTCGGTAGTGGCAAACCTTCAGAAGTTTCATCTTTTATGAATGAAACCATCGCAGAGCTGCAACATTTGCCGACAGAAGGCCTCAGGCTTGGTGGAAGGTCTGTGAAATGTCACCCGGCATCCACAATTTGTGGTACTACGGCAAGGGGCCTTCGTCAGACAGGTGAAAGGTCCTACGAGCTACTTTGGCTATGTTGAACACAGTCGGCGTGGGTTTCACTGCAACAAAAAGATGACCTCCCCACCTGTCAAATGCAAGTTACGTGACAAAGAAGCTTTTCGATCACATCGACACCACAAACATGGTGTGGGCGTAAGTCCTTTAATTTCCCTCCCTACTGACATGGTTGAAACTTTTCATTGGATTACATGCGCCCTGTATGCTTGGGTGCGCTGACAAGGTTGACTGACCAGTGGTTGTTTGGTCCGCGTGACGAGTTTGGCAGCTTGGAAAAAGCAGCTACTCTGGAACTTGGAAGCCTTATACCTCAGTCACACCCAGACACACCGTGTGACTTTCAGCGACTTTGTCGACACATACACAATGTCGAACGATGGGAAGCCACCGAATTTCGCATGTTTCACTTGTATTTGAGGCCCGTTTTTCTGAAAGGATTGTTACCGGATTATAACCTTATGTTATTGTTCATCATCCCTTCTTGTACGAAACTTGTAACGCACTCGCAGAAACCATCCCGCGTATATTCACACGAAAAATGATTCCTTTCTATAGTATTTCTAACATCGTGTACAAAGTTCACGCAGTTATTCATTTACCGGCCGACGTTCTTCTGTACGGTAAGTCAGACTCTTTTCCGCGTTCCCCATTTTGGTCCTTTTCATAGGCACTTAAATTCTCCATTCGAGGTCTCAGGAACCCTGCTCAGCAACGCTATCGGCGTTTGCCTGAGCAAACACCTCCCGATAACAACGAACGCCGACGTTATCCAGTCACCAGTACGTTTTTTCTATTGACAGACCGGATTAAAATGTTGTCAAAGTTTCTGTTAATACTGTTTTATGTAAGTGTTTCCGTATTCACCTCGCTGGTATTAATGTTTTGATACCTATATTACATACCTTCAGAAAGTGAAACTTCTCGGTTTAAAGCGGATGTCTTAAGATTCTGTCGTTATTTTACCATGCTACCGAAGTAACTAATCATTTTGGATGTACTTGGTAGTCTTGTTTGATGCAGATGACCCGGAAGCTATCGTCCACATCAATTGATTTATTGATGGAAACCAAGTGTTTTGGCCAACCTTTTAGGTTCACCAACTCATGTTGTTGGAGGTTAGATGTTTGCCGTGGGGTGCTGGTATACGGGTTTCATGGGATCTATCACACAGGTAACATTACCAGTTATATGTTTTCTTGCCAGATAATCTAACAGAAGCAATGAAACTCGAAAGGAACTTTCTTTCTGAATCTGGAATGCCAGCGTCAACGGATGATACATTACCCATGACACCATTTTCACAGCGGTACACCGTTCGCCACAGATACATAGTTATACCTAATTCTACTCTTCTAGAATGCCGGGGCCGCTGACGTCGGATGACAGTACTTTTGAGATACCTCTGTCGTAGAGGATTCGAAGGGAGCCTCCAATACAGCCACCGCACTCCCCCGGTGGTGTCTTGGCTCCTTGCCATTCACCAACGAGGTACGTCTAGTGCAAACACTTCACTTCATATTACCTATAGTCTGCCCATATTTACGTCTCGGAGTAGGTCCACGAAGGATGCCACACTGTCAAAAGTGGCCAGTCCCTGGTATGTTGCTTAGAATTTACTAACACTTATATTTCAATTGGCACAAAACAACTATCAACGTAGCCGATATCTCCACAGCATATGCTCGCTTACGCCAATAAGTGGCAAAGTATCATCACAATACGGATTACTGCAATTACCGGACAACTTTGAAACTATGCTGTCAAAACTAAGTGGCCTTAGCAAAGACACGGAATTGATGGTAGTCAAACTGAATTGCATCATTTTTGCCTGGATGGTACAAATACCGCCGCCTGTGAGCCTTCACAGGCAAACCGTATCAACGACGTTCCGAGAGTGAAAGAAGACCTTACAGTACCGGATAACTTTACGGGCTCTGTAAGTGACAGAATAATTCCGCGCCCCAATATGAGGTTAATGCCTTCAAGCGTCATACATGCACCAATCTTGGATCCAGAATCAGCTGAATACTTTAGTCCTTTATCGAAAAGAACTTGTCTTTCACATGCAACTGAACCAGAAAAACTGAGAAAATTGCAGAAGTTTCATATTTCCTAACGCCGTCGTTGGTCAGTCTATGGTAGTGAAACTACTGCTTATTTACAAGAGCTGTAAAATCTACCACTCGTTTCCCGGAGTCTTCTACGCTGGAGATGGAGTGTACTATGAAACGATGGTTTCCTGAAGCCAGTGATGCGGCTTAGGTCGCAAAACCGCCTATTACGTTCACTGATCACGCATTCGTAGTCCCATGATAGGTTTTTTTCAATAATACGGAAGATGACAAGAAATGTCATGCTACACTTATCTTTAGCTAACTAAATACCGTTTCGGAGTCGGTTGTGCATACGTAACCACAGTCATATATATATATATGCATATATATATATATATATGCATAATTATGCATGTACACACAGGTAAATATATGTATATATACATACATACACATACATGCACGTGTATTTTTTGTTCCACCATTCATCTCATTTCTATGAGTCATATCTTTGTTTTCCTCTGCAGAGCTCGGCGAGAAACAGCTTGACGAGAAGCTGTTAGTTCACCTAAATCAGATTTTAAATATACTGACTTAATAAAACTTATATTTCGTACAATGTGTTCATTTCCAAATGTAGACCATACGGTATTTTGGGGTAAGTCTCATTAAGGTTGCTCCGGCCTTTGTGAAACGCTAAGTCATGCTTTATGTGAGCTAGCATTGCTATGGGAATGTTCTGGGAGAGTGCAGCGCAAACCTGCTTTAGGAACGCAGTAGGAGGCAATTATAAAACTTCGTTTGCAAAATGTGTGGAGATAAGATATTTCAAGTAGGTAACTTTATCGATCAGCTGGTTATTTCCAGGCTCGCGTGAATTTAGGACGAGCTAGAATTACGTGATCGTTGGAAGGGTGTACGATCTCTAAAGTTGGGCCCAAATTTAAAAGTGGATAGACATCGTACGCCGATTCCGGATCGATTGAGTTATGTCCTTCTTGCACCGGCACCCCACTGGTAATGCAGCCGGCAAACTGCCGGCAACCTACCGACTCTTTTCCGTGAAGCCCTCCTCGGGATACTGGCAAGCTACCGGGACCGGTCTGAATCCGGCCCGGAACACATTTGCCACTAGAAGAAGCAGTACTTTTCAATATTGCCTATGACTTCTGAGTGAAAACTACACAGATAACAGCAAGCAATACGACCCTGTGTAGCTCAGACTAACCCTGCCCGCCTCTTTCAATCACTGCAACCTCTTTGTTTTGCCCCTTCACTGCTATCCGCTCCTGCTCTTGTATATATAAATGCATATTCATATAAATGTACTCACATCAACCTATTTTCTCCGCATTCTCCGGCTCTTTGCTGACCAGCCTCCTTGCTACCATGCCGCCGCTCCTTATGATATGCTTCCACTTTGTCCACATCTGCACCTCGGATTAACCGTATCTCGATCCTTCTAACCCACTGTTGCCATCTGACCCACTCCTAAGGTGTTGCATTTCTCGCCCTCTGTTTTCAAATTGACATTGTCCATTTATTACAATGAGGCATACTTCATGGCTAGCCAATCCCTTGTCATACAACTCAATTATTTGTTCTTGCTTTCTTCTTTTCTTTTTCCTTTCTCTCTTCATCGTTTCTCGTTACCCTAGTTACTCGTCAAGTTCCAGTCCTCCTCATGTGAAACTCCCGGTTACCGATCTTCTCCACTCTGCTCAGCCGGCTCCTCCATTTGACCTTGACTTTCAAACCTGTCCCGCACATTTTTGAACCTACCCCTGCGTTCGTTGAAGCTCCCTTCATTGTTCCTTGGTGTGCATACATTCATCTCCCCTCTCATCTCCCCTCTGGTTCCACCCGCCCTCCGTTTTTATTGCGTACTTATAAATTTTTCACTGATTTTTCTACCTACTATACCTCCTGCAAATAATTTGACCATGCGTGAGGCATGCCTTGAGATTCTCCGAAATAACTTATTATTGCTGTCATTGTTATTGCGGGAATAGCCACAGCTAGTCAGTCGGTGAGAATTAAGTCAGATACATGAAACTGTTTTACGTTTGTTGTCGTCATTTGGAGGCGGCAGGGTCTGCGAAGGAGTTGGCTTAGAATTCGAGACCCAGCTTGTGCGCTACCTCCTCAGCCGTGTACATATTAGATAACTGAAGTGCGTGTGTAACGTCGAGATATAGAACGAGTGCCGATAGGAATTGGGACTTGGTCTGAAAAGCTTCAGTTGTGATGGCCAACTTATTCCAGAACTTGGAGTAGACAAGAAGGAAAAATGTGACCGTATGTCAGATTTAGCTATGATGAAGGGACAGTAGAAGGCCTACTCTGAAGTGAGTAAAGGGTTTCATAGGAGAAGCTTACCTGGTTAAAGGAGAAAAGCCGGTTATGGAGCAGGTTATGCAAGAAGACTAAATCTAGTCCCAAGTGGCGGAGCGAGAGTGGGTCAAGATTCGAATTTTGCCCCCCTCCTTTATAATTTAAAGACATAGACCAACCGAGTATTTCTTTGATAAAAAGCCTTTTTCTGCTCTCTAGCGCAATTCTCTCAATTTCTGTCCTGTTATAGAAGGTTGCTGGGCCATATTCAAGCAAAGGCTTGATTTGGGCTTCGTAGATGCTGATGATACCGTCCCGGAAACGAAAGGACTGCTGACTAGGTATGTGTGCCTCATGGAAACGAGACTCTAGTACGGCTAAGAACACCTTCTGATCTTCCAATATGAAATCCGGTATGTTCGTGAGCTTTGCGAGGCACTGGTTTATGCATGGGCTTAGACTTTCTGTTCGTTATGAAATATGTGCGCTGAGCAAACAAACTAACATGTGACTCCAAACATTTGTGGGCATTGTCTGGTGCAGAAAATCTCGGATCAATGGGAGCAAAAAATGACCGATACAATAATGATGATCAAAAATCAGGGTAGAAAAGGTTTAGCCACCCAAAAAATCCATACACGGTTGAAAACGCCTAGTGGGGATATATATACGCGGTAAAAAATTGAACTAATTTTAGACCGAATATATGGCCAACAGAAGGAAGGAAAATCACCTTAGACGTGACCTGACTGGATCACCTCAGTGGAATTATTCAAAAATTATAGATAGAACGGGCTCATCAGCTACTGAAGTGCACACCTTCTTAGCTTCTATGATCGCTTTCGTCGAGGAAGTCGTCGAGAGGAGACCGCGGAGTGGCCATCTCTTGTATTCTCACAGGGCCTGATTACAGAGACTGCACGCTGGCATGTGCTGGGGAAGTGTGTCGGAATTAGCGCCTGCGGCTGCCGCGTGCGCGAAACGTACAGTCAAACAGGTGATAGACCGGGTGTGATCGGCTGATCGCTATAGTAACCACCAAGAGAAAATTACACCGATAGGACAGTGTCCGTTATCAAGGTTTCGGTAGTGACAATGGGGCGATCGTAAGGCGCAACTGCTGTCCCGAGTGAATTCTCGCCAACGATTCAACAATACAGTCACTAAGATGTAAGCTTCCCTCGTTTAGGATGGCATCCTGGAGCCTCAGAGCAACTTGTGGCTCAAAAAGCTGCTGAACCTAAATAAAAAACACGATTACTCTGCAATTTCTGCGACACCAGTCATAAGTCAGGATTTTAATACATAAAAACCAGTCACAAGGTAGTCAAACTTTGGACAAAGTCCGTACGGAAAGAAAGCTTGGCGTAAAATGAATGGATGAAAAGTAGATTTATTGTGGTCCAAGCGAATTATGCACGATCATTCAGGCCCAAAATATAATTTGATGAGCGTAGTGGCCTAAATGCAGCGTAAAAGTATCAAACGTCTAAGGCCCCTCAGTGCAAGCGAGAAGACAAAACCCTGCCATAGTAAAACAAGAATGTCTTAGAACCGTGTGGTTTGCGCCATACTAGATGTTGGCTAACTTGTCCCGGTGAAGTGTGACCATAAAAGGAAAAACGTCGACCACAAAAGAGTACCAGCACGAATGATGTTGAAGAAAGTGGTCTGAAATCAAGCAGGATGTATACACAGGTAAACAGACGAGAAATGTTCAATCAACATATATGTTACAGACTGTGATTTGGACATCGGCTGATGACGCAGTTTTACGGGGAATTGGGTTCTTGTTCGACGCCGGGTGGTAGTCAGCGAGTTGCGAGGCAATCTCAGCTGTATTGCTGTGGTATGGGGTAGGGGCCATCGCGTATTTGTGCCGGCGGTTAACTTTACCAAGCGGCTAAGTATCAGTAAATGGGTGTGCTATTGGAGTTGTCACGTACACGGATGACCTAGCCTAAGAAAGAATTTGCAGTTTGCAGTTGGCTTTGTTCAGGAAGAAAGTTTATCAGGCAAGTACAGCTAAAGTTCGGAGTTATGTTAAAGGAAAATATTTTGACGTGTTTGAGTGAGACTTCCGGAGTGGGCAAAGTACCCAGTTTGGGAGTAAATGTTGGGGTAACTGAGATGATCGAACGTAGTTATGACTGCACTCAACGGAATACATACACGGAGGCTTGACAAAGCACGAACAGGGAGGACAAAATAACTGTGGTTTGTTAGGCTGGTTTAGCCTGATTTCAGGAAGAAGCTTGGAGTTCAACAAACGAGCTCGTTGATTATCATGCTACTGCTGCCTACTATACCATATATCTGGAGGCAAAAATGAGTTGTGGCAGGTTAAGTTAGGTTAACGGCGCACAGATGAATGACTGAGATACTTTTTTAGCTTACCTAAAGAATACATTTTCTTGATTCATCCGCGTGGTAGGTGTCGTCGCTTGCACTGTGAAGTGGACCTGGGAGAACCTAGCCGTCTATCTGAGGCGCCACGTCGATGGAGAGACAGGGTTGAGTGCTTTGGGTTGAAGCACGATTGTGTCAAATTCATTGAAAAGCTTGGCTTATTCGAGTTATACTCGGTGTCACGGATTCCCGGTCTTGCTGATCTGCAAGCGCTTAAATAAGATTTGTTGTATCGTGGGCCTAATTGAAATCAATCCATGGAAAAAAACACCGTTCGAACGAAGGCTGTTAAATTGTTCACGTTTTGAATAGTGTGACGTCTATAGCAACGGTTTACAACTTGAAAAATTCGCACAAGTTTCACTTGACAATGCTCCTTTTCGGAGGCTTTGTAAGGAATAATCTTCCATAATGGCCATAGGAGCGGTTTTAACCAAACCATGAACCAAAGGAAAGCAACGGAGCCTTCCACCTCATGCTCAGTGGAGCGAAACAGGAAATTATGATGGCCAAACTCGAGGATAGCTTTTAAGTGAGTAGATGAATAAAACAGGAACAAAGATAAAAAGGAGGACTTATAAATGTCACTCTCGGTGGATTCCCCCCTATCAACCGGTTTTCACAAGAAATCGGTTATTACGGCCCTCTAGCAGAAGAAAATCTCGGGGTACTTATAATAATAATGACAATACTTTATTTCGAAGACGCCGAAGCGTGCCTCAAGCATGATTACAATTTTGCAAGCGGCAAAACTGACGGACAAAATTCATGAAAAATTTACAAACACGTAACACAAGGGGTGGGGGGGGGGGTTGGAAGAAAATTGAGGAGATATGACAGGGAGATAAATGTATGCACACCACGGAGTAATGTAGGGAGTTTTAGTAAACACTGAGATGGATTCAAATATAGGCCCGGTGAATTTGGAGGTCAGGGCCAGATGGAGCAGCTGGCTGAGCCAAGTGGAGGCGAACGGAGCCTGGGAGTTTTACATGAAGAGGACTGAAAGTCGATATGAGAAACTATCGTTACGAGAAACGCTGAAGAAAAAAGGAAAAAAGAAAAAAAAGAAAAAATTGAGTTGTATAGCTGGGGGATAGGTAGCCATGAACTATGCTTTACTGCGATAAACGGACGGTGTCAGTTTGAAAATAGGGAGCTGGAATGCCAGAGGTAAAGAGTCAGTCAGATGGCAGCAATGCCGCGGAGGTAACGAGACACGGTAAATGTGAGGCAAAGTTATGGACAAAATGGACGCATATCATGAGGGGCGGTGGCATGGTGGCAAAAGAACTAGAGGCAGAGAAGGTACAAGGATGCAAATATATACATATGCATGTTTATATATCAGCAGGAGCAAATAGCTGTGAAGAGATGGAGCACGGAAGTAGCGATGGTTGAACGAGACAGGAAGGGTTGGGTCAATGGTGCGGAATGAACTTGGACGAACCCTGATGAATTTTTTAATGACAGGTGAACATAAGGGATCAACAGCATAAAAGAACCAGCTTTGGAAGCACGGAAGTCATGGTTGTTAGCAGAAGTTGATAAACGAGGGACTATGAAGGAAGGGATCGACGAACACAGATAAGAGTGGATCTAACAGTGCGATTATTGCAGGTGTGACATGTGGTGACGGTCAAACATGGGCGAAGCATTATTAGATGGACGTACATTATGCAGCAAGAAGATGGCCGTGAAAATGGCTGGAGACTGCAGAGCAGCTGGAAGTACGGGGTGGTTGGAGAGGTGTAAAAGATCCCTGGGGAAGAGTGACTTGGAGTTCAGAAGAACTGCGGTAAGAAGATGCATCAGTTTTAGCAGCGAATAACATGAAACAGAGATAAGGAAGTGGAGGATCAGAAAAATCAGGTAGTGACAGGTCACATGGTTTGAAACTGTAGGTGAGAGTGATGACTTTACGGTGACATTTCACTCGGTGGAACGCAGAAAAGCAGCTCAATCTGAAAGACACAATGAAGATGCCTGTGGCGGGCAATGTACGAAGCAGGCGAGAGTGTTGACCGGAAAAACCAGGTAAGAGATGATGAATCAGATAGTTTCACTGCAGATGACACAGGATGAAGACCTAGAAGAAGAAAAGAATCCGGACGGGAGGCCCGTTATAGAACAAAAAATGTACGAAAAATAGTCGTGCTTCGGAGTTATGAGAATGGAAGTGGAGAGCTGCGTGCTTACAGGCCACTGCACCAAGGGATTGGACCAGAAGTTGCCAATCGGTAAGGTGCCTGAGGGGACGATCCGCAGAAGAATTACGGATTTAGACATGGGAGATGCGGAGGTGGTAAAAAGATAATACATTCGGTCGTAAAAAATGCGAAGTTTGGAACGGCGAGTCCTCATATGGGGATTGTTCGTGGATACGGATGTGCCTGGGGGGTACAAGATGGATAAAAAAGGATATCACATAATGGCAGCTAGCGTAGTATGCGATCAAACAGCTTTATTGGCATATGGAGGTGCCAAGTGAATACTGATTAGGAGCCGACAGGAGTGAAATGGGTGAAAAAAAACATATTTCGGGCTTGGGCAGAGTAAAATGGATAGGGCGAGGGTGACATCATGCATGAGGGTTGTCATTGTGAAACACGATAAGAACAAAAACAGAAAGGATTTGTGTGCACACAGAGGTAGAACGACACGGAAGAGAAGTGGTAAGAGTGCTGACAAGAACAATAGATGAGCGAAACGGTGGAAAATGGTAGGAGCATGTGGTCCGCAACCGACAGTGATAAATGCCGTAGAGCAAGCAGAGTTGAGGCATGCAATCCACAACCGGTGCTGGTGGGTGGGGCTGACCGCGCGCTGGACACCCAACCTGGTGAAAACTTCGTGAAGTGAACACAGGAGGTGTGATCCACTAGCCTATTTGCGCTCTCACATCGTTGCAGACGGCCTGCAAGACCGATGTGCGCCGGTCAGGGCGGTGGATCTGACCTCGCCCCGCAACGTTGGGATTGGCTTGAGTATTCGCTGATGGTTGTACAGAGGGCTGAACACCCACGATAAGGGTGTATGGTCCAGGACCAACTAGACAGGTTGTGGGAAATTGGACAACAGAGCCAACGAGAGCAGCGATCGACAGACGGCCATACAGCATTAGTATCCGGAAACACCAGCCAGAAAGATGGTCAGTGTAGTGCCCGGGGTGGTTGAAAGGCATTAAAGATAACTGGAAAGGGAAGTGAGATAGAGGGAGGCAGTCTAAGCATAGCTCAGCTGGGGATCAATGGGTAACGAAGAGAAGAACAAAAGTGAAGCATCGACTCATCGATGCAGCGGATCCCTAACACAGGTTGAGGCCATGAAACGTGAGACTAAAAACGAAAGCGCATAGTTTCGCTAAAACTTTCAATGGGAAGGTCAGTATTTCACTCAGAGTAGTCATTCGGCGACAGAAAAGACTAAGTTCTGCATCAAATCGTGGAAGAATTTTGTCTGGGCGATGGGGTTAAGCAGAACTGGTTACGCCATAACTGGGTGTTGAGTTCAGTTAGTGAGCCACGTTAAGTGAGATAGATGAGACTGGATTTCCCAGTCCAAAATGGCAGAGGTGGTGAGGGAAGTATATGCAGTGGGACCTCGTGTAGAAAAGAGGAATTTCAAGCTGAGGGATATCGAGAAGCGTTACTTTACTCACCATGCCTGTGTTAATAATTACAGGACAGTAATAAATATATATATGTAAAAACATATATATATCTATTATACACGCAAATATATATGTATCGTTATATATATATATATATATATATATATATATATATATATAGACGACCAGGTTACTGATGAAGTTTTTATAGCGTTGTTGAGGTTGGTTTCAAGGCAGCAAACGCTATATAACTAAATAAAGATAATAAATCGTGGAGCGGACGAGGCATATTGACAATCTGTGGGGCGTATTACGGTGGTCTCTATAAATGCGAAGGCACCTGGAAGGATTTACTTCAAATTTAAATTGGCAGGATCCTTTGAGGTGGTATGGAAAAATGGTTAGTGGACGCAGACGTGCTTTACACATGTGATTGGCAAAGTGTAAGGAGAAGCGGTCAAATAAAGCGATCAGAGTTTCAAAAGCGGCGAACTTATTTACGAAGGCAAGGTAAGGCGAGAAAGCAGAGCAATGGCCTAAAAGTCGAGGCCTTTCTCGCAAGCTTGACTTTCGGTTATGTTAACGTTGAATAACCGCAAAACAGTTGGGACAGAAAGTAATTTATCAATAGCATGCACGAATGCATACTTTGACTGGGAAGATCTGACGTGCAATGGAAGTTTATCCCAGATTCTGCAGTTCGTGAAGCGAAGGAACTTAGAGCGTAGAACAGTCCTCGTGGAGGGTGTGGTAATGGTATACTGTATATTACGGAGTGAATATTCACTATCCGGGGAGAAGTACAACTGGTTGGAGGAAAAAGAATTGCTTATTCAATAGCTTATACAGAAATACCAGGTTAAGCTTGATGCGACGAAGCCATAATGGTTCGATTTCGAGGATAAGCATCGTTCCCTGTAGTTTCAGTTGGGCCACCAACCAATAAGCTGCTCTGTGAATCTTCTCTGGATACATTCGACAATAATCCTGTCGGATTTTCTCATACTAGTGAAGATTAGGGGAGAATATTCGAGAAGGGGCTTGGCATGTACTTTGTACATGTAGAGAATGCTCCGCCTAAGCTGAAATGATCCGAACAGAAGAGCAAGACATTGTTTAGCCTTCGCCGTTTGGAAGACAGCATGTTCCGAGAAGTTGAAAGAGCAAGAATAACTTAAGCCAAGTTCTTTACCAAGGGCTGGCTGTCGGTGGGTGAACCGATAATGCACAAAGAACCAGCAAGAACCTGACATTTGCAATTAGGAAAAATACATTTATCGGCGGAGAATTTCACCGCCCAGGTTGAGAATCATCCATCAACAGTGGCTTAATCGGCAGAGATTTTAGGGTTAGCAGTACTGAGGTTGTTAGGCGAAAAAGTATAGACTATCTTACTGTCGTCCGCGAACAAAAACGGAGAGCCCTAAAGTATTGTCGGAAACATCACTTTTATATAAGGGGAAAAGCAGGGGGCCTAAAACACCGCCCTGAATAACACTGCTAGTAACAGGCTTAGGATTAGAGGCGTGCCCGTTAATTAAGACAACCTGTGAACGATGAAATAAGTAAGATGAGAACCAATAAAGAAGTGGATCGACAATGCCAAATGACCGTAGTTTTGGTAAAAGCTGGGGGTAAGGTACACGATCAAATGCCTTGGATAAGTCAAGATGAAGAACAAAAGAAGATTTCCTACTTTCGGCAGAGTCGGTGACGAGATTCAGAAAATCATACTGACAAGTCATGCAGGACCTGGAACAGATGAATCCATGTTGGTTGTGGGTAATAAGGCTGAGGCTTAACAAATGGTTAATAATGTGATCTTCAACTACTCTTTCCATTTTTCTGGATAAGATAAGGGCACGGTTTATGGGGCGCTAATTGGATACCTCATGTGAAGGTCCCTTTTTATGAGTGGGAACAATTACTGAGCGCTTCCAGTTAGCAGGGACGGCGCTACCATTAGGTGAAAGAGTGAAAAGGTTAAGCAACAACAGGGTGAGATCCGACCCACCATTGACAAGTGCAACTGGTAGTAGGCCATGGGGGCATAATCGACGAGAGAGTTTGCCATTAAATGGTAGCTTAGAGATACTCCTGCCATCAGATGGTACAGTAGAAAGGACAGAGTCGGTGAGTGGTGAAACTGGTGGAGAGGCAACGAAAGTAGCTGGAGCCATGGCTGAAGCAAAGAATGCTCTGAACGCAAGGTGGGGAGTTGATAGATGAGTTATTATCCAGAGTCAGAAGTACGGAGTCGGCCTTAACATCAGAGTTTCTAGGCTTATGCAACATTGGAAGTAGTTGCGACTTGCTGGGATGACTCAAAGTCTTAGCTTCCTTGTCACGAAGTCGCATATAATATTGTCGTTCATTAGGTGTGGAGGGGTGGTTTAGACGAATAAAAATTAAAAAGTCGTTGAAATTAGGTAGTTGTCTGAGAAGTTTATGACATTTCTTATGGAGTGGCAAGACAGGCGACCTCTTTTTAGGTACGGCCTGGGAAACATCAGACAATGGTTTCAGACAGTCGGAAAAGAAGGAGTAGAAAATATCCACAGCAAACTGAGGGTCATGGGTGGGGAAATAATCACCACAGTCTTTCTGGCGAAAGAGCGTGACCGGCAAGGCCAAATTCCTGCATAGCGATGTATTGTTAGAGGGGTGTGCGGGATTAGGTGGGCCACTAACGGGCAGATGGCAGATAACCATTTTATGGTCACTACCGGAGGAATTTTGTGCTACGGACACGTCGATGAAAGGCATGTTATGAGTAAGTGCCAGATCTAATATGCTCCCATTTCTGGTAGGTTCGACAACATGTTGTGCCCAGCCACCAAGATGAACGCTAGTGAGCAGGTTCATAAGATTGAGGGGAGCCGAGAGGGTAGGCCAGCGGATGTGAGAGAGATTAAAGTGACCCGCAATGAGCTTGGTTCCAGAAGGAAGGAAAGAGAGGTATTCGAAAGACCAAATGAGAAGTGGAAACAAGGAACTGGGGGAATCTGGTGAGCGGTACACGCAGCCTATGTGAAGAACAGTGATTTGGAGGTTGATAGTGAACCGGAGAGAATCGGGAATAGGTTCTAGCGCCTTATGCAAAACAAGGTTCATTGTGTAGGTTTCATTGATGTAGGTTAGGCGCCCACCACCACACCGGTTCGGTCTGTCGGTCCTTAGAAGACTGTACCCTACCAAAGTTACTTGATCATTGGGAGTGCTCTCAGACAGCTAGGATTCCGTTATTAAGATACTTTTGTAATTATTTGTGAGGACAAGTTTTTTTAAGTGCGGGAGTTTGTCAAGAGAAGAACGCGAGTTGAATAACGCTAAAGATATGCCATTTGTGGGAGGTGGTATAGGCATATCAGGGGCGTAGTGTAAGTTGAAAGGAGGCAGGCTACCGAGATTGGAGGGAGTGGAGATCAGGGTCAAAGGGGATTATGTTGATGTAGAGGCTAGCCGAGGTTCAGATGGGGTAGCTTCCAGCCAAGCTGCAATAAATGTTGCAGTAAGGGGGACCGCTAAGAGGGAAAGAAACCGGGCATCAACGGAGGGGGAAACGTCGGGGCAAAGGAAAAATCCTGTGGGGTTTAGCCGGTCGATACCAAACAGGGATGATTAAAAGAATTCGAGAAATACCGGCCAGCCGGAACTGAGTATTGGCTGAAGAGAGGAACAGAGGGCAGAGTTGAAAATGTGCGAGGAATAAAGGCGTAGGATGGCAGATTAGGCAGCACGTTATGGGAGGGGTAACTCAGGTTGGGTGGAACACCAAATACGGAGCAATGAGTACCGAGAGCAGTAGAGATAGTTGTCAAGTGAGGAGTACGACGTGAGGCAGAGTGGATGGCGTGTGGAGGTCTTATTTTGGTGTTGACAGGTAGTTAGCACGGTGAATGTGTAGGGATCACCAATGCATTGGAGCAAGGGGTGCTTTTCAAGGTCGAAACCTTATTCGGTGAGTGAAGGCGAGTTGATTCACGGGGAGACAGTTGGATGAAGGAGGGGTTTGTGAGAAGGTTGGGAAGACCGGTTGAGCTATCCCTCTGGACGGCGATTAGTTTATCACTAGAGGGAACAGAGGGCGAATTAGAGTTGGGGGTGTACCCAACAGGCAATGAGGTAGGACAGCGAGGCAATAGTTGGCGCCTTTTACTGGGTGGCAGTAAGAGGGGAAAAGCGGGTGTCTAGATCAACAGTAATGGGATAGGATTTTAAAGAGTTCAGTGCGGGAGCAGATGAGGAGGCAGTGGGCGGTTGTGAAGAGGCAGGAGGCGCGTGCGAAGATAAATCGGTGGGGACTTGAGAAGAGGCGATGGAGCGACCAGCCGTTTGTGTCGAACGCTCAGGACTATCAGGCGTCTTTCTGGTGGGGAAAGTTGAGGGAGGTCTAGTAATTTCCCATTGAAGGGGGGTTTTATCTTTGGCTATTTTTATGTTTTTATAGAGGGAATTAGAAGCTATAGTACTACGCGTTTTAATGAATTCTTTGGCAGATAGATCATTTGCAAATCGCATAAGGATTGGACAGTTGAAGCGCTGAACGCGCATACGCAGCCTCGATATATGACAAGGAAGTTGGGCCATACCACGTGCATTCAATAGTGTATGCTTGAGATGATCGAGAGGTATTCTCTCCGGGACATTAGACACGACTGCATTGCGAGAGTTCCTCACTCCTATGAGAACTTCGGATGCAACAGAGTCGATAAAGCGGATAGCCGCTGTCAGGTTTTGTAAGTTAGAATGTTCGATGCTTTCAGTGATGCACAGCAGGGGGCGAGTTTAGATACCGTATCTTCCAACTTCAGAAGCTGAGACTTTACATCTGAGATACTTCGGTCTAAAACAGCTGCTCTCTCCGTCGCCAAGCCTACGAAGTCACAGAGGTCAACCAAACGTTGTTTTAGGGCCACGGGAGTTTGAATAAACAAATTTTTCCTAGTAACCGGACCATGACTGGATGGGGTATTATTGTAAGTCTTGATAGACTTTCTAGATGGTGTACCGGTAACAATTTGAGAAAGGATTATCGAGAATTCTGCAATTGTTAAAAGCATGGAAATACCAGAATGTTCCTTCGATTGATGGACGGCAGGGCCGCCATTAGGTGACAGCTCATATCGATGGTCTGTGCCCGCACGGCGGGTGGATGTTAGCAGGGTTTGGATGGGACCCCCTAAAGCCTCCACTGGCAATGGAACAGTAGACAGAAGGATAAATCAAAGAGTGGCAGGCTCAAACGCATTGGTACTTCGTGGCTTCTGGCTGATTTTGGGTCGGTAGAGAATGTAGTGTCCGCTAATGGAAGTGGAGGCTGATGCCAGAAGTCAGGGCCGCTGGCTACTAGAATGAGATGGAGAACGGGATATGGTCAAGTCAGAGTCATTGGGCATAAAACATGCTATTGGTAGCTATCGTCTCCACGGTTCCTGAAAGTTTACAAAGTGGCGACCCAACCGGTTTCTCGGGTACACGATGAGCTGGTCAGGCTCAAGTATATTTTAGCGAAGGAGAAGCTTCCATCTGAAGAGAAGTTTTATATATCGATATTATAATCCTTTTGAAGCTCATGTATTTGTAAGGATTCGCAAACTAATGAATTTCCTAAACGTCATTTCGTCAGAGAGCTGGAACAGCAGAAGAAAGTCATTGCCTAGCAGCCTTTTCCCTAGCCGAATAAAATAGCACCTATGAAGTCCCATATAGTAAGCATTCAGTATAAAGCATTAAGAGGAAGGCAGAAGCAATCGGTCTGATATATCAAAAACAAAGGCTTTTTGACTCACAGGGCAGGCTTATGATTTCTGACTGCAAATGATCATTAGAGGCAGCCCTATCTGGCAAGGCTTTCACGATAAGATAGACGAAATCGAACAATGTGTGACTCCTTTGCATAACTAGATCCAGTCCACAGACAATACTCCATTGAAGATGTCTTGGATGTCTAGCTTAAAATAGAGATTCATCTAGTTATTAGCAAACGCCTAGCAATGACGGAAAGCCTCTGGGTTTCAGTTACATTTAAAATTCATAAGTGTATTGCTATGATCATTGTAGTGAAGTTGCTTTCCTTTCTGGCAAAAGCCATATTTATTCCCTTCCCGCGTATGAACTTTGTTCCGCCAAACGAAACCAAGCTGTTCTTGGCTCGACCGTCAGTGCGACAGATGATCCCGTGGGTCCTTCTTGGCCGTTCCTCGCTCTGTACTCTTTGTCCCGCAGGTTCTCAACAACACGCAGCAGCTTGCAGCATTGGTTTTCTGTCCCTTATTGAAGAATCGCTCGATTCCTATTTGCAGCTAAAAACCAAGGAATTAGGCCATTCTTCTCCTTAGCACAGCGTTTAACAAAAAGCGCTATTGTTTTTAACATTTCTGGTAGATTACCTCTGATATTATCCGAACACACCATACTGAATGCTTGATAAGTGGGCTTCACAGTTGCTATTTTATTCAGCTGCGCAAAATGTCACAACCTAGTGATCAAACGGCACAATTGGACGTACAGTGCGAATTCCAACAGGATGATTCAGGTATGTGAACTCGATATTGTACAGGAGAAAGTATTTAATTTACTCTTTAAGGCAGCGCCCGGCGAGTTTGAACTCAAGGTCGGGTGGCCAAGCCGGCCAAGTCAGGGCGGAGCTGGTCGGAGGTAGTGGACCCTTACTCAAATATTACAAGAAGAGGGACTGTGCAACGAAAGAATCAAACAGAATTGAAAGAATTTTTGCTCACCTCGAGGAAAAAGAAGTTTCCAAAGGAGACATGAACCAGCTATCGCGTTCCGTGGAGTGAAGCACGGCTTAGGATTAGAAATCAGGCGATGAACGGAATGAATTTGCAGATAAAGAACTAGAAGAATCCTTCGAAGGTTGCCCTTATAACGTTCAGCGACCAAATATCGGAGGAGTCAGTTAAATACCCTGTAAAGGACTCATTTGTAGAGCGAGATTGCCTAGTTGATGTTGAGAAAAATGGCCAGACGTAAACATGTAATCGTTACGCACATTGTTTACTTTCACAAGGGTGGAATGTGATACACCAAAATGGAAGTGGGAACTAGGCGACAGATCATTTTGTGATGCGTAGCCATGATAGCCGCGGATACACGGTTTGCAAAGGAGATGAGTATTCAAATGACAGGTAAGTATTTACGTATGATAATCGTTATCTAAAGGCCGAACATGATGAGCAAAGAGTTGCAAGGATCAAAACTGTCCGAAAGGATTTACCAAGAGAGAATACCGAAAATTAAAAGGCACTAAACAACTGATGAGTACAGTTGCGAAGTTGGGCTGTGAAGTAGTTGACAGGTAAAATACTATCTGCTGGTATGCTTTATAAAAGGTGGATCATGTGATGGCGAAGGGTCAAAGAGCTGCAATACTCATGTCTCTCAGATGTGAATATATGGGGAAGGCATGAATCTTTGCAAGGTGAGGAAACTGCAATGCTACAGCTGTGTAGGCGAACAGAAGGACTGATAGGGAGAGCAAACGGTCTCAATATCGTCGACTGTTGGGATGCTCTGATGACAAATATTCTTCAGTGAAAAATACTGTTTGGACATTGTGGGACGGAAGTGTATGGCGACATTAAATGTGACCTTTTTCAGATATATCGGTATTTGTGATAAAAAAGGCGAGTTTTATCTTGAAGGTTGGTTAATTTTGCTAATGAGACAAACGGATGTTCTGACACGAGTCCTCGGAAAAACGGATCATGTACGGTAAGCCGAGCGCGGAAACGGTCTTTTAACCCCGCGATAATTATGTGCTACGGAAAGTAGATTTTACTGGGCGTAAGAAGCAGAAAGTTAAGATGGCGACGATAGAGACGAGTGCGATGAAAAACAGGCCGTAACTGGGGGAAATAGTCCCATATTTGCAGCATTTCGGGTGTATAAATGTTTTTTTCTGCCGCAGCCGTTGCTTGTGGGTGGGGCTGACCGTGTTCTGGCCACCCACCTTAAAACCATTTTTGATGACAGGAGGTACGGTCTGCCATCCTAGTCGCGCCCGCTCATCGTTGCAGATGTCCTGCACGCCCTATGTGAGCCGGCCAGGGCGGTGGATCTGACCACGCCCTGCACCGGCGGGCTTCGCTCGAGTGATGTTGGCGTTTTCAGATAGCTGTAGAGATCGAATAGTTCAGGGGCTTGCAACCAGGTTGCGAGGGGTCCCGGAGAGCAGGGCCAATGCGGTACTGACAAAATGACGGGCAGGTATCGAATTTTCATCAGAAATGTGGGCCGCCTATTGTCCCGAGCCATCGAAGGGAAGGCGCACGTCAGTGGTTGTCTGCAAAGATAAAAATAGAAAAACGCAGTCTGGGATGCTCTAAGCTGGGGATCAACAATCGATGGTGAACAGAAACCTCTCGTATCTAGGAATTGAAACTGCTTGGTGGATGGTTGGAATTTGCAAAACACAAGGTTGTACACGAAAGATTGATAAAACTTGAGTGATATATACGGCAGTTTGTGTGGCACGTAAGTCTCGTGGTCCTTGACTCAGACCCGCGTGTCAGTAGCCCAAACCAACTTCGTACGATCGCCCCTCCGAGGAGTACGGATAACCGTTTGACACGACTGTCAGGGCATAAAGCCGTTTGTTTAGTTCCTATTTAAATCTCGGCAAGTGGCCTATTGCACGGACATTTGGTGGAAGCTTAATCCACATTCGTGAATATTTACCAATAAAGAAACTTGAACATAGAAGTCAATAGCATTAGATCACACGATGTATTCCAGACTATTTCGCTGCATCTTTACTAGTGCATACTGCAGTCAAGGTAATCATTTATAAATGGTAGATTGAACGTTCTCATATTGAAAAATCTAATGTCAACATCAAACAACTTTCAGCTGTTCTTGAAAGCGTCACCGGTTATCCATCAACTCAGCCTGGTCTGTCGGATTACGTTCATGAACTTCTGTGCCGGTAAGATCCGTGAAGCGAGTGCATACGAAATGAAGCGACTTGAGAAGTCGGTAATTCATAACCTGATAGTATCGTCATTTCCTGAAGATCCGGAAAATTACGTTGAAAATCTGTCATCTTACCAACTGAATCGAACTTCAGCCGGAGGCTTTGTCGTGCGGTCTCAACTATTGTGTTCCTCCAAAGCATATTACCTACATCGACTCACAGGCTTTATTTTAATTGTTCTACGAGAAGCTTTTCGGCTTACATTCAGCAAATGAGGACGCCATGGGATGGTTCACAGCAAAACTGGTGAACTTTGAGCACATGTACCGAAAAAGCATCATGAAGGAGAATTGTCTTTGGACGAAGGACTACTACAAAGCTATCAACGAACTGTAGAGGAACCCTGACTTGATAATTCTTCGACCAGAAAAAGGCTCAGGAGTAGGTGATCTAAACAAATCAGACTACAGAGATAAAATGGTGTCCATACTAAGAGACGGAACGAAATTCATACCGGACCCGAAGACTGAAGATATCAGCGAACTAGGAAAGAAATTAGGACAGAGTCGGACAACCTCGTAAAAACCAACCTTACAAAGGTGATGACATTATTACCCTAATCAGCAGACGCCTCAACTGCGCTGTTGATCGTACGTATTGTGCCGCAAAGATCATCATTATCTATGCAACCTCCCGGTTGAAACTCCCTTCGATAAAAGAACTGGTGCCTCTCCACGTAAGTCAAATTGCATTTACCAGTTTAACTTTGGGTGCTCAGCTACCTACGTCGGCAGAAGGGAGAGACAACTGAGTTGTAATATCCATGTTGATTAAAAAATTCCTCTTCTGCTCACATTCTTATATTCTATGACCAATTTTGGACTGCTTTCTCCAACCTACTTCACGCTGACACTGTTTTGTGGTCGACAATTATTCTACGCTTGGTGCAATTACTTTTTCCTTTCATGGTTGTGCTTTCTTACTGAGATTACCTTGAGGACAGTTGGTACGGTAATGAGATGCACTGATTCAACACGGTTTTGTTTTATTACTCCTCGGTTTTTTTCTCGCTCACGTCGACTGGCCGTTGACGTTCAGCTCGTGTACGCTGATTTTTGGCTGCCACGCTCAGGAAATTGTTCTTTGGGCCTGATTAAGCGTGGAGAACTTGTTCTGTTTGTTTGGAATCCGAAACAGGTATCTGTTATTTACTCTTCTTGGCCAACTGCTCCCCTTTTTACAGGATTTGTCCAATTTTTACTACCTTTTTGGCTGGATAGTGACGGAGACTGACTGTCAAAGGTATGATCGTATTTGTACTTATATTTTTACTCGCTAATAGTACCGTAGAATTTTAGAGCAATCGTGTTCTTGATTTGTGTTCTGCATCGATTTGGGCTACGCGTTGCTTTGAGGCTCCAAGGTGCTATCCAGAACGAGTGAAGCTTACTAGTCGGCGAATCGATAGTTGAATCGTTGGTCAGGCTTCACCCGGACTAGGACTTTGGCATTTTCGTCGTTGCAAAGTAATAGATTGTATGAATACATTCTGGTTTGGTTACAAAGAACAATGAGCGGACAGATGCAATCAGCGACGTCAATGAACGCAAGCAGAGCACTCAGGTCATCCACTACGAAACATTTGTGGGACACAAATCACTGTGGTAATCTGAGCACGGCGTTCACCGTCACTTATGTCACAAACAATGAACGAATAATGAGATACGCGGAGGCATTAGCAATTAACCAACTTCACCCTCAACTGTGCAAATAGCGAGAATGGATAATTACGTTGGCCTTGCCTTGGTAACGAGTTTTTATTTGCTTTCACTAGTTGTATGTGTGTGTTCTTTTGCCTTTGGTCTCATGAGAACGTTTAATTTACTATTTTTAAATGATTACCTTGACTGCAGAATGCACTACTGAAGATAGAGCGAAATGATCCGGATTGCATCGTGCAGTCTAATGCTATTGACTTCTATGCTCAAAGTTGTGTCAGAAAAATTATGTTTACAATAAAGAAATTGTACCGCCGGCTGGTTCTGGAGGACGGCACAATAACCGAATGGCTGCTGTGTCGTAACGAATACCCCAAGCTCACTGGGTCTGGTACCACAAGGGAGGCTTTGCAGGATCTATAATTTAATAATGAGTGGAAAAAGGACAAGTTGTTCTCTATCTGTCGGAGCCAAAGAGGTTCGAGGTGTAGCAGGTCACAGTGCTGTTTATAGTTGAGACTAGGTGGATAGCCAACTATTTTTTGTAAAGGTGCGCTGAACATTTTCAATGGCGATCCTATCAATCTGGCGCATGTTGAAGCCAACTATTGAACTATACTCTAGCAATGGTCTAACGTGTGTTGTATAGACACTGAGTTTGCTTTCACGCAAATGGAATGTTTTGTGGACAGGTCCTAGTAACCTGAGGGACCTAGAAACTTGAATGTCTGTTTGCTCCAAGAAGTTGAACGAACAGGAGTAGTATATGCCCAGATCACGTACTGATGATTTGTGGGGGATCAGATGACCACCTATACTGAATGTTCCGGGAGGGAAATGACACTTGTATGTAGGAATGCACTTTTTGTCCGCCGAGAACTTCATTTCCCAATTGGTACACCACGGATTGAGCATCAGTAGGTCGTCCGATATTTGCGCTATAGCACTACCCAATGAATTACGGTCGAAGGTTTACCACAGCCTCACATCATCAGCAATTAAAAACGGAGTTCCATGGCGAACCTCGGTAAATCTATGGTTTATGTACATGAGGAACAAAATTAGGCCCAGTACACTACCTTGGATCACACCGCTGGTTACAGGGCTGGGTGTGGAAATTCTGCCACCCGCGTGTAAATCTCTGCGGGCGGAAGGGTTTTGTGAAGTTCCTAAATAGGCCTAACGACTTCGCGAAAAATTCGTTGTGAATGAACAACTTGTTCTGAGGATAAAATGTCTGCCTTGTGGGCAAGGCCCAAAGTAGGCGCCTTCTTACTCCGGCCTAGATTTGACCTTACGGATGGGAAACCTCAAAACTATACCTGCTACTTGTCAGCCAGGTGTGCAGTTGGTTGTCCTGATTGCGCCTAAGCCGGGTAACAGCGTAATGATTCTTCTGCATAATCACGATAACGAAGCCCCTGCTTCTTAGTTATCATACCTCATTTACACATTCCCTGACCTTCATGCTGAGGCCACCTGGAAATTTATATGTATTCTCGCGGCCGTATAGTTCCTGGCCACCTTGGCCCAACATCCGTTGGTCCGCTAAAAAAATGCACGAGATAAAAGTGGAAAGCCGCCAACGACCTTCTCACCTTACTCGTCCAGGGATTTGAACAGCTTTTACTTGCTATTTTAAACAACCTGTTTTCCCAGCACCTTGTTTTTAGTAATCATAAATTGGGCATCAAAGTTTTAATCGTCTGTCTAGCTGAACTGTCCGCCCAAAGGCATCCCGGTGAAATGGAATACTCTGAGAATCGTAGTGATTAATAACTCGATAGAAAAACCTTCATCCTGAAATATTGAGCGAAGTTCCATTCTTCTGAGTGGTTGAGCTATTCGTCCGCAGTAGATACCGGTACCATGGACTGTTGACTTGGTGAACAGTTTTAGGTCATCTGTAAGCGGTTACTTTCATACCCTCATCCAACAAACTCCTCGGTGAGTCAACAACCAAGTTCATGCCATAATCGACTATTCGACCGTCACTGAGGTGGCTCTTAGCTTTCGCCGTGTATTGGCTTGGTAATTGCCTTCTCTATTTTTTCATTCCACCCCAGTGATAAAGCTCTACTCAATCTTTCTCATACTGTTCCCCTTATTCCGTCCAGCTTCCCTCAACTTCAATCCATTAGAAGGACTTCGTTTCTATCTGGCCCCCGAGAGCTCAACCATCCCCACACCAGCTAATACCCCTGCGCACCTTCATTGGCCTGGGGTTTAGAAACCTTAACTAAACTGATGGGTATCTTCCGCCGGCCTCGAAAGCCCTTTGGTCTATCGGCCGCATGCCCGAGGGAGTACTGCTTATACATTTTGGAGTGTTCGCCATAATCGAAACTCTTGGCGTCTCCGTCTGTATGATTTCTTGCCGCATACTGCCTTAGCCATTGTGAAGCCCGGCTGTAAACATGAAGAACATAGTGGTTTTTGTGAACTGACTGAATCGACCAAGCAACGTTTCTTATCTGATGGCCAAGTAATGCAGCCTATCAAGCTCCGGCCGAGGACCCACTGCAATCCATCCTGGAGCCAGATACGCTGATCAAAATCTAGCTATCAGACAAGAACCCCCCCCCAAGAGCTCTACAGTTGGCAGACTGGAGTTTTCGGATATGGTTCCCCCCTCCCCCATGGGGTCACAATCTGCGTCTACTCAATGACAGACAGTAAGTCAATTGTTATCACACCAGGTACTGGTTTGCATCACTTTCACCAGGAACACCTTGCCAAATTCCGCCAGCCGTTTCGCCCAAAGAAGGTCTATACGGCTGGTTTGGCGGCACATTCTGCATTCTCGCAGAAGACCATGCTAACTGGATCCCAGGCTTTGCCAACGACGCACGCTTGCTTATTGTTCTCGGATCCCAAGTTGGGTAGCCCGATATTCTAACAGAGACACAGAAAAAAAGCGTACATCTATCTTCCCCAAACCCCAATCTTCAAAGTTCGGTTGACGAACAAGCATGAAAGGGCATCTGTTTTAATACTGAATGGCCCTATCTGGAGAAGCACCGCTCCCATCTAAAGTTCCTTGGCATGGAGGAGACTCAAACCCGAAACATTGAAAGCCCCCTTGCCTATAATGTCCGATAACGAAACAGACAATTTCCAGGAGACACCATAAGACAGTGTATTTATCACTTTACCAGGGTAACCAAGTCTTCACGTCTTTGGACTACCCTTCTTTCACCAGCTACAGAAACTTACCGTCTGGAAGACGCCCGAATTCGCCGTGGTAATTATCTCACCATTGCAGGGGATGCTGCTTTATTCCTCATTCATAAATGTTCCCTCGGGTACTTTAAAAGAGTTTCTACCTGTTTGCTCGCTTTATAACAACTTGCCTTTTCCAGTGAACGTTTGTCAGTGCCACCGACCATTCTCTGCACCATTCTCGTGTACTTTATATACTATACTTTCCAGAAAATGTCCGTTTCAACGATGTTGTGTTTGACAACATTTTCTGGTTCCCCTAATTTGATTTAAAATGATTTGCTTTTGCCGGATAAACTCATGTCACCTTACTTCAGTAAAAACCCCCGGCTTTGTTCTACCGTTGTTGGAATGTGTAACTCCGCCCTCGAAAAATTGTGGGCATTTCTTCTTGATGACTAAGGTCGTAAGCTTGGATCATGCTTTTATGCGCGTGTCCCGACCACGTTCGGGGAATGCACCACTAGTAGTAATACTCTAGCTTCGTCGGCCAAGGCTGCGCCTAGTTGTTCCTTGAATATTATACCAAGTTTTGATAGGAACTCCCTATCAATTTAAGGGAGCAGCCCACTAGCAAAATACGAACGTGCGTTGCAAACGTTTCTAGTTGTCCAGTCAGTCATTCAAATAGTGCGTCACAATTTAACTGAAAAAGGACCTATGAAACTGGCACTGAAAACTGAGCTGTCTGTGACCATCTCAAACTTCAACCCAGCTATTTTTGTGGATGTTGCATCCAGTTGATCTAAGCTGGTCTAAGAAATGATCAACAGCTGAGATGGTCCTTAACTTCAGTCTTCCCTCCCTGTTTTATTCCAGACTGAACCGGGCTTAGACGGTTTTTCCACGGGACTGTCTCAAAATGAGTATATCTCAGACACTTAGGCCGTCCGATAAATTGCTCAATAAACTTTTAACATCAGAATTCGTGATGTTCCATGTGAATTCCGCAAACTGTCTACCCAGGTATAGTCTAACATCATCGATCTTCAAACAACCCAGAAGGAATCATTGTCGTTGAGGCTTACAACTCCGTCTTTCTACCACGTGCTTATGGCTCATACACAGTCAGTCAAGTGGGAGAAAAAGCTGATCGAAAAATGATGTTCAGAGTTCATCAAGCCCAACAATATACAGCCAACGTTCTACATGGCATTAGACCGCTACTCTCACACATCCAAAAATGCCTTCTTCAGACAGAGCTTTCAAACCACCAGATAATCGTATTATACTGTTTTTTTGGAGCTGCTCTCCAGCTTTCCACCTGGACTTTTCATTTTATTTTTCACAGTAATGTAAAGTCATCACCTGGAGGCATTCTGTCACCCCCATATTTTTTGTAAAGCATCTGATCAGTGTACGTTTTACATTGCAGTCTTGAAGTCTTGAAGCACTACACGAGTCCGAGGCTATGAGCGCAGAAGACTCGGTTCTCGAGGAAATATTTGATCGTCCGTCGGATGCACCGAGCTGGAACTAGCGTAAAAGGAAGCGGGGGCAGACGACGGCAGCAACCAAAACAAAACAAGCATAACATCAAGCAATGTCTCTTTACGGACAGTACCCTAGTAGGAACAAGAGTGCGACACGCATAATCATATTGTAGAATAAGGATGCAATAAAGACTCCTATTTTGCTTTCGTTTTTTGCTTTTCTATGGACAAGGAATGATTAAAGGAAACCAAGTTAGAAGTCCAACCTATTTTTTGAGGATCGTCGTGTTCTGCGACAGAAAAATATCTCTCGGAAGAGAGTTCCACGGAGTAATAACCCTGCAGCCAAAGAGGTAGTTCGTGGAGAAGCACGTGGCCTAGGTTTCAAGACCTTTCTGCTGTAACCACGGAGAGAAGAGGCCGGACAGACCGAGAGAATGCAGTCTTATTAACCTGGTTCAAATGATTGAATCACAAAAACAGATCACCTCGTGCGTCTTCAGCCGAGGGGACGGAGATTGTGGAGTGGGGGAGGCGAATGGGACAAGGTAGGTCGGTCAGTTTCCATGCTGCTTTGGAGGAAACCCTTTCCGGGATCTCACGATCTCGGACAAGACCAGAACGCACCATCTGACTATAGTGCTCCAGCAGATGACGTATATACGTGCCGAAAATTATAGGGAAGTCAGCCCTAGAGGTACGCGGGAGGGAAATTCGAATCATATTTGGAATCCGGAAGGCAGACTTGCCCGCCATTTGGTGACTTTGGGGAAAGGACAGGCTACAACTTAACCAGAAACCGGCCATCTTGTCTCTGTCAGCCTACGGCGGTGTGGCTACTCCGTTAATGGAAAAGGTGTGACCAGTCTCCCTGCCCAAAGACATGCTCACGCATTTGCCATCACTACCGGTACTCTTCAAACTCTCCGTGGATGCACTTAACTCACAACGTTCCCCTTTTGTGATCAATGGCAAATAAACCATACACTTCTGTCTCTTAGGTGGAACCTCTCTTTGATATAGCTCGCACTCTGACCGAAGCCGACAGCAGTCATTCACTTAAAGCTCTGGATGCACCCGTGATACATTTTTATCAAAGAGTCTTTTCCTTCGTTTTCACGGCCATTTTTGCTCCTTACCATTCAAACGCAGCAAACCATTGCTCAATTGTGTTCATCCCGATAATGCCCTGGTGAAGGCTTTCTCATTGTTCCGAGAAATATGCTACTACAGGTAATATTACCGTTAAAACTGTGATTAGTGCAGTAGTTATCAGCTGTGCTAGTTGGTACGCGACCATGGTAAATAGAGGTTTTAGGAAAACTGAAATTATTCCACCACGGCACTTTCGCACCTCTTACAAGCTTGCACGAGAAGAGAAAGGCTAAGGTTGGTGATTTCTAGCCTAAGGCCCGAATCCGCAGGGTACTCACAAGGGTCTATTACGTGCACCCCATCGAAGTTGCACACAAGAGCTTGGGCTTGAGTGATGCCTTCCTTTTCGCGAGTACCGGTTGCAACGTCAACCCGGAGTGTTAGCATTCACGCGCAATGAAGAACAAAGCTTTGTGACCTTCAAACCCGGAATTGCCGAAATTCTACGAATTCAGTCCACTGGGAGACAGAATGACCATGATAATTGATGCGGTATGTAAATACTAAACAATAATGAATCCGGACTGTAAATCGTGCTGGACTGCGCTCGTTCCTAGGTTGACTGTAAGAGTGAAACCAAACCAGTGTTACTAAAGGGCCAAAAACCAAATATTTCAGTAGTTCGTAAGACAGGAAATATGAGCGGTTCAACGAATATTTAAGATGAGAAACAAACAGCCATGCCCGATGGAGCTAACTGCATTCGGTGAGCTTATACTGTAAGGACGCCTCTACGAAACGTCAAAGGCCGTAGAGCCACCCGAGGAAAGTCCCTCGGCTCTTTTTCCTTCTGATGTTTACCATCTGACCCAATAGTAGGGTTCAGTTCGCTGTCTGCACGAAAGTAAATTAGGAGCGACGATATACCCGCGCACAACTGAGAGACGGTGGTCTGCTCAAAGGGCGGGTGAATCGTTGGTTCTTTTCAATTTCACCACCGAACGAAAAGTTCACTCAAAAGGAGAGCAAAATTTCAATGACAGACTGCTACTATGTTGGAGCGACAAAACGGCACAAAGAGGAAATATGAAAATTAACTACTGATTACCAAACAGTGGATCCGCAGATTTAAGTAAGAAGTTTACGGTTGGGTCAAAATACCTTAGGGATGACCTCACACCACAAAATGATAGCATCGATTTTCTAGGTCAGAGCCTCGGCAGACCATCGTTCGACGAAATATAATAACTCGAAGTAAACAAACACGGCAACGACTGCAGATGCGTCTCCTTGTTTTTGCCATTTCGTTTCAAGCACCAGCGATCACTAGGTAAGAAAGATTCCAGATTTATTACGTGTTTGTGTCAAATTTTGAGCGATACCAACAGGCGGAAAGTCACACCCCGCCGGTATCCAACCTGGCACTTTTGCATTTATTCCTGGATCAATAAGGCAATAGAAGCACCTCATTGTAACCCTGTGCAGACCAAGCCAGCTTCACCAGAACAACGATACAAGATCAAAGAAGCTAACTGAGAGCACGGTAGAATAATCAGAGCTAAAAGTAGCAATAATCGCCTGTTTTCGGAATTTAACCAAACCAACTTCTTCGCACAGTCTGAAAGTCACCAAAAGAGATGGTTCAAAAATATGCTTCAACAGCAGTAATAAAAACCTACGGCAAAATACTAACCACGACTAACACCCACAAACAGACGAGATATACTACACACAACTGAACTAACCACTTGCGCTCGCCAACAGACAGAGTTTACGTCCATCACTTCACAACACGCTGGAAGTACAAACCAAAGCCTCTCTTTAAGATCCTTTCTCCCCAGACCGCGCTTGGCTAACAAGCCTCAGAAGTCAGTAGTTCTTAGAGCCAATAATGCCACCTGAGAGAAACAAATCCCCCGTCCTAAGACCTTCATTTTTCGTCGATCATTTTCGCTTTCCTTGCAAGGCCTGCCCACTTTTCCTTGGTTTCCAAAATAAATCCGCCAAAATCTGCACCTTCCTCCAGTGCCTGGCACATGTACAGGAAAATTTCTGAAGATCGAAAGTAGTTTCATCACTGCAAGCTATCAGAAACTTACTCGGATTCAACAATCCGAGGTCTTTGCAATTACCTTTCACTGGAACAAGGAGGCCATAAGTTGGATTCATTTCCACTTCTACCAAGAATGTCACTAGACTTCTGTTTGTCACTCAGCGACCACTGGCGACTGAACAGCAAAAGGCGCTTCGAACGTATCATACCTTCCCAAACTTCATTCAAGTGAATAGCTTCTGTCGTCCCGAGCCCCTAATCAAAAACGCAATTTGGTATTCAGAAAGTTATTCTATCCTGCGATAACCCTTGGATAAACCATATAAATACAAAACAAGGCCCCCTGAGATTGGCCATGTTACCACTGAGAAGAATATAAGTTTGATTCCTACTGGCCACAGAGCGCGTTAGCGCCCGTAAAAAAGAATCCGTGGGAAGGAAGTAGGCGACTTCGATGTGCATCGCTCCCACGTTCATATATGTCGACAAAGAACCACATAGTTTCTCCCTAGCTCTCCCACTCTTAATAAAAGGAAGAACAAAATAGTCCATTCCCACCAAAGCATCGACGTGTTAGACATTCATATTATTTTAGGGTGGGGAGTGATCCGTTTATTACGTACACAGGAAGTCGAGGCTTCTCGACAAAGCAAGCATTTCCTTAGAGAATATGAAGCAGCCGCTCTTCTTTATACAATCCAGAATCGCCGACAAATATTCAACAGAGAGTATTAACAGCCAACAGAGCCTCCATTTCACAACGATGTCCAAAAATGTAACTCGTTGATTGTGCGCACGTTTGTCAGAATAATGCGATGCCTAGCTTCCTCCGACGAAATGACCAAAACCAATCGTCATCCCACGCCAAGCAGCCCGTCAATTACAATAGAAGCTTGTTTTTTGTGTATAGCTGTTTCATTTGTTATCCCGTTACACCGAGTTAATTTCGGTACGAAAATAATCTCCCCATATCCACCCCGAAAATGATTTACAACTGTTGCCCATCCCTTTAGCAGCTGACTGACCCACTGGCAATGATTTGTTATCTCGCCTCGTGGATATAATGAGAGGATATTGCTTGTATCGCAACATCAAGGCAGGACTCCTTATAAATTGAAACAGGACGAACAGGGCTCGAAGTATGAATGAAATAAGCCAAAGTTTACTGCATTAGCCAAAGTGCGCATCTTCGCCTTTAACTGTGCGGGGAGCACCTTGAAATGCACCTCATTTTTGGATCCAATAACCCTTGAGTACCACAAAATTTTGGGTTATGTTATCATAGTTAAAGGTACTTCCTAGGCCGTATCCTACTAGAAGTCACGTTTGCCGGATTTTCTTTCCCTGACAGAGGTCCCCATTGCTTGAAAAGCAAGCAAGCACGTATCTCGAACACTAGCCTTAAGAGGCTCACTTCAAATGATGAAGAACCACCATACGAGAAGTCGAAAGTATACGTCAAGCAACTTTGGGTCCATTCGCTCCCTAATCTTTTCTTCCATCCTTAAAGCAGTGAGAGCTGCAGTCAAATCCAAACTGGTATGGAGATAAACTTCAGAGCTGACAAGTGGGACGAGGAAAACACTTTACATCTTGGTTTCAAACTGTCAGACACAGGTCCAAAGTAGCGCAAGGCTCCTTGGCCAACTTCAGCAGCATCACAAAATAAATGCAATTCAAAGTCCACATCTGCATTAAAAACAACGTGTGTATACCGTCGTCGCACTCTAGCCTATTTGGTTCCTTCAGCAATCTTCATTTGGCACGAATCCGATCACGTATCCAAGCCTAATGACCCCTTTACAACAAACGTTTTTCCGATAAAAATTTCGGGAAGACTGTTCCACGGGTAAAGTGAACGGAATAACCCGACCCAGGAAATCGTATACTGAGGCCCTTTGTGCCCGCAAAGCATTAATTGCTGGCCGATCCCTGAAGCAAACATTGGTGCTATCCGGCTTTGCAGTACGCCAACGAGGACAATGATATCACATCATCATCGTCGTAGTAGTACAGAGGTGAACAGAAAAACAAGCCCCACTAATCACCGCCCTTCTCACCATGTTGCCCGCTGAATTACAAAGTATGAATACAGAAGATGGACAGGGGGTGGAACTAAACAGATGGCAAAAAGAAAGAATGCCACAGAGGCCAACACACGGAATGCAGGGTCTGGCTGTACGAACAGGCATTGATCAATCATTCCGATTTGACAGAAAGTGACGACGCGATCGTCACTGCTCAAGACTTGCTGCCGTAACCCTCAGTGTTCTCTACTAACTGGTTGACGGATCTCTTAGACCCCAACCACGAAAACACAAAGCACTTACTTTACTAAGTTCGCTGCACATTTTCTTATTTCTCGTTGCCAAGTCATCAGTTGGCCCCCGGGTAGTTTCTTCCACTTATTCGAAGGAACGGAAAATAAGGCACGGTATGGTAGACGGATGTTTGCCAAACGCAATACGTGTCCCAGCCAAGGAAGCTTAATAAGCTGCATAAGCTGTGACAAAATGTCCTCCGAATTAATACCCGATATTCGCTTTTTGACCTCAGCTTTTCTCATTGGGCTATTCCACTCAAACTTAGTGATAATACGCAGACATCCACGGTCACATACATCAAGGCGACGAAAGTTTTCCACAGGCAGAGCCCCCAAGTCGCACAATCATGCGACAAAAACGAACTCACTGAGGCACAGAACACATGAACTTTCAACTTCAGTGAAATACTTGGTCGGCGCAACAAGAGCTTCAGTCTAGCGTACACCGCTCAAGCCTCAGGTTTCCGCGTGCTCACCTCTACTACCGTGCCCCAACCGTCGTCAGGCTGCTTTCGAGATAACCGTAGCGACCATTTATTGTTAGATGCTCCCCATTGAGCATAAGGCTCGGAATAGTTGAGGTCCAGCCTTGCAAAATCACTTCACACCTTGAAGGTGCAAGGCGCAAGCCAAGTGGAGCTACAGTACTTGTTAGTCTATCAAGTGCACGTTGCGCATGTTCCGTGCATTTGAGCCGGCAGACTCAGTAGTCTGCCTAATCCGGGTCACACAGCATCTCATTATTTCCCAGCTTTGTGCCCACATCTTGGAGATCTCCCAAGGCATTCTCCGTTATCTTGTCTATGAGAAAGTTAAACAACAATGAAGAAATTAGACATCTCTGCCGAACACTACTCGTCGTTTCGAACCGACTAGATATTTCGCCCTAAACCCTTACGCGGCCAGAAGTATGAAAGTAAAACGACCTTAGTAGATTTGCGAACTTCTGGGGCCTGCTTTTCCGGTGAGTAGCGTGATCCGGCCAACCGAATCGAAGGCACTTTCCCGGTCTCATAATCTAATACTGTCGGTTTACGGCATGCGCGACTCACCTCTAGCAACTGGCAAAGAGTAAAACCAGGTCGATGCATCCTCCATCTGAGCGGAATCCAGCCCGTTAATCGCGGGCTTTTCCCTTGCCAGCAGATGTTAGAGTACGAGCAAGATCGAGGCCATTACCTCGGTGACCATCGGAGCTGAACTAATCCCACAATGATTACCGCGGTCATGTCGCATCTTTTCTTGAAGGTAGGTATAATCGAAGACTCGCCCCATGAAAGCGGGATGAGCTTCTCGTTCCAGACTTCACGGAGCAAGGTGGTAGATGATTTCGTCAACGCAACGCCGCCCGTTTTGAAAAGAACTGGAGGAGGTTCATCAGGACCGGCCGATTGCCCTCGCTTCAATAATCGAATACGCGACTGTATTTCTATTCCCTATGGGGGTTTTAGTGATACTTCCCGATGAAGCGCGGTTGTTGAGGTCGCAGTAACCAGATTAGCACACGGCCAGCTAAACTGTTCCTTGAAGTATTCGACCCGATAGTCCGGCCTTTAATCTTTACCATGAATGGATTCTCCTTTTCTGCCGGATATCGTTTCACTGGCCGTGGTTCACCGTCCACCAGTGTCACCACTAAGTTCAAAGAGTCTTCGACTGTTACCTGAAGCAGCTGCCGTTTCCATCTCTTTGGCTACCTTGACCCACTAATTTTGCGATCGTTCCTAAGGCCCTTTGTAACTTTCCCTTACAGTTTTCTTCGTATCTTATTCACCTCCTTGTTGTTCAAGAGCGGAAGTCTTAGTTTTATTAGCGATATCAACTCCTGCGAAATCCAGTGTTTCTGATGGACATCGGATCTGGGACCAAAGGCGAAACCTGCAGCAAAGTGCACAGCCTGCCGGATATGGGCCTAATGCTCGTCTATATTACTGTTTGTTGTGGGTCCTAAATCGCGCTAAATTCTGTTCAAAACTTTTATAGAATTATGGATGAGACAAAAGCTGCACGGATAACCGACGATGACCATGGAGCTGAAGAAATAATCACAATAAAAAGAATGCATGGTCCGACTACTTACGTGGACTAGTAAAATCCGCAGTTCTGAGCAGAACTGCGCCACCGGTAGCTTGCTGCCATATGACCAATCTGGCCTGGAGTGCCCGCAGAGTTAGATCGCCATGTTGCTGTGTGACGCCAGCTGTGTCGGAAATTAGCGCTAAACGGGAGTAACTGATTGTCTGCACAAAACTGGAGAAGCCTGTCTGCGTTATCTGTACCTTCGGCGGGTAAAGCACAACGGCCGCCTAAACAAACCTCTGAGACTTTTAGTTTGCCAACTTGTGCATTGAATTCGCCAGCTAGCACTACAACGTCAGAAAATTCGCTGCTGCAAAAGATGGTGGCAAGTTCATCGTAGAACTAATCTTTCTGCATGTCAGAGCCGCAGTCCGTTGGGGCGTATGCCGAGATCACAAACAAGTTGCGCTTTACACAACTATCCTTTCGGAAGCCGACTGACCCCCGGAGTCTAACTGCACATAAAAGACTGTTAATTGGGATCCAGTATAAGAGATCGGCCTAAGCCTTATCAGTCAAGACTATCCCTGTACCAAGTTGAACCACAGCTCCATCTGCTTCGCCTCCTGAAGTGAGCAGAAAATACATCGACGGGATACCAGGAGCAGTTAGTTGAATCACACTGCTCGAGTCCTGTATATGCGATTCACTTACACAGCAGACATCAATCTCCAGAGAATCCAATGTGAGGACTGGGCACGTCTGCTGACTGGTCTGCATGCGAGTACACGCGGTAAAGGGGCCGAGATTCAGAGACTGACTAGGCTCGAGAAAACGTGAGTTATGCTGTAGTGGATTATTTACGACATTATATGACAATGAACCGTTTCTAGCATCGGCCGTGTTATTGGTGAGCGCACTTTGGGTGCGGAGAGAGAGAGGAAAGGGAGGGACGGCTGGGGAAGGAAGACAAAGGTTAAATAAAAGAAAGGGAACTCTGCGCAGTGTGTTGGATAAGATCCCGGAGCTTCGGCAGCTTGCAGTGGAGAAGGAGCCTCAGATCACAGCCCTCACAGAAATTCGGCTCACTCCCGACATACTTGACGCCAAAATATCCATTCCGGGGTACTTCACAGTAAGGTAGGACTCCAGTAGAAATTGTCCCGGCTGGGTCATCATATACTACCATAATTCGATCTCTCCTCCTACCATACTGACAAGCCCTAACTTTTCGTGCAATGATTGTTTGTAGGCTATGTTTACCCTCTATAGGACAGACACTCTACTGCTTGGTGTTGTCCATCGTCTTCCAGCGTGCAATTCAACTGATAGCCCGGGTATCATAGACTTATTAGGCTCCCTGAAAAGCCATGCGGACTTCACCCATCTGTTGGTCACTGGTGACTTTAACTAACCCAGTACCGACTGGCGAAAAGCTGATGCCTCGTGTGTCACCTTTGGTAAACCCCTCCTAGATCTCCTACTGAAGAACTCATGGGTGTAGAACGTAAGAGATCCGGCCAGATATCGCACAGGACACGCTCCTTCCCTACTGGACCTGGTCATCACCAATGATCGGTTCCAAATAGATGTGGTGACCTACTTGCCATCCCTCGGCAAAAGTGATCACATTCTCATTGGGTTCGATTCCACCGTGAAATGGCCTCCTCCGCCCTCAGAAACCAAAAGTTTGAGATCCTTCAAAAGGACCGATTTCAACCAAGTCTCTGCATTCATTCGCTCCAAGCTAAATTCAGCTAACCTAAGTAACTCTGCTAATGAAATGGCTGAAAATCTCAGAGATTTGATCTTAGCTGATAGGCTGTTTGTCCCCTGAATTCGTCTTCTACAGACTGGTGAGCTGCCCTTCCCTCTATCCATTAGGCTCATTCTAGACGAATGCGCACGCCTATTTGCTAGATATGAGGCCACAGGTCTTGTCCGTGATGCAGAAGATTTCAGGATCATACGAAAATATGCAAAGACAAGATTAGGTCCCATCAGAATGCAGTCCAACAATCTGTACTTGATCGAGCACGGACCAATAAGGCGTTTTTCTTTCAGTTCAAGCGCCGTCTTAGGGGTACAGCTCCGACGCCACTAGCTCCCAAAGGTAGTGCCGGATCTCCAATCACTCCCCCTAGACAAGTGGTCGAAGCCTACAGCTCCTACTTCCGCACACTTTTTAGCTCCATTCCCATATCGTCCCACCCTACCATGCACCCAACATCTCTCGCCACTACACTTAACAGCGTTACTATTCACGTTGGTGCAGTCGATCAAGGTTTCCGACGGCTCAGCTAATATTGCTCCACGGGTCCTGACCTAATCCACCCACATATTCTCAAGGAAGCCGCGAACATATTGGCTGTTCTTTAGTCCTCGTTTTTCCAGCGATATGTTGACGATGGAGTTTTCCCCAGCAGCTGGAAAAAAGCAGTGATCGCACCCATCTATAAGAAGGGTAGTAGACATCTTGCTTCTAGTTACCGACCCATAAGTCTCACTAGCATCCCCAGCAAAATATTTGAGGGAATTCTTAAGAGTGAGGTTCTTTCTGCATAGAAATAGGATCCTCTCTCCGTCTCAACATGGGTTTCTTCCTGGCAGATCATGCATCACCAATATGGTGACTGTCATGGATAGTCTAACGAAAGCCTATGATGATGGCCAGCTCTCACTCGCTGTATTCATCGATTTTGCTGAGGCCTTCGATAGGGTCCCCCATGCCCTTCTTTTTTATAAGCTGCAGACATACGCGATTACAGGCTCCATGTTGGCCATCCTACGCAGCTTTCTTACCAACCGCTCCTTTGTGCTTAAAGTCGGGAATGTTTTGTCTCAACCCTCCCCAGTAACAACTGGGGTCCCCCGGGGGTCGGTCTTAGTTCCTCTTCTTTTCTTGATCTGTATAAACTATCTTCCGACAGCCCTTCCTGCGAACACTGCCATGTACGCAGACGATGTACCCCCCTGGAGCTCAAGCGTTGAAGACCTGCAAATTGCAGTTTATGAAACAAAACGCTGGTCCGAGGATTGAAGCCTCCCAATTATTGATGACAAATGGGTGAGCATGTCTTTCAGCAGAGAGACTGGTCACACGTTTTCCATTACCGGGGCAACCACACTGCCTAGGGTTGACCGATACAAGGTGCTCGATTTCTGGTTAGATTGTAACTTGTCCTTCTCTCGTCATGACCAATTTGCCAGCAAGTCTGCCTTTCGAGTCCTAAATATGATTCGAAGGTCCTTCCCGCGCATATCTAGGGATGATTTCCCCATAATTTTCGGCACGTATATCAGACCTCTGCTGGAGTACGGCAGTCCGATAGTGCACTCTGGTCTTGTCCGAGATCGTGAGATCCTAGAAAGGGTTTAGAGGGCCGCCACCAAAGCAGTAAAGGGTCTATCCCACCTACCTTATCCTTTCCGCCTCTCACTCCTCAATCTCTATCCCCTAGACCTAAGACGCGTAAGAGGTGATCTGTTTTCGATGTCTCACCTTTTTGAATGAAATCGAAGCGATTGCTTTCTCTCCCTCTGTTCAGCCTCCTCTCTGCGTGGTCACAGCATGAAGGTTTTCAAACCTAGGTCACGCACTTCACCAAGAATTAACTTTTTTAGTTATAGGGTCAATACCCTGTGGAATGCACTTCCGGAAGATATTGTTCTTTCGCAGAACAAAACTATCTTCAAAAAAAGCTAGACCTCCACCTGGGTCTCTCCCAATAATTCCTTTTAAAAAAAGCGAAATATATGTCTTTCATTGAATATATGTTCATGAATGTCGCGCCCCCACTCTGCTTAAGGCGCTGTCCACAATGAGACACTGCATGATGTTATGTGTATTTTGCTTTCAATACCACTATGCCTGTCAATAACAGCCACCAGGTTATTTTTGTCATACCCCGCCATAACGGGATGATTGGTCAACGCACCCTATACCCCACCAGATGAACCATACCCATGGGAGGATCTACACTGCCAGTAATGACGCTGGGTGACACTGAGGCTCAATAAGTCAATATATATTCCTCAGAGAAACAACATAATAAGCCCGATTCTTTAGTATCCTTTGCAAGGGTTCATTTTTCCCTCGAACAATATCCGGCTGGAAATTAATTCTCCACTAGCCCACGACCCTCCAGTTGCGTTTTCTCTATCCTGAATGCTACAGGTTAATGGTCCTCAAATTGAACTCACCTTTTTATGGACTGCTATTCATCCCACATTCACCAACGTCCCGGAGTGCATTTTCATGAAATTCGTTTCATGCCTCGCTGATTCATAACCCACTCCGTTTATTGAACCCCGTTAGATCCGACATTCAGTTTTTGCATCATCTTCATGGATAGCCGTTCCCTTTGCGTCCATTAGTTTTCCGAGTGAGCTTCCATACAATATTTTGCTTTTTTTCCTCCTTTTGCAAAACTTGTTCCGTTCACCGAACTGCAGTAAGCCTCCGTTCTCCATGGTTTGCGTCCTTCTGCTTTTTAATACACCTTTGGCGCTACGTAATACCGATCTTCTCGGCGTCCCAAAGGGGGACCACCGCTCAACTTGAACTCGAAACCAGTTCATATTTCAGTTCAGTTTGCACAGGACAGATAATGGCCACGACCAATCAAGCGTCCAGAATTCCTTAGATGATATGCACGCTAGGTAGGCACCAACCACTGCACATTTGTTTCTTCGAATAGCAGCCAAAATGGGAAGGAAAAAGTAAAATCTCATCAAGCATGAATTGTGAGAGTTGGTGAGCATCGTAAGCTTGCCCTATGCCATTACTTAGCGGAGAGAGACGTTTGATAATTAAGCTTATCACGTCCGCCTGTCCAGTAACATGCTCAAATTTTCGGTCATAAATGATCTCAATCTACTTATGATCCAGGGCCCCCTTAAGTTCATGGACGATCCCCAGTTGTTTTACACCTTCTGGCAGTCTATTCCGGTAGTTAACCGCCCTCTTGCTAACGAGGTGAGACCTAGCTATCAACCTAGACCGGACTTTCGCCAGCTTCTCCCCACGACCTCTTGTTCTGGAGTCTGTTGCCATAGTGAATAGGCTTTCCGGTCCCAGCCCAGAAAAGCTTTTGATCATCTTGAATGTCTTGTGAGATCCCCTCGTAGTCTCCTTCTTTCCACGGGGAAAATTCTGGGGTCCTGGAGTCTCTGCCCATACGTCTTGCCCCTCTGGCCTTAAATCACGCGCATTGCAAGAAGCTGCACTTTCTCCAAGCAGGTGGTATCACTTTTGCAAAACGGTGGCCATTCCCGTGCACAGTTCTGTGACAGAGGTCTAACTACAGACGTGCACACTGGCGTGGAGGCCCTTGACTGTCCGCACGAAGAAGCTTATCTCAACCTGAGGAGCTCACCGCGTGCCTTTTTTGCAGTTTCTGCACAGTGGTCCGACCACCTAATAATAATATAATATTGGTATATTTCTCGGCCATGGTCGAGAGGCACGCGCTAACGCATGATCATGGTGTAACATGTTACTCAATATGGTGAAATATTCACAAAATTCTAAGTATGAAAGTCGAGAGTATCAGAAATGGAAAAACATAGACAGCAACAGTTTGAATGGATCATTCTGATAATGGTTTGCGCGACAGTTTTGAACCAGTTTCGAATCCGGGCTAGGCAGTGGTGCGCGGTGGAGATGTCGAAGAAATCGTTAACGCAGTGCTAAGGAGGCATTATGATTAAGAATGATGCAAGCCAAGGAAACCGGAGGCCAACTAAGGTTCTGCAGATGGAGTGAATTTTTAACAAGAAGGAGAGGGGGGGAAATCGACGTATGCGAAGAGGATAGCGATCCATGAAGACAATGCAGACCCTGTATGACGGATTTACCGGAGTTTGAGAAACGGAATGAGCTTTGAATCAAGGGGACATGAGGCCAATTTCGTGAAAGTGAACTGGTGGATGTGGGAGAAAAAGCAGTCCATAAAAAGGTAAGTTTAGATTCAGAAGTCACCACAATCCCAAGGTCCCCCACCCTGCTGACTGTCTCTGCAGTAATTGGACCTCGGTGGTGTGCAACCGTCAGGCTTGTCGCTGTCCATGACAGCAAATAGCTCTTCCCATTACTGAGGGGTAAGTTCCACGTCTGTGCCCAGTTAAGAACGGGGAACACTTCTCTGCTCAGCACCTCTCTTCCCTGAGCTCCCACTGACTTCACACCATCTGCGAAGAGAAAGCTTGGTGACTGTGGGACCGAGGTTAAATCGACAGAATAAACAGAAGTGGACCCTGTACGTAACCTTGCGGAATTCCACGGGTGAGGTTTCTTATTTAGGTTTTTTCACCTCCACTAACGCAAGACTTTCTACCGGTGAGGAAGTCCCTTCACCATTCCTGAATCTTTCCGTTTACACCAAAAGACCTCAACCTGACTCGTAGAAGCCGGTGGTTCATCGAGTCAAACGCCTTGCTGAAGTCAAGGTAACGTACTTCTATCTGTTTACCTCGATCCACAATTTGAGTGACTTCGCTCAGGAAGCTCAAGAGGTTTTTCAAGCACGACCTGTTTTTTATAAATCTAAGGTGGCCCGGACGAGGTAAATAATTCTCAAATGGGTGCCGGCTGGGGTGCGCCCTGATGATCGTCTCTCACACTTTTCACAGGGCGCAAGTTAAGCCAACAGTCCTGCAGTTTCCCATTTCGGAGCGGCGCCCCTCTTCGTGTATACCAATGGCTGCTGCATTTTCCCTGCCCTGTGACAACCTTCCACGGTCCAAGTTGGCCCTATGTGACTTACCGGAAGGGGTAGGACATCAGCCAACGGCTTAATGATAGCAGGATGGATATCATCTGGCCAAGCAGACTTCTGGATATCTAAACCCTCCAGCTATTTGCGTACGGTTTTCTCCGTAAAATTAAGGTCTGTTGTGCTCCCTTGGAAGAGTCGCACCCTCGAAACTTATATGCACACCGTTACCTATCCCGTGCACACCAACTAAGCACCCGCACAGAGCACCTGCTTTGCTCTGGAAGTCTACTGCCACTCCGTGATCATGGGTCGTCAGTAGTTCCACAGTATCTCCCGAAGAACACTTAGGCTGCACGCAGTTGAAGTACTTCTTTGGATGGTTTTTGACATCGTAGGACAACTCCATTTCATACTTGCGCTTAGCAGAATGCAAGGGTTCGACTGTCTCATTTCCATTCTCGGCATAAAGGATCCAAGCCTGAGGACTCCCGGAAGCCTTGGTGATAGCTCAACTACGGTTTCTACTCTTGATTGGCCTACCCGTTGCAGCCCTCCACCACACTGGCTTGCCCTTAACCCCCCCAAGCATCAAAGGAGCAAAATCGTTTCTCAGATTAAGTAGAGACTCTTTATCCACCTGCCATCGTTCCTTTAAACTAGCATCTTCCGCTATATCCTGCAATAGATCAACCGCTCCATTTCGAAGCCTAGGAATGTCCATATTGGCTAAGCTTCTGATCAACCCCGAGGTTACTTTGGGTTGACGCACGCAAAGAGTGATTTTGACACTCACATCGCCGCTCTTAACCAATGAAGAGTGAGCCTGGAGTTCCGCTAGATCTTCCGCGTGATCCGTTACCACTAAATACAACAGGGAAGGCGTACAACCAGTCCTATATCTGGTATTTCCCCCCAAGTGTTGAGGCATAGCATTCGAATGCAGCCACTGTAGGTGTCCCCCCCTCTTGGTTTCCCGGGGTACATGCCTCGACTACCAGGTCTATACGTGGTAGGTTGAAGTCTTCAACCCTAAGGGTCTTATCACCTTCCTAAACTAGTATGGATAACATAAATGTCCTCCTCTCGGCTTGTGCTCGGGGATCTTCACACGCAGACCACATTTACCCTTCCTCTCGGGAGTGCGAGAGTAACGGTGAACAGCTGCAAATTTCCAGTACAAACCATGGCCTATGATTTCAGATGGTTTTTGCCTGCCCTAACGAGCACGGTCGCTCCTCCCACTAGAAAGTCATGCTACCTATCGTACCTATAGACAGCAAATCCATTTTGTATTATTGTCGGTTATTGGTCACCTTTAGAGAACCATGTTTTCATGACGGCATCGATGGACGAGTTTAGCTCCTCAGCGGCTCTGAAGAGATACATCCACTATTTTCTAATACTACATGAGTTTGCCTATAGCACCTCTGCATGCCATTCGACGCCTTCAGGTTTTTTTATTGTTTAGTGTTGGCTGGGCCTCAAATGCAACGCCCGAGGTGGTGGCAAGCTTTTACACTGGTGACCACCACTGGGGTGCATGGAGTCCGCTGGTCACCCGGGACCACTGAACACTTCCAGTCCGTCACTATGGGCGCTATCTTGGCACCCAAGCTAACGATGGTCGTGTCTTCCTCCACCGGACAGCACAGCCAATTCTCACCTTTTGGTGCACCCTCAACTGACACTAACCCTGATGGCTTGTGTGGCTTACCTAAAGCTGCCGGTGAAGTAACCCGACCACTTGATAAGGCATGCTGCTGTCACCGGGAGCCCTTCTCTAGCACCCCTTCCCACAGGTTTGGCTACGTTTCCACCTATGGAAGACCACCCGGCATTACTGTATGCTTTTCAGGTGTGGCCTGGCTTCCGCCGTGAGTGACGCGGGCTATCACTGCAGCCTCGGCCAGCAACACATCTCTGCGGTGCTCTTCCACAAATTCGACCAGTACTGGTATTGCGACATTCTCCCCCGTTTTTGTTAGCGGAGATTCCCCATTCTGTGAACTCTTTTGAGACACAATACCTTGTGCGCCTGCAAGTCACAGTACGTCTTACACCAGTCTTTTATCCACATTCTTTCTTGTCTTCGAATCCCAGATAAACGCCTCCTCTTGATGCAGTTTCAGTAGTCTGCGGTTTTGTTCCCATCCTAGTGGCTGGATACGCTCCTGTAGGTCCATTAGCTGGATTTCCAAATCGCAATATCCGGATTAATCTGTTTTCACGATGTTATCAGTCGCCTTCGTCGCATTGTTCTTTTTCCTACCTTGTTTCTTCTTCTTGGGTCTCCCAGTCATGCGCTCATTTGTAGTAGTTTCCCGCACTGAAGTGGACGCAGATAGCGACAAGCTGACCAAAGAAAAACGGCGCCCGTTACGAAAACGCTTACGGTTCATGAACACACCAATATACCTTGGTTTTTATAACACGGAAAACTCCAAAACGTTTTAGGAAGGAATAAAAAATAAAGATTCTCCGGGTAAAAAGCCTACCTCGGGGCTACCCCGATAGGTAAGTTAGTGCAAAATAGCCTTGGTCAGTTCAGTTCAGTTCAGTTTGCACAGGACTTGGTGTGGCTAGAGCCAATCGTGTGTCCAGATAGTTGTATTGTCAGCGCTTCACCGTAGCTCCCAACGCTGCGTGATTTTCTTATTCTGAAACGAATAAATTTTGTGCAGTATCGGCCCTGGCAGAGTGGGCTGGAAGCAATAAGTAAATTGCATCTGACCCTAAAAGCTGATTAACATAACTTGGGGTATACTGCCACCCAACATAGGTCTACTGCTTTCTTAAAAGCCTTCACTGTTCTGGTATTTATGACCTCCTCCGGGAGCTTATTCCAATAGGGTACCACTCTATTTGAGAAGTACTTCGCCCTAATTTGAAGCCTCGAATGCTTCCTTTGTAATCTAAGGCTATGTCCCCTTGTGCCTCTCCCGGGGATCAGAGAGAAAAGGTCTTCTGTTCTTATTCCTGACAGTCCCTTCATTACCCTGAGGGTTTCTATCAAATCCCCGTGAATGCGCCGCCCTTCCATCGAGAACAGGTCTAGGGCACGGAGACGCTCTGTTTGGCTAAACCCCCCTTGTCCAGTCACCATTCTAGTGGCTAGCCCTTGCACTTTCTCCAGACGGTCTATATCCTTATGGTAGTACGGTGCCCAGGCCTGCACGCAGTACTCCATATGCGGCCTGACTATGGCCTGATACATCGGAGCGAAAATCTCCGGATCTCTACACGACAAAACGGATCTAACTCAAAAGAGTTCTCTCCTGGCCGTATAGGCTGCTGAGGTGCACTGCTTTGACGGCTTAAATGTGTTGTCCATTATAACTCCTAAATCTTTGACCTGCGAGACCACTTACAACGAGCCCACACTATTCCCACTAGCCCCTGTATTTGTGATCAAGCATTGACACTTGGTGAGGTTTGGTGGAAGGTCCCATTTGCGTGCCCAGTTTTGTACTGCTAACATGTCAAGTTCTATATCTACTCCAGCTATCTTGACGTCATCGGCAAGCATAAACGTGGGGTTTGTAAGCCCACGTGTTAGGTCACTGATGGAGATGAGGAAGAGCAGAGAGCCAAACACCGAGCCCTGTGGCACCCCACTTGTTACACCTTCCGGTTTTGAAACATGACTCCCCACCTTAACACTAAAGGTTCGCCCTGCTAAAAGACTATCTATCCATTGTCTTGCCCTTCCAACAATTCCCATAGACTGCAGTTTGACGTCCAAAAATCTGTAGTTTACGGGACCAAAGGCCTTGCTGAAGTCCAAGTAGCGCACCGCAATCGATTGCCCTTCGTCCAGACGCTTGGTTACCTCAGCGAGGAACAGCGGGAGACTCGTCTGACAGGATCGTCCTGCCACAAACCCATGCTGAGCATTTGATATGAGGTTGTGTAAAACCAAATGACTAGAGATCTGTTTCCTGATTATTAGCCCCAGGCACTTACACAGTACTGAAGTCAAGCTAACCGGCCGGTAATTTTCCGCCTTTTGCCGGGGTCCACTCTTGTAAATGCCTACCACTGTTGCTGTCCTCCAGTCTCCCTGCACAATTCCCTCTCTAAGTGACGTTTCATACAGCTTCGTCACCGGAGCCTTCAGGACCTCGGCCAGAGGCTGGACGATTGCTGGATGAATCCCATCTGGACCTGCTGCTTTATTTCTATTCAACGTATGCAATCCCGAGCACAATTCTTCTTCTCCTACAGTAAGTTCGGGTATTGGAGGCACCTGGGGCCCTCCATTCTTTCCTCCAAACTATTCTCTGGTCGATATATGCTCTTGAAGAGTGCCAAGAGCATGTCAGCTCTGTCTTCGTCGGTCAGAGCTAGTCGTCCCTGTGCTCCTTCCAAAGTTGCTACACTCTCTCTCATACGTTTGTGAGATTGCTCGTAGGAGTAGGATTGCTTTGGGTTTGTGCGGACCGAGGCAGCTAACCGACGCTCGAAGGCATATTTCTCCACTCTTTGGATCTCTTGAGCTCTGTCCCTAGCCATCTTATAGCTATTCCAAACCCCCTGGGTTTTGTACAGCTTGTAGCCGCCCATCGTTGCCTACGAATAATTATGGCCTTGCTGACATTTGACTTCCACCTTGGGGGTGGATTCCTACTGCTAGCCACCTTCAGGGGTGCGAACTCATCTGTAAGTTCAAGTAGCCCCTTCGTGATGGTCTCCCTAAGTTCCTCTATGGAGGCGTTTGTGTGTCTCGGTGTCCACTGAACTTCCTCCGCCGCCCTCTTTAGTTCACCTATATTGATTCTCCCATAGCGCCGACGTAACACGATTTCCTTCGGCGCCTTGCTTAGTCTTAGTGTGATCCTTAAGACTACATGATCATTTTCCCAGTGGCTCTTCCCACTCAATTTTCCTAACGTCCTGATGGTGCCGCGTTATGATTAAATCAAGGAGAGACAGGTGCTGTCCACCTCTGTGTCCAGTGGCCTGTGTCACATGCTGCGCAAGTGCATGTCACTGGACCCACTGCAGAAACTCGTCGCTCGTTGATCCCCTTGGTGCGATCCCGCTTTCCCAGTTAATTTCGGGTAGGCTGAAATCCCTTAATAAGATAAACTTATTTGTCTGTGCCAGCACCGCATCCAGTATTTGCAAGAGCCCAGCGTCTTCGTCATCTGTCGCCAGCGGTGCCATGTATATACAGATAATGCATGCCTTTCGCGCCTCGATCCTGATAAGCAGGATCTGGCCTGTTTATTACCGGAGACCAAGTTGAATGGAGCCTCCCAATGGTCTATGCCGGTCCGTATTAGAAGTGCTACTCCGCCCCCTGTCTTCTACTTGTTCTATCCTGTCTATAAGCAGCGTATCCCTGAAGGCGCATGTCAGTACATGGCTTTACCCAAGTTTCCGTCAATGCAACGTCATCGGACTCTGCGATCCCAGTCGTCAACTCCCCCCTTTTTCCCGGGTGACTGCAGGTGTTGGTGTACCATAATGACGGTTCCCTGGTCCTCGTTACTGACTTCATTGCTAATTTTACGGCTAGGATACCCTCGGGCGCAATCTCCGAGGTGATGCCCCGTTTTTTGCCTCTAAAGGTGTCGGCGGTGCAGCATCTTGAATATCAAGTGACACTCTGAGTTTCGTGGCATTTTCTTTTTCACCCGTTGACCCGGTGTCAGGCTCAACATGCACAACGGAATTTACCCCCTTTTGAGTCGCCACACCGGTGGCCCGGGATGGTCTTGCGGCCACCTCAGCCCAACTGGTTTCCTCGGCTTTTCCCTCTGATACCTCCAACTTCGCTGGTTGCACCAGAGAGGACGTTTTGGGAGTCTCCTTTAGAATCGGGCTGGCTGGCTGCACGTTCTCAACACCAACCGGACTGAATGCCTTGTGAGTCCCCTTCTTTTTGGTCTTTCGAACTCCCTGATCTTTGGCTTTTTGGTTACCGGCGCCTGAATCCACATTTGGTACCTGAATTACTCCTTGGGCCTTAGATGTTGACCTCCCAAGAGGAGCCATCTCCAGTTTCGCTATATGTAGCTTCGGCCTCTTAAGTTCAGGTTTTCCCCTTTCCCAGCGAGACTATGGCATTACCCGGTTTGACAAATGCTGGGCTGTCAGGTGTAACCCTAACTATTCCCTGCCTGCTGCCCTCAACTGCTCCTGCCTTGAACAGCAGCATATCCCTCCAGTAGACATTGTGGAACACAACTACCAGGGGTCGTGGCGGAGCTGGCTGTGTTCCACGTCATAGTCCTATTCGACGGCACCTGACCATTGGTGTCGTGGGAAGTAGGCCAGACATCCTAAGAACCTCAGTCACATGCCGGCGGTTTTCCTCCTTCCTGATTCTACAGTCTTTCACAATGTTCTCCCTAAGGTTTTGAAGTAGCAGTCTTCTACTCCTGTCTGCCATGACCTCAGTGTCACGCTTCATGCGTTGCACTTCAGCATCTAGGCGTTTGACCTGCTCCTTGACGGATTCTACTTCCGTCAGGAGGCCTTTTCCACCTTAGTGAATTCTGCTATCTCTTTGCTTCTTTTGCCTTTTGGCTTGGGTTGCCTTTTTTAATTTTCTGCTCTGGCACCCGGTTTTCCTTTCCCTCTAGGCTATGGATCGGACCCACTCTCTCTTATCTTGGTTCCAGCTCCATGTTCGTGTCCCCCTTCCCTATTTCACCTCGAATTATGCGCAAGCACTCGCTCGCAAAAGCGAAACAGTGGTCGCATATCCACTCCTCAGTACACTTTAAAACTTGACTCAGCGCAAACGGTGTGAACCAAACGTACGGGCGCGGAAAAGCGCCAATTTTGGATTATTCTTTGAACATACCTGACAACCGATACCTAATTTGGTGACCTATACAGCGAACGGTAAATACACTATCACATATATAGAATGAAGTCAAAGTTTTGCCTTGAGAAACCAGAAAATCCTTTTCAAAATCTGCAAAATCCTTGTTCATACCACGAACTGAGCGAGAAAATGTCCCAAGACCTTCAACCACAGCTGCACCCGCAGCTATGACTGCCCTGGCGGTCAAAGGAGGTAACAACCTTGATCACAAAGCTCGTAAACCTTTACGGCAAGCACTCAAACAAAAGCCGCACTATAACATTTCACGTCAATCTGATTTTCTACGGGCACAAACTCTTCAGTTCCAACAGCTTCGCATATTACGGTACCAAAACTTTGGTCGGGCTATATTTAATCTTTTATGTTTTAAAACTATCAAGCTCAGAATGGTAGCGGCGTAAGTTCCGACCTGAAGATATTTGAATTGGTGCGGAATGCTGAAACCCTGGGACGCGAATTTTGAAAAACGCGGAATTGATCTGCTAAGGCTATTTTGAGGTACAAGTTACTTTCTGTGTTTTAAGTGACTTACCTGTTATATATACAATGAGAAGAAATTGGACGATTTTTCCCTAATGAAAATATTCTGATCAATCGAATTGTACTCATTTATATATATGGGACTATAAAATTGAACTGCGGTGGCAGTTCATATCTGGTAATGGCGGAAAATGTGTGAAATGTTTAGAGAACGTTTGACTGTTTCTCAGTTATCATTTGGAAAGACGGTCCTTACTTCCCATTGTCCCCAAATCCCTATTTTACTTGTAAAACGTGCCACTGGTGGTGGTGCTCTTTGAGGAGCATAACTGGGTGACATAAACCTTGAGGCAAGGATTTTACTGTGGCCTGACTTAGAAGCAACAATGCAAAAGGTCTCATCCAGTGAAGTCCAGTGTAAACATTCACTGCTAGTACACGGTACAGTCTTGTTTTCTGCCGGTACACAGTTAAGATATGTGGTTACGCAAGTTGTCAGGGAAAATGGAGCAGGTTTCTACGAGTTAAATGACCGACCTCGTTGGATTTTGCATTCACCAAGCAATATTATTATATGTAAGTACGTATACACAGACATATTTGTAGGTGTTTAGCAAGTCACGAAGTTTTCTTCGTACCATACCCAGCCGATTCATTTCACGTAAAAAATATTCACGCATATGATGGCCTCTACATTAAGCTGGTACACCCGCAGTTGTGCACATGAACTAAGACGCAATAAGGCAACAAAAAAGGCTTCACGGAAACAACACGGTAATCAAAATGTGGTGGACCCATAGGGACCATATTAACAGTCACGTAGTCCTCCACGTTTGACATCGAGCCATACAGTGTACGCATTCCTCCTGAATCGGTGAACCCGCTGAATTCACAAGTGGAGGTTTGCTTTCCGTTCTGAATGGTGCCATTCCCCTTGCTCGCCAATCGTATACGTAAAAACTGGTTGGTTGGAATTTCCGAAAATCGAACGCAAGTTCGAGAACTGGGTTGAATCACCAGCGACGCTCCATTGCACACCGAACAATCAGCCACTGCTTCGCGGGGAAAGGCAACTAAGAACTGAACCTCGAGCAGCAGGTTATATATGACCACTAACCAAATCAACAATCAACAACGGCTAACCCAATGACTGGAGAGCTAAGTACAGAAATTTGACTGAGAAAAACAAGATTCCCGAAAAATAAATAATATAACTTTATAAAAGCCACCCCCATTACGCACACCTTTAAGACATTTCTGTTCCATTTTAATTCAGAAGCTTTTCTGTCAGATGTTTATTTTTGCATTACACCAAGCCAGGTCGGAACTTACCCCACTCTCGCTCAGAGTACGAAAGTCAGGGTTTGAACCGTCAATCCCCAATCTGGAAAGAAACAGAAAGTTAGCAAATTCGTGGAACTTCTTGAGGGAAGTGAATATTTTTTAACTTCAATCAAAATTTTATTTGACAGATGTGCTATCAAAAAACGTTTTGCTATATTTTTCAAATTAACCAAAGCGGGACTTACAAGGTCACGGACGTTTAGCAGCTCAAACCATTACTTGGGTGATCCATTTGAACTGCCTCCTGGAAAGTTCTTTTGTCATTGAAAATTTTCGACTCTCACCCCCAGAATATGTGTATAGTTCATCCCATTGAATAATGGCGTTCACCACGATCATGCGCCTGAGCTTGCTTCTAGATCATGGTCGAGTAATGCACCATCATTATCAATATTACCACGGTGTTCGAAGAAACTTAGTGCGGCACCCCCAGCGGAATCTGTAGTGCACACGGCCGGCAAAGGTTCTGCATCGATGGTTTGATAGGGCCATTTCTTTCGTCAACCGGAATGGTATCCAAATTCTCTCGCTGGTTGCTCGGTCTCCTGGTTAACCTAGATCCACGAAGGCCTAATAAGCACAGTGTTTCTACGGCGTCACTAAAGGTTACACAATTATCAACACAAAACCTTTTGGAACCGCTCGTGGTACAACCTACGAGAATTGGTGCCCAAATAATGTGGTTGCCCCCTTCGGAGAAAGACTCACATAAATCAGTAACGAAAATACTCTAGGTAGATACGCAGTCCTTCTAAATTCCTTCAGCCTAACAGTATCTCCATCAAACTAACAGAAAAGTCGAAGGACATCTCCGTCTTCCTCGGGCACCTTTACTTGGAGGAACAGATTATCGGCCCACAATGCTACAGTCTTCTGATAAGACGCTGGAGTACGCGTATAAAGTTGGAAGCCTAATCAAAACTGTGCTGTAAACGCGTGATAACTGATTCTCTTTGGAATACTGCAGCAAAATCGAAGACTTTTAGGGCCTTTCCAGGCTTCTCAGGGTTCACTACCTCATGAACTTTTAGATACCACTTCATTTACGCATTAGCCAGAAGCTCATTTGACCCTTGCACCGCATATCTTCGTTCAGTGTAGAGCTTCGTCACAGTTGTACATTTAACTTCAAGTTCTGGATCATCGGTAAACCATTCTCCCAACAACTTTAACCAAATATCGGCTGACTGATTGCGAAGCTTCACGAGATTATTGCCCTCCCAAGGCAAAGGACAACTAAGGTGTCCGTTCTCAAGCCGTAAAGACCTTTCCAGAACTTCGGTTGCTATTTCTTCTTCCCTGAATGCTGAGGCACCCAGAGGATCACTTTCATCAAAATCTTCATCAAAAAACTTTCAAAGGTTGCCCTGAATTACCTGTAAACTGTGTGTGGCACGTTCTAAGTTAACCCGAGCCACCATTATTTAAGGAACATCAAATGTTTCATCCCATAAGGATGTGGCCTACTTATGATTCTCCTTGTAAACCCTTCTCTCCGACCAATTACCCATTGCTCCAAAGAAACATCTGAAACAAGTAGCATCCATGAAACTGGGTCTTAAATGGCAGCAAATTATATTCCCAATAGACGACACCACTGAGGCAGACTTTTCTGGATAGGTGCCAGGGCCCGGAAATCCAGAGCTGACGAAACCGTATAGGCTCTATTCACTCTGATCACTCACTACTGTCCAACGGCTTCAGACTGAATAATACCTCTTTACATCTTTTACACTATTCCCTGTGCCATTGTTCAAGGTGATTTTAGCTGTCTCTACCACTGGACTAAAACGTTCAACCAAGTCACTAAGCATGAAAGAGATATCTCCATCAATTTCTCGCAGAATACCAATGAGTAAGAACCCGTATTGTCCCTCATTAGTGACCGGTACGACTCCCATACTTACACCAAGATCCGTGGGAAAAAGTTGACGGGATGGGCTGAGAATCTGAACTTTTCCCGCCTCATGCAACAAACTACGATGCCGGCGACGGCAATTCCCTTCCTCACAGAGCTTCTTCGAATGACACCCATCAGCACGACGCTCTGGACGTGAGCAAACAAAACCCGCTTTGGATCGAGACACACTTCCAGGGACTTTAAAGCGACAAAGCTTAGGGCTCTTCACAGCCCTCCAGGATGTATCTCCCATGACACTTAAAGGTACTGTTATCATTTGTAGGGGCCGCAAAGATTTAATGATTGGAACCGTTTTTATAAACGTCTGACGCTTTCCTTCTTTCAACGGGGAAAGTAACGATATCTACTACTTTGCAAAAGTGTCTTGGGACTAACGAGTTGTCACAGATCGCGAAACTCTGGTTAGTTGTCTCACTGGAGGATCTCGTCGGCACATTTTACCCAACCACCCGCCGTGCAACTGGGCAACTAACTCAAAGCTGACTCAATGGCGTGAACAGAATTAAGGCCGCTTAAATACCATAGTTGCTCCGATGCATCAGCGCAGCTGTTCAGCTAGCAGACAAGAGACAAAAAGGAGCCAAAATCTTGAACAGTAAACGTCGTTTAGTTATTTCATCTGGCATGCAAGGTACGACATGGTGCCTGCAAACAAAACACACTCGATATCCCTTTCGCCAGCTGAAACGCCTCAGAAGCGGGGCGAAGTGTACAATCTCTAAGGGCTTCTTTTGCTTTCCCTTCATAATATTGAAACGATTGGTTCAAATGCTGACCGTTATCCCTTACTAGGCTCTCGATCTGACTTCCAATTTGTTGGAGAGAAAGAACCTTCGATAAAAATGAACCACCGATCTGAAGAAGCTCACTTTCAGGCAACTCCAATTTCATTAGCGCCCGGTTTAGCCCATCTCTCTCACTTAACAAGTCACACTTATCCATACAACTGACGTCGTCACCTCTGCTCCCACTAGCCTTAGAATAGCTGGTACCCTGGACGGACAGTCAAGTACGAAAGACGCCATTATTCCCTTTGGAATGACGGCTGCTCTATAGTAATCTTCCCGCCATGTCGCATGAGCGACTTAGCGGCCCTTCCTTTGACTTCATCATCCCTGCGCAAAACTAAGGAGGTTTTCCCATCTAACGGCTTTGTGTACTTCTAGCTTTACGCCTTTATGAAAGTCTGACGCATCAGTGCAAACAGGTGACGCAAGATACTTACTGGTGGCAGGGGAAAGACGGCTTTGGCTGCTGGTTCACAGGCATAACGACCTCTAAGGTCTACTTCCATCGGCAACGGCGAAAGATTTGGGACAGGGAAAATTAACAGCTCAAAAAGGCAAGGAAGAGTTGGGTGGGAAGAAATTCGCAACCACAAATGTACAATCACGCTAGGAATCTCACAACCGATCAAGCTTGAGGTCATCGATAGTATCAAACGAAGAGCGACAGTGAGTTGACTGATCCGAATAATCAAATGAATGAAGAACACTCCACGACGCAAAAGCAAAATACTTTGGGACAGCCCGGAATAGTAGCATCCACTTGCAGTGAAAAACAAATTTTCGCGACCTTCAAGCCCGGGATAACCGAAATTCTACGAATCTTATCCACTAGGAAACAAAATGCCCAAGATAATTCATGCGGTATCTAAATACTGGACGATAATATATCAGGACTGTAAATCGTGCTGAGCTGTGCTCGTTCCCAGGCTGATTGTCAGAGTGAAACCAAACTAATGGTATTAAACGGTCAAGAACCAAATATTTGAGTAGTTCGTAAGAAGACGGGAAGTAAGAGCGGTTAGACGAACATGAAGGATGAAGAATAAACAGCAACTCCCAGTGGATCCAACTGAGTTCAGCTAGCTCTTACTGTAAGGACTTTTCTACGACGCGTCAACAGCCGTAGTCCGATTTCATTCCGTATGCGTCCTACAGCAATTCGTTACCTTCTTTCTATTGGATATAGTTATAACAGACCTGTGGATGAGTTTGCTGGCCTCTGTGGCCATAAATCGTAGAGTTGTCGACGTTGGTCATGTATTACTAGTCACTAGGTGGTAGCGAGTATGAATAAAGTAGCCCATGGTGTCCCCTAGTTTACTGGAGCTCTTTTCAGCCCCTTTCAACTTTCACAACAAAAAGCTGGCTTTCCACTTCCACCATTAGGCCATTATAACTTTCGCCTTTCAGGCTTCCTCCCTCACTTTTGTGCGCACGCATATCTCCATAAAACAGTAACTGCACCTTGAAGTGGTGTGGCGATTTGCTTTCTTCCGTGACCCAAGCAGCTACGCAGGACAGCTTCCCTGAACCCGAGGTGCAATCACACAGAACCGTTCTTTGGGTACAGGCAAGACCAAGTCCAGCCTCAGAACCAGTTAACAATTACCATCTGGTTTTAACCATCATGCCCCTGGAAAGGACACTCCAGCAGACAAATACTGAGAGGGCCGGTTTTCCGGTCAAAAACCTTCCACAGATAGACGAAGGACTGAGGCTTTCCTCAACAGCGGAAGTAACCACCGCGCTCTGATGCGCAGCTATCGCTGGCCAAGCTGGGCAGCCCCCGGCCCAAAGGATGCTGCCCTGTCCATGTTCCGCTCGATCCATGGGGGGCGTGAGGCTATGAAATGAAAAGGAAAGGCGGATTGATAATAAAACTCCAGCCAAGACAAGACAAAACGCATTCTGTAAACAGGTCTCACGTGACAGACCAGGAGAAGTTCCTTCACGTGTGCTCCGGTCACGCTCCCGAGCTAGAATAACGCCCCACTACCCTGTGCATGACACCTCTGAGTCAAAGGCTCCTGTTGGGGTTCCCAAGAAAGAACCCCAGCTGCTTTTTGGGCATCCGCAAAGTATGATGTGCCCAGAAATCTCCAGCGGTCGATCGGCAAACACCCCTTGTCCCCTTGCTGTTCGTCTTTTACGCCACAATTCTAAATGCAAATTACAGACAGGAAAAAGGCCAATCAATCCTCCAGCCGGAGCATTTTCTTCACTCTGCTGCTTTCTGCGTCCGCACACTTGGCCAAATGGGGTGAAGGTCGGCCTTAGCCTGGACTCCTGAAACCTCTAACATAGATGTGTATTGTCTCCGAAGAAAGCATACAGGACCTAGTTCTAAGGTCACTAATTCTCTTACCAGGTACAACCTCGGCTTCTCGTTTCACTCTTCGAGTGAGGAGTGATTTGGTGGCTGGTACTCGAGGTCAAGCTTGCTTTGGCATCGCTATGAGTGCGAAAGCTAAGCTTGCACTACTCGACTGAATCCCAGTCAGAAGCTGTTTGTGTGTAGTTCGCATGAATGGTTCTGTGCCTGTCAACAGTACTAGATTGTAGTGTCCACAACTGTTTGTCGTTTCTGTGTATGCTCTAACTGGCTGTAGCTCTCCTAAGGCTAAAGACGAATTTTACCATGATTTGTCTCAACAGCTCTATGGGCACCATGGTTGTTGCTAGTGACTTTAGTGCTCAAGTCGGAGGCTGAAACGAGACAAGGAGGAATATGGAAGGCCGATATTGCGTCCCAACTGATCAAATTGATAATAGTGGCGGACTCATTCAGCTATGTTCCGACCACGCACTATCCTTAGCGAGCACAAATTTATCGTACATAGGTGAGACCGGCTAACCTGGCGTCCTCCTGCGCCTTTACAGCTTTGGACCCAGACCGATAATGTTGCTGTCGGTTTCCGCAGGCGCAGATCAGTTCGGGACTGTCAGCCATTCTGGTCCACTTCTGTAGACACTGATCAAGCTTTGATCCGGGAGCGCTGCAGTTTGCGCCCTGGCGGTGGCCGAAGCAAAGCCAAAGCGAACGGTCCCCCGTAGCTGTTACTGGACGATAACCAACGATTTTCCTTCCGAACGGGATAACCCACTGAATCTCGATGCAGTCTGATGCCCAGAATCTAGAAGAGCGCTGGACAGATATCGAACCGGCTCTTCCTGCGGCGGCTGATGCCACTTGAAATATGACAATTAGACACACACAGACACGATGGATGTCTGCATTGTTAGATGCACCCAGATCAGTTTTTCCGGGCTCCAGAAACGATGCGGCAAGGAGATGTCTTAAACCCTAACTAATTCGGAGCCTGAAAAATTACCGAAGGCAGTGGTGGATCGCAAAGTGTAGGGAGATGGAAAAAGCTGCAGCGATTGGCAACAGCCACAACCATATCCGTCTGATTGGACAAACCGGTCCACGTAAACCAGGCATTAGCGAACTGATCGAAGAGGCGAATGGCTTACTGATTCAAACTCAGGAGCATCGTCGGATTCGATGTGCGGAGCATTTTGAGAAGTTGTTTACCTGGCATTTATCCTCGTCAGGCTTGCTCACCAGCGCAATGGATACAGCGATTGTTTTAGATACCAATCCTCCGTCAGAAACAGGGGTTTCTTGTGAGAAAAGCTATGTTAAGCGAAACGAGGCTGCCAGGCCGGATAGGTTGACTCAGGCTACCTTCAAATACGGTGGCCCAGCACTTTTATTGAAATAACCGAAATTCGGTTTGATATGGGAGGAGGAACAAGTTCTAAAAGGTTGGTGTGATTCAGCCGTAGTACCGATTTGTAGGAAAGGCGACAGAGCCTCGTGTGAAAACCACGGCGGAAAAAGGCTGGTAAGCATCCAAACTGCTTGCTGGTTATATTCTCCACCGCTTATCTAAAGCTCGCGAAAAGTGCTCCCGCGTAAATCAAGCTGGGTTTAGACCCGGTCGAGGTTGTATTGATCACATCTTTACCCCTCAAAAAGTTTTTGGAAGTAGCCACAAATTCCATTGGCTCATTATCATCATTTTTTATCATAAAGCGGCCTTTACTTGGCTAACCGCACTGTTCCTGGGTTGCCTCTTGTTGCGGGGTAAACCAGAGAAACTCATCTCCATTTTACAACCCCCGCACAACAATAGCCGAAGAAGAGTTTGGCTTACGGTGGTCCTTCATTCAAGGTCACCACGAGGATGCTTTCTTCAGTGCTGCCACCTCTCTCCTTTCCTCTAAATTTGTGGCTCATGTGGTCCTAGGGACCGCCCATTTTCAGGTGAGGATAGTGGCACTGAACATTTCCTGAGTGGAAAGTTATTAGACCTTGAGCAGGCTGACCATGCAGTTTTTCCAGGTGAAAACCCAGGTAAGTTGCAAACCTTTCCCAGACAGCTTGGAGGATTGCATAGCTATATCCGGCAAGCCTTTTGCACCTTCGATGGGCAAGATACTGTTGCAAGACTGGGTTGGCCCAACGCCAAAACCTTCAGTGTGGGGAGAGACCATAAACGTGGTAGACAAGTTCTGTTTTCTGGGGAGCTACATCTCACCCGGAGGCCAGATATCGGGTGAAGTGTCTCTGCGTAAATAGAAGGCTCGTTTGACATTCGCCAATCTGAGTCATCTGTGGCGTCGACATGACATCCGCTTACCTATCAAGGGTCGAGTGTACGCTGCAGCAGTCAGGTCCTTGCTTCTGAATGGTTTGGAGGCATGGCCACTGTGTGTGGAGGGCATACGAAGATTTTCGGTATTTGAACACCGATGTCTTCGTAGTATTGCTCCAATCTGGTGGGAACACCGTGTGAGCAATGCTGAGGTTCGGCGGAAAGTCTCAGGCTCAAGGATCAAATCGTTAGATAAAACACTTAGGCTGACCAGGCTAAGATGGTTGGGACATGTACTACGCATGTCTCCTGACAGGATTCCTGGGCGTGCTATTTTCCGAGGCGGGTACCAGTTGGAAGATGAATAAGGGTGGTCAGCACACGACATGGAACAAAGGTATGAAAGGTCCAACTGGTGGCTTTGGTCACATCGGGCGTGTAAGACTTTCTGGGTGAGGTCTAAGAGACTCTCCTACTGGACGCTTTGGGAGATATGGTTAGATGCCGTGGTCAGTGGCGCTCTTGCATTCACAAACATTTTTCACCGGCTTAATCTCATTATGTAGTTCTTCTCTTTTCCCCCCCCCACACTCTTTTTTCCTTCGTTTCATTTTCGAGGTTGCCGCACCATGAGTTGGACTCCATCGAAGTGAGTTACTATTGTGATCACCATTAATAGTACTTCTATTCACTCGGAACCTTCTTGCTGACACGAAAGCCGTTTGTAAGCGTGCCTTGCATCTATGAATACCCTCCGGTTGTCCTCAGTTAAGAGACGTGGGAAAAGTCACAACATTTTCTTTGTCATGACTATAACATTACTGGGATCCAATTTGCGGTGGTCTCTTCTAACCTTCAGTGAAACCTTGTCAAGAGCAACCACGAAGGTCACAGTTTCCCGGGGGTGCCATCATCTTCATGTCAAGCAATTATTTTTGTATTTTCTGAGGGCGAACTCTGGCACACTATTGTTCCAACCCAGCACCCAGGCCCCAGGTTGACAAATATGTTGGAAGTAACGGACTCCTAGCAGTCTTTGAGATACGCGTACCACGATCCAAAAGACGCCAAACATCCAGTTGTGGTTTTCAATACGGTTCTTCAAAAAACAATCATAAATATGACATAAAAATTGTACGAACCTCAATGGTAACCGCCCCGCGAATCAGAGTCAGCCAAATGCAAGCAGATTCAGGATCGCATGAGGTTCAAGCAGTCAAATCGACGAAATGTCTGTGGAAAATATGGGTCAAGGATCACAGAACAAATCAAAGCATGCACCTGTCGGCAGTCAATAAAGGGCAATTTCCGGTGTGTGGTTCAGCAAATGGGCATGTAAAGCGCAAAACTTTATTGGAAAACATAAATACGAAGTGAGGGTAGGGTGATCAGTTCGATCCTGAGTTAGGATCTCGAGTTTGGTTGTTCTGCCGATTACATTAAATAATTGAACCGTCGATGGCAAGGTTTAGCGGATTTGCGGCAAGTCACAGTCCCAGTTTCACAGCTAGGTCCTCTCCAGACAAAGCCTGCTTAACGAGACTAGGCCGAGTGCTTTGGGTTGTTCCTTCCGTGCACTACCTCGCAGCTTAGCGCTTATTTTAGGAAATCATCCCTGAAGAGCTTACAGCAGCGGACTATTCCTGACAAGTTTCGCAGGCGAGTTCTGAAAGCAGTAATTCAAGAGAGGCATACATGAATTTCGTGAAACTTCCGACTTAATTCGATATTCTAAGTCTTGGTGGCCAGGTAGCTTAAGAAGCGATTATATAAACCCAGTTGAAGCCACAAATTTCTGCTTGGTGGACATAAATGATTTTTTCACTTGAACACCAAGGTCCACGATAATGTCAGCCGTCTTGTTCATCCTTGATAAGCTATCACTGAAGGGCCGACGCTTTTTCGTTCTCCCCGCTCTGAAGCATTCAGGTGCCCTCACCTTTGTTCACAGAAGACCTTCGTTTTTTCTTCCCACTCAAGTATTCCGACAGTCTTCAAGTAACCGGCACGCAGTGAGATCCCCGCAACCCCAAGATCATTCGTGGCCCGGCATCGATACACTCTGGATCACGGTCAGGTCACCTGTGTAGATCAGGGACGATTGGGTCCCACCTATGGCCCTCGATGCACACAGTTTCTTGCCCTAATTGCGCCGAGGGTAGCGTCCTCTACCCGAACCCCAAAAGCTTCACCTTCGAGTTATGCTTTATTCCGGGTAGGCGCCAATTTCGCCGTCCTCAATCCCTGCAGCTTGTCCACTAGAAGCCTACAGTTTTCCAGATCAAAGGTTTCCTGGAAATCCAAATAACACTACAGCTAGTTCACTATGGCTGATCACACTATATGAAGATTTTAGGGCTTTTTTAGACATACTTTCCCCTTTGCTAACCAGTGCTGCTCTGCCGTGAACTTCCTCTGGCCTTCGAGGTGCCTCGTAATCCTATCCCCAACGATCCCATCTAAATACTCAATTACCGTGGAAGGAGGTTCATTTAGCCTTTAGCTGAAGACAGTTTCCCCTTTACCTCCTCTGAGTACAGGCAGCACTTCATCTGGCAGCCAGTCAAGAGGTTTTGTAGCCGAGGCTAATGACAAGCAGAACAGATGAGATGACGCCCCAGGTGCTGTCCGCGTAAGCGGAGGTAGGACGGCAAACTGGATCCCACTCATCTCTTCCACCCTACCTCTTGGTCCCTGTCCATGGATAATTCCACCTCAAAGGTTTCTAGTGGAGACTCTTCAGGGTTTTGAGTGATGACAGACGCTTTCAGTTGACTCCGGCCTGTGATAGATCGACGAACTGCTGAGGTGTTTCGGGTTTTCTCCGGCGTTGCCCGCGCACTGAATACACTCTTCTACATGTTTTCTGTTGCCATTTATGGGTGGGCCCAAACTGTACGTACTTGTGACAGGCCTTGGGGCTTTTCTGAATTCTTACTCCATCTCCGTCCCAAACTGTAGGTGACAAGGTTTTTGCACCTTTATTGCATATTTGCGAGCCACCAAGTAGTGCGGAATGTGAGGGCAAATCTCCTTGCTGCGGAAGAATTTTCACACCACCAGCTTGCCTGCTTTGATTCGGCTCTACTGACCCAACATGGTGTTCACCAACTTACCCCCATTAATAAAGCAAAGTAATGTGTTGATCAAAATAAGTAGCCTTCGATAAGCGACCACTAATCTCCTGCCGTGAGATTGGAGGTTGCCTTTTATGTGCAGTCCGGAGTTATCCTCATTGCCTGAGTATCGACTTTCCTGAAATTCCCCCTTGGTTTTGAAGTACCACTGAGGTTATCTTTGCAGGAGGAACCTTATAAAATGTCATATGTGCCCGGAGAGGCATTGACCTTGAGATGAGTGTGTCCGCCGGCAATCTACTGAGAACTAGCTCTAGAATGCTGTGTGATAGGCTACTCTACATCGGGTTGGTTGTTGCATGCCGCACAGTGCGAATCTGTTCTCCGGCCCCTCGAACCTACCGTGAAAATACCTAGAGATAACCACGAACTATCACACTAAACTTCAGTTAGGCCGCAGTTACCCACAGTTACCGATATTTGGACTTAGTGGTCGTTCTTATAGGCTAGTGGCTTAATTTGGGAAAGGGGCCACTCCGAAGTGCATGGGCAAATAGCAGAAGCTGTAATGGAGTCAGGTTTTGCAGGATAAGAAAAAAAATATCAGAACACGATTGAGTAAGAAAAAATATGGAGCAGATACAAAGAGGCACGGCAAATTTTAGCGTATGGAAAGAATTTGCAATGAGGATCAGATGATGTACAGAGGAGAAGCAACGTATACAGAATTAGTCGGTAATATGGTGGTCGGGTTTGGTGGTCGGAAATTGGCAGGGACAAATAAACGCCAAATGAGCAACTTCTGACGAAGGACTACTAAAGTGAGGATAGAGAAAATCTTGAGCGGCTGGAGACAGACAGGCTGGACCAAACGAGTTGAAGGCCTCAAAATATGTGGATCATAGTTTTACAACACGGAAGTGGGACAGATGACAAAACCATGTGAAATATATGGCCTCGACAATAGCATGTGCGAAAGCCTGCAAAAATGATGGTAAATTGGCAGGTAATATGGTTGTAAATTGATATTCGTTTTGAAAGGTGGATCACTTGATAGCGACAGATGCACAGTGCTGCGAGTCCAACAAACCTTGAAAAGTCACCTGAAAGGAAACTTCAGCGATTGGACGAAAAAAATCAGTCCACGAACATGGCGGCGGTGAGTAGATGGTGGTGGAGTCAGATATACATCAAGTTAATAACACAGGCAAAAGACTACTTTTGTGAAGGTAGGTGAATTCCTGGGTGGTCAACATAGTCAGGTTAATCTAAACGAACTGTCGATTTTAAGGTGGGTAGAGCGTGGTATATAAGAATTAGCACGAAAACTGAGTGGTAGGCCAACGTATTATATCACCAGCTTGCGGAGTTGATGATGAAGTAAGTGAATAGCCGCTGTGATTATTTTTCAAGTTGGAAGGCAGTCATAAATTAGATGAAGTCTGATGAAATTTACTCCGTAAGATGGGTAAAATTACCGAAGAAGCTTTCGAGCAGGTAGGCATGCAAGATCAGAAGGGAGTCTAGCTGGAAAACAGCCATAAATAACAATTAGCGTTTCATTGTACAGACAATGGGAACTGAGAAGTGACAGAATGAAGTTAGTTAGATGACTAGGCATGAGTAGATCAACAGTTTTAGACGGGTGTGCAAATGGGTAAGTTGTAAACTGTTGAAATCGTGCAGAATGGAGAGTTGATGGAAAATATAGGAGACGAAGCAAGCAAGACATGAATGAGACAGCGTGCGCAGAGCGAGGGAATCGTTGTAATCCGCCACCGGTGCCATTAAGTGAGACTGGCCGCACACCAAAAGCCCAACCTGAAAACCCCTTTCGGGGACAGGGGGTGCAATCTGCCGTGCTAGTTGTGCTCGTGCACCACTGAAGACGCCATGCAAGCCCGATGTGCGCCGGCCAAAGTGGTAGACGTGGCTGCGCCCTAAATTCTTTAGACTTCCGCGTTTAAAAATTACTGGTTTGTCAGTGGCAATGCAACTCTTTCGGTACAATCGTTTGGTCCATGAAGGAGTAGCCGGATTGCAAAGAATGGTTAACGTCGGGGCCAGTTTACCGCGCCAGTAGCTAATTGCTTGCCTAATGCGTGAGCCACAACAGTGGCTCAAGTTGTGTAAAGGGTAGCAGAACATGGTAGAAATTTGTGTACGCGAAAATGATGGATACTTAGGGGAAAGGGAGTAAGAGAAAGGCAGTCTTGATCGGTCCTGACTGAGACAACGAAATAAATAACAAAAGGGCCAATCCTTGCAATAGGACCCTGGGACTAGTTAACAGAAAGTAAGAAATGTGAAATGGTACGGAAAAAACATGGCCGATGCCTAGTTTCATGCCCGGCACATCGAACCAGCGAAACGTGTAGTTATGACACAATAAGTGGTTCGTATAATCTGGTGAACATGATTGACAGTGTGGGTCTTTCCCACAGCAGAAGATAGAAGGGCGCAGAGAAGGCGTATCCCACATTTTACAACGGAGCTGCCAGTTGCTTCAGAACCCTAATTATGGGGCTGATTCTGAGTGGAGAACTTGACTGACAAGCGAAAGCTGCACAGGTTTAGGTAAGGAAACCGATTATGTCAGGCCATTTTATATATTCGAAGCGACTTCTAGCAAGATTCGATGTTACTTGTATGATAGGAGGAGAACCAGCATGAATTTCAATGGCTTGTTGATCAGATGGAGGTCTGCTATCTCAAACAGAGATGGGGTTTCAAAAAGAGACCTCTTTCCGTGGTAAGCGAACATGGCGCGGTCCAGCCCTGATGGCCGTGCATGTTTGGAAGTTTATGACAGAGATCTGCCGATACTAGTATGGACGCCATGGGACAAACTTCTGGTCTGGCGTGGTCACTACAGCTCCTACTGCCCATTTGCAGAGCCACCACATGCACGCAAGCAACTCCACCCTACCTTTCTTTCAGTTCGTCTTCCCTTCAGGTGTGTTCCCCCACGAGGAGGGAACTTTGTGCTGCCAAATCGTTACTTTGCCCAGTTTTAGTGATTGCGAAGCAATCGCTTCTCTCCGTTTCAGCCTTCACCTCTCCTCACACTTTTCTAGAAATACATGCACTCATGTACGCTATAGTTTTTTTCTCCTCCTGTGGCCGCCGGCCTAGTTTAGAGTTTTTTCGGTGGTTGCAGTTTCATTTGCTCGTATTTGGAAAAATTTCCCGAGATCCACCGGGGTTCTCTTTCATGCTCTTGTTTAGTGCCATCGATTGGCTTGACTCTTGTATTGCCGTTTTAAAGGTGAGTCACACTTTGATGCTGCCCTCCACCGGGACCTCCATCGAAAGTCCCTAATTCGGCTCTGAGTAGATCCCCACTGGTGCACGCTTTGTCCCTGGTTTTTCTCAGTAGGTGTGATGTTTCCCTTCAAGAAATGTTTTTGAGCTACCATAATTTCATTGAAACTCTGGATGATGTTTGAGTTGTTGGTTCGTGCAGGAATCCTATTCACCTGTCGCCTATCTATCTTTAATTCATTCTCCGCCTGAGGTATTCGGAGCCCAAACATATTAGTCTCTTTTTATTAAAAAATTATCCGGCAAAACACGTGAAACTGCGGCGATAGGACTAATAGACCTAGTAATACCTACAGAATCAAAACCGGATCGATTGTTCCGACGGTAATGGTAATGAGAAATATTCGTCCTAGGAAGCCCAAAGCATGCATGATCGAGCCGCACAAGCAAGACCATTGGGGTTTCCAGTTTCAGTCAGTTACCTTCACCCCAAAATTTCATATGAACGTTTAAGTGGTCCAATAATTGTGCTCTGCAAAGATAAAATCCAAAGGCAGATGACCGAATTATCAGGATCCTAGTAAGACGGAATGTGCAGTCAGAATACCTACATAAATCAGACGAAGGCGGCGAAAGCGACTGGAAAATCAGATAATATTGAAAAGGAATCTAGAGAATAGAATACCTGCCGGAGAAAACTTAGGAGAGCATACCAATCATACTAGAGCATGATGGTGGCGAAAAAACACTTAAACCTGAGGAACCTGCATCTCGAAAAATAAGGCTGTGGTTGAAGTCAATAAAAACGGCCTAAATTTAAAATATACGAAACTGGTGGATACTGAATATTACCGCAGGATGTGGACAAATAACATACGACCAAATCCGAGAAAAGACAGTCTCGCTTGAGATGGTGTAAAAGTCAACACATTGGCAGAGCCGAAGGACTCTCCGATGCAGGAGCACTACTCAATTCAAGCGTGTGTCCAGTCTCAGCCCAGGCAATTCTCAGCTTGTAAGATGCAGGTCGGATTGCCACGGCAAAATCCGGATGTCCTGATACGATCATGTGAGGAGCTACCAAGCTAGTTACGGTGAATATAAAAGTTGGTTGGCAAAGCGCCTTTAGGTATTTGTGTAAATGATTCCAAGAAACTTGTTCTGTTCATGAATATTCAAACTACAAACAATGTTACTTCATTTGTATGAACCATCTTTACCGGGATTCCGATTATTTGTTCCGTTGAACAAAATCTTTGTCACAAATCAGAGCCCCACCGTTGTCTTGAGCGCGGGCCGCTGCGCTTGAAGTTTGCTGTGATTGTATTCGGTAATCTCACCTGTTTCTAAGTTCTTGTTAAAACGCAGCTGTGGTTGCCGGTTGGTTGTTCGGTTCGGAGGGTAAGAGACTAGAAGGAACACTATTGAGGTTAGCTCGTTGTAAAACTGCCTGATGTTTTGTATGGCTTACCACAGCTAATTTGAATCGAATTTGCTTTAAATTGCGCCAGAATTGATCGTTACGACTCGCTGAAAATTTCGACCGAGTGGGTTTTACTGTATTCGATATCCTTGGCAACAGCTGTGAAAAGGTTTGCGCGACACCTGGCCAAAGTTGCACGATTTCTGAAATGAAAACAAGATTGATCCTTGACTTCTACCATACTGAATTATCAGATAGACAACATCACAAAATGTATACAAAACTTCAAATGCGCGGCCATAAAGACTCAGAAACGAGAGCCGAGTTCATGGCGTGCTGCAGGCAAGCACGTGGGCCAGGCCGGTCCAAGATACGACACGATCAAGTAGCGTAATGGACGCGAATAAACAAAAGTTAGTTCACAGAAAGGTAGGTCGTACGAAGTACACAAATAAAGTAAGTGCGCAGTTTTACGGAGTCACGATACTACAGCTTTTTCGAAGAATCTTCCACAAGTGGTCGTTACAAGCCCACCAAGATCCTTCAGATCCCAGCGGAATCAAAGGTTCAGAATAGTGCCACCTATTCTCCCTACTTGTTTAGGCCCTGCTGTCAGTGCGTACGACTTCTGCTTATGACTTCCGGAACCTACTCCTATCATGCATTGTCGCACGTGATCCCATTGCTAGGCCGAGGAGTTGTTCCTCTGCATTATCCGCAAGAGCTACTGGTCGGCCGTAGGTAAGAAGAGAAAAGATGTGCAGAGTTCTATGTCCACATACCATCTTTGAGAAAGCAGTCTTGTATATTCATCCGCGTGTGCGTATGAGGAAGCCACAATAATTATCACATGTTGATTCGTTTTCATCAATGTCAATGACGAAACAAGAATACGTGAGACATTGCCATACCCTGATATGAATGTCGCGAGAACTGCCTTTCATACGTATTTATTCGTAAGTACAAGTGGGCCAGTATGTGCGAAGCCACAATCACAATTGGTGGAACAGTTTCATGGATGGCTAGCAATAGGTGGGCATTCAAGCAATTGTAATGTACCGATAAAAGTCGGTGGTGAAGGTTCTAACCAATTTCAGTGTGTTCGTTAACCAAAGCAAACGTGTATGAGTGCACATGTGCAAAGAACTGTTACTATAAGAATGTGTAATGTGGTAACGCTGCCTGAGCTTGTTTCCTTAGTTTGAATCTTGGAGCCGGAAGCTACTGGGCAAGCGAATCAGTAATGTCGGTTGGTCCGCCTTTACCTTCCAGAGGACTAAAGTATCACAGATCGAAAGTCAACGTTCACTTGGCTGTCCTTACTTTTACCGTTCTAATCAACCCGTCAAAACTGCCAATGACTTGCATGACACTAACCAAAAGACGCGTGCTAAAGTGAGTATGTTCGTCGGGTATCATAACTATACCACCTACCTTGAATGGTCATTCCTTGGCGAGCCACTTTTGCAGGTTTGCCATGGCCTCCAGAATACCCTGGTCACGTGATCCACCTGTTTTCACCCGTGTAAGGAGCTGCCACGGAAGCTGGCCGGGCCTCGAAATCCATTTTTTGGCCTAAAGTCATCAAATTGTTCGAGGTAAGTGCCAGGTGGGTGAGGCACCTGGAAAATAATGGGACAACCGGGCGACTGTTCAAGATTTCCTCGACTTTCGTCACCACGGTGCCCACAGCCTGGTCGTATGAAGATTGCCTTCTAGCTGGCGACAACAACATCCTCCGAGCGGACCTAGTCAAGCGTCCCCGAACTCCACCGCGGTGACTGGCCTGCGGGAGTTTGAAGTGCCGTCGGAAGCCATGTGCATCTGCTCTGTTGCGCAGCTAATCTTGGTTCACATTTTGGTGCCAACACTGTTATTCTCTTTTGGAGCCCACAAAATTTGGCCCATTGTCGGAATAAATGTCCGATGGTATGCTCCTCCTTTTGGTAAAGCACAGGAGGTCCCGGAGGAAAGAATCCACTGACATTGAATGCTCGAATTCCAAGTGGGCTGCTCGGGGCTTCGTGCTCTTCATGATGCTTCGGCATCCCTTTTTTCTTATTTTCCGCACCTGACCCATAAGGGTCAGAAATGATGAAATCCGGTTTCACTGAACGCCCACTACTCTTGGGCCACTCTACACTTCCGCAGTAGAGCCGTATATTGTTTGCCCGCAACAGCAGTGAATCTAGTACATCATACATAACGTGGGATTACATTTTTCACAGTTGCCCTTCCTGAAACTGCTTACGAATAACACTCGCCGCTTGGCTCTCTCCAAAGCGTCCCTCCATGGCGTGTATTTTCAGAACCAGCCAGTCTTTCTCGGGTGGTCAAGCGAGTAATGATATGGGATGCTTAGCGTCAAAACTCAGGGGAGGTCACTTTAACTGCCTCCTTTATTTTTCGGTGCACATACATTTATCTCCCTCCCATCTTCCTTCTAGTTCTGCCTACCCCACTTTTGTCATGTGTGTTTCTGAGTTTTTCATGAAATTCTGCCGTCTGTTTTTCACTTGAAAAAAATTTATCTTGCATTTTTCATGCTTCGGGCGTCTCCGAAACAAACCATTATAATCATAATTATAACCATAACTATAATTATAACTATAACAATTATTATTGTCAGCCTACTCCCTACCCTTAGTAGTCCATCGATAAGCTTAGGGTTAGGAGATTTCAGGTTGCTCTTTGGGAGAGATATCCTCTCTTCCCTAGATCCCGCCCTCACCCCCTCCCTCGGCTTCTCAGGCCCTTGGGGTGAGGCCTCAAATAATATCATCTTGAACAGATCATACTCTGCGAAAAGTAGCTTATAAGGGTTTACTGGGCCCATAAGCACGCAGTTAAACGGATGGATACCTTTCGTGCTCAACGAGAATCGCCTGAACTTGGTCATCCATACCAGCGATCGAAGAGTCTTTATCCAAGAGGGAAATCTAACCAACCACGACGAGGTAGGAATCGGTTCAATGGCTGCTACTCTCATTAAAGTGCCTTCGATCTCCATTTCCGATCCAAGAGGTGGTTTCAGCTCGTAAAATTCCAGTTTCACTCAGGCACATGCAAGAATTTCGATTTTTTCGTCCGTTTGTCCAACCGCCAAAAATTGGTGGCACCTCAGGCACGCTAGTTTGCTGGGTTTTTCACGGACTCAACCTGCCGACACCGACCTACAGTGGTGTTGTCATGTATGATTGTGAGTTGATTTTCGGTGAAAGTGGGAAAGCGACAGCTGACGGTATTGATGCAAAACAGCACCTCTGCCGAGTTCGTCCAAAGTCTGACTGACCGATTATTGGAGTTGAGGCACCCCCTCATTGCTTGTACCGCCCTGACAACCAAAAAGCTGCCCTGAACTCCAGATGCTAGATGGGGACCGATCTCAGAGGGCAACGAGAGCCATGGCAAACAGTTCCCCCGTGGTATAGCGTCCATCAATCATGCTCTATCGTCCATAAACCACAGCTTCGCACCCAAATTCGGACTCATCAGAAATGGCCTTCATCTCGCCCGTGTGGGTAGTGTGACCATAAGGCAAGCACCTGGGAAATCCTGCCCCCTCCAGTTTCTTAAAAGTGTCCAGGAACTCTTTCCGTTCCGGCGCGTCTCTTTTTTAAGTGTCTGATCCCAGTCGACTTTTACCCGAACTTGGTCGCTACAGTAGAGTTTTTCTGGGAAGCAACCAGGAGGGAACAAAACCTAGTGGGCCGAACAGACTAGGGGCGGCTGACAGTATGCCACGGGGGTTGCCTGGCTGGTCCTAGAAGTTCACTCCAAGGACAAATCCGTCCACTTCCAAGCTCCATTTTACCCCTCAAGTGCGCTTAGTTGGGAGCGGTAGCACATTCGGATCTCGAGCCTTTCCTGCCTTTCTGTCACGCAGAGTGGCTTCACGAACCGCCAGCAAGCTCGATATCCACTTCCTGAGATGGAATCCACTTCCTGAGATGGAATCCACCTTCCTCCAGCGATTACGTCAGGCACCTCAAGTGTGTTATAGCAGTTTCAGCATCGTGGAACTACACAACGTAGTCGTCGAATTAGAAACTCCTGCAGACACTATCAACGGCGGACCGGTGAACCGAAGCTCTATATTTGTTCGCGGTTTCTTGTAGGGCGCAGTTCGCACAAAAGTCTGTTGATATCGCTCGAAAAGGGGTGAGCTATCATTACGTAATCTATCACCGGCTTTTTCAAGTGGCTCTTTCACCATAAAAAAAGCAGCGCATCTTTTCCCCACCGGTATTGTAACTTGAAGAAAAGTCTCTCTGAGGCAGGCCAACAAAGCCACTCTGCCTAGCGTTAACAGACATGAGACCTCAATCAGCGGCGTCCTCCAGTCTAGCTCCTGCGGCAAGTGCTTACTTGCCCACTTTCCTTGAAACTTGGATGCGCAATAGAAAACTGCCTGCGGATTTTCTGGCTTCTTTGACCGGGGAAACGGATGGCGAGGCAGGTACCGTATGCCTTTTTGGTCGCTGGTAGTAACAGGTACCCCATCAACGTGGCCAGGCCCCCCAACTGGCATTATTAACTCAGAGTGTTGTTTCCAGAAGTCCTCATCCCGGCCGGAACGTTTGTTCAAGAGCAGCTACTTGTGTAAGGCGTGAGTCCTTTTGTCAAACGGGAGGTCAACATTTTCGCGCCGCTGGAGAGATACCTCGACTTTGGTTTAAGGCCTTTAGTACCCGTCTGCGTTGTCTGCAATGTGGAATAATCCTCTAGCGATGATGAAGGTCGATCGTCCTCAATGTCATGAAAATCTTGCTCCCACGGGCGCCGCACTTGGTGCCATATGTGCTCCAATTCAGCTGATACACAATTTACGGAGCCACTTCCCCCGGCTGGACGGTGTGTTGTCCTTCTTAGTGTCGTACACACAGCCTAGGGTGCCTGACGGTTGCCACTCCCTGGTCTGGCACCCAACGTGCTTTTGGCACGCAGCAACCAATAGGGCCTACTTCCTCATCCTTCCAGCCCGCGACGGTTAAGTCCTGCAAGGGAGGCCATCCAGACACAATCGCATTCACCGACCTTGGTGCTTGCATGGGCCAATCAACCAATATAAATTTATCTGCTGGCTCGCTGAGGTCCAGGGAGAATAGTTACATCTTCAACCGGCCTGTAGTTATAACCCGTGTTCCGCCCACTGTACTCACAGCTACCGAGGTCGGGCTTTTCGCAAAATAGGTTGTATCGGCAAATCGTTCCTTTACCAAAGTATTGTCTGATCCGCTGTCGACGAAAGCCAAAGCTTTTGCTACCCCAGTGGGGTCATCACCCACATGGCGACCATTCCCAGAAGTACTGTTTTGTGGGTAGGCCGTGAAGCTGAACAGATTACTCTAGGTTTTGTGTTCTCGTCTGGCGTAAACTCTTCCAATTTGTGTAGTAATCGCTGGATTCTGCCTGGACAACCCTCTTGGTCACATCTAGCTCTTGCTCGGCAAGATCCCAAAGAAGTTAAGGGAGTTAGGACAAATAAAACATGCTCACACTCTCGCCACTTCCATAAGTTCATTCGCTTTATCCTCGAGGAACTTCAGACAGTCTGACGACCAGTGACTGGCTTCGCAAGCCTTTCAGCTACAGTAGGCTACATCCTCCCGTAAAATGCACGCAAGCTTGTCCATGGCTGTGGTTTTGGGTACCCCTTCATAGGGTTCTCAGCTTGACTGGCATCGGGTCCATTTGTTCTGTTACCACCTCGAATGAATTGACCGAATCTATCGGCTGTCCTTGCTTGCCTATCTAAATAATCGTTCAAGTCCTCGAACTAAGCCTCTAGGTAGCCTCGGCCTACGCTTTCCGCTTCTTCATCCCAGCGACCCTGTAGCTCGGGCGAGATACAACAAACTATCCCTTCCAGGGTGCGCATCTTGCCAAGATCAGCCCTGTAGCCCAAGCGATGAAGGGGTGTCGAACGATCTTGCATCCTAACGACAAGGTCGGCTATAGTGTAGACATTGGAAAAAGGTAAACTGAGTGATAATGCGGCTAAATTCCAAATAGATGCTCACCCACAGGGTGTAACCTCTTCCTCGTTTTGTGCGAATTTCGCGTAGTGTCGCACTGCGTACGATTAAGGAGGCCAACGTGGGGGCCAAGTCTCCAGAGCCGTATATGATTACTCTCGTAAACGACTATCTTGTGTCCCTACCTAAGCTGAAGAATGCAAGATTTTGATTCAGATGAGTATACTACTATCACGTGGTGTCATTCAGCTTTATAAACTGGTGTGTAACGTACAGGAAGCACTGGTAGTTTTTTCGGGGTCTGAGCTGACACTTTTTAGTTTAGAAATCGATGATTGCTCGACAGTGTGGAGAGGACTTCGAATTGCAGTGTGGCGCCAAAGAAGACAACTTGCATTTTTCACCTGAGATACGCGGAAGACCTCAGGCAACTCGTGGCTCACTGACTACATTGTCGTCGGTGTTCGACCAACTAGAGTTGGTTTCACTTTTCACTTTTCCAGGAAGGCAGTCGTTGCCTCCACCGCGTCGATTAGAGCTTGGGTAAGACAACCCCACTGGAAAAACCCAATGAGCTGCTGGAATGAGTGGCCCAGGAATAAAGAACAACTTTACACATTCGAAATTCAGTTCTGTGTTCTTATAGGTGACTCACCGGATGAAGATGCACAGCTTCATATGTTTTGTAAAGCCTCTGGAGTTGGCTAAAGAGAGGTGGCGTATCCCAGAATGGCTTCAAAGGACACAGCCCCTTATTAAACCCTACTGTTCTCCAAGTCGGAGATATCTCCTCTGAAGGCCTCAACGATTCCTTGATTGGAGTCAGCCGTGGCAAGACTAGACTCCTATGGAAGAAACTCGAATCAAACCTGATAAGGCCTACTACGAGCTGACCCTTATACAGATTTGCTCTACATAAGCGATAACAAAAAGAGGTTCAGTACGTAAGACGAGAACCGTTTGGCAGAAATCTGCCAGTGTCTTGAACCCTCGCAGTGGATTTACTTCGGATCGGAAGCTAGTCCCGCGGACTTGGCATCGAGGGGTCGAACATCACCAAGTGATTGCAGTTGCTGGTTCGAAGGCCACAACTTCTTGATGGTCGACGACACCTCATGGCCGACCGGTACCGAGGTTATTGCAAAGCCACTGAGCGTGGAGTTGAAGCAGCCTTCGAGTAAGGTTCCCATGATTCCGCGAAATATACGGATAGGCTCACTGCTGGTTGGGTAACCCGGTCGGTTTTGGTTGCTGAGGTTGGTAGCATGGCCAACCCGTTTCAAAACGTGTCACAGATGTGGAGGGGGGCAGCACAGATATAAAATTGAAAACTGGGCCGTTGAAGTTATACGGTGTTGCTAAAGCGGAAGAAAGTGTTATTCTTATTTTGCAAGCCAAGGTTCACGGCGATGGATTAAAGTGGTTACGAAGCAGGAATGATAACCTCTGAACCAACGAATCCACGATGAACAAGACTCTGATGAAACTCGATCCAGTTTTATCAAAAGAAATGAATCGTATTTGAGGAATAACGACCTACTCCAATCAGCTTCAGGGCGCAAAATATCCTGTGATACTGCCGGAGGCCCGCCCCATTTGGAACTTAATAACTTGATGGTATCAAAAAAAGGAACGACAAACAGGACCATCTCAGGTACTCGTGGCGTTTCGCAGGAAATTTGAGCGGGGTGTGGCTGCCGTCAAGTGTTTGCTTGAAGGATGCTGGAAACTTCGGAGGCGTCTAGCAGTCGCAAGCAAAAATTGATGGCTTCTCTGCCATCCACTAGAGTCCAACAGAATTGGTTTCCCTTCAAATGTGCTGGAATGGGTTATCCTACCCGTTTTTAGTTCATCACGTTTTCAGAATTAGGAAAATATATGAAAGCATCTTTGTCTGCCTCTGGATGAGTGCAGCAAGCACAGACTTTTTCGTTTCATGAGCACGTAATCATGCTTCAAAACACTACTTCGTTCCGAGTCGAGGAGAGGTGTGCCATCCGGGATTTTAGTTATAGCGGTGCCCTCATTTTTGAAAATAATGAATAACACAATACACAATTAATCCATTTATTGTTGCCACGGCTAAAGGAGATGCCACAAAATACACAAGCGCCGTGTCTGCGCAGAAAGCATGTGCAAGCAATCGACGAATAGAAGGGGGAGGAAAAGGCACCCTGAAAACACCCGAGTTGTTAGTCAAGGGACTGACAACCTACCTGGAACTTTAGTGCGCCGAGTTCTGTGAAAAAGTAGCCTTTCGACCACGAGAAAAGAAGTAGGACAGCCAAAATATTCTAGCTTTTGAAGACGTAGAAGATTGAATAGAGGGTCGAATGAGAATGAATTTCGGAGGGAAATACACCAAACGGTTTTCATGGAACTGAAGCAAAGGCACCCGGAATGCATCTGTTGGATTTGCTCGCAAATTGATGGGGGTAGCCTGGAACAGCAAAAGAGAAAACAAGTCGACTTAGATTAGTGCGCCCGGCCAACTTTGGTGCGGAAGTGATATTGATGGAAGGGAAACGTCTTGAAAAAGTTGAGAGCAGTGTTTGGAAATATATACTACAGTCACGGATTTCCAGGAGGCGGGAATGGCACCAACATTTACAGGTTTATTGATGAGGGCAGACATAGTTCGGGATAGGTGAAGTGCTCCAGTTCTGAGAACACTGGAGGATAGAGCGATCGGATCTAAAGCAGAATCTGACTTTGAGGTTCGAAGAGGCATGAAGACTTCTTCTGAAGAAGATGGCCTGATACCTAAAGGAATAGAAGGAAAGTAATATGGTAGGGTATCGTATTAGGGAATAACGAGCTCGGCGTCCAAGCTATCGGCATCAGCCACAGACCTCTGGCCCGGCCAGTTGTCCACAAAGAAGCCGGATTCCGTGACAAAGGCGTTTGCCACTGGTGATGCAAAAGTACTAGCAAGCAAACGTCGAGTTCAGTCGTTGTATCTGTTGTTTGATCGGAACGGAGTGTCTGTTCGCCCAAGCCTGGCGGTGTGGTTTATAGGCATATTCCTTTTGCATTCTCAGAGACTTCAGCAATGGAGAAGCTGTTCTTCCTGCCAGACGGGCGGCATTCCATTATCCTATCGGCTTGTCACACGGCTCTGTCAGGAATGGTGGGCTGCAGCACTGACGAGACTTGTTGCACCGGAAGAGGAAGTTTATCAATCCATGTCGCCCGGAAAGCGACGTCGTCTATCTGGTGTCCAGCCAACAGGGCCTATATGTGGCGCACAGGTTGGAATGGCGTTTGGTCTCCGAGTTCCACCAATGTGAAAAGCTCACAGGGCATTGCGCCGGCTGATTTCTTGGTGCTATGAAACAATGCTTTCTCGGGCTTTGTGTAAGAGGCTTCCAATGTAATAAAATCCAGGGGGCCTTTCGTGTCCATAGCGATGTCAAAAGAAAGTGCCTGGTGTCAGTACCAGCAGACAGGGGGCCACAGGGGATATTCACGGCTCGAAATGACTGGACAAGCAGCCATCAGGGTCTAGAAGCAACGCAGGCATTCTCATGAGACCACTTTATCTACAAACGCCTAACAATGCCCAAAAGCCTAGTGCAACCATGGCCTGTCAGAATCAGCCGTTCGGATAGTTGTGTGTTCCGTTAGGGGCCAAAATGTTTACCGTGCACTTGACAGTAGCGCCAAGGCCGAGATGCTGCGACAGCACCTCGAGACAGTGCACCAGTGAGACCATTGACTAAGCCCGGCAGACGAGCCCTCGCTAGGCAGTAATCCATGCTACGAATTCCAGTTCCCACTGAAGAAGTATAAAAAGCTCTGAGGGGTCCCAACGTGAACGAAGCAATCAGTCCAGATGATATATGCTCCGGTTCTCCGCCCCTTGCCCGGACAATGGCAGCCTATCTTTCCCGCTTGTACACTAGATAGACAACGCGCAACTATCTGAAGACTGGCTGACAGCTGAGATTGTCCCAATACACAAAGGAGCGTTCAGGGCAGGGACACAGCATTATCGACTGGTCAGTCTGCTGCTTGGTCCACTAAAAATAATAAAGAAACAGCTTAAGAACCTCGAGACCAGTCACATGGCTAAGATCGGGATAATTTCCAACAAAAAACACGGTTTTTATGAATAAATTGTGTCTGCCTAATTTGCTCTCTTTCTTGGCCAAGATAAAGACCAGGTAAGGCAGGGATGAAAGGTGCAAAGTATGCTATTTAAACCTCCAAAAGACATTGGATTCCTTAGACTACCGGCTTCCTTCGAGCAGAATGGAGACGCTGGATATTGCTCCCCAGGTGCGGAATAGACCCGGGCTTACTTCATTAACCAAAAGAGTTACGTACAAGTAGATGCGAGTAAGTCTATGAGGGCTACGTCTACCAGTGGGGTCTCACAGCAGTCGGTCCTGGGTCCTCTTCTGTTTTTGATGTAGGTCACCGATCTACTGGAGGGTACACGAAACTCGGACCAACTGTCCCCGGACGAACCGAAGCAGGTGGGTGAATTCGGAACCACAAAGCCTTAAGAGGACTTGAGTAGGGTCCAAGCCTGGACCACTCTGTGGCAATTGCCACCCAAAATGGGGAAGTGCAAGCATCTCGCCCTGGACACCGGCAGAGGAGCAACGTATCTAGATCTATAAAACCTTCAAACAATTAAGGAGGTCGCTGTCATCTCCAACCTTAGAATCCTGATGAACGATAGCTACGAGCCTTCTCCGCGATGTCTGGCTGCCGCAGCTAGGGCTAAAAGGGCTTTTCACCAACTAATGCGCAATGTAGCTTCCAGGAAAGCTTCCACATCATCGCGTTTCCACACAGCACCAGTTAGACCGCACCTAGAATATTGTGCCCGACCTCGGGCCCCGGCTCTTTTGCGGGACTGCTGTTCTTGAAAAGTTGAGCAATACTTCACTAGAACGTCACTAGGACTCAGGGGCGGGACCTATATAGGGAGGTTAATAGAGCTAGAGCGGAAACTCTCGAGAGATCTGGCAGAAGCCCTAAAACAAGGTAAAGGATTATCCTTTCCAGCGGAGTCTTTTTGAACATTGACACGGGATTCCACACTTAGGAGACACGAGTTTATTCTCATCAAACCGGGAGCATTAAGAGACGAGGAGAAACTTCTCGGCGTGCCTCCTTGTCAACCCGTGAAGCGCACTGCCGGCTGAGGTGGTGTCCACCACGGAGGCACTAGGTCTAAAGGTAAGGTTGGACCTTTGTTGGCTTGATGCTTTCTCCGAGGGCATCTAAAACTACATCATTCTGTGGCAACACTGGAAGCAGCGCCCTTCCTTTTCTCACCGACATTCATGAGTACTGTGCATATTTCTTTGCCCCTTGCCGCCACTACTTCTCCGCCATCCTCCATCTTTTTCTTCTTATTTCCCAACTTGCCACTATCAACACTTTACCGAGGTACTGTGTGTATCTGTGACACCATTGGTGGGGGGAGGGGCTTGGGAAAGAGACCCAGTTCGTGACCGAGGGTCTGCTGAACCCTTCCGACAGCGAAATCAACTCTGTTTCAACTACAAAGGAAACAGAAGTACATAGCAAAACGTAGAAATCGCAGCCCGGTGGGATTCACCTCGAGGCTCGCCGGTGTAAGAACCTGAATGGCTTTAGTAGCTTCAGCCTCAGGACCTGTGACCAACTGGCAAGGGATCTGAAGCAGGTGGCTAGTTGGGCATGCGAATATAAGAGTCATCCGCTAACCAGATCTTCAGTAGGATTAAAGGTCATTGGCAAAAATGGATCTTTTACAGTCGGGGCGACACGGTCAACAAGGGAATGGGGGGGCCAAAAGACTGCGGAGTTCAACTGTGCTGAACGGCGCAAGCAGGCGGCTCACGGGGCAAGAGGTGGGCTCCTCCGGCTGTGCTTAGCACCTTCTCGCGGGCCTGTGGAATTGTTCATTTCTGTGCACCAGGCAATAGAGAGGCCACTTTTTGAACGCTATGTGCAAGCTTGGGCACCTTTTTCGGAAAAGAATGCGGCCTTCCCAGATAAGGTCCAGCAGCTAGCAACTCGAACGGATGAATTAGGAGGTAAATCATATGAACAACAGCGGCAGGATATGGGACTCTTCTCTTATGGAAAAAGAAGACTGCGAGCAGGCCTTATTGAAGCTTTCAAAATCCTGGAGGATTTATTGAGCGTAAGTGCCCTGGATTTATTTGCACGGGCCACTGACCACAGAACGAGTGGAAATAGTATAAAAAGGTGGAGGACACACTTTAAGCTAAATGTGCGAGCGAACCTCTCCAGCAATAGAGTGGCGGGGATTTGGAATGGACTAACTGAAGAAATATTTAGAGCGCAAGGGGTAGGGCGTTTTAAAAGGACGCTGGGTGCCAGGTGGGGCGAGTTATTTACAGAAGTAGAGTACCGGGGGGTTAGGAAGAAATAGTAACTTAGTCCCGGCTTTTCATTTATCCTGTATCCGCGCCTGAGACCTGGGGCACTAAGTGTGATGGGATGCCAAAGTCACGGTGGTCTCGCCTGGGTGGTGAGAAGAGTGCTCATACTTCTTTTTTCTGCCAAACTGAAGGGACAAATCCACTTGTGTAACAAAACTGGAAAGAATTAACAAAGTCGCTGCCGTGGGTTTCAATCTCTGTGCACACCACTGAAGGAATTCCGACGCTTGATTGGCCGCGACCACTATCAGTTCTGTGGAAGCTGACTTGAAATGATCTGACCTGGATGCACGCTAAGCTAGGAAAGGCATTCGAGCATGACAGAGGTGTCTCTTAAGACAAATCTCTCCAAGTCCGCTCAGAAGAAAATAATGATAATAATAATGATAATAATATAATAATAATAAAGGTATATCTCTGGACCGTGGTCGAGAGGCATGCATGTAAGCATGATCAGAGTTTACAATATCACTGAATTAGATGAAAAATTCACAAATTTCGAAAAGGGATTCGCACATCACAGCAACAATAGACCAAGGCTGAGGAGAGCTTAAATGAAGCAAAGCTACAAGAGAATACGCGGAGGATAAACGCAACCAATCTAGGAACGGGGAAACCCCGGAGGCGAACGGCAACTCCAAGCGTTCTCTATCCCCAAGTATGGCCCTAACCAGATTGGAAGGCAAACCGGAGCTAAAGTCAACAGCCGAATTCACTGGACTCTCACCCCCGTGCCCTCTCAGGGGTCTTTTTCTTCCCCCTCACCTGAGGCTCGGGAACCATTCGATTCTCTGTCTATCATAGCTCCAAGCAAAGACCAAGAGAAGTCCGACTGCGAGCTGCAAATAACGGTCATCGGCACAACAGTAGGGGCTAAAACAGCCCCAGGAAAACAGGCAGGAAAGAGCCACTCTTGATCCAGCCATTCTTGGCTCCTTTATCAGGAAACGTAACCTTTCATGGTTTAAGCCGAAGAAGTAGGCCTATCGGGAAGTCCCTTTATACCTTCCAGAACTGGCACCCGAACACATCTGACCAAAACCAGATGAAGGTGTGGGTATCGTGGTTTTCAGTAAATCAGATTGTAAACAGAATACGAAGATGTCAAAGAACGACGTCCCCAAGTTTAGTAGGACCCAAAAAAGGGATAAAACTCCCAAGGCTTATGAATCCACTTCAACGAGAACATGTTCCTTAAAGCATAAAGGAATAATGGACGCGATGATCTTGGGAAGGACACGAACGACTGGGGCGGCGATTCCCAGATTATGCGGCCTACCGAAGGTACACAAAGGAGGAGTACCACTGAGACCAATTTTGGGCATACTTCGCTCTCCATATCACGCAGCAGTCCTGAAGTCTTAAGGTAATGCACCGGTGCGGTGCTGAAGCCCAAACGTTCCCGGATATCGTTATTATCTCGTTATCTGAGTGTCACCAATGAGCTGATAGATAGTTCACTGGAGAGTGGGGCCACGGGAAGAGGAGAAAGGGTTAGAAATACAAATCTTAACAGCATCCTGCGTCTGGTTTTGCCAGCAAACTGTAAGATAGACCACTGGGCAATGTGAAAGTGTCCAGAACACTAGTCTTGACCGCACCTTGCATCCTGAATCGCCGGTGAGCTTGGAGGTGGATGGCTGGACAGTAGGGGAACGTTCAGCTTTGCGGCAATTTTTTCAGCTTGAGAGTCACGAAAGATTCCGCCATGGGAAATCCGTCGTATATCAAACCGCGAGTTAATTTCCGCTATCAAAGTGGTTGGCTGGCTCATTGGAGCGGGCAAGAGTGGCCATTTCAAGACAACCTAGAAGACACATTTCACTTCGTAGAAAGCATGAGCAATCTTGATCCGGGAGAAAAACGAATGATAACACTTTATGTTACCTAACTTTTTTCCGGAGAGGCCCGAGGCATGCAAAGTGCATGATCAGCTGTTTACAATTGATGGAATAAACGGACGAAACCCTTGAAAATGTGGAAATTAACATGACAGGAGTTGAAAAAAGGGCTGAGAAGGAGGAGTTACGTGATATGATAGTGTGGAAATGTAAACACACCAAAGAAAATGTACTGAGTTTAAATGGACCCATGGGCGGGTTCAAATGGACGCCCGGTGAGTTTGAAAAGCCAAGGTCAGGTACGGGATCCGGCTGGTCAGTATAGGGACATCTGAAAGCTGACTGATATACTTGAGAAAGGCTGGAAATCAGCATAAGAAACTGTAATAGAGGGAGACGATGAGGAAAATGTGAAATTCACTGCAAGGGATTAGGTAGCAACGAAACATTGGCACTCTGCTATAGGTGGTCGGCAAACAGGGTACAAAACTCATTGTAAGACAAGAAGAGAGCAAAGTAAGACGTAAAAGGTGAACCAGGTTAAAAAAAAATAGTTCATAGGAATTGGACACAGTAGATGTGGATTATAGATATAGAAGATATGTAACCAATAATGGATGCATATCATGCGGTCAGCGGGATGATGGCAAGAGAGATGGCCTGTGAGGAACTACTGGATACAGAGCGAATGCATATATACATATGTGCGCTTGTATACATATATATATATATATATATGTATATACAAGAGAAGCCGGATCAATAACAATGGAGTCCTAGAAAGAAATTGTCAGTTATTAGTAGGGGCAGGTTAGGTTAGGCCGAACGATTGTAGAATTAACTTTGGAATATTGTAGTGAGTTTTCTTCATGACAGGTGAACTTCGCGGATCAACAGAGAGAGTGGAGGATGCGAAAGCGCAGAAACGACGACGACTGAAGAGCAGTTCAAAAAAGGGGAGATGAAGGAAAGTATCGAAGAGAACAGGTAAGAATGGGTCAAATAACCTGATTTATGTAGGTGAGACATCTGGTGTCGGTCAAGAATGGGAGCAGCATTAATGAATGGGCTCTCATTATTCATCAGGAAGATGGTGGCGATGGATATGGCTATAGCCACCTGCGCAGAGCGATTTTGCATACAAAGTGGAGAAAGTTACCTGGGAAGTGAAACCGCCCGTGGTGCAAGATGCATCAGCTGTGACGGCAAACAGCTTGAGAGAGGAATGAGCGAAAGTGGTACCAGAGGGTTATGGCCGATCAAATGGACTGAAGCTTTGAATGAGAACCATGACGAAACAGTGAGTTCACATTAGGGGGCAAGTGAAAAAACAGAACGGTCCGAAAGGCACGCATAAAATGCCTGTGGCAAACAGTAGACGAAACAGGAGATGAGAGCACGGGCCGATGAAGACAGATGAGACATAACCAGTGGGATCATCTCATTGCAGGTAAAGCACGAAAAAGGCAGAGAGGAAAGAAGCACCGGGACACGTGAACCGGTGGACGAACATAAAGCATGAACATTGGATGTGCGTCGGAGTCGGAGACATGGAAGTTGTGAGCCGCGTGCATGCCGGCAGTTGTACAAGTGGATGCAAATGGACGATACTAATCGGAGCGCTGCCAAGTGGAAGGATCCACAGAGGAATCACGGAGCCAGGCAAGGAAAATAGAGTGCTAGTGACTGGATAATAAATGTGGCTGTGAGAGATGCAGAGTTTGGAACGGAAATTCTAATATGAGAATTAGTCATGGGAGTGGGTGGGGCTGGTGTGCAATGGTATTAGGCATAAGAAGGGAGAACGAAGGAGGGTTTGACAGAACGGTAGGGAGTGATGCGTAAGCATGCGATGAATGAGCTTTATAGGCCTAGGGTGATACCAAATTAATAAGTACTACAAGCCGACAACGCCGACATGGGTGAAGAAATAAAATATTGGCGGTCGTCGGCAGAGTAAAGTGGTTAGGACGGTAGTGATGTGCAATCAAAGGTAAGACAGTGAGAGTCGATAGGAGCAAGGACAGGATGGGTAGGTGTGCATACCATAGGAGAACGAAAAAAATAGATGTGATAAGAGAGATAGGTGGGCGTACAGTGGCGAACAAGGATGGTTGGAGCATGCGGTCTGCAGCCGACAGCATTGGAGCGTGCGATCAGCAACCGGTGCTAGTGGGTGGGACTGGCCGTACGCTAGACACCCAGCCTGAAAAACACTTCGAGGTGAACACAGGGGGTGCGATCCACCAACGTAATTGCGTTCGCACATCGTTGCAGACGACCTGCACGCCCGATGTGCGCCGGCCAAAGCGGAGGATCTGACCGCGCCCCGCACCGTTGGGAATGGCACTAATATTTATTCATGTTCATGCATGTGGGGCGTAGTTCAACTGTGAATGAGTGAGATATAAGTTCGGCGGTCGGATGGTCAGGTTGCAAGGGGTTTCAGAGGACGGGGCCAGCGGCTAATAATCGACCAAACAGCGGCGTTATCCAGGCGCGTATACAATCGTAGAGGGTGAAATGCACTTAAGGAGAGAACTGAAAAAGGAGAGCAGATAAAAAGCAGCAGTCAGGGTGTGCCCCTGCTGTGGATTAAAGGTCAATGGAAGCATATAAAAACCAGTAAAGGACGAGGCATAAGAGTGACAGAAACTTCGAGAGTAGGTGGAAGCGAAGTGGTTGAAATTAGTGGCATTTAAACTTGTTTGGTTCATTGAGAAGATGACCATAGGTAGTCTAACGTTGAGAACTCAGTCAGACAGATGAAACTCTATCGTTGATTCTGTCCTGAATTGAAGGGAGCAGGGTTGGAGAAGCGGTTACTCTTAGAAGTCGAGGCCCCTCTCGTAAGCTATTTCTTCTGCCAAGCATATATTAGATAACTGTAGTGCACGGGTGACGCTGAGATATGGGATGAGTGCCGACATAAATTGGGACTTGGTTTGTGAAGCTCGAATGGTGATGGGCAACTTGTTCCAGACTTTAGAGTAGACAAGAAGGAAAAAGCGTGACCGTATGGCCGACTTAGCTACACTGGAAGGGACAGTAAAAGGCATGTGCCGAAGTGAGTTGGGGGTTTCACGAGAGAAGCTTACTGGGTCAAGGGAAAAGACCGGTTTTGGAGCAGGTTATACAAAAAGACTAAGTTTAGTCTTAAGCGGCGGAGCCAGATTGGGTCAAGATTCAGATTTTGGCATCGTTCTCTATAGCTTGAAGACGTGTACCAACCGAGTAGTTGTTTGGTGAAACGCCTTTGTATGCTTTCAATCGCAACTCTGTCGAATTTCGTCATGTTAGAAAATATTATTGGGCAGCATTCGAGCAAAGGCCTGATGTGTGATTTGTAGATGCTGATGATGCTGTCCCGGAAACGAAATTAGCGGAAGAGAAGGGCCACACTTCTTCTAGCCTTGGCCGCTTGGATGGCGGCGTGCTCAGAAAAGTTGAGGGAGCAGGAATAGTTGAGGCCCAAATCGCGGATAGTATGTCGACTGGCTATTGGGGACTCACCAAGAGTTAAGGATCCAGGGGGCAATTGGAACTTGTAGGTTAGGACCTCGCACTTATCAGTGGAAAAGCTCATCCTCCAGGTGTGGCACCAGCGGTCAAGTGCTGCGAGGTCAGCGGAAATGTTGCAAAGAGTATGGGTAGCATCATTGAAATTGAAAGAGTAAACTATTTTTATATCGTCTGCAAACAAGAATGGCGTGCCGTGGTGTACTGGATCCAATGCGTCATTAATGTACATCAGAAATAGGAGAGGACCCAGTACGCTTCTCTGTATAACGCCACTTGTAACAGGTTTCGGGTTAGAAGTATGTCAATTGGTGAGGACCACTTGCGAACGATGAGCGAGATAAGATTTTAACCAAGAATGCAGCGGGTCAGCAATGCCGAATGAACGCAATTTGGAGATAAGATGAAGGTGTGGAACATGGTCGAAGGCCTCCGATAGATCTAGGTAGACAATTACTAATGCCTGCCGGCTATCAACAGCCTTTGTGACTAGGTTGAGGAAGTCAAACTGACATGTGGTGCATGATCGCGATTTGAGGAACCAGTGCTGCCTATCGCTAAGAAGGTTAGAAGCGAAGTAGTTACCTATCCGTGTGAATAAATTCAGCGTAACGAAATTGACTTGGGTACGCAGCTGGATAAACGGAAACAGGTACTGAATATCTACACAAACAATATCCAGTTTCAGTTCAACGGTGAAGTCTATAGCCAGAAGGACCGAGTGGCTCAGCTACCACATTTTGGACCCCGATTTGCCGATATTTTTATGGCAAAACTTGGAGGTAATCACCTCGAATACATAGTTAGAGATTTGAGGGTGTACGGACGATACGTGCTCGACATCGCATGTGTGCTAGTCACCAACATGGGCACAAGCCTGCATCCTTACATTTTTAAAGCTGCCCACTCAAAAGTTCAGCTTACTTTGGAAGTAGAGGAAGACGGTAGACAAAGGTATTTAGACGCATGCATAAGCAGTGGGAGTGGTTTTCCCGTCCAGTCATCGGCACACAAAAAAGCTGCATGGATCGGACAGCATATTTTATTTCACGGTTTTGTAACCCTCAAGACACAGGTAAATCTGATACACTGCTTGACTGTAGAGCAAGAAAAGTCTGCTCCGGAGGCACAATAGGAAAAGGCCTCCTGAACGGTTTATTGGCAAAGCGATACATGGGAAAGGAAGGAAGTTCAAGGTAGACAGGAGCCTCTAAGGGGGTTTCATATATGCGTCTGCTATTGAAAGGCGATAGGGAAGCTGGAATTATTCGACCAAGGTTATCAGGAGTGATCAATAGAACTCTTTGCCCTTCTTAGCTAAAAATCCTGTCCGTTTTCAAGCCGATGGCGTGTTTTTGACTGCAGGATATAGGGCCAAATTCTGCATTTTATATTGGTGTGTATCCATTTGCCTGTTGCTGTGAAACCAGGTACAATGTTCGCCCGGCTCGGAGCTTTTCCGAACGCGTAAGTGAACACCACCGGCCTGGTTAAACACGGGGGCAATAGAGACAGTTAGGAGTGTTGTGAGCTCATTGTAAGATGCCTTTGAGCAATAGGTCGCCAAATTCAAAACGGACCCCGAAATTAGAACGCGATTAGCCATGAAATTCTACGACACTAGATTATCAAATCAACAGTGACATAAAAAAAGAAACGAACCCAAATTATGCAACCACAAGGACTCAGAAAACGAGAACCAAACTGAGGCGTGCGAGAAAGGAGCACGTGCGTCACGGCGATCCAGAATAGGATATGACAGAGTGGCGCTCTGGGAGCAAAAAAAATCGTTAGTTCACGAAAACACACAGTATATGAAAAAGCCAATAATGTAAATGAATAAGTGATGTTAAGGAAATATGGATTTACAGTGTCCTGGGGGGGTTTTCCACAACCGGTCGTTACGCCACCCACCAAAGTCCTCTTGAATCTTGGCAGTGTCAAAGGTTTAGAATAAGGGTACCGACTTTTCCTACCCATCTGGATCCCGCTGTCAGCGCGCGTACTTAATACCTCTGACGTCAACATTCTACTCACAATCGCACTCGATCCGGTGGCCAAACCGACGCCATGTTACTGGGCATCGTCCACGAGAACGGGCGATCGATGGCTAGAGTAAGGAAGGAACATGGATGCTGTCCCCGGAAGAGCCGTCGTACATCGGCTGAGTGTGCTTTAGTGAGTGTGTGTGCCTGTAGGTGTCATGGGTGAGGTGGTACTCTGGTATATGGGCAAGTAGTAACAACCACCACCAGCGGGAGGTGCCTTCTATAATGCCAGCGATAAACGAGGGAAAATCAGCCCTGAGGCATGTTTTGATGGATGTCATGAAGTATAAACGCGTATTACGTGGGTGTGATTGGTGCGTGTCTGAGTGCATGATAGAATCACAACTACTACCGCATAAGGGAAAAGCCCTCATTAACGTCAACGAAGAGCCATGGGCACTGCAACGTGTTCGATGGAGATCATGAAGCAGAAACGTGTATTGTGTACGTGTGTGTGTCTGGATGTCGGTCCAGTTCAATGCTCCAGGATGTTGTAAATTCCCACACACATGAGAGTTGCTTTAAACCACTTCAAAGACGAATGAGAAATAGTCTACCCGGGTTCTGCGTTACCGGCTCCTCTGTCTTCACTCTTGAGAAAGCCGGTACTGCGTACATCGCGGAATGGCATCCCATTCGCGGTCCTAAACTTGTCAGCTCTTATCGCGTAGTCAGAGCCTTTAATGGTTTCCATAACCACGCCCAAAGGCCAGGAGCCGAAATTTACATGTCCATCGGTGATCGCCACTGCATCCCCAACCTTGAAAGGTCCTGCCCTGATCGGCCACTTCTGTCGGGCTTGCACAGCCGGCGGGCACTCCCGCAGCCGTCGCCTCCAAAAAACCCTGGCAAGATAGTTGGCCTGCTTCCATCCGTGGAGGTAGCTCTCACGAAGGTTCATCGGTCCTTGGAAGCCCTCGTTCGATCTTAACGTCAATAAGTCGTCCAGGGTGGGCGCCAGATGGGTGAAGTCGCCGTTGGTTACTGGGAGCAGTAGGCGATTGTTCAGAATTCTCTCGGCCCCAGTCAAGACGGTGCTCAGAGTCTCTTCGTCGGCCGGCTTTTGCTTAATGATCGACAACAATATTGATAGTTGATAACTGATAATTGTATAGTTCTTGACCATGGTCAATACACTTGCGCAAGGCAAGGTCAGAGAATACAGCAGAGCATGCCAATGTGAGGTATCACGATTTCTAAATTTATGAATCACAGAACAACCGAAATGCAGCAGTAAAGTCGTAGTGTTTGAGCGAACCAAAAGGGTAATGGTTGAATCGGGAATCGTAAATCGGTTTCAAATTCGGGGACGACGGTGGGGATAGCTAGACAAACGTGAGACTGCTGATATACGCGATAATTAGACGGTCACTAACGAGTAACCGGGCGGAAGAGATGCCAAAGAACAAGATTAAAAGTAAAGTTCGCATGGGGCTATCGACGTGCAGTCAGAGATGCCATCGAAATAAAGAACTCTGATCCAGCATAGGGTAACTAACTGTGAGGGAAGCTTGTGAAATGAATGCAAGTGAGTCAAAGGTGATGATAAAACGGACACTTCGTGCAGGTGATTTCAGTGTCATGTAGAAATTCACAAGAAGGCAAAAAGATTCACAAGGATTGCAGTGAACTTTTGAGGAGCATGAATGGTGTATGGATGCTGAACGGACTTTCAAAGAAGAGCCGTCAAAGAAACAGACTAGTGGAGACAAACGCTACTGGTGCTGCTAGGCAGAAGTGGGAAGAGTTAAAAATAAAAAATTTTCGTATGTGTGATAAAAGAATTATAATTCAAGTTCTGGTTGGCTGCAGATGGTTGGTATTTTGTTTCATAAAGACCTTGGTTGCAGGTTGTGGCAGGCAGAATGTTGAGGGTAGCAGGCAAAAAGGGGCTGGTTGGACGAAGTGGGCAGCGGCGAGGGCTGGGTCCCAGCCATTTGGTTCGTGCCGAAACGCGGAAAGAATTAAACTGTCGGAATTGATTATTGAAAATAGACGTTGAGCAGAAGTGGCCTGATGGTTGGTGTCAGGAACCACCTCTGCGATCCGGTGAGGCTTTCATGGGGGTTTGTTACTCCTTGTACGGTGCCCCATATAACGTCAGCAGGAGAGAGTATAGGTTTAAACCATTGATAAAATCGTCAGGTCCTTACGGTAATCCGGAAGTAACGTCGAGTTGGCCGATGGCTATCCAAGTAACCGATGCGATCTGAAAGAGGCTGGAGTGCGGGAGACTGGTGGACCCGATCAGGTGTTCCCATGTGCAGCCGCGATGGCTGGCCTGCGGGGGATTGAAATGCCATCGTATGCCATAGGCCACGGTTCGATTCAGCATTTCGCCCCTGCTCATGTTTTTGTGCCAGCGCTGCAGCTCCCGTTAAGCGCCCAAGAAGTCCGACCCATTATGAGTATATATCGGCCAGTACTCCTCTTCGATTGATAAATCTCTGCAAGGCCCATGGGCGAGAGTCGGTTGTCATGGAATGCTTAACTTCTAATAGCACTGCGCGTGACTTCATGCTTGTCATGATACACCCGTATCGTCTTTCCAACCTCTTCCCACACTTGGTCCACAAGGGCCCGAAAAAGTCCAACCCGGTGTTGCTGAACGGCCACTAGCCTGAAGTCACTCTGCATTCTGGCGGCGGAGCCATATGTTGTTTGTCCGCCGTGACACTGCGTCTCCCACAACGTAGACAATGTCGAATTACGCGCTTTACAGTCGCTCTTTCTCTCAGCAGCCAAAGAAGCTTTCGGATGACGCTCGTCACGTGACTTTCCCCGGCATGTCCCTCCACGGTGTGGACGTGTTGTATCATAACCTCTACCACAGGTTGTCTCGCCGGCAGCAGTATAAGATACTTTGTGTCGAAGCTCAGGTGGGAATCGGTCAGCCTACGATCCACCCGCAGCAGTCCATCAATGAGTTTTGGGTTTGAATGCTTTAAATCGCCTCTTTGAGATGATATTTCTTTGTTGATTTGTCCCAGTTCTTCCGCCCTCTCGAGCTCTCGGGCGAAAGCCTCTCGTTGTATAATTCTGAAAATATCGTATTCTGTAGCTTGTAGCTCATCAGGACTTATCGGGCCGACTCGTATCCGGCCTGAGGGGCGTAGCCCTTTCATGACTGGTACATTTCTCTTGAACCTGGCCGACCAAACTAAAGCACGAAGAGTTTTCATCCAGGAAGAAAATCTGACCAATCGTGATAAAAGGGATGTCTCTTCGACGACGTTGGCCGCCATAACTACGCCTTTAATCTCCAGTTCTACTTCCTTAGGGGTTATTAATTCGTAAACGGGCCAGTCCTGTTTAGGCATTTGCGGGACTTTTGGCCCTCCCGTCCACGTGTCTAGTTGCCTTAAGTTGGTCGCACCTCGGGAGCACAGATCGGCTGGATTATCGCCAGACTTGACATGCTTCCACTGGTTTCTTGGCTGATTCATCGTGGATGATCGTGAGTGGGTTAGCAACGAATAAACTAAACCGACCATGGGCGTTGCTAACGTAGTAAAGTACTATCGTTGAGTCCGTCCAAAAGCTAGCCGACCAAATGTAGAAGTCGAAACACCTCTTCACAGCTTCTACCGCCCTGACCGCTAACACGGTTGCTCTGAGTTCAAGGCACGGGATTCAAACCGACTTCAGTGGGGCAACGCCGGATTTGGCGAACAGGATCCTCGTAGCACACCGGCCATCTCCTTTGCACCATCGTCCGTATACCACGGCCCCGCAACCGACATCGGATGCGTCCGAAAAGCCGTGCAGTTCTCCTGTCGTTGTTGCAAGACCAGGGGCAAACATCGTGGAATCCTAATGTCCCCTAGTTTCTTCAAGGTGTTCAGAAATTCTTCCCAGTCCAGCCGGTCTTCTCGGTTCAGTGGCTGGTCCCGAAGGACTTTCTTACGGCACAGAAGCTACAGCAGGATCCCTTCGGACAACAGCCAGGGTGAGACGAAACCGAGCGGGTCGAACAAACTAGAGACAGCGGATAGTATTCCTCCACCGGTTACTGGCAGCTCGGGAAACGCTTACCTCGAAAACAAAGTCGTCCGTTTCCGCGTCCCATTGTATTCCTAAAGCGCTTTCGAGAGGGAGTGGAGAGCCGTCCAAATCTGTTACCCTTTCGGCCCTCTCGTGGTACGGAATGACTTCAAGCACTTCTGAAGCGTTTGACATCCATTTTGTGAGATGAAAGCAGCCCTCTTCTAGCAATCTTGTTAGGCCCCTGAACTGCGATAGGGTCGAGTCTACATCATTGAAAGACCCAAGACAGTAGTTGATGTAAACGTTTCTGCTGGCGCTTTCCTTTGCCGAACGGTGGACCAAGTCTCCGTGTTTGTTCGCTGATTCTCGAAGAGAGCAACTCGCGCAAAACGGCGATCATATCGCTCTGAAGAGGTGGACAGTCATCCCGTAATTTATCACTGCTTTGTCCCGGTTGTTCTCTTCCCACCACAGGAATCGCAAAGTATCTCGCTCTTCTACCGGTGCTTCCACCTGGGGAAACATTTCCCTGATTTCGGCAGACAAGACCACTCTGCCCACTGTGAAAAGGCACAAAACTTCGATTAATGGCTTGGTCCAGTCAGGTCCTCGTAGTAGGCGATCATTTGATGACTTGCTCTGGAACTTGGCTGCACAGTCAAAAACCACCCGCAGCTTTTCGGGTCTCTTGGGGTTGATAGCCGAGTGGTGAGGTAGATGCCAGACACCCTTCCGGTAGTCGGTGGTAGCAGGTGTTACGAACGTTTGAGCAATGCGTAGCCAAGTTCGCAACGGATCCCGAAATCAGAAGGCGATTATCCGTGATAATTCTACGATACTAGATTATTAAAATAAACAATGACATAAACAATATACAAACCTCAATAATACGATCACAAAGACTCAACAACGAGAAACCGAATGGCAGCGTGTGAGCAGACAGCACGTGCGTCACGCAGGTCCTGAGCAAGGATGTGCCAAAATAGCGCTCTGGGCGCGAACAAACAACAATTGGTCCAGAAAAACAACCAGTTCGTAAAGACAAGTCAATAGTGTATGGAAATGAGTGATGTTGGGAAAAAACACTGAATCGCGAGGGGAAAAGGGGGATTTTCCACGACCGGCTGTTACACCGCCCACCAAAATCTTCCTGGATCCTTAGCAAAGTCAAAGGTTCGGTATAAAGGTACTGATTCTTCCTACCTGCCTAGGCCCTGCTGTCAGTGCGCGCGTCTAATGCTCGTCGTCAACGTTCTACCACTGGTCGCACCTAATCCACTGGATACATAGACGTGAGGCTAGTCTACATTTTCCACAAGACCAAATGACCGATGGCGGGCGTGAATGGTCACATAGACGTTGTCCTCGTAAAGGGCCGTCCGGTCCTGGATGTACGTGCTTGAGTGTGTGTGTGTGCGTGTGCGTGTGTGTGTGTGTGCCGGGGTTACAATGAAATCACAGGTATGACTACACATCAAAGGAGGACTTTCTGCAATGTCAACAAAAGACCGCGTGGCAAGAAAACGAGTAAATGTAGCATGTATGTGTGACCTGAGCTCCGCTACTTCCACATATGCAAGGGGCATTCGGTAGCGTCAACATAAGGCAAACAAAGAACACTGTCACATGTTTGATGGATTTACGGGATGTAGAGTGCGTCGTGCATGCGTGTATGTATCGGGACGTATAATGGGATCGCACTCATCACCACATATCGGAAAGAACCTTCTGTAATGTTAACGAAAGGACCGCGAGCACCTTAACGTGTTTGACGGAGATTGTGTGGTATTTATGGTGTTTCTTTATCCACCTCGATTACTGGCGTGAAAAAGGTTTACTAGGCCTCAGGGTTATCAGCTTCTCCGTCTTCGCTCTCGAGTAGGTTAATACTGCGTATGTCACGAATGAGCACTCCGTTAGCTGTCTTCAACTTCACCGTTCTTATCATTCCGTCAGTGCTTTTGATGGTTTCCGTAACTACTCCCAAAGACCAAGCGCTGAAATGTGCGCGTTCGTCGGCGATCATAACCACGTCCCCAACTTTGAATGGTCTTGTTTTGGCCAGCCACTTCTGTCGAGTCTGCAAAGCCGGTAGGTACTCCCGTAGCCATCGCCTCCAGAAGACCTTGGCCAGATAGTTCGTCTGCTTCCACCCGTGGAGGTAGCTCCCACGAAGGTTTACCGGCCCTTGGAAACCCTCGTTCGACCTTAGCGTCAATAAGTCGTTCGGGGTGAGCGCCAGGTGGGTGGGGTCGCCGTTCATTACTGGAACCAGGGGGCGGTTGTTCAGGATTCGCTCCACCTCAGTCATGACGGTGTTCAGCGTCTCGTCGTCGGGCGGCTGCTGCTCCATGATTGACAGCAATATCCGTCTGGCGGACCGGATCATGCGTTCCCATATGCCGCCTCGGTGACTGGCCTGTGGGGGGTTGAAATGCCATCGTATGCCGTAGGCCACGGTTCGATTCTGCAGTTCGTCCCTGTTTATGTTCTTGTGCCAACGCTGCAGTTCCCGTTGAGCGCCCACAAAGTTCGATCCATTATCTGAGTATATATCGGCCGGTACGCCTCGTCGGTTGATAAATCTTTGCAAGGCCCGTAGAAGCGAATCGGTCGTCATCGAATGCGCGACTTCTAGGTGTACCGCACGTGATTTCATGCACGTCGTGATACATCCGTATCGCTTTTCTAATCTTTTCCCGCACTTGATCCACAAGGGCCCGAAATAATCCAACCCGGTGTCACTGAACGGCCACCAGCCCGTAGTCACCCTGCATTCTGGTAGTGGGGCCATGAGTTGTTTGCCTGCTGTGGCATTGCGTCTCCTGCATTGCACACACCGTCGGATTACGCGTTTTACAGTCTCTCGTCCTCTCAACAACCAAAGACGCTTTCGGATGACGCTCGTCACGTGACTTTCCCCGGCATGTCCCTCCATGGCGTGGACGTGTTGAATCATTAGCTCTACTACAGGTTGTCTCGCAGGCAGCAGTATAGGATACTTTGTGTCGAAGTTCAGGTGGGCGTTGGTCAGCCTACCATCCACCCGCATCAGTCCGTTGATGAGTTTGGGGTTTAAACGCTTCAGCTCGCCTCTTGGAAATGGCATGTCTTCATTGGTCGGCCCCCTTCTTCCGCCCTCTTGAGTTCTTGGGCGAAAGCCTCGTGTTGTATCATTCTGAAAATATTTTACTCTGCCGCTTGTAGCTCATCGGGACCTATCGGGCCGACCGGTATCCGACCTGAGGGCCGTAGCCCTTTCATGACTAGTAAATTTCTCTTGAACCTGGTTAACCAAACTAGCGAACGAAGCGTCTTCATCCAGGAAGAAAACCTGACCAGTCGCGATAGAATGGACGACGCTTCGACGACGTTGGTTGCTATCACTACGCCTTTGATCTCCAGTTCTACTTCCGTAGGGGGTTTTAATTCGAACACGGGCCAGTCCTGTTTGGGCAATTGCAGGAAGTTTGGCCCTCTCGTCCACGTGTCCAGTTGCCTGAAGTTGTTCGCACCTCGGGAGCACAGGTCGGCCGGATTATCGCCAGACCTGACATGACTCCACTGGTGCGTGGCTGATTCATCGTGGATAATCGTGAGCCGGTTAGCAACGAAAGTACTAAACCGGCTCCGTACGTTGTTAATGTAGTAAAGTACTATCGTTGAATCCATCCAGAAGCTCACCGACCAAATGTAGAGATCGAAACATCTCTTCACAGCTTGCACCACCCTGACTGCCAACACGGCTGCGCTGAGTTCAAGGCGTGGGATTGAGACCGACTTCAGTGGGGCAACGCGGGCTTTGGCGAACAGGATCCTCGTGGTATATTGTCCATCTCCTGCGCACCATCGTCCGTACACCACAGCTCCATAACCGACTTCGGATGCATCGGAAAAGGCACGTAGTTCTCCAGTCCGTGTCGTATGGCCAGGGGTCAAACATCGTGGGATTCTTATGTCCCCTAATTTCTTCAAGGTGTTCAAAAATTCTTCCCAGTCCAGCTGGTCCCCTTGGTCCAGTGCCTGGTCCCAATCAACTTTCTTACGGCACAGCCGCTGCAGCAAGATCTTTCCGGGTAGCAGCCATGGTGAGACGAAACCGAGCGGGTCGAACAAACTTGAGACGGCAGATAGTATGCCACGACGGGTTATTGGCAGCTCGGGAACGTTCAGTTCGAAAACAAAATCGTCCGTTTCCGCGTCCCATTGTATCCCTAAAGTGCGCTCGATAGGAAGTGGAGAGCCGTCCAAATCTCTTACCCTTTCGGCCTTTTCGTGATACGGGATGACCTCCAGCACTTCTGAAGCGTTCGACATCCATTTAGTTAGATGGAAACCGCCCTCTTCCAGCAATCTCGTCAGACCCCTGAACTGCTCTAGAGCTGATTCCACATTATCGAATGACCCAAGGTAGTCGTCGACGTAGAAGTTCCTGCTGACGCTTTCTACCACCGTCCGATGTACTAGATCGCCATGTTTGTTCGCTGATTCTCGGAGGGCGTAGTTTGCACAAAATGGTGACGATATGGCTCCGAAGGGGTGGACGGTCATCCTATAATTCACCACTGCGTTGTCCCGGTCGCTCCCTTCCCACCACAGGAAACGCAAAGCATCTCGTTCTCCTACCGGAATCTTCACCTGATGGAACATTTCCCTAATGTCAGCAGACAAAGCCACTTTACCCACTCTGAAACGGCACAAAACATCGATCAGTGGAGTGGTCCAGTCAGGCCCCTGTAGTAGGCGATCGTTTAACGACTTGCCCTGGAACTTGGCCGCACAGTCGAAAACCACCCGCAGTTTATTGGGTTTCTTGGGGTTGATAACCGGATGGTGAGGCATATACCAGATGCCCCTTTTGCTGTCGGTGTTAACAGGCACCTTTTCAACGTAACCGAGGGCCTCGTTTCGCTTCATCAAATCCGCGTATCGTTCCCACAGATTCTGGTCTCGAATGAAGCGTTCTTTTAGTCGTAGTAATCGTTGGAGAACATAATTTCTGTTGTCAGTCCACGGGTCGACCGGTGTGCGCCATGGGAGGGGAACCTCGAACTGATTTTGGGGCCTCTAGTGCCTTGCCGCACCGTTTGTAGAGCGAAGTGATCCTCTTGAGACAACGTCGGTCTTTCGTCTCCAATGTCATGAAACTCCTTTTCATACAGCCGTTGCAGATGATACTCTATGCGGTCCGTTTCGGCGGATAAGTAATTCACGGAACCGCGTACCCCTACTGGACCGTATAACATCCAGCCCAGAGCCGTGCGTACGGCATAAGGTGCCTGGCGGTCGCCCACTCTTTGGTCAAGCACCCAATGCGCCTCTGGCACGTCGCATCCGATGAGGAGATCCACCTCATCATCTTCCCAGTCTACAACGGTTACGTCCTGCAGGTGGGGCCACCTAGCCAAGATTGCGTTCAGCGACCTCGGTGCTCGCATGGGAAGATCAGCCAACGTGAATGCCTCCGTTGGTTCAATTTCCTCGTTAGTGTCTAGAGAGATGAGTTGCAGCCTTAATCTACCGGCAGTCATTACCTGTGTTCCGCCCACCGTGCTCACTGCTAACGAAGTCGCACCTTTAGCCAGTTGGTGTTTGTCAGCAAACCGCTCTTTCACTAAAGTGGTGTCGGATCCACTATCAACGAAAGCCAACGCCTTGACTATCCCAGTCGGAGTCACTACTCCCACGGCCACTACGCCTAAACGTACCGGTTTACTGGCAGATTGTGAAGTTGAACAAATCACGCTGGGCTTGGCAATCGCCTCGGATATGGTTATTCTCGCCTGATGCAGCAGCCGATGGTGTCTGCCCGTGCAGCCCTCGTAACCACATCGATTCCTTGTTCTACAGGCTGCTGCCCGGTGCGTGATGTTGAGACAGATGAAACATGCTCCTGCCATCCTCGCCATTCCCCACCGTTCGTCTATTGTGGCGTTGCCGAACTTGGGGCATTCTGGTAGGCCATGGCTAGTACCACAGGATCTGCAATTTGGTTTCGCCGTAGCATCTCGTGAAATGACGTGTATGTTGGTCCAAGGCTGGTACTTTGGATATTCCCGTACAGGGGTTTGGGCTTGGCTAGTACCGGGCTTGTTTGCTCGGTTGCTGTCCCGGATGAGTCGGCCAAATCTGCTGTCAGCTATCTTCGTTTGCCTGTCTAAGTATTCAGTCAGGTCTCCGAAGTTGGCTTCTCTGTCGCCTCGGCTTATCCGTTCAGCTTCTTCCGCCCACCGACCCTGTAGTTCGGGAGAGAGGTGACGGACTATGCCTTCCAAAGTGTGCATGGCGTCTAGGTCAGCCCTGTAACCTAAATGGTCGAGGGCTATTGAACAGTTCTGCATCTTGATCACCAGGTCGGCCATGGTGTAGACGTCGCCCTTGGTTCTCTTTGCCTCTGCCATCACGCCCTCTATTAGGTTACGGGCTACTTTGAAAGGTTGGCCAAACAAGTCCCTCAGAATCTTTCTTGCCCTTGTGTAGCCTTGTTCTGGATCGAGCATGGTGCACCCGTCGATAGCTTCTCGCGCTCGGCCTCGGCAGTAGTGAGTAAGGTAAAGAAGCCTTTGCCCAGGGTCGGTTACCTTATTTTCAACGAACGTCTCGAACTGTTTGACAAACTTACAGTATTGCTCAGCTCGCCCGTCGAAAACCGTTAACTCCACTCTAGGCAGATCGATCGATGGTGGTTTGTATTCGGCGACCGGCGTGGGGTTCCCTACCTTATTGCACTCTAACCTATCGGAAGTGTCGAAGTCACTGGTCTCATGCTCTCGCTGTTTCTGTGTACACTTCTCTGCTTCATGCGCCTGTAGTCTAGCCGAAAGTAACTGTTGCTCTAGTTCTAGTATTCTCAGCTTATATAAATCGACGTCCTTACGATCAATATTGCTTTCAATAACACATGAGCTAGCACTGACAGGACTAGGCGATCTAGCATTAACTAAAGAATCATATGTACCCAAAACCTCCCCAGAGACTTGCCGTATTACTTCCTGTCCGGATTCGACTGCCTTTGATCCTTTTCTTGGCATTTTGCGTGATTTTTCCTCGTTCCAAATAGATCTATTGAGTATTGTTACGAACGTTTGAGCAATGCGTAGCCAAATTCGCAACGGATCCCGAAATCAGAAGGCGATTATCCGTGATAATTCTACGATACTAGATTATTAAAATAAACAATGACATAAACAATATACAAACCTCAATAATACGATCACAAAGACTCAACAACGAGAAACCGAATGGCAGCGTGTGAGCAGACAGCACGTGCGTCACGCAGGTCCTGAGCAAGGATGTGCCAAAATAGCGCTCTGGGCGCGAACAAACAACAATTGGTCCAGAAAAACAACCAGTTCGTAAAGACAAGTCAATAGTGTATGGAAATGAGTGATGTTGGGAAAAAACACTGAATCGCGAGGGAAAAAGGGGGATTTTCCACGACCGGCTGTTACAGCAGGCACCCTTTAAACGTAGCCGAGGGCTACTTTTCGCTTCACTACTTCTGCGTATCATTCCCGCTGATCCTTGTCTCGAACGAAGCGTTATTTTAGTCGAAGTAGTCTATGCAGAGCAAAGTTTCTGTTATCAACCCAAGGGTCACCTAGAGTGCGCCATGGGAGGGGAACCTCGAACTGTTTTTAAAGGCCCCTAGTTCCTCGCAGCACTGTTTGCAGGGCGAAATGATCCTCTTGCGACAGCGATAGTCCTTCGTCTCCCATGTCGCGAAACTCCTTTTCATACAGCAGCTGCAACTGATGCTCTGTGTGGTCCGTTTCAGCTGACACGTAATTTACGGAACCACGTCCAACTACCGGACCATGCAACATTAATCCCAGAGCTGTGCGTACGGCATAAGGTGCCTGGCGGTTGCTCACTCTCTGGTCAAGTACCCAATGGGCCTCTGGCACGTCGCCGCAGATGAACAGGCCCAACTCGTCGTCTTCCCAATCCACGACGGTTACATCCTGCAGGTGGGGCCACCCAGTCAAGATTGCGTTCACCAAACTTGGTGCTCGCATGGGGAGATCAGCTAGTGCAAAATGCCTCTGTTGACTCGATTTGCTCGTTAGTGTCTAGAGAGATGAGCTGTAACCTCAACCGGCCGGCAGTCATTACTTGTGTTCCTCCCACCGTGCTCACTGCTAACGACGTCGCGCTTTTAGCGGGCCGGTGTTTGTCGGCAGACCTTTAATTCACCAGGATAGTGTCCCATCCACTGTCAACGGAAGCCAACGCTTTGATCATTAAAGTTGGGATCATCACCTCCACGGCAACTACTCCTAAAAGTACTGGTTTACTGGCAGACCGCGACGTTGAACAAATCACACTGAGCTTGGTGCTCGCCTCTGGTACAGTTTCTCTCGCCTGGTGTAACAATCGATGGTGTCTGCCCGTGCAGCCCTCGTAACCACACCGGTTTCTTGTCCTACAAGCTGCCGTCCGGTGCATGGTGTTGGGACAAATAAAACAGGCTCCTGCCATCCTCGCCGTTCCCAATCGTTCGTCCCTTGCGGCGTTGACGAACTTTGGGCATTCTGGTAGTCCATGGCTAGTACCACAGGATCTGCAATTGGGTTACGCTGTAGCATCTCGTGAAATGGTGTGCGCATTGGTCCAAGGTTGATATTTCGGCTGTTCCCGGGCAGTGGTTTTAGCCTGGCCAGTACTGGGCTTGTTTGCTAAGTTGCTGTCCCGGATAAGTCGGCCAAGTCTGCTGTCGGCTACTTTGGTTTGCCTGTCCAAGTATTCGGTCAAGTCCTCGAAGTTAGCCTCCCGGTCGCCTCGGTTCATACGTTCCGTCCCTTCCGCCCACCGACCCTGTAGTTCGAGAGAGGGGCGACGGACTATGCCTCCCAAAGTGAGCATTGCATCTAAGTCAGCCCTGTAACCCAAATGGTCGAGGGCTATTGAACAGTTCTGTATTTTGGTCACCGGGTCAGCCACTGTATAGACATCGCCCCTGGTTCTTTTTGCCTCTACCATCACGCCCTCTATTAGGTTACGGGCTACGTTGAGCGGCTGGCCGAACAGGTCCCTCAAGATCTTCCTTGCTCGTGTGTAGTCTTGTGCCGGGTCCAGCATTGTACACCCATCGATAGTTTCTCTTGCTCGGCTTCGACAGTAATGAGTCGGATAGAGGAGCCCTTGCCCAGGGTCGGTTATCTTGTTTTCGACGAAAGTTTAGAACTGCTTGACGAACTTGCAGTAGTGTTCAGGTCGTCCGTCGAAATCTTTCGGTTCTTCTCTTGGCATATCGGTAGTTGGTGGCGTTGGTGTCTTATATTCGACGACCGGCGCAGGGTTTCCTGTTTTTATCTGTCCTGATCTGTCGGATAGGTCGTAGTCGTTGACCTTCTGCTCAAGCTCATTCTGTCTATACTTCTTTTCTGCCTCCTAGGTTTGTTGCCTAGCTGATAACATTTGCTGTTCTAGGTCTAATATCCTCAGCCTAAATAGATCAACATTCCTACAATCCATTTTACCCTCAGTAATACATGAGCTAGCACTGACAGGACTAGGTGAGCTAGCATTACCTAAAGAATCAAAAGGACTCAAAAACTCCCCAGTGACTTGCGGTATTACTTCCTGTCCAGAGTCCAATTGTTTCGATCTTTTTCTTGGCATGTTGCTTACTTTCTCCTTTCAAGTTGATCGATTGAGTAGTTCAAGACACATTTGAGCAATGCGTAGCAGAATTCGCAACGGATCCGGAAATCAGAACGCGATTAGCCATGAAATTCTACGACACTAGGTTATCAAACGCACGATGAAACAAAACGGATAGAAACCCCAATTATGCAATTACAAAGATTCGAAAACCAGAACCGGATTGCGACTTACGAGAAAGGAGCACGTGCGTCACGCAGATCCAGAATAGGACATAACAGAGTGGCGCTCTGGGAGCAAACAAAAAGTCGTTAGTTCACGAAAACACACAGTATATGAAAAAGCCAATAATGTAAATGAATAAGTGATGTTAAGGAAATATGGATTTACAGTGTTCCTGGGGGGATCTTCCACTACCGGTCGTTACACTCACACTATGTAGGGTCAAGCTACTCTGTGGAGGTGATAAGCGCTTTTCACACCGTTTATAATGTCCGGAGAAAGCAATCAAGACTGATCAATCGTCACGTCTTGGCAACAGCTGAAGCTGTCAGCTTTATTCCATTTAGTTCGATAGGCCCAGATAAGATCCACCTCCGAATCCTTAAGGAACCTTCCGTTTTGTTAGCAGACGTCAAGTAGCACTCTTCCAGCGAAGCTTACACTCGGGTGCTTTTCCAGCCTCATGGAATGGAGTGACAACCTGTCTTATCTCCAAAAAGGGGGGCTGCATATAACCACGGATCTACGGACCTATTAGCCTCCCCAGCAAGATCTTCGAACCCCTCCTACAAAGTGCTATAACGAAACACCTGCGAAAGAATGGACTGAACTCCCTGGCCCAGCATGGCTTCCTGCAGGGATGGTCGTGCAGTGTCAACGTGCTTTGCGTCATGGACAGTCTCACTCGGGCCTACGAAGAAGGCATGATTCCTCAACCAATCTTTATCGATTTCGCAAATGCTTTTGGCAGGGTACCGCATGTTCCTCCTACGCATAAACCGGAATCCTACGGGATTTCCGGCGGCACACCTTCTCTTCTTTGTAGCTATCTCTCTACTCCTTCATTCAGGGTCAGAACTGGTCCCTGCCACTCGGAAGCACCCTCAGTCCACTCTGCAGCCCTCCAAGGAACTGATCCAGGTCTCCTATCGTTTCTACTTCATGAAAATGACCTACCAAGCAGCAAGTCAACGAACGATGGCACGTACGCTGACGATGTTAAGATCCGAGGCCACAATACTACAGAATTGCAGCCGGCGATAGACCAAGCCAACTAATGGTCTGCCGACTGGAGCCTACCAATCAATGAAGAAGAATGGGCCAGCATGTCATTTGTTAATTCCTTGGCTCAACTCTTCCGGACAAATGATGCCATACCAATCCGGGATGTGGGACAGCACAAAGTCACGGGATTCTGGTTAAACAAGTCGCTTTCTTTCTCCTACCACCATCAACCAGCGAACAGATCCGCCTTCCACTTTCTCAACACGATTTTTTCCTTCGATTGTGAATGAAGGCTTTTGGATCATCTGGGGGGCCTACTTTCGACCCCTCCTAGAATACGACAGTCAGGTAGTGCATCCCAGTCTGGTAGAGGAACAAGAAATCTTGGAATGTGTACATAAGAAAGCCACGAAATCAGTTCGCGGGTTTTCGCGAACCCCATATCCTCGACACCTGACCGGCCCGAAACTGCACCTTTCAGACACCCGCAGAATTAGAGATCTCTTATTAATGTAAGACCTTTTCACTACGGGGCCCGCAGGTTACTTCTTCACGCGCTAGAGTCTGGGAACCTTCAGGCCTCACGCTAAGAAAGTATACAGGCCTCACCCTCGTACAGACAACCGCAAGAAGTTTTTTGCTCTTGGAATAGTCTTGCTTTCGGATAACTTGCCGCAGGTTAATGAAGCCCCGAACAAAGAAAAGTTTAAAAAGTGGTTGGACAAGTTCCTAGGGCTAACTTCTCCTTGAACCTTCACGACATTTCAACCCACGTCTGCTGCCTTTCGAGTTTTCCTCAACCGGCTTTCCCCCTCCCCAAATACTTATATATTTAAAGATTTAAAACTCGAAAAATATCAATAAAGGAAAAAACAGAAAAACTCTCTGTTACATTTCCATCTGCCTTGATGTATAGATGCTGCGCTTTCGTTGCGATGTTTTATCGTAAGCTTCCATGCTTGCTTCTCAGCGCAATACTCATATCACTTTACCGGTCACTCTACACCACTACCGGTGCAACCATCTGCAGTGCATGTCCTTGGTAGTTGTCCCGTGTTGTCCGGCTCCCTTGATTACTGGGGACCGACCACGGCAGACAAGAGTACACCCCAGAAACCGAGAAAATTCGATCCCGTTTACTACTTAGAATTCGGTTATCGCGGAACCCTTACGTAGTGCCAACTAAACCTTGCCATACTACCCTTGCCAGCAGGGAGACTGACAGTGAGGTACTGTGGCTAATGGCTGTGATCTTAAAAGTTGTTGAAGAGAGAGGGGATCGAGGGTCTAACCTGAGCCCTCCCTGATTGTAGCCAGGTACTGGGGAACAGTCGTGCCCTCTAACTGTTAAACACTGGTGGATCCAAGGATCTCCCCAGTAAAAGAATCTGGACATCCAGGAGTCCCGCCGTTAAGACCTGGAACCGAACTGAATTGAAGACCCGACCTGTCGCAACACAGCAGTAACCCTTCCTCAGGAGTTTGCAATGCGGGGAAAAGGACCTTTATGGGCTCAATCAGCAAGTCACGTGAATTGACGCGACTTGATTTCGGACCACCTGGTAGTCGAAGCACCGCAGGAACATTGCTGCCCTCGAGTGCAAGAACCTGTAGGTAGACTGGCCGAAGCCGCGAGCCTTGTAACCCGGCTCGACCGGCCAGGGCGCTGGTGAGAAACCAACAAGTTCAGCAAAGTGCAATACTGGGCCGTCAGGCCTTGACCTCGACAGTAGTAAAGAAGCCGCGTGCGGAGTCGCAAATAGCTGTAATTGAAGACGCGCTGGAAGACGGAAATTGGCAGTACTGTCCGAAGGTGGATGACAGGGCTACCCCTGCCGGTCTGGATGTTATGGCAACTCCCATAGATATAGACTGGGAGTCGTCGGAAGTTCGGAATCGTCAGCCGGCCGTTTGTACACCAGTGGGAACGACCGATACAAAATCTTTTCATCATCTCAGGCTTTGCCCCTGAGAAACAGACAAGAGTGAATGATAAGAAGAACCCAAATGACGGAGCAAACGCGGTGGTGTTATACTCTAAAGCATGTAGTATAAGAAACAAATGGGCGGAACTCGCCAAAACCGCTGACGAGCAGAAAGCTTCAATAGCTGCCTTTACGAAAGGGTGGGTTCCTGAAAAAGACCATGTGCCAGGCCTAATAAGTAACGGTTTTGCAGTCTATAGGCAAGATAGAGAACATGACCGCCGTGGGTCCATAACTTATTACCGTGAAAAATCAACACAACCCTATAATAGGAAATCTAGACCTTTACCTGCCACAAATCACCCCTTGTGAGCCCATCTATAAAATACTCAGCGATTGTTTGCTGAATCAACCCTTTTGGTTATCGTTTCCTACTTGGCTAAAACTCTAACCCCCCTTCGTCCAAACAGTGAAACCACCTGGTCAACCCTATTTGCAAACACCCTAGGTGACTTCCTGTAGAATTTCATCTCCGTTCCGTACCTAGGCTCTTTGCAGTCGCTAAATTTTCAATAAAACTAGTTGGTTATCCGAAGCCTGCAGACACAATGCGCAATCCCAAAAGAAACAGACCGGCCGGTAAGATTTTGCCACGCATAGCCGTACGTCTCCCAATCACTACGCCATGCTCCGTCTCATTAACGAACATCCATGATGACGCAAATAGTAAGATTGACAGCCTCTTACAACACGTTAGCTCACTCGAATCGCGGATTGAAGATCTTGACAGAGCCAACAGAATTCTGACACCACTGGCTCAAATCCTCGAGCCCTTTATGGTAACTACGGACTGTAACTTAGTTGCCACGTGTAACTTCATTGACAGCATATCTGCAGAGGTTTCAAAACGAATACGAAACTCGAATCACACCATTGTATTTAACATTCCCGATAGGGCCCCACTCAACATGGTCAGCAGTACCTTACTGAAGGCCGCTAACATGGAACGTGTGATATGCCGTAGCAGCAGACTACGCAAACAAACACAACGACACCAATGCCCTCTACTTTTCCAATTTCCGGACTCACTGACGGCCAGTGAGTTCATTCATAAACAAACAATTATTGCTATTAATTCGCCATACAAGAACATTCGAATAGCACCTGACAAAACGCCACTACAAAGAGAAGTGCTGAGAAAGTCGAACTCCCGCAAACATCCAAGGCAGGAATCTGCACAAAAGACACCTAACCCCGTCATTCCCCTAACCTACTCTATGAAACCAGCGTCTACCAGGCAACGACTGTCTGATGTAGACCTTGACGCAACGCCTGGGCCTTCCCCAAATCCACCAGTCTCCAAGCGCCCTAGGCTCGTCAATAGTGTCGCAGATGCCTGGGACTCGAATCCACCAAGTCCTGCCAGACAGCTTAGCTCTGTGCATTAGAAGCAGCTACCTAACTCCCGTAGCCTCCCTGACCTAACAACTTTGCATCACTCTCCCAAGGCGACACAAATCAAAGTGTGGTCGTTCTTGTCTACACCACATAGCCACGACTTAAACCCATCCGCGCGCCCGCACCATACCATTTCCAGGTCATTTTCGTTCGAATCAAACCTGTCAGAATTCAGGGCATACACCCGTAAGCAAGCTGCCAAGAAGTAGCGTACCTAAGGACACAACCTCACCGTTGCAATCTAACTTACCACCAATGGGCCGAAAGTTGGTAACGATCTACACTCAGCCCCCAATGCAGAGTGCCAATAGCAACGGTAACACATGGCCGCAAATCCAGAATTCGGCAACCCACACTCCGTCCCTACTGAAGGCCTCAACATTTAGTTCATTAGGCAACGACCGCCTTATATCACCAGGCTGCACCCCTAACGTCATGCAAAGATTAGAAGCGAACAGACACCCTTGTGAGATGTCACTAATGCCGGGACCTACAGTTTCTGTTCCCAAAATAGATTGTTTCTCAAACCATTATTCCTACCAGCGAAATCCTCGCTCTACGCGCATTTATACGGACAATGCTCGCAAAGCACTTCACAGCTATTATTCAAAGCTGCATCTGCCTAGCTCTTCATTTCCTAACTTTTCCGTGCCGCCACCGTTTATCCCGCTAGTTCCTTTACCATACCAAAATTTTCGTTTTGCTCCACCACAGGCGTTTTACGCGCAGGATACATCCACAAACCCCCTTCGAGTAAATTTTCCCCACCCTGTGGCATACAATCCCACAATATTTCGTCTCTTCTAGCCCTGACGAACCACTTTTCAATACCGACACCTTATCAGTCGTTCATACCTTCGGCAGCACACCGAACTCCGAAGGCCAACTACCCAACACTGCGTATTACCAATACCTCCTTCGTTGATGACCTCTATATAACCCCCCTACCAACCGCCGATTCCTATCCTACCTCACCCGGGCAAGTCGCATCGATGGGCGGCGAAGCCACCCCAAACTCTTTTAGTCCCTACCCTCTGAGGCCTGCTCTTACCACACAACAACCAATACCAAGGTTGTCATGTGGGCAAGCCAATACCTTCCATAACCACGTGTTCTATCACTGCACTGGGGCATTGAACGATCCCAACGAATCAGGACAAGTGGCAGGACTACTTCGTCTAAGGTCTTCTCTTTCACCCCGTAATAACCCTAAATTAATTACTTCCGGTTCGTCCGCGGCTAATTCTTCCGAAGCCTTCGGGGAGGCATCCAATGCTCACTTTTCCTCCTCTTCGGTAATAGCTCCAACTCACGCCCCTCACCGTGCACTTCCTCCGACCAACAACTCCCATACGTTACCTAACCCTGACACTCACTTCCACATGAGTGGGTTGTCATTCATCTTATTTAACTCGCGATCCATCTTAAATAAGCTTCATCACTTAAAAAATTATGTCATAACCTCCAGTCCTGACATCATCTTTATTACTGAAACCTGGCTCACCGAACACACCAGCACAAGCGAAATTATGCTTGAAGGGTACAAGGTTTTTAGGGTAAATAGGATCGACAGACGCGGAGGTGGGTGCCTTGTGTACGTACAGCACGCCCTTTCAGTAGTCCCCATCAGACATGCCACACTCGACTCAATTCCGGATTCTCTATGGCTCATAATTCGGTTCTCAACTGTAGTCATGCACATTGGCTGTATCTATCGCCCGCCCTCATCTACCATTGCAGACTTAACTTCTTTAATTGAAGCCTTTGATTACCTTTCACTACTACCTTCGGCAGCGAAAATCATAGCCGGTGATTTTAACTGGCCTAAAATATCATGGAGAAACCTCACGGCACCTTCCAACTTAATAGACTTTGTGTCCCATACTAACATTGGGGGCTGGGTGCAACACGTTAAAACCCCTACTAGAAACGCCAACATACTAGATCTTATATTCACCCACAGCGTTTCCCACTTTTCGGTTTCCGTTCTGAATAAATTTCCTGGTAGCGACCATAAGATAGTGGCCGGTAACCTCTCCTTCAATCCTTATCCACCAGAATATCTGACCCCAGTCAACAATCCCGTCCGTTTAAATTGGAACCCTCTGCCCAATCTCATCCATAATCAAGATTGGAGCAGTTTTTTTCTAACGGCTGACCCCCAACAAGCGGCTGATCACTTTTACTTTAACATGGGAAACTGCCTCCAGAATCTTAGCCCAATATCCCAAAACTCCTCCCTTAGGAAGTCCAAGCTTGCATCCCTCCAACAAAAGTACCTTAAGATGCAAAGACTTTACCTCCAAAACCACGAATTCTCTCTTTTCATAAGGCTAACGCGTCTTACTGATATTATCCGGGACCTAAAGGAAAAACAGCTTCGCAACGAAGAATCCAAAGCCCTAAGGCATCCCAACAAAGCACTGAAACTCTCACTCCTACACAAATCTAGGAATTCGGCAACGGATACTATGATCCAATATGTCGTGTTACCGAATAAAATTTCGGCCACCTCCCCTTCTGATATCGCTGAGGCCTTCAACCATTACTTCGCCAATTCCATGGCCCTGGCCTCAGACACAGCACCCCCAAATCCTCTGGCTATTACCAGCTCTTCCTTATCTACCCTAACCTTTGAAGTAAACGTTATTTCCAGGCTCATCTCACGTTATAAAGCATCTGCGCGTCCTGGACCAGACGGGTTGCCCCCAGCTGCAATCATTAACGGTGGATCGGACCTTCCACTTTTACCACTGGACCTATTCACCTTGTCACTGAAATTTAGTTTGGTACCGTCGAACTGGAAGCGTTCAGTCATCATCCCACGACATAAAAAAGGACCTGTCCACGAACTTTCTAATTACCGCCCCATCAACCATACCCCTGTCATTTCCAGAATAATGGAAACGATTATCAAAGATGGCATTACCACCCATCTTCTCGCATCTAACCTTCTTAGCGATAGGCAGCACGGGTTCCTCAAATCGCGATCATGCACCACATGTCAGTTTGACTTCCTCAACCTAGTCACAAAGGCTGTTGATAGCCGGCAGGCATTAGTAATTGTCTACCTAGATCTATCGGAGGCCTTCGACCATGTTCCACACCTTCATCTTATCTCCAAATTGCGTTCATTCGGCATTGCTGACCCGCTGCATTCTTGGCTAAAATCTTATCTCGCTCATCGTTCGCAAGTGGTCCTCACCAATTGACATACTTCTAACCCGAAACCTGTTACAAGTGGCGTTATACAGAGAAGCGTACTGGGTCCTCTCCTATTTCTGATGTACATTAATGACGCATTGGATCCAGTACACCACGGCACGCCATTCTTGTTTGCAGACGATATAAAAATAGTTTACTCTTTCAATTTCAATGATGCTACCCATACTCTTTGCAACATTTCCGCTGACCTCGCAGCACTTGACCGCTGGTGCCACACCTGGAGGATGAGCTTTTCCACTGATAAGTGCGAGGTCCTAACCTACAAGTTCCAATTGCCCCCTGGATCCTTAACTCTTGGTGAGTCCCCAATAGCCAGTCGACATACTATCCGCGATTTGGGCCTCAACTATTCCTGCTCCCTCAACTTTTCTGAGCACGCCGCCATCCAAGCGGCCAAGGCTAGAAGAAGTGTGGCCCTTCTCTTCCGCTAATTTCGTTTCCGGGACAGCATCATCAGCATCTACAAATCACACATCAGGCCTTTGCTCGAATGCTGCCCAATAATATTTTCTAACATGACGAAATTCGACAGAGTTGCGATTGAAAGCATACAAAGGCGTTTCACCAAACAACTACTCGGTTGGTACACGTCTTCAAGCTATAGAGAACGATGCCAAAATCTGAATCTTGACCCAATCTGGCTCCGCCGCTTAAGACTAAACTTAGTCTTTTTGTATAACCTGCTCCAAAACCGGTCTTTTTCCTTTGACCCAGTAAGCTTCTCCCGTGAAACCCCCTACTCACTTCGGCACAGGCCTTTTACTGTCCCTTCTAGTATAGCTAAGTCGGCCATACGGTCACGTTTCTTCCTTCTTGTCTACTCTAAAGTCTGGAACAAGTTGCCCATCACCATTCGAGCTTCACAAACCAAGTCCCAATTTCTGTCGGCACTCATCCCATATCTCAGCGTCACCCGTGCACTACAGTTATCTAATATATGCTTGGCAGAAGAAATAGCTTACGAGAGGGGCCTCGACTTCTAAGAGTAACCGCTTCTCCGACCCTGCTCCCTTCAATTAAGGACACAATCAACGATAGACAGTTTCATCTGTCTGACTGAGTTCTCAACGTTAGACTACCTATGGCCATTTCCTCAATGAACCGAACAAATGGAAATGCCACTAATTTCAACCACTTCGCTTCCACCTACTCTCGTAGTTTCTGTCACTCTTATGCCTCGTCCTTTACTGGTTTTTATATGCCTCCATTAACCGTTGATCCGCAGCAGGGGCACACCCTGACTGCTGCTTTCTATCTGCTCTCCTTTCCCACGTAACCCCCCTTCATTCTTAGCCCTTTTTCAACTCTTGTCATGTTAATTTCCACATTTTCAAGGGTTTTGTCTGTTTGTTCCATCACTTTTAAACAGCTGATTATGCACTTGGCATGCCTCGGACGTCTCCGAAATAAACCATTATTATTCATTATTACATTATCATAACCCACAGCCGGAAACACGTCCAGACTGCAGCACCCCTTTATTTCAGGTTTGCTGTCTCCCACTATCTCAGTCGCAAAACTGGCTAACCAAGGATGCCACTTTGACTCGTACGGACAGAGACTCAAGTGGAACCTACCATAGCAATTGGGACCGAAATCAAACCATACAACAGGAAATACTCCTAATTGCTTATCAGATCTTTCAACGTTTTCAAACGCAACCAACTCGAGTTCCAGTTCACGCGCATGCCGCTACTATACAGCCACACTCGACTGATCGACCGACACATACATTGTCCTGCCAGACGAACCTTAAGCACTCGATGCCGTACGTTACCAGAAACGACACTGAATAACACTGAAGGCAAATGTGTCAACACATACATATATATTTTTCAGTGAAACAGCGTAATAACTCTGAAGTCCATGCGGAGATTTCCCACTTTATCATCCGTTGCCACTGTTTATCTTTCCTACGACCCGTAGCCGGCTGGAAATTGATTCTCCACTTCCCGAAGACCTTCCAGTTGCGCTTTCTTATTTCAGAATGGTACATGTTACTGATCCTGAATCTAAACTCACCTTTTTATGGTCTGCTGTTTCTCGCATATCCACCAGTGTTCACTCTCACAAAATTGGTCTCATGCCCCCCTGCTTCAAAACTCATTCCGTTTATTGAACTCCGGTAAATCCGTCATTCAGGGTTTGCATTGTCTTCATGATCGCTATCCTCTTCGCACGCGTTGATTTTCCCGAACATACTTCTTTACAATTTTCCCACTTCTTTTTCCTCTTGCTCAAAAATTTACTCCATCTGCATAACCTCGGTGGGCCTCCGGTTTCCTTGGCTTGCATCATTCTCGTTCGTAATGCGTCCTTAGCACTGCGTTAATGATTTTTCGATATCTCCACCGCGAACCAGTGCCCAGGCCGGAATCGAAACCGGTTCAAAAGTGCCGCGCGAAAAAATTATCAGAATGATCTATTCAAACTGTGGCTGGCTTTGTTTTTCCATCTTTGATACTCTCGACTTTCATATTCTGGATTTGTGAATATTCCATCTTATTGAGTAACGTGTTACACCATGATCATGCGCTGCAGCGTGCATCTCGACTATGGCCGAGAAATATACCAGTATCATTAACATTGCTGCCCTCGAGTGCAAGAACCTGTAGGTAGACTGGCCGAAGCCGCGAGCCTTGTAACCCGGCTCGACCGGCCAGGGCGCTGGTGAGAAACCAACAAGTTCAGCAAAGTGCAATACTAGGCCGTCAGGCCTTGACCTCGACAGTAGTAAAGAAGCCGCGTGCGGAGTCGCAAATAGCTGTAATTGAAGACGCGCTGGAAGACGGAAATTGGCAGTACTGTCCGAAGGTGGATGACAGGGCTACCCCTGCCGGTCTGGATGTTATGGCAACTCCCATAGATATAGACTGGGAGTCGTCGGAAGTTCGGAATCGTCAGCCGGCCGTTTGTACACCAGTGGGAACGACCGATACAAAATCTTTTCATCATCTCAGGCTTTGCCCCTGAGAAACAGACAAGAGTGAATGATAAGAAGAACCCAAATGACGGAGCAAACGCGGTGGTGTTATACTCTAAAGCATGTAGTATAAGAAACAAATGGGCGGAACTCGCCAAAACCGCTGACGAGCAGAAAGCTTCAATAGCTGCCTTTACGAAAGGGTGGGTTCCTGAAAAAGACCATGTGCCAGGCCTAATAAGTAACGGTTTTGCAGTCTATAGGCAAGATAGAGAACATGACCGCCTTGGTGGTGGAGTAGCCATCTTCATTGAGTCACGTACAAACCACCTCGAGTCTCAGACCAAGATGTGCACTCAAAATATCCAGTTATGCGCCGTTACGACCATCCTTCCAGACAGAAGATTTAGCGTTGTTTGTGTCTACAGGGCATCAGGCACAAACCGCGAAGGGGATGTTTTTTACTGCGGACTTTGACTGAACTAGTCGAGGAAGCACAAAAGACCCCCATAGGGGGTGACTTCAATCTACCGCGCATCGACTGGGTGGCTGAGGTCTGCGTGCCGGGATCGGAGGAGAAAACCTACTTAGAATGGCTGCGTGCCAATGGGTTGAACCAGCATATTAGGGAAAATACCAGATATGGGACTCAATGCCTTCCACCCGTGCTGGACCTAGCAATAACGAACTTACCCAACGATGTTTCTGGACAGTATTACTGTGCACCGCTGGGCAAGAGTGACCACGTGTGTGTCACAATCGTCCTACGCATGCGGCAACCCAAGGTACCCTCAAGGCTGGTCAGACTTCGGTAGTATGGACATAGATAGGCCTCGTAATGGGTCGATGGGTTTGACTTGGGACACGACAGGGGAGGCTACTGTCGAGGAGCGCTGGCAGATCATAAAGGGATCCTTGACTACCCTCTAGTAAGGATTCGCACTTTTGAAACGAAGGAGCGAGGAGGGCAAACCCATGTGGTGGAAGGCTGCCATGGCCAAAGCCATCAAACGTAGGAACCGCTGCCTGAATCAGTACAAAGCTTCCGGCAGTCAGCTAGCCTGGAACCGCTATACAAAGCTGAGAAACGGGACTGTAAGCATACTGAGAACTCCCAGGAGGGAATTTGAGCTCAAATCGGCCCAGTGTGTAAGACAACAGCCGAAAAAACTCTACAGCTAAGTGCAGTCGAAAGGCTCAACAAAGAATACGGTAGGTTCGTCATCCACTAGAGACCACGGTATTGTCACCGATAACCAGGGCAAAGCAGACGCCCTGGGGGAATACTTTGGTAGTGTAAATAGGATGGATGGTGGGGTGCGAGTCAACCTGGCTCTGATGCATCCTGCTCCCTAGTTAAACGAGCTAAACCTCTCAGATGAAAGCGTGCGTAAGTACCTACAGGATTTACACGGCCACAAGTCAGCGGGCCCAGATGGCATTCATGCAGCTATCATGGAGCCGTTGGCGGATATCATAGCTCCATCGGTACGCAGGCAGTACGGGTCCGCGTTGGACCAGAGCAGGCTGCCTCAGGACTGGAAAGCCGCGGCAGTCGTGGCAATACGTGAGAGTGGACCTAAGTCGGCTATGGAGAACTACGGGCCGGTAAGTCTAACTAGCATCCTATGTAAAGTCCTTGAGAAGATCATCCGTGCCCACATCTGCCGGCACTTACTGGAGTAGTCTACGTTAAGTCCGGCCCGGCGTGGATTCCTGAGTAATAGATTTTGTCTGACCACTCCCTTATGCTTCTTAGATGAAGTAACTCGACAACTGGACGAAGGTAGGCAAGTTGAGGTATGTTACCTCGACTTTAGCAAGGCGTCCGACTCCGTTAATCATCGTATTTTTGCCATACAAGATGGAGACGTTCGGTACAGGTGGGTCAATGTTCAGGTAGCTGGAGGACTTCCTCTCCCACAAGGCGTTCTACGTCCAAGTGGGGGACAAGTGCTCCAGTTTGGTGAACGTCACCAGTGGCGCGCCTCAGGGATCCGTCCTAGGGCCGGTCCTATTCTTGTTGTTTATTAGCGACCTGGCGTCCTCTTTTCAACCACCTAGCTTTATCTTTGCGGATGATGTGAAGATAGTTGGATGTGAAGGTAGGGTGGACTTGTGCAGGGACACAGGTACCGTCCTGGACTGGGCACACAAATGGGACTTACCTCTAAACGCTCAAAAAAGCCATTTGTTGTCAAGGCCAAAAGAGAGCCTTACTGCCGCTCATGATCAAGGGCTGTTCACCGTGGAAGCAGTCAGTGGGGTTGTAGACCTTGGGGTCTTCGTGACTAGTGACTTCAAATGGTCGGAGCAGTGCGGCGCTGCTGCACAAAAGGCTCGTGGTGGGCTCTTTAGACTGCGATCAGCTTTGTCTTGCCGGCAGCTGGGGGGTATTCGCACCGATTTACATGGCTATAGTACGAACTCACTGGGAAGTTAGCGTGCAGGCTTGGTCACCCTTCTACAAGAAGGATGCAGCCTGCCTAGAGAAAGTCCAACGTCTCGCCACGCGAATGGTTGAAGGGTAGAGGGGTAAGAAGTACGAGCAGAGACTCTGTGATCTGGGTCTTTTCTCGTTGGAAAGATGGAGAAGTCGAGGGGATCTCATAGAAAAGTTTAAGGTAATGAAGGGCTTTTCTGGCCTTAGACCAGATAGTCTGTTCCAAGTGGCTTTGGATTCCAGAACAAGGGGACATGAAAAAAGCTGAATAAAGCCCGAGCTAGGTTGATGGCTAGATCGCACTTCTTCAGCAACAGGGTAGTGAACATGTTCACAGCAGTTGGAACGGTCTGCTCGGTGGAATGGTAGATCCGCAAGCCGTCCGTTCCTTCGAAGGTGCCCTAGATCGCAAGTGGTACAAGATATTTCCTCGTAGTGGGTAGGTCAACTAGATGGACGACGGGTAGCACCGTGATCCTTCTGAGGTATGGTCTGATCGACTTTTCCCCTCATTGCATACAGTCTCAGTGAAAGCTCACGATGTATGATGTCTCTCACAGTTGATGTGCGATGAGGTTTTCCGTTTCCGTCTCATTTTTAGCGGGGATTCGACGAAATACACTCGGCAGTGGTGGGTGCATAACGGGTGTGCACACTGAACTGAACTGAACTGAACCATCGAAGGAATTCTGGAGGCTCGATTGGCCGTGGCCATTACCTGCCCTGTGCAAACTGAACTGAACTGAATTGATCTGATCTGATATGACTTGACTGAAACCATCTTCATATCTTCCGTCAAGGTGCGGTCGCGGTAATAATAGTTGCGGAGGTCTGGCGCGCTACATGAGATGGATCTCAGGAAGAAGGTGGTCGAGGTTCTGGAGTGCCATAGCGGTCGGATCTTATGCAGTGAACTGATCAGAAACCTCGAAGATGTTTTCTCAACTGAAGAAGGTTTGTGTGTTATTACCAAGTCGATACTGAATATTCATATATATATATATATATATATATATATATATATATATAGACGTATACGTCTATCTGAATTCAGGTAGACATATAAAGGCCCCTGTAGCAGAACCGCTCCGAAACCGACCGGTTTTCTTTCGGTTTGTATAGTAACCATCTTACGCGGGTCAACAATGAGTTGATACTAAGGAAATCGAGGACCGGAGTAATGTGCGATGCTTAGTTGGCGTTTTATTTAAATATATTGGTTTAATCTATTGAAAAACCCTGAAATACCTTGGTGTAAATCGCTCTATTTAATCTCCGAGAGACGGTTAAAATAAAGACAATTATTCGGGCAATCAACTTGGAGAGAAATGAGGATCGTAAAACGTAATTTGGGGAGAGTGACAGAAATCAACTAAGTATTCCACGTATTTTAAGCGATCAGCACTAACTGTTCAGAAACCGCCCGAAAATCGGTCGGCATAATATATTATGCCGCTCGGAAACCGGCCAAAAGCCGATCGCTTTCGGAACGGATTTTGGCCGGTTTCTGAACGGTTTCCGAGTGGTTTGTGCCAGTCGCTTAGAATACGTGAAGTGCTTAGTTAATTTCTGTCACTCTACAAATTACGTTTTACGATCCTCATTTCTCTCCAAGTTATGATTTTCCGAATAATTGTCCTTATTTTATCCATTTCGAGGGGATGAAGTAGAGCGATCTGTACCAAGGTATTTCAGAGTATCTCGAAGAATTAAGTTAATATATTTAAATAAAATGTCAACTAGGCATCGCACATTGCTCCGGTCGTTTACTTCCTTCATAGCAATTCACTGTTGATCCGTGTAAGATGGCTACTAAACAAACCGACCGAAAACCGATCTTACGGATGGGCTGGATGCTACAAGGGTATCTTAAGGCACTTCCGCGAAACCCGGACGTGTTCTCAGTCGACGAGTCTGTTTTTCGTTTCAAAATCGAGACAACAAGCTGTTCAGTCAGTACACACAAGGGGAAAATTGACGATGTATAAACAATTTCTTGTGTGAACCTGAAGAGAACTTGCATCGGGTAATTCTGCCAATTTTGCCTCGTTTTTGGTGCGCACACACAAAAAGTTGAAAAAAAGCACGACGCTGTATAATACCATTATAAATGGATCAGAAGGATTCTATAGTCTGAATAAGGATACCGTTATTTAATGATGTTATAATCAAACAGTTCAGTGTGTGCTTGGTGCCTCAGACTCCCAGTGGCGTTTTGGTAGGCTTTACGAATATTGTTTGTAAGCTGGAGTGCATCTTGACTTGTGGCATAGATCCAAGGTCCAAGTTTAGCGTCACTGTGGGTAGTTGTCACGTGACGATTTTAAAGGGAATATCTAGTTTCCTCATTTTTCTGACCGTCCCCTGAGTGTCCCTTTTTTGTTTCATGGGGGGTCATTCGGTAGTACTGTTGAGGGACTGTCAGGGGATTCTCAGGGGACGGCCAAAGAAACACTCATGCTGCCTGGGACTGTCGACGTATAATTGCATACCAGTCTATATGATGCGTTGTTGTTAGTAAATTTCACGCGCGATGATGTAGCTGCAACCCCTTTGCGGATGATATCACCTGCCTGGTGATGGAACGTTTGCCTAGTTCAATCAATAGACTAAAATCACTTCGCTCTCATGATGCAAATGATGATTTGTTTTGTATACTTTCATTTAACCGGTGCGAGTTTTGCATGGTTGTCACACAGATTTAGGTAATATCTACACGCCCAATGACCCTGGTATCACAACCTCAGTGCTCCGCGCTGAATGCACTGAGAAATTCCATATTCGACTGCTGCTTTTATGTATTCTGATGGGTACGGGTGAGAAATCGAGTACGTTGTGACGTGTAAATGGCCAATAACCGTTTACTGACCCGATTGATCAGACTACATATCTTAGCTCTAACCGACTTTGTGTATGTTTACTCATCACCTATCGTACTATGCACTATTTAAATCCTCTGAGCAAAAATGTATAAATGGTTACGGAGGTACGAAAAACGTGGTATCCCCACTAGCTTCGATCGGCGCTTCCCTCGACAGATGCAGATCAAGGCGGTAACAGTCCGCACATCCTAGATTAACATAACAATCACTTAAATACTGAATAAAGACAAGTTTTTCATTATGCGCTTGCGCATTGGTCAGTGAAGCTGAGGGATATGGCTGTGCGGCGCGCTTAGGAGACTCTTGAATCCCATAAATATTGAACCAGACTTCCGAAAACCACAAAAATGTAGGCGGTGAGACGGCCAAAAAACGATTTTGTATTTTACTATCTTGCTACCCGTTCCTGTATTTGTGCTGTTGGCACTATGCCCGACTCCAGACTCGGTGTATTTAGTAATGATAGTGATAATATAATAATAGTGATAATAATAATAATAATAATAATAATAATAATAATAATGCTTGCGAGTGAGTGCAGTGGATGAGTATGCCCCAATACCTCGAAAGCCCACTACACTATAAGGGATAACCGTGGTCGGACACTACCCCGAGACTCGGAGTAGAGAACCACAAGGTCCCTATAGGTTAGGCGACCGTGGGGTAACGTTAACTGCCAAATTGACCAGCGGTGTCGGTGTTCGAACAGCTAACCTCCGAGATGGTAGGTAAAGGCTCTAAACCACTGGAGCACAACCGGTCAAGCACTGTGGATACAGCCTGAAATTAATAGTCATTCTTCCCGAAGACTGGGACAACGTGACTGAAATATCAAGCGGCCCGGTAATGGGACGGTAGTTCTTTCCGAAACCAACCGATCAATAGAGAAGAGTCTGTTTGATGAGCTTTTGGTTTTCATCACAAATGTTCTTCCCGCTAGGAAAGTTGCACAGAATACAAACGTTTGAAATTGAATTCGCAGTTCCCAAAGGATCATGAGCTTCGGAAAGCAACTACGGTTAATTATCACCTGGACCGCAACTATTAATTACCATATTGTTTTGTTTCTGCTTTTGTACCTGCCACAAAAGACAAACAATAATGTCCCGTTGCTTTCCTAAATCAGTTCAAGGGATTTGAAGTGCTATTATTAAACGTAGAAGTATCTGACATCTGACGAGAGACAATTCCAGTTGACGTTACGCAGAAAATTGTCGATGCACGACCAAGTGAGTGTGGCGATGCTCAGCATGGACGGTACTTCTTATGAATCCTTGCTCTCGAATTCGCCAGCTGATAACTGTAAAAAAAAATCCGAAGATGTGCCTTTTGAAACCATTATTGGTTTTATATAACATGATTTTGTGATGCAGTAACCGAATTGTATTAATTCCGTCAACATAGGAGTATTCTCTGCGTCTCCAGATTGGCCTTTTCGGCGTGCACTTTTCGCGAAGACTACCAGCGTGTAAAACTTAGCTCCCGTTCACAGCATGAATTGTAGAGTCTTTGACCAGTAGGCTTAATGATTTATGTCTCGAATGCCGTTCACTTGCTGCGCCCATCCAGAGGTTAGAAAAACATTTGTGCGTTGTGACTAATGCTGCTCCTGTATTCGTTTTATTTTATCCTATGGTTACGCTTTTGAATCACCCCCACTAATTAAGTATTCTGGGTTTATTTCCCCACAATTTTTATGATACGAATATCAAAACGCTGTCCAACCAGGTATGCTGATTTCTTGACATCCGATTGTCTGTCGTGCATCAAGTGCGCACTGCGGTGGTTAGGTCTGTTCTTCCGTAAGGCTCAGAAAAATGGCCGATAATGGTAGAAGATAGACAGAGACTGTCGGTATTCGAACATCGATTTTTCTTTAGCATTGCCCGAATATGGTGGGAGCACCGTATCAGCAATGCTAAGGTTAGACGTAGGGTGTTTGGAACCAGAGGTCTGTCTCTGAATCAAGCACTAAATCTAAACAGATTAAGGTGACTGGGACATGTGTTACGCATGCCCACCGACAGACTTTCTCGACGTGCACTATTCGCCGAGGCAGGTAGTGATTGGAAAGTAGGTCGAGGTGGTCAGTCCATGACATGGCACGAAGGTATGAAAATCTTGACCAGTGCAATTGGCCAAATAGGGCGCGTTAGATTTCTGGGTTGAGGTCCACACGACCTACATACCAAATGGTTGGAGACACGAAGTGGTATGGCTGGGTGTCGCGGCCAGTGGCGTAGTTGCATTGGAACTCTTTTTGTCTCCGTGATTTCCACTTATTACTTCGATTTCTTGCATCTTTTCCAATTTATGCTTCGGTTGCTTTTGCCCTTTACTGGACGATGCTGGAAAATAGCAACCGATACCAGAGCACAGGAGTGGGAGGTTGATGGTTGAATAAACTGAAACTGGGAAGACTGGATGTCAACGGGCTTGATTCTCGATGAGAGTTGCTGACAATTCTCGACCGCTTCACTCACCTCGGCAGCAGCGTGACGGCGGATGGGAGCACGGTGGTACAGGTGAGCACGCATATATCCAAGACTCGAGCGGCGTACGCTGGACTGAAACACTTGTGGAGCCAACCTGATATTTCACTGAAGTTGAGAGGTTGTGTATGCTGTGTTACGGCGCGCTCAGATTTGTTGTATGGTTGGGAGACTTGGGGTCTGCGTGTGGGAAACATTCGTCGTCTTGAGGTTTTTGATCACCGATGTTTGTGTGGTATCGTTAAGATTGTGTGGAATGATCAAGTGAGCAATGCTGAGATCATAAATCGAATATTGGTTACTAATTCAGAGAACGTTCTGTCACAGCGTATCTAGCTTAGTAGGCTTCGTTGGTTGGGGCAGGTGTTGCGTGACAGACACGTCTACCGTATCGTGCTCTATTCTCCGTTCCCCTTAAGGAGTGGAAGGAACCACGTGGAGGTCCACAGATAACGTGGCAGCAAGGAACAAGAAAATGTACGGTGAACTTAGGAAAAGTAAGTGCTTCATGTCTTCGCGGTTGGGGTCCAAAAGATCCCCCAACCAGTTGGCTGGAGACACTGAAGGATATGGCAGCAAATAGTGAGCAGGGTCGATCGAGTTGTCACTTTCTGTTGGATCAGAATGGCTGATCAGGGGACGTTTGTACAGTTAGACTGTATATTCCGTATGTTGGCTATTAGGGCGTTTTTTCCTTTTCGCACCCGTGTAGGTCCACTCCCTGTCCATCTTATATGTTCATTCTTTCTATTTCCACATGCAACACGGTGAGAAGGGCAGTGGTTAGTCAGGCTTTCCCTTCTGTTTAACACTGTGCGATGATGATGATGATGATGACAGTAATCCACTGTCATACGGATCGTTACCACACTTGACTTATTGGGACCTTATGTGGTTCTCCAATACAAATCTCAGCCTGGTCCGGTTGTCCCTAATAGTGCACTGGGCTTTTGTGGCTATGGCGTAAATGCCCATTCCACTGCGTTCGTGCACAAACATATATATATATATATATATATATATATATATATAATATATATATATATATTTAAAGCTAGCTCCCCCCCCCACCTGATAACAGCAACCAGCACTATCCGCTTATCACGAATTTTTTGTCTTTCACTGTTCTAAGAAGTTGTGGCCTGTCTGGTGCTTTAAGACCCTGGATTTTCGCGGAGCGTCTGCACCTCGACGCACGCCACTCGATCCCGGTTGAAAGTGAATATAACGAAGCACGGCTCGTAATGAGACGCTCTTAACACGAGTCTTTTTAGGGTCTGCGAAATCTGGTGGTCGCAACGTGCATCAGTATGGAACGTGTTGCCGCTATGGGAGGTTCCCGCAAGCTGTTCTATTTCGTTCGAGTCACCGGTAGGAAGCCATTAGGTGTGAGCGGGACAATTTATAAAGCTGAAAGTTCACCAACTCAAAATCAACAGCGGCGTCTCGAACGCTGGGCGGATCACTTTCAAACAGTTTATCTGTCCCTCAGTGTCAGCCTCTTCCATAGCTCTTCCGACAAGCATCCAGCGGTCCGTTTTGACAGATCCACCTACCGAGGCTGAGGTCCGTGAGGAAATCGAGGCCTTATGACGTCACAAAGCGCCACGCTGCGATGGCCTTCCACCAGCTCTTCTTGAAGATAGTGGGGTGCAGTTTGTTAGATAGTTTCATGTTCTGTTCTCGAGTTTGAAATTATGAGCAGGTTCCCTTTTTGTGGGGGAACTGATTATTGTCCCCATCTTTAAGAAGGCCTCTGACAGTTACTGTGCTATCCATAGGGGTGTAGGCCTTATCACAATAGCGTCGCAGCTGCTTGCATTTGTCATGCTTCGAAGATTGTACTAAACACGTAAAGAACAGACTCGTGAGGAGCAACCTGGGTTTCGTGCTGGTCTTGGATGTATCGATTGGGTCTTCACCCACCGACAATTAATAGGGCACCGTTACAGAGATCAACGATCATCGTGTTCCTGGACATTCGCACGGCCTTCGACTCTGTCGATAGAACTGCACTGTGGAATTGGTTGTTGGGAAATGGAGTACCTGAAAAGTATATATCTGTCCTCAAAGACTTGTAACGTCACACTGGCGGGGTTAGTGCCTGCTCCCAGATTTCGTCAATTTCCGTCGCCTGAACCATAGAGTGAAAAAGATGCAAGAAATCGAAGTAATAAGTGGAAATCACGGAGACAAAAAGAGTTCCAATGCAACTACGCCACTGGCCGCGACACCCAGCCATACCACTTCGTGTCTCCAACCATTTGGTATGTAGGTCGTGTGGACCTCAACCCAGAAATCTAACGCGCCCTATTTGGCCAATTGCACTGGTCAAGATTTTCATACCTTCGTGCCATGTCATGGACTGACCACCTCGACCTACTTTCCAATCACTACCTGCCTCGGCGAATAGTGCACGTCGAGAAAGTCTGTCGGTGGGCATGCGTAACACATGTCCCAGTCACCTTAATCTGTTTAGATTTAGTGCTTGATTCAGAGACAGACCTCTGGTTCCAAACACCCTACGTCTAACCTTAGCATTGCTGATACGGTGCTCCCACCATATTCGGGCAATGCTAAAGAAAAATCGATGTTCGAATACCGACAGTCTCTGTCTATCTTCTACCATTATCGGCCATTTTTCTGAGCCTTACGGAAGAACAGACCTAACCACCGCAGTGCGCACTTGATGCACGACAGACAATCGGATGTCAGGCCAGCGCCACAGATGACGGAAGTTGGTAAAAGCCAAACGCGTCTTCTGTATACGCGTTGACACTTCATCCGATGTCCGCCCACCTGATGAGATGTAACTGTCCAGGTAACGGAATTTATCTACTTCAGCTGGAGGTTCTCCTGCCAACACAAGGTTTGGTATGGCTCCAATCTCGTTCTGCAGCAGCATTTTACATTTTGAAGGTGCAAAACGCATCCCAATCGTTGCTACTCTGTTATTTAGGCCATCACTTATTGTGTAGCGAAATAAATCTCATAGAGCTGGCAGCTCATATGGATCCGCTTTATCCAAGTCTAAAAGTTTACTGCCTGATGAAAGATCGATGCAGCTATTCTCACACCGGGATCGGGCCATCTAGAGAACAATTTCAGTTAAAATTTGTAAAGGAATGGCAATAGAGAGCAACTCTGACGAACTACTTCTCGTGAACTCGAGTGAAACGTTGCCGCGAGCAAGAACTAGGCTTCAGCTGTTCGCATACAAGCATTGGAAAGACGAAGAAAATTTCTCTCTTATGCCCTTCAATAAGAGGCACTGTCAGAAAACTGTACGGTTGACTGAGTGGAGTTCCACTTTCACAGCAAGCGGGACAGAAATTGTGAACCCATAGAGGCTGCGTTTGTGCTCCAAAATTTGTCGAAAGGTAAAGATCTGGTTGATGCGACCTCGAACGGGTCTGAAACCGACACATTTCGGGGGCGCCGAATAATCGGTGGAGAATAATCCCGATGAGCAGTTTGAATGGGATGCTTACCAACCTAATTTCTCTGTGGTGACTTCAATGCACAAGTTGGCAAACTTAGTGTGTCAGAAGCCTGTTTAGGTGGGCGTTGTGCCTTACCCGCTGAGCGCACAGATAACGGGGATAGGCTTCTCCAATTTTGTGCAGACAATCGATTGTTCTTGTCTAGCACAAATTTCCGACACAGCTCGCGTCGCACAGCGACATGGCGCTCTAACTCTACAGGTACTTTGAGTCAAATTGACCATATCGCCGTAAGCTACCGATGGCGCAGTTCTGTTCAGAATTGTAGATCTTACTGGTCCACGTACGTAGAGTCGGACCATGCCTTAGTTTTAATGCGATTATCTCTCCAACTCCATGGCCATCGTCGCAAACTGCAAACCGGATTAGCCGTGCAACGTTTGTGTGATCCAGACGTTTGCACCCGGTATGAGCAGAAGTTAGCACATGAGCTAGGATCCACGGAGAACAGTGATGAAGATGAGCATTGGGCTCATATCAAACAAGCGATGCACTTTGCAGCAGGTTTCGCCTGTGGTCCTCGATCCGTTGTCCATCAAAGACACTGGATCTCGCAAGAGTCGCTGAGTATAATGGAGCAAAAGCGTCAGCTTTCGAACCGTAAGGAGATGAATAAGATGCGGAAAAAGCTGCAAAGACAAGTTACGCGAAGCCTTAAGAAGGATCGCGAAAATTGGTGGGTCAATGTAGCCGAAGAAATGGAAGTGGCAGCTGCTTCAGGTAACAGTCAAAGACTGTTCAAACTTATTCGTGACACCGGTGGACGGCAAACTCAGGTCAGTGAAACGATTTGCAATAGGAATGGAGAACCCATCCATAACAAACAGCAAAGGCTTGACCGATGGGCCGAATACTTCAAGGAACAGTTTAGCTGGCCGCACGCTAGTGTAGTTACTCCCGTGTCAACATCTGTGACTTCTTGGGTGGTATCACTTGAGCCCCCATCAGAAGTAGAAGTAGAGTCATGTATTCGATTACTAAGGCGGGGGAAAGCGGCAGGTCCCGACGAACTTCCTCCAGTTCTTTTCAAACTGGGTGGTGAGGCGTTGATAAAATCACTAACCGCCTTGCTCCGTGACATTTGGAACGCGGAGCGTATTCCGTTAATATGGAGCGAGTCATTGATTGTTCCCATCTTCAAGAAGGGAATACGCAATGACTGCAGTAATCATCGTGGGATTAGCTTAATCCCGATAGTCACCAAAGTATTAGCTTCGATTTTGCTGCACCGTCTTACACCGGCTCGCGAGAGGAATGTCCGCGAACAGCAGGCAGGATTCCGCCCAGGTCGAGGATGCATCGACCAGATTTTTACTCTTCGCCGACTACTTGAAACGCGTCACACGCACCGCCGACCAACGATAATGCTTTTCTTAGACCTGAAAGGCGCCTTCGATTCAGTTGATCGAACATCGCTTTTCGGTACTCTTCATCGAAAAGGTATGCCCCAAAAGTTCGTGAACCTAATGAGATCATTGTATTCTCATACATCTGGCCGTGTAAGGGTTTACGGTGAACTATCCGGTCGGTTCGAAACGACCAGTGGTGTTCGACAGGGATGCCCTTTGTCTCCATTCCTTTTTAACTTCGTCATGGACGAAATAATGGAGAGTGCTTTGCAAAATCTTCAGAATGTTGGCGTCGAACTAGGAGATAGTGAAAAGCTATGTGACCTAGATTACGCAGACGACGTTGTCTGCTTGTTCGAATCCACGGAACATGCTCAGCGTGCACTAGATAATCTCGCAAGAGCTGTAGCTCTATTCGGCATGCGTTTTGCACCTTCAAAGTGCAAGGTGATGTTACAAGACTGGACGTCAACGATTCCGAGCTTGATGCTCGATGGGGAGGTGCTGGCAGTTGTCGATCACTTCACCTACCTCGGTAGCTGCGTGACGACGGATAGGAGCACAGTAGTAGAGGTGAGTACGCGGATATCCAAAGCTCGAGCGGCGTACGCTGGACTGAAGCACTTGTGGCGCCGATCCGATATTTCACTGAAGGTGAAAGGTCGTGTATACTGTGCCACTGTGCGTTCAGTTTTGTTGTATGGTTGCGAAACTTGGAGTCTGCGTGCTGAAGATATTCGTCGTCTTGAGGTTTTCGACCATCGATGTCTACGTAGTATCGCTAGGATTGGGTGGAATAGCCGAGTAAGCAACGATGAGGTAAGAAAGCGAGTATTGGGTACTAATTCAGAGAACGTTTTGTCACAGCGTATCCAACTTAGTAGACTTCGTTGGTTGGGACACGTGTTACGTATGGCAAACACACGTCTACCGTACCGTGTCCTATTCTCCGTTACTCCTAAAGAGTGGAAGAGACCACGTGGAGGTCAACAGATGACTTGGCAGCGAGGAATGAGAAAATGTACAGCAGACTTAGGAAAAGTAGGTGCTTCACGTCTTCGTGGTTGGGGTCCAAAAGAACCGTCTACCAGTTGGCTGGAGACACTGAAGGATATGGCTGCGAACCGCGAACAGTGGAGATCGTGTTGTCACTTTCTATCGAATCAGAATGTTTGATCGGTGTACGTTTGTACAGTTAGACTGTGTATTCCGTGTGTTGGCTACTAGGGCATTCTTTTCTTTTCCCACCCATATAGGTCCACTCCCTGTCCATCTTGTATATTCATACTTTTTAATTCAACGTGCAACATGGTGAGAAAGGCAGTGGTCAGTGGGGCTTGCCCTACTGTTTAACACTGTACGATGATGATGATGATGATGTGGTTTTCACAACAAGGTTTGTCACCTTGTAAATCGGCACATTAAACGATCCACGTCATTCCCTGGGAACTTATTCACTAACTCAGATTACCCGGAACAGTTTTGTCAACTCCGAATTCAAAACTTTGCCTTCATCCTTGAAAAAAGATGGAGACAACCCATGCGGTCCATCGATTTTTTACTTTTTCGACTAACATATCTCCCGGATAACCATTTCTGATGGAGGAGTGATATCTACCTGAATCGTTTCCCTGGCCAGCATATTTGGAAGGTCCACTGTTGAAGTAGGCCATCTGAATTGTCCCTTAAAATGCTCCACCCAACGATCCAGACGACGTCCTTGAGAATGAATCAGTGAACCGTCGGATTCCTTGATTAGCTCACTCACATCGGGTTTCCATGGTCCGGTACCCCTAATTAAACGGAAAAGGTTGCGAGTGTTTCCAGTGACGCAGCCTTTTCCACTCCCCTGCATTTTGCAGTCCACCACTTCTTGCGGTCATTTCTCAGGCTCCCAGTCAGTTGGCGTCTCAGGGGTTTACACACCTCCAGAGGGGCGGATTTGCGAGCATCCAACAAAGCAACTGATGCCAAAGATATCCATCGTTTTTTTCATCACATGCTTGCGCATGAGTGCAGTGAAAGGGACATTTACCCCATAGCCATGAAGGCCCAGTGCACTACTGGGGATGAGCGGCAACCAGATCCTGAGACTTGGAGTGGCGAAGAACCATATAAGGTCCCAATGGGTCAGGTGTGATAACGATCTGAACGACAGTGAATTGCTGTTCGTGAAGCCTACGTAAACCAGAGTCCTGTGTGCTACTGGAAGCGGAATGCAGGCTTCATTGATCTGTTGCCAGAGTTCATCTGAGTCCTGGACACCCAGCTGCGTCGATAACCGTGTAGGCAGTTCTGCCAGAAAAGTAGGTCGTCGGTTATCGTCTAGAAACAATTAAGCTGAACGGGTGGCTTTGGCGTGGGCGTGACCAATAATGAGACATAAACAAAAGCGAGCATGTACCAATGCCAACAGGCGTAGACCAAAATGAACGACAATCTTCAGTTGATCCGCGGCAGCGGTGACCAGTGACAGTCTAATCAATTAGGGGAACTACAGCCCGTTGGCGCATACACAGACACGACGAACAAGCATGGACGCTTCAGTTTGTTGCTTTTGACACACACAGAACCGTCCAACCGAACTGCACGCAAACAACTGTTGACTATAATCCAGTTTAGCAGTGCATTCTGAGCTCATGCTTAAAGCAGTCCAAACGCCGCACCACGAGAAATATAAACCGGGTCACCCGACACGCGAAGAAAGTGATAGACTGAGGTTGTAGTTGGAGTGCGAAGCGTGCTCATAGACGTGGGGTCCTGTATGCGTGTTTTGTAGACACAGTATACACCTATTTTGAAAGTACCGAGTTCTAGCTAGGGCATCCTGTTACCCTATCTGACATAGTGTGCGGACGTTAAATGCAGTCAAAAGAAGTGAACATTTAGGCCTAAGGAATGCGTTCAACTTCTACTCAAATCCTGAACTACTGCTTTCTTTAGAGCCGCAGTTACCTGTGGCGTTTTGCATCGATCTTAAATAAAGAGAGGTAAAGTTGGTGAGGCCCTTCACAGAAAAGATGCTGGAGGTTTTCTGAGCCATGTCCCTTAACGTCTCTAAACATTGACAGTCATCATCCCTTGGCCCCAGCCAGGAACACGGAAGCATCAAATGAGATCAGTGCTGATGCTAGCTTCTTCATGCCTCTTCGCCAAGTCTTGGCCCGATCGCCGCATCGCTTCTTCCAGCCTTTCCCAGTACATGTGAATAGAGCAAAGAAAGGTAAACTAGAGACAGACAGGCGAAACATGTCTGAGTCACCAGAGGCGATGTAAAGCGATTACTTCGGGTAAAGGGCGACTATCCTCACCAAACGCAACGACGAGTCTTTTCCATACTCACCCGATTTTCCCACCAGATACGAATAGTGTTTCGGGAACGTCGGTTGTGGAACGCAGAAAGTAGCCAAGCTTCCTCAGTGCGGAGTGGCCAGGTCTCGTAACAATAAGGGAAGACACTACTAACCGCGGTGTTGCGCATCCGTATCTTGAGGAAGAACCGGGTGTCACGGCAGTGTCACAAGCAGTGGAGGTTGGCGAGAGCTCTTGCTGTTCGTGATGTAATTTATTCCCAACTCCACCTCCAGCTGTAGTGAAACCCTCGAGGTACTTAAAGCTGTCAACTAACTCAAGCTAATTACCAAAAACGGAGATTGCAGACACAGGTTCCTGACGATCTATCGAAGGCCTAAATTACATTCCGCACCTGGATACCCCGATCATCAGGCAATTTAAAGCGTGTTAATTTATTTTTGCGTTGTCACTCAACAAGGGGATGTCATCGGCATATTCCAAGTTGGAACATTTTCATAAACACGAACTTGGCTTCAGTTGCCCATATACAAAGTTTGAAATAAGTAAAATTATCTTCTCCATTTTTCAAGCTCTAAGATTGATGTTTCCTGTTGTTTTTAATTGTTTGATGGGTTCCATATTATTGTGGAGATGCTTCCGTAAATTGTACACCTGGTATGAAATCAAGTGGCCCCTCAGATAGGTTGCTGTGTCTATTCTCTTTCTCGGTCGTCTTGGTTTGTCAGAAGTTCTGTATAATCTTGTGCCTCTATGGAATTGGCTGTTTTTCAATTTTACCCTTACGGTTATTTTTCACCGACCCATTCTCTTTGTTAGCATCAAAAAAAGACTTCAAGCAGGCCGTCTCTGCAGTGGCGTATGTGGAGCACGGAGAGGTTTGTGTCATGAAATAAACATTTTTTGTGCAGGATCAAAGGCGCTATCTGGTTCTGAAAGATCTATCACGTGGTAAAGAGAATATGTCACTCATAAAATCGGTAGTGTGCACTTCATGATCCTTACACGAATCAGGTTTCTTCACAAGCCACTCAAACTCCAAAAAAGAATAACAAGATCGTCTTATCTAGACAACCGGAGTCTGCGAAACCAGTCAATATCACACGACCAAACCACGTAAGTTCCTTACTACACAACTCATCTAAAATTATCTATTTTTTCTATTTACCAATTGTATTTTCTGTTGACTTTGGTAAACCGAACATCCGTCCAATTCACCGTCGGTGAAACGCAAATGTTGTAAGTCATTGCGGAATTACTGAGGGGTTGAAAAATTTGGTCACTGTTCACTGAAACCTGTGAAGCTGTGAATCTCGCACAGAAACAAGGAGGCTACTTGAATTCGCAACAATCTACTTTGTGTATCAGGAGTGTGACTTGAAGCTACTCTTCGGAGAGTCTAATAAAGAACCACAACGGTGGTTCGCTGATAGTTCTACGTTGGTTAGACGCAGCTACCATCAAGAACGACAGCTCAGTTCAGTTCAGACAACCATTAACCATGCACTGGATGCGGTGGCTTTGGTTGCTATCCCCTAGCGGCAGCCTCAAAAGGAAATAATGAAGGAGAAAAGAGTATGAAAGGAGCAAGAGGAGAACTATATTAATGGAATTAAGTCGATGAAGAAAGTTTGTGAATGCAAGAGCGCCACTGGCCGCAGCATCTAACCATATCCCCCAACGTATCTAACCATTGAGTGGGAGGGTCTCTTAGACCCCATCCAGGAAGTCTAACACGTCCTACATGGCCAAGTCCACTAGTTAGGCTTTTCATACCTTTCTTTCATGTCATGGACTGACCACCGTTACTCATCTTCCAAGTGGTACCCGCCTCGGAAAACAGCACGCCCAGGGATCCTGTCAGGGGACATGCGTAGTACATGTACCAACCATCTTAGCCTGGTCAGCCTAAGTGTTTTATCTAACGATTTGATCCTTGAGCCTGAGACTTGCCGCCGAACCTCAGCATTGATCACACGGTGTTCCCACCAGATTGGAGAAATACTACGAAGACATCGGTGTTCAAATACCGAAAATCTTCATATGTCCTCCACCCACAGTGGCCATGCCTCCAAACCATACAGAAGCACGGAGCTGACTGCTGCAGCGTACACTCGATCCTTGATAGGTAGACGAATGTCATGTCGACACCACAGATGACTCAGATTGGCAAATGCCAAACGAACCTTCTGTATACGCAGAGATACTTCATCCGACCTCCGGGCGAGATGCAGCTCCCCAGAAAACAAAACTTGTCTACCATGTTTATAGTCTCTCCACACACTGAAAGGTTTAGCGTTGGGCCAACCCAGTCTTACAACAGTGTCTTGCACTTTGAAGGCACAAGACGCATACCAAACATTTCTACGCAATCCGTCAGGCTGTCTAGAAAATCTCGCAACTTACCTGGATCTTCACTGAGAAGAACTATGTCGTCAGCATACTCGAGGTCTGATACCTTTCCACCTGGGGAAAGTTCAATGCCGCTATCCTCACCTGACAACGACGACACTTTGGTCACGACTTGGCATTTCTGATTTGAGTAGTATCTGCAGATGGGTGGACGTAAATTCTAGGACGCACACGACCGCTCATCAGAACTATCAGCGAACCACTGTTGTGGTTCCTCAGTGGGCTGTCCGAATAGGGGGCTTCCGCTCACGCTGCTGATGCACAAATTACATTGTTGTGAAGAATCACCTACTAAGTGTACAAGTACCAGAATAAGTGGATGGACAGAGAAATACCATATACGCATACCTGATAAGCGGCAATAACCTCAAAACCGGTTGTGTGCTTCCGAGAATCTTTGTCCATCCGTCTGTGGGTTGAACTCAAATCAAGTTGCTTTAATCACAGAAACAAAGACGGTAAACCAAATAGGCTTTGAAAAGGAATTGGGGGTCGTGCGCAGAGTATACTGTTCATCCACGAATCTTTTCTGTTTCACGTTCTAGATAACTTTCGTATGTAGCTCAGTTACTTTTTCTAAGCTTTCGTACAGACTGTCACTTTATTCACGATTTTCTTTAGTTGCAAGACGTGTGTTGTATCTAAGAGACTCGCATCCGAGACTCCAGTGCTGTCGTTCGAGTGGTACACTTATCCAATCCTTCTGCAAAGTTTCATTTGCGTTTGTCTGGGGACCCTGAGGCTGCGGCTGCCGGTCTTGGTGGCTTAGGTGTAGCTCTCAGTGCGAGGGCTGAGGCTGCTCTACTTAACTGGATCCCAGTTGACAGTCGGTTGTTTGCAGTGAGAATTAGAGGTTCGTGCAAAGTAAGCAAACGCCGTGCCGATAGACGTTGCCGTCTTGGCTTATGCTGCTACAGATTGCGGCCCAGATGTAATCAAAAATGTCTTCTATCAAAAGTTACACGACGTTCTACGTAAAGCAAAACGGAGTGATCTCATGGTTTTAGCTTGAGACATGAATGCTAGAATAGGTCGGCTATCTTCGGTGGGGGGGGGCATCTAGGAGGCCCTTTTGGCCTTGATTTCTGTCGTTCAGAAAACGGGGAACGGTTGTTGGCTCTGTGGTCAGATCACCGCTTGTTTCTCGCCAGTACGAACTTCAGATGTTCTGATTGCCGGTAGGCCACGTGGTGTCCACCTTCTTCGAGTCAGCAATGGACCCAGGCAGACCACGCCTCAATTAGCTACAAATGGCGGGGCTGCATACATGACTGCCGGTCCTACTGGAGCACTTCCTTTGACTCCGACCACGAGTTAGTCTGCACTAAGCTGTCCATCTGCTTCGGTGGGCGTGCCAGACGTGCGATATGGCAGCGGTTAGACTGCAATATGCTTTCTGATACGTCTTGCTTCTCAGCTTTCCGAAACCTTCTAGCTGAAAAGGTAGGATCAACGCTACCACATGACATCAACCAGCACTGATCGCTTGTTAAGAATGGTTTGTATTTTGCTGGCGAAGTGAGTTGTGGCCTGACTCATCGTGTCGTGACGCCCTGGATTTCTACTGATTCTCTGCACCTTCTAGATGCACGCCAGTCCATCTCGGCTGGTGGTGAGCATAATGCAGCAATGCTCACAACGAGACGTGAGCTCAACGCTAGTCTTGGTAGGGATCGAGGAATCTGGTGGTCTCAAAAAGCATCCGAGGTGGAACATGTTGCTGCTGTGAGAAATCCTCGCAAGCTGAGTCACCGGTAGAAAGCCATTGGATGTGAGCGAAATGACCTATAAAGCTGACGGCTCGCTTGTCCACAGTCTTCAGCGACTTCTTGTACGCTGGGCGGAGCACTTTAAAGCACAGTTTAGCTGGTTTCCCGCGTCGACCTCTCCCATGGTTCCGACCCACGTCCCGTGGTCTGTTTCGACAAATCCATCGCTGAGGCGGAGATCCGCAAAGAAATCCTAGCCTTAGGACGTCATAAAGCGGCGGGTTCCGATGGTCTTTCCCCAGCCATATCTGAAGATAGTGGAAAAGAGCTTGTTAGAGAAATTCAAGCTTTGTTAGCCAAGGTCTGGCACTCCGAGAAAGTTCCCTCTTTGTAGGGGAAATCGATCGTTGTCCTCATCTTTAAGAAGGGCTCGCGCCAATCATAGGGATATAAGCCTAATTCCGATAGCGTCTAAGCTGCTAGCGTCTGTTATTCTCCGCAGGTTATACAACACGCATGATGAGCAAACTCGCGAGGAATAGGCTGGGTTTCATACCGACCGTGGATGCGTCGACTAAACCTTCACCCTCCGACAGATGTTAGAGCACCGTTACGCCTTCCAAAGGCCAACGATCGTTGTGTTCCTAGACATTCGCGCGGCCTTCGACTTCGTCGATAGGTCTGCACTATAGCGCTGTGTTGAGAAATGGTATGCCTGGAAAATGTGTCGGTCCTCAAAGAGTTGTATTGTCATACCTCAGATCGGGCTCGGGCTTATGGCCAGCTTTTGCCACTCTTTGCTGTCTCCAGGAAAGTACGACAAGACGGCTCTACATCCCCGTTTCTTTTTAACTTCGCTATAGGGAATGTCCTACAAGGCGTTTTATCTGGTCTTCCAAACGGTAGGTTTGAACTCCTCGCAGGGAACAGAGTTTTTGACTTAGAGTGCGCCAATGATATCGCCTTGCTGAGCGAATGCACAGGCAGTTCAACACGCATTGGATCGCTTAGTGATTGAGGTGTCCCCATATGGCATGTCCCTTGCTCCTTTAAAATGCAAGGTACCTCTTCAAGACTGTCAGGAGCCTGTGCCTGTACTCACTTTTAGTGGCGATTGGTTAAATGTAGTCAAAAGCCTCAAGTACCTAGGGAGCTTGATAACAGCTGGTAGTGATATTGGGGAGGAGATCACATCACGAATTACAAGATCCAGATCAGCTTTCTCGAACCTGCGCTATGTGTGGCGCCGCCATGACATCTGGCTTTCCCTCAAGGGAAGGGGGTGCAGTATCACAGTTCGTAGTGTTCGTCTTCAGGGTTGCAAGCCCTGGCCCCTCCGCGTTGAGGATGCTCGGCGGCTTTCTGTATCCAACCGCTGGTTCTCCGAAGCATTTCTCGTGCCTGGTGGGAACATCGGATGAGCAATGACGAGTTTCGTCGTCGTGTGTTCGGTACTGATAGTCGCCCTCTGACAGAGATAATCGCTCTATACTGCGTCCTATGGCTCGGGCACGTTTTGCGTATGCCTGCCCATCATTTACCCCTTAGTGCTCTTTTTGCACGTGCTGGGCAAGGCTGGAAGAAACGGCGCAACGGTTAGGCTGACTTGGCACAGGGACACGAAGAGGTTAGCTTCGGCTTTGACTTCGGCTGGTGCTTCCGGCCTTCCTGGTTGGGGCCCAAGAGATGAGGATTGCCATTGATTAGAGACGCTGAGAGGTACGGATTGGAACCGAATTCAGTGGTGCGAATGTTGTATTTCCTGTCTGTTGGCCTTCCGTTCCTCATAAACAATTGAAAAACACAAACAATTTGCAAAACGTGTACGGTGAAAATACTTAAAAAAGGCTTTATCTTTTGAAATCTTTATGTTGACTCCTAACCCTCCCCCGACTTGGCAACTTTTTTTCTGTTGTTGTTTCATTAGAACCATGTTTTTTCTCAAGCCGGTGTCAAATATATATGTATGTACATGTAATAGATGAAAACCGAATAACCTGTTTTTTTTCTTGTTACTGCAGCACAGTCATATGATGTTTTCAAGGTGAAACTAGATTCATCACTTTAATAACCGGTCCACTTAGGTAACTACACCATAATGTGCTACTTCATGTTCAAAAATACACACTAACAGAAAGGGAGTTCTTAATTAAGAGAATACGTCCCCATGCCTTGTTCTTTAACTAGTTTTGGATCGATTTCTGTTGGTATCTGTCATCGGATCAAAGCAAAAATACACAAGATCAAGGGGAGAGAGAGAGAGAGAGAGAGAGAGAGAGAGAGAGAGAGAGAGAGAGAGAGAAGAAAGAGTAGCAGCCGAAACAAAAAGCAGGATAACAACTAAGAAAGAACACCCAAACATAAGTCATTGATCGGAAAAGCATCACTTCTTACTGAGATCCAATTAGGGTGGAGGGAACACGTGCCACGATTTAACGAACTTACTGCCCCAATAAAGGCAACCAGTCACCAGAATTCAGATTTGGAGTACCACGCAAAATAGAATAGTGAACTGTACGTCGGCGATTCCGTGTACTACAGTGGGAACGAACATCATCAGGACTGACCAAATTTGTTCGCTCCTTTGAGGTGTTCGCTCTTGGGAGGGCGTTCAGAAAATAACAAAACGTGGTTAGAACACGAAGCCAACAAAAGGTTCAAGTGAAATCGTCAGTGCTCATTGCGTTTGAGATAAGACACGAAACAAACTTTTAGTAACAATTTGCTTTATCATGAAAGAATCCACTGTTAACCATCTCCTGTTTTATTGTCTCCTTTGTACTCTCGAATACCGCCGCATGGATCACCTTTCACAATCAAGCTGCACGTTAGAGCAGCTCTAAGATTATGACCAGTCTCATCACAGTTAATAATGTCATTCAAATCATAATCGGCACCACACAGAAACATGTTCCGGCTAATTTGATACCTCTCCACTTGAAACTTCTGATTCCTCACCGTTCAATAATCTTGAGCTAATATTCGGGCGTTCTTGAAGTATGTATAACCAGCCACTGCTTGTGCGGAAATTACTGCTCCGTATTAAGAGCCACCTCCATTGCTTTCTCGTGTATTGACAATCCCCTTGCCAGCAGGTGATTTCGACGAGCAGTAAAAATTCATTCATACACTGCGCTGTCGATATCCTTAATGCAACCGAGACGTGAATGCAAGATTTTCTGCTGACTCAGATCTCCTTAATCCCTACCTGTTTCAGTACTGGCCTCATTTCTCACAGTCATGTAGATTTGCATTCTTCCTACACACCGGATTGGGATGCAATCCTCTCCACGAAAACTCCATTATTCTACAAATTAATAACCTTTGCTTTATCACCAAGGTTCAATAATGTCTTTCTCGTTGAGCGTCCCATCACGATTTCTGGACGTCTATCAGTTCAGCTAACGTGATGTGAAAAACTCAGTGATCATATTAAGTGAACCCAGCAGGTTTACCAGTTATGAGATCAAACGCCAAAAGTACATTTGTAATGGCCACCACCGCAGGTGTCAATAGCTGTCGCAAACAGCTGAGCGAGCACAACAACGCAGTATACGCGGAATTCACTGACACTGTTTGTTAAATTATTCCAATGACCTACCATGAGCCACCTGAAGGGCTTACGATATTCACACGTACATAACCAGACTCTACATTCGACACTCGTCAGGACAAAAGGACCTACAAGCTTTCTTTAGTACAGGATCAAGTGGCTTTTTCCAGCGGTTGCCCGAGCCGAAGTAGGGAGTCGTCTAAGGAGACCTCATTTCCAAGGTCTTTGACCAAGACAGCGGAGCGAAACCAGGAGATCGCATCCGTATCCGAGGGGATCTAGCATCTCCAGCGCACTGCTATGTTCCAGACGAACCAGTGGCCGGTATCACGGTTTATATCGTAACACGGTAACGAACGCGCCCACGACACAACGAAAATGACGACGACAACAACGACAACGGCGGCGGTTCGACACGGACACGCACACACAGGGCCGCCGGATGTGCTGGATGCAGTGCTCTTCCGTGAGGGTTACACGTGCACGATCTGCAAAGACATAAAAAGAATGAAAACCCGATGAGCTGAAGCCCAGTAAGTGTATAAGCAGGTACCAACACCTACATCAGAGAGAATAGGAATGGCGGTCTCTGCCAATACGTTACAATATGACTCTTCCGGAAAATCATGTTGGATACATGAACCGCAACAAAGAACGGTGACAATATATCCTGGAGAGCCACATGTGATTTTTTTGTGAGAGGACGCTCATACGGATTTCCTAAACTCGTTTTATACAACAGGCGTGTCCCTTTTTTCGTTTGGCTCTGTTTAAGTATCCCGTTTCGTTCGTGGAAGGTGCACATAAACTGATAGCGAACTCAGAACACTTATTTGTCTCCCATTTTGACTGCATATATATTTTGAACATTACGTCTGTACGGGTATGGGCGGACTCATCGTTAGTCTCGTTAGCAGTCAGCATGTCGGTACCGAGCCCAAAGCTTGAAACAACGGAATAACAAAAGGCAGGGTAGCCAATCCATGGCGTGGATCGACAGAGTGAGAAATGAGTCCGGTCAAACCACCTTTAGCCTCAACGCCAACGCATTGGAAGGCTTGGTCGTCCACACCAGTCAAACCAATACGTTTTGTGCAACTACCGGGTACAAGGATCAACAATCTATATAATCATTATGTTTTATGGCAATAAGACAAGCTTGCTCGCGACCAAAGAAACAGATAAGAACGATGCTCATCTGCATGAAAGCAGTAAGATATGTAGAACTTTTGCTATCCCTTCGAATCTACTGGATAAAATGCCACATATATTCCTATAGCTTGATTCTCAAAAAGGTATTAGTCATCCTGTCCCTACTCGTTTGAATCTCATTTCAGCTACCAGTACCCAGGAGACCTTCTTATTCGACGTACACAAGCAATGAACCCCGTCAGTGGTGGTTAGCCTCGATGGATTGTCGTCATGTGGATATGGCTAGACTGCTTGGACTCAACCCCAAACTAGTGGATTGGCACGTGGGTCTTTGTTGTCGCTTCTGATTTAACTTCTGAAGCATAATTGTTTTGCATCAGAAATGGCGAGGTGTAGGCAAACACCTGTCTTTGGTCTTTTCATACTTAAATGACTACAATCACGTTTTTTTTTGTGCTTGTTATCCGTTTTTGTTTTTAGTATCCTCAGATACAAATGTTCCATTTGATTTATCCGAATTCACTCGCTATTTTTGTGGAATAACCCACTTGAAGCATAAAGAACAAGCAGACAAAGAACAATACACTTTGCTTAGAAAATTCGATAACTGAATACGTGTCAGAGGGCACAGAACGCACAACTGTCTGCGGCGATTGGTCACAGCGCCTGGTGTCTCCGACCGCCCGGTAGTTTTCATACATTTCCATCTCGTCATAAACGACCCACCGACTCGGTCTATCCTCCAGCCGCTACCCACCTTGGCGAACCCCGCACACACAAAGGAGATTTATCTGTGCTTGTTCACATTGAGTACCTGATGTACAGACTGATCTCGAGTATCCAATATTATGCACCCAACCTCAGAAGTACCTGTTCGATTGTCCCATGAGATTCGAGAAATGCTACCAAGTCACGGATGGTGAAAAATAAAGTTTTTACGCGTTTTTTTTTACTAGCGTTTTACAAGTTATAAAACTGGTCCACCTGTTATTGTTGCTTTTCCCGACAGTTTCCAACCCGACTCGCAACGTCATCTTTAAATGTTAGTGCAAATGAGTCTGGCTGTTTCATTGGCACCGGCGTGTCATGTCAGTGCACGGATGTTTTAGGATAAATTCGACGGAATATCAATCAGTCTCAACAAATCATTTCACGCACGTTCAGCAATATATATTCTTTAAATTTTAGTAAACAATATCATAACCGGTCTTCTTATTTATACTGAATGGGTCAACAAATTCGTGAGTCGGAATATTGTCCGCACTACAGTCCGAGGAGTATATTCTGCACAAACATGTGCGTAAAGATTTGACAATACTGATCGAAACACTGAGAAAAAGGTTATCTTGGAAATGGCGTGCATCGATATGGTGTACCCGTCGCAACAAAATCACCTAGCATGGTGGTAAACAACGGTAATCCGGTGTCGCCCGGCTCTTTATGACATCTGACCCATTGGGATCTTATGTGATTCTCCGTCGCTCCAAGCCTCTCAGGCTCAGGTTGCTGGTAATCCATAATACTTCATTGGGTCTTCGAGGCTATGAGGTATACGTCTTCCACTGCACTCATGCACAAGCATGTATTTTTATATAGTGCGTACTTTATGTCAGCAACCGTTTATCTTAACGTCCATCAGCAGATACCAAGTTCATATGAATCACCGAAATGCAGATCAATATTCGTTGTAATAACTATGTTTTTCCTCAGTTGCATCCTTTATTAGACGACTTCTAGAATAGAACAGTTGCTCGTAGAAATTTCCGTTTGCCTTATGTTTGCCTGGTATCTTTCATCCACAGAACCCAACTGATGGAGTAAGTCTTGGATCAATTTATGACTTGTATTGTACTGCTCAATTATTTGCGATGGTGATCTCACTCCTCTGATACTTCGGTTTACTTTGTTTCCTCGGCCACTATCCGGACAACGTATTCACATTCCTCAGTGGGTGAGTCACACTTCTCAGTTTATTGAACTTCGCGGGGGTTTTTTCGTTCGATTTTTAATTACAATGATACAGTGCTAATGAAAATCGAAATATTGACCTGCACTTCTTCAGAATTTCAGACCAAGAATATCACTCATGAGTCTTTTTATTATATGCTTGCGTATGAGTGCGATGGAAGGGATATACCCCATAGTCACAAAGGCCTACTGCACTATTAGGGATAACCGGCCACCAGACCATGAGACTTGGAGTGGATCACCACATAAAATCTCAGTAGGTCACGGGTGGTAAAGCGCCGGACGACAGTGGGATTACTGTCGGGATTCGAACCTCCAACCTCCAACCTCCGAGGTGGTCATCAAATTCTCTAAACCACTGAGCCACCACTGGTCTGTGGTTTTAGATATAATCTGGATAGCCTTTACTAGGGATTTTGCTAAATCTCCAGTCGGTTGCTCTTGAAAACTGTTACAGTCTTTTCTTCGGTGAAAAAACAAATGAACACCAGAATAAGACAACTGATTTAAAAGTTTCGGTTGACTATGAACAGAAGACTGTGAGAATCATCATCATTCATCGTTCGGGGACGCGTGCTCCACAGAACACTGTTTTGCTCACAATAGATGCCGAGAAATGATGCACGCTTCATATGATTTGGGCGTAGAGCTACACTGCCGGGGAACGAGTAGATGAGCGAAAATAAAATGCCACTGTACACTGGCTTAGGTGCACATTCTGATTGTAACGGTACACGTATATTCTCAAAACTTACCTACTTTGACGCGACCGTCTCCCGTCGGAAGATGAGGCTGCTCCTTGGATATACCAAATCATCTTTGTTCATGCGATTCGGTTAGTGGACGGTTTTTGTGCAAGCAGAGACCCCCATTCTTTCTCCTGCGATGGTCACCATAGACTGTAAGCCTATGCACTCTGAAACCACCCTGACAGTTCTGATCCAAGACGATAGCTCCATGGCCAATAGAGCGCATGTTTCGGCAACTCCGGACTGCCGAAATTTGGAACATTTCCTCTTTCTGTCTTCCCACCCACCTGAAATCTTTCTTCAGAAGCTGTATCAACAAGCTGGTTCTTACATGAATGTTCCCTCAAACTCCTATTTATAGTTCCTTTTTTGACAACGGGATTGAACCATCTACCGTAAATCACTTTGTGTGTAATAAAAAACTCCGTGTCTATCGACCGTCCGTTATGATATTACTTCCAGCGAAGACGTTGAGGCGAGATGGATAGTTAATGAACAGAGCATCATTGTTTTCTTATTTGGTCATTGACAGTGAGTACATCACACCAGTCTGTCTTTAGAATTCGACGGGCCAAGTTTCACAGTTGTATCTGAGCACGGGGGAGATAACGGCACAGAATTAACGTCAAGTAGGGATACTTCGAAGACCCATCCTTGCTAAATATACCAGTTTATTCACTGTGATCTGAAAAAAGTCGAATCTGCTTGAGCTGATTATCAACACACACGAGATATCTGATTGTGCTAGGTCTAATGTTAGATCAGTTTCATTTATTGGTTTTCTTGATAAAGACGAAATCTTGCTTCTTCTTGATTCATCGTCCTTTTTGGCAATTTTCCTCACATGCAGCCTTGACGGAATAAAAAAACCAATACGTGCTAACTTTTTTGTATCGTTCTTCGGTGGTTCAGTTTGAACCATTGACTGATTGTGTTGGTTTTTTGGTTTGCAAAGACCTTACAAGGTCGGGGCCATCTCACCTTTAGGGTCTGTGCGTTGTGCTGGGTATGATTAGTCCGTTAGTTGTCCTCTGCCTCACCGCTGATAAAGACCTTGCGTCCGGTATCGCCGCCAGCTGGTAACTCGTCGAAATCCCCAGGTTTTTGTGTGAACGAAGGGCGATATTGCCCCTGCTCATGCAACAGCTCAGAGTCCCAGGTTCCGGGCACATGAGTTCTAGTTCTCATGCTAGCTTCAGTGTGTCTTCAAGGTTCAGTGGCAGCCGCAGGGCAAGTTCTTCGTGAATTCAATTGTTGGTGCGTCACCTCGAGTCCCTCCACCGAGTGTCGGAAATATCTGCCGGCACAGACGTAGGAGAGCCGTGGCGAACTCAACCATCATTTTCCTAGGTCACTGTGCCCGGTCATGGAATTCGCGTTATCGGGCTATGAGCAGTCCTGGGAGCTGACCTATATTACGCGGACGACGTTGTCTGCTTGTTCGAATGCACGGCACATGCTCAACGTACACTAGATAGACTCGCAAAAGCTGTATTTACATTCGGCATGCACTTTGCACCTTCAAAGTGTAAAGTGGTGTTGCAAGACCGGACGTCAATGATTCCGAGCTTGGTGCTCGATGGGGGGTGCTGGCAATTCTCGACCGTTTCACTTACCTCGGCAGCAGCGTGACAACGGATGGGAGCACGGTATTAAGGGTGAGCACGCATATATCCAGGGCTCGAGGGGCCTACGCTGGACTGAAGCACTTGTGGAGCCAACCTGATATTTCACTGAAGTTGAAAGGTTGTGTGTGCTGTGTTACGGCGCGCTCAGTTTTGTTGTATGGTTGTGAGACTTGGGGTCCGCGTGTGGAAAACATTCGTCAAATTGAGGTTTTTGACCACCGATGTTTGCGTAGTACCGCTAAGATTGGGTGGAATAGCCGAGTGACCAATGCTGAGGTCAGAAAGCGAATATTGTGTACTAATTCAGAGAACGTTCTGTCACAGCGTATTTAGCTTAGTAGGCTTCGTTGGTTGGGACAGGTGTTGCGTATGACAGACACGTCTACCGTATCGTGCCCTATTCTCCGTTCCCCTTAAGGAGTGGAAGAAACTACGTGGATGTCAACAGATGACTTGGCAGCGAGGAATGAGAAAATGTACGGTGAACCTAGGAAAAGTAAGTGCTTCATGTCTTCGTGGTTGGGGTCCAAAAGATCCCTCAACCAGTTGGCTGGAGACACTGAAGGATATGGCAGCAAATAGTGAGCAGGGTCGATCGAGTTGTCACTTTCTGTTGAATCAGAATGGCTGATCAGGGGGCGTTTGTACAATTAGACTGTGTATCCTGTATGTTGGCTGTTAGGGCATCCTTTTCTTTTCCCACCACTGTAGGCCCGCTCCCTGTCAATCTTCTATATTCATCCTTTTTAATTCAACGTGCAACATGGTGAGAAAGGCGGTTGTCAGTGGGGCTTGCGCTTCTGTTTAACGCTGTATGATGACGATGATGATGAGTCTTGGTAGATTTATCACAGGCCTGATACTGTCAAACCCATTATCAACAGTTGTCGAAACCACCCCGGGTGTCCATGACGCAATCATAAGCTTGTCCGTGCAATAAATTACATAAAAGATCCACCTGTTGATATGCTGGGAAATGCTTGAGACAGAGGAGCACCTGCCTCTCCTACTGGCGGTAATTGTCATCTGAGTTGAATTTCGCCAGGATGGGAATGGCCGCCTTGAGGTTTGTAGTCTGTTGGGAGATTATAGTCAAGAATTTCATAGCCTCAGTGATAAGACTCCAAGACGGAAACCGGTGCGGTGAGAGCTTCCACGCGATTGTTTGTCGGCTTTGTTTCTGGAGAGTCAGGTAGTGAGGTAGTGCCTTTCGCTTCTGAGATCCACATCGCTCCAATATTTTCTGTGCGTCATCCTGGATGGTCCGTTGGTAGGGTCGCTAATTGTAGCAGGGAAATTTTAAGTCTCATTCAGAAAGAATTCCGTCTGTATTATGTGGCACCTAGTACATTGGCACCTTAGGCATATAAGTGAGAAAGTAGTTACTAGTCGGTTGGGTCTTTGCGATGATCAGAGTCTTCAGTTACTATTTTCACAGAGACCAACAGCTTCTATGCGACTGATATCGATGATAACAGCGTTCTTCGCAAACCCTCTTGTACACTGGGATGATGGGTGCACAGTTCCCCTTTGGGTAGGACGCTCTTATGGCGCTTAAGGAGTTGGAGTGCACAACTGGCGTCTTCGTCGGTGGACGGCAAAGTGTGGTCTATCAATGGAGCCCGAGCCGGTTCCATGAAACTACTGTATGAATCAATTGGAGCTAAAGGCCTGTCGCTCAGTATGTCATGAAAGCTGGAAGAATGGCTGTTCGTTTTCCCGCTCACACCAGGTTTTTTGCTGTCTGTGGATCGAATAAGCTGTGGATAGCACCAGCTATTTCCACTTCGACTGTGCGTTTGAACCACCAATCCTCACGGTTTCTTCATCAGATTATTGGTACTTTCGTCCGTAGTTCAGAATGGGCACTGGTTTTTCTCTACCAGCAGGGATTTGCCGGCGACGAAATAGCAGTTGGAGAGACCGCGGTAAGATCTAGTGGGTTGCAATTGGACGTACGACTGATATACACGATGTGGGGCTCGCTATTTACCGACGGTTTGGCACACCAACGTGTGTGCGACTGTTTATTTGATGAGTCAGATAATTTTGATGTCTCACTCACACCGGAGTCTATTCGTTGACAACGAACTTCTGCCTTGGTGGGAAAATGCACGACGAGTTCATCACCCACGAGGGAAAATCGGGAGTCGAAGCATATGCTCCGCTACGATCTGCAGCCACCTCAGAGTTCAGTCCGGCTAATTTCTAGCCCAATGTACTGGAGAAACTTCAAGAATAGTGCTTCACAAGTCTTAATTTCGGCTCCAAACAGAACTCATCACCTCGTAATGAACGGAAATCGTGGGCCGGATCGGAACAGTGATTCAACCTGCAAATCGGACAGAATATATCTTTGAGTATCAGGCTGGATGCAGTGTTCGTCTAGCATTGGACTGGACGGGGTTATTGTCCCACCGTGGGAACTAGTTGTCAGATTATGTACGTTGCTTACTGCCGGGTAATTTGAGATCGTGAGAGGGTTCCCAGGAAATGATATGAATCGGTGATTGAGCCAATCAACAAGCAATGTAACACCTCTTGTGGAAATCACAGAGGAATTAAGTTGATATGTATCGCTATCAAAGTGCTCGCCGGCATTATTCTTCACCGATTATTCGACGCCCTTGAAATGTGTACGTATGAAAATCAAGCCATTTTCAGACCCGGTCGGGGTTCCATCAACCAGATCTTTACCTTTCGACAAATTTTGGAGCACAAGCGCAGCTTCTATAGGTTCACAATTTCTGTCCCGGTTGCTGTGAAAGCGGAATTCCACTCAGTCAACCGTACAGTTTTCTGACACTGCCTCTTATTGAAGGGCATAAGAGAGAAATTTTCTTCGTCTTTCCAATGCTTGTATGCGAACAGCTGAAGCCTAGTTCTTGCTCGCGGCAACGTTTCACTCGAGTTCACGAGAAGTGGTTCGTCAGAGTTGCTCTCTATTGCCATTCCTTTACAAATTTTAACTGAAATTGTTCTCTAGATGGCCCGATCCCGGTGTGAGAATAGCTGCATCGATCTTTCATCAGGCAGTAAACTTTCAGACTTGGAATAAGCGGATTCACATGAGCTGCCGGCTTTATGAGATTTATTTCGCTACACAATAAGTGATGGCCTAAATAACAGAGTAGCAACGATTGGGATGCGTTTTGCACCTTCAAAATGTAAAATGCTGCTGCAGAACGGGATTGGCGCTACATCAAACCTTGTGTTGGCAGGGGGACCTCTAGATGAAGTAGATAAATTCCGTTACCTGAACAGTTACATCTCATCAGGTGGGCGGACATCGGATGAAGTGTCAACGCGTATACAGAAGACGCGTTTGGCTTTTACCAACTTCCGTCATCTGTGGCTCTGGCCTGACATCCGATTGTCTGTCGTGCATCAAGTGTGCACTGCGGTGGTTAGGTCTGTTCTTCTGTAAGGCTCAGAAAAATGGCCGATAATGGTAGAAGATAGACAGAGATTGTCGGTATTCGAACATCGATTTCTTTTTAGCATTGCCCGAATATGGTGGGAACGCCGTATCAGCAATGCTAAGGTTAGACGTAGGGTGTTTAGAACCAGAGGTCAGTCTCTGAATTAAGCACTAAATCTAAACAGAATAAGGTGACTTAGACGTGTTACGCATGTCCACCGACAGACTTTCTCGACGTGCACTATTCGCCGAGGCAGGTAGTGGTTGGAAGGTAGGTCGAGGTGGTCAGTCCAAGACATCGCAAAATGTTCAACTTGAAACTTGACCCGCGAGAACAACGGTTGAAACTCATGTGGTACACTAAAGCATCGCCACATTGGTCTTTTGTATTGTTTGAATTTAGGCGTCTTCTGATGTCTAGGGTTCATGTTTTTTGTGGTGGATGTTGACTGTATGCTCATTAGAATATAACTCAGTTCCTTCATCGAACTCATTCGAGTAGAACCATAGTGGTTAACATATTCTTTCTCTCAGTGATATCTTTTGTTCGTCGCTGTTCACATTATTTGCAAATGTAGGCGACTGAATTTCGGGATAATGTGCGTCGGAATAAACTAGATTATCGCTATCTGTTTTACATAGCCACGCGAAAAGAGATTCTATGTGAAATCACCATTTTCCCCCACTGATGTATAATGTTTTCGTCGAAACGGGACTTTCTTTCCAGGTTTTCTGAAAGGGTGTATTACATGCCAGATTTAGTGTTTCTTTTGGTGGACAGTGCCATTTTCTGTCTTCCCTCCTTACTTGCATGTCCGCACGCTATCGGCTTCAAGCACTCATCGTCCGTTTGTTTCGGTAGCTTTCGGTGGAGCGTGATCCTTCACCGTAAAGGAATGACAATACAGTTAAGAATGATCATATTTCGGTACGATGATGACGACTAAATCGTAGATCTTGTGGATAACTTTATGTTCCACGCAATCTTCACCTCAATAATTTGTATGGGACGTTTCATTTGCTGTTTTTCTTAAGCAAATCACTCCGTGAATACCCCTTCACGCTGTTCTTTATGACCACTGTTTCGCTCCTCTAAGGTAGGACGATTTTATCGATCAGTTACTTCACCCAACTCTACCTATTATTGTAGTCTATTCATCATCTAATCAAAGTTCATACTGATGCGCGTCGCGTTGTGATTTTTGTAATCCCCAGCTGTGCTACACGTGATCAAAGCCGGTGTTCCCATCGTTTCTGACTTGATCAGTCAAAATGGAATGCAATCATTCCGTTCTTTCAGCAACAAACATTCCGGTCTGGCAAAACAACCACGATACTCTCGTTGGACTATTAATTTTGAATAACGATAAATCTATTTTTTGTTATATTGAAGTAGCCAAATGGGTTAGTTTGTTCCAGATGCAAAACCGATCTCCTGAACATCACAGTTAGTTTTTCTACTATACTGTCTGAATTTCCCCAGCAGCTATAGCTTCTACATCTCTGTGACTAAGTGGAATCCTTTCAGTTCAGTTTAAACAATCATCAACCGTGCGCTGGGTGCGGCGTTCCTGGTTTCTCTCTCTCTCTCTCAGCTGGAACCTCAGTTGGAAGTACTGAAAGCAACAAGCGTATGAAAAATCTGAGAAAACGACTATTAATAGTATCAAGTTGACAGATAAAGTTTTTGAATATAAGAACGCCATTGATCGCCACACTTGCCCGCATCCTCCAGTTGATAACCCTCTTTGATCGCATCCAGGAAAGTTAACACGCCCTACATGTCCTAGTCCACTTTTCCCTTGTGCATGAATGTAGTGGAAGGAATGTAGCCCATCGCCTCGGAAGCCCAATGTACTCCTGGGAATAGCCGGCAACTTGGCCCTGAAGCTTGGAGTGACGGAGAACCAAACCAGGTCCCAGCGGGTCAAGCGTGGGTACATGCCAGGAGACAGCGGGTGGCTGTCTACCACTGGTTAGGCGTTTCATATCTTTCTTCCATGTCATGAACTGATCATCCTTAACCACCTTCCCACGATAACCCTCGCCAGCGAAGATTGCATGCCGAGGTATCCTGTCCTATCCAAAGACACGTGCATACACTGTCCCGTCCAGCTAGCTTAGTGCGTTTGAGTGTTTCATTTAATGAGTTGGTTCAGGGCAGGAAAGTATGTTCAAGTGATCGGTGATATTTTGTTACGAATATTCATTCACCATGAGTTTTAGCCTCACAGCAACACAGCAGTACTGCTGCCTCCAATCCAGCCCTGATGTGTCATTCCTTTTAGGAGTGTATCACAGGAGTTAGTAATAGCTGAATGAAAACCTTTTGATTTTTGAATCGGCTTGGATGGGTTCCTTATTCGAATTACCGGTAGTTTTTGTTAAAGTGGTTTTCGCGACGACACTCGTAGATAGTCAACGGTTATTTGCATTTCGAAATCGGATATCAGTTCGAATGTGATCACCTATTTGCAAAACGTACTGTATAGCCATTGTGGGTTTTTTCCCCCGTACTTTCTTTTAGTTTTCAGTTTTACTTCGTGCTATCCTGAGGCAAGCATATTTTCCTGAGAATGGTAGACCTTGTTGATTATGATACTGTCCAGTTAGTATTATTTTATTACGCTGGCTAGAGCACGTTTTTACGGGACTTTTCAACTGTCAAGAGAGAAAAAATTAAATGTCTTACACGCCAGAACGGGCTAACATTTCAGCTAAAAGTTCATCCCTGTTTGTTAAGTCACGTGCTAGGAAGGGAATCACAGAAGTTCGGTACAGCGATAATTTGGAAGGAAGTAGTCAAAATATACAACTGGTTAACAGGTGTGATTGGCTCAGAGAAAGATCGCAATACAATGGATGTTAACAGTCCGCAATGATCTTTTTAGCAAACGAAATAGACGCTGTTGTGTGCTCGCCACATAAGCCCGATGTGAGGTCTCCTAAGGCTGTGCCAGAAACAAAACTGATGGTGCGTAAACCTGTACGAAGGGTGATATGGTATTTTTTCAACAGACCAGGAAAAATTATGGGAGAACAATATAGAATTATGGGAAATATGCGCCGGTGTACGGAGGAAGAAATCACACCGCGGATAACTAAACTGTCGAAGTGTACGAACTTGAAAGAACAACCTACGCAATTTCCCAGCAGCAATTTCTGTGTAAAGACTAATGCAAGTTCTCTTGTGAAGTTACACCGAGCTATTTCACATAGCTCACACGCATCAGAAGAAAAGAGTGAATATTGGTGCTATCTTCTGTAAAACGCGATCGCAAAGTGGGAACGCTTTTAACATTTCGCATTGTTTAACAGAAGACCAAACGGCTCAGAAATGTTTTGGACATGTGCAATAGTTTCATGAAATTCATCTGTATTCGGCTGCTGGAAAACAGACCGAACCAAAACAGTGTCATCAACATACTTGACTTGGCGGGCTGGGTAGGTTGTAGTTAAGTTGCTAATGTAAGTGGTGAATAAGTATGGAGAAAGGAAAGCGCTTTAGAGAACACCGGCACTGCTTTAGAGATGTTCGGGAACTTTTCTTCCAACTTTGGTATTTCGTTTTCTACCCGAGAAGTAATATTTCAGCCAGTTAAGCAAGCATGCGGGGCAACTAAATGATCCCAATTTTTTTGAAAAATAAGGATCGTGGTACACTGTCAACCGCCGATATGTAATCAAGAAAGGCACACCTTACTGATTTGCACGAATCTTTGAGGGATTTTGCAATGTAATGGATTACGCACGCTACTGCATCAATCGTGGAACGCCAGGGTTTATTCGTCAGTGGAACTTCTGCCTGTGTTTTGAAGGCGCTGAAGCACAGCACATTCAACTAGCTTCAACACCGACGAGACAAGTGCAATTGGGCGAAATTTGTAGTTTCCCGTCTGGTTACTCGATCCCTTCGGTATGGGAACGATTGTGACACGACGGCAACAGTCAGGATTGATAACAGTAGTCATTAACTCAGAGAGAGGTTCAACCTCGTATTTGAGTACTGCCGAAGATAGACCATCCGGTCCGGGTGCTTTGGTTAACTTGGTGGACTTGAGGAGTGTGAAAACTTCCGTGCTGGTGAGTTTTTCAATTGGCCTGACGGAAAACTGAGAGTGGATCGTTCGAGTGACGGATGAACTGAGAATTCTGATGGTCAACATCCTCGTCATCAGAGGAGCGACCTTTCTTCTGGCCACAGGGTAATCTGATCCCCTGCCATCCGTCCTTGATGTGTCTGGAGTGCAGAAACTTGAGAGAGTATGAAGTTCAGACGTTTTATTTCTTTTTTGATCAAGCTTGGTAATCTACTGACCTCACGTGGGTTGCGCGTTTTGTAGGCTAACTCCTTCCTACGTAATCGTTTTAGATACGGTGAGACCACTCTTCCTAGATGATAGTAAACCGTTTCGGTGGGACAGCAAATGTTAAAGATGTGGTTCATAATTTCGGTTGTAAAATATACCGAAAGGGAATGACTAAAGCTGTTTTGTAACCAGGAAGTGGCGAGAAACAAAGAACGGTTCAACAGTGAAAGGTTTTCTTCAGATAAGTTCCGGGGAAAAAACGGACCTGTTTAGTCTGTGCGAAGGATAAGTGACCATGTTTCGAGTAAAATGGTCAAAACGGGAAGACTTACGACGACATGAGGCAAACACACAGCCAATGAATCTGAACAACCGTTAACAGTGCACTGGTTGCCTTCAGGGTGTAAAGGGTAGTAGAGGAAGACCTACGATTGATGCTGTCAATGACGAAACGAATAATATCAATACGGGAGTACTATTGATCGCAACACACCACCATTACTCTCATTTTCTCTAACAATTGATTAGGTAGTAAGTGAAAACCGTGAACTTTGCCTGAAGAACCTAGTAAACTCTAAACGTTCAAATCCACTGGTTAGGGTTTTCATATGCATTTCCGCTTCACGTACTGACCGATTTTTCAATAACTGCCCACCTCAGCGTATACTGCTCGAAGGGGAGGTCTCTCCGAGAATATGCGTAACATATTCCATCTATCACAACCTGTTGGAATTCAACGGTTGGTGTGGCGATTTAAGGTATGTACTTTGGTGGTAGACAGCAATCCACTGTGGTCCGGATGTTTACCGCATCTGGCCTGTTGGGACCTTATGTGGCTCTTTGTCACTCCAGGTCTCATGGTCTATTTTCTGGTTATCCCTAATAGTACAATGGACATTTGTGGTTGTGAAGTATACCCTTTTCATCCCACTCATACACAAGCGTGTAATAAATGGACACCACGAATCTCTGAATTTAGTGAACGTGCCTTTTGTGTGCGCGATGACACTTCACTCGATATCCGATCTCTACATAAGACTCAACTGCCCACATTATATCTCACCTGTCTGTACAACTGTTGACCTAAAACTAATGTCTGTCACATTCGTATTTTCCGTATTCGGAATCTACCCTGTTGTAACCCCGTAATTATTGTTATTTATTCATGAGCAACGTCATACACATTGCCCGTTTCCGCAGATGCTGTTGTGCCAGTTCAGTTCGTTTTTTTCAACCATTTTGTCGTACCTTTGCGCTTAGCTTTTGATCGATACCTCGCAGCACCAGCGAGTCAAGAGCAAAGCGAGTACGAGCATTGCGAGCAAGACAACAACAAAGAAAGCTATAAGAAATCATGGACGGAGGAGTTCGAATGCAACTACGCCGTTGATCGTGGCACCTAGCCATGTAACCTAATGTCTCCAACCATCCGGTGATCAAATATTGTGAACCACGACCTGCTAGCCTAAAATGCCCTACTCGTTCAAGTCCAGTGGTTTAGGTTTTCCATACCTTTTCTCAGTGTCATGGACTGAGCACGACCAATCTTCACACCACTACTTACCTCGGAGAACAATAGACACTGAGGGAGCCTTTCTGTTTGCACAAATAACGCATGTCCCGACCACCGTGACCTGTTCAGATTAAGTGATTATTCCCGTGGTTGACCTCTGATTCCCTGTTCGATCAACCGGGATAGCTAACGGGCCTCCTGTTTGATTTCCGGTATCCCCCAAAAAGCTGATTTTAGGCAATGAAACAACCAGAAATGATCGCAACGTCCGTTGGACTCAGGCTTCGAAGTAGCAGTGACAAATCGCGATGGAATTCATCTGTGGCCCTGGGAGAACTACGGTCAATAAGAGCATGCACAAGAATGACAAACAAACACCAACGCTTCAGTCTGTTGCTATTAATAAGTGCAGTACCGTCTAACCAAACGTGACTTTTATGCGGCTAGCTCTTGCCTGAGGATAAGCCGGTTTCATGGATGTCCCGAATGGCACCTGCTCATGAGCGTCATTCAGCGTCACGGCTTTTTGTTCGAGGTAGCAACTCTAGCCCATGCAGAACCATGTGCTATATGTCAGGCAACATGTAGTTTGTGTTGGGAGCCGATGACCGAACGACTGGTTAATACATTTTTTGGATAACAGTTTGCCAGTCGAGGATGCCCAACGCGTCCTGGTGAATCTTACCCAACTCAGGATAGCTGAGTAAGAGGCAAGAGGCAATGGCCTTATTTAGTGTCGGGTTACATTCGCGCTCGTCACTTTGCTTTCTGTGAGTTTCTGTGGTTATGTAGAGAGTTCGTTACCAGGTGCGAAATCCGTCGCGCCCTCTAACAACCGAATTGCACACAAGCAGTTGCTGACTTGCATCCAATCTAGCAGTGCACGCTGAACTCGCACTCAAAGAAATGTCAACGCCGCCCTGGCCAGAAGCATTAGACACCGGGCTACCGGACACACGAAGTACGAGGGCGATGTTGTATATGGGGTCTTGTATGCATTTTTCGGAGACACAACATACGTCTACTTTGTAGGTTTCAAGAGTCAGTCTGTTGCCCTACCTTACGTGTGTGAACGCCGAAGACAGTCAAGTGGAATTGACATTTGAACATAGTGAGTGCGGTAATGTGTCTTTTGAGCTAATAATACAATCAGACATGTATCCTGGAGCGCAGTGAATCGTTGCACCTAGCATTGATCTGGTATTTGGAAAAATAGAAAATTAGTAAGGTCTTTTATGTGAAGGATGCTAGAGGTCTCCGGGTCAACCATACTTCGCTGACTGCTCCACAAAGGTTATTGTTTAGAGGCCCGAACCGGAGCCTTCGACTCAGCCGTCTAAGCCACAAGTTAGCGGGACGACAATGCAACACGGAAACGACCAAGGTACTAGTGTACGGGCTCTTGGTCTGCCACATGCATAGTGGTCTCTGTTGTGAACGGGGCAGCGGCAAGTTAGGAGTAGCGAACAGCAACATCAAAGAGCGGTAATGAGCTCAGTATCGTTTCTCAAAGTGGCTGTACAGGACTGTCGTCCCGTAATTGAGTGACTCGCAGATAAACGAAACCCGAGTCCGAAAGCAGAGAACAAGCTCGCTTTACTACTATAGGACAAACTACCAAACAATAACATACCTCGAATTGTGGGCAAACCGACCATAGAATCAAGACAGTCAACAAGGGCTTCAAAAGGCCCAAGCAACAATAGAGAGAAAACGCTGGAGACGACAGTGGAGGAGCAAGTCAAGTGGTTTACAAAGAAAGCCCTTTTTAATGGGGAGAATCTTATCCAGTCACCGGTCAGAAGAGAGGCAATTGTCCGAGGGAACACGTACGCGAGCGTGGAGGAGAGCAAACGGAATAGCATGGCTATGAGTAAGTGCATGATCGTAGCGGGATGGCCGAGTTCAGTCATTCACACGGATAGGGCAGACAGATGGACAGAGATTATTACGTCCAAGTGTTTGGGCCTTGTCAATTTACCCAGGAAACTATGACAGATCGTGGACACCAGTATATCATTCCAAAATCGATGAGATAGGTTACGTAAGTGATCAGATCAACAGTTAGACAGATGACAACTAAGGTCAATCGACACTTGTCATAGAAACAAGGCTGAAATTGCATGACGCAATGGAACTGAACAAATTACCACACAAGAATAGAAGCTAGGGGATGGTGGTCGAAGTGCATGGAAGGCAAACGAACTGTCTGGCAAATACAAGACAGAATTGTGATGGAAAGCATGAGATCTGAACCACACCAGTTTAACGGAGTCTCTCGATATGGTGGGCTGAATTTCCTTGTCCAATTTCAATAAATTTTTACGGTTGGGTTTACTAAAAATACACATTGTTCGTCTTCCATTCATTCTGCGAAGCAAAACCAATCAAGAGGATCAATCAGTATCCAGAATTCTCATCTTTCGCTTTAGAAACGCTTCCGTTAAATCAAAGTAACAATATCTACGCCGTAGCTGGTTCGTGCAAGGGTTGAGTAATATCTTTTTTCTTGTGAAATTCCACAAAGGATCTCCTTTATGAAGGTGTGTCATCTCTTAAATCGACCTTAGTCGCGTTCACATACAGATCAGATGCTACTAGGCGGATAATAATAACGTTACTGAAATATAGTTCCGACTGCGTATTGCAATTGTCCAACAGTCAAAGAATTCTGAGGTCCTCGGCAGTTGGATCATTTCTTCAGCGTCTTAGCCATCCCTCGAATATGCTGCTCACCATCCAAACACCACGGTTGTTCTCACAATCAGCGCCAATTTGCGGTCGATTTCTGAAACAACTCAGGTTGGCACTTTCGCCGGTGACTAACGGTTTTAATTTTTCACCGGTTACACAGTATAATATTAGTGTCAACTGATCTTTTGCTTTTTTCACGTCAGATCATTTTTGCACCTACTTGCGCAAGACTTTTGTTTGATGCTCTGAAACAAAAAGCCTGTTTTATGATCATTGAGCATGTCGCACGACTCGTGATGTTGCGGTGCATGATCTCAAAGTTCAGCACGATTTGACACTAAACCGGCTTACTAGCATCGTGATTACTGGTAACCTCATCAGTGTTTGGGACACACTGACAGGCGATCAATATTGAGGTCCTAGCACGAGATGGAAACCCTCCCACCCCCAATCACCTTGTTTGCGTATCATTATTGCTGATCAATCTAGATGAGGCTAGATCAACTGGATCGGAACTCACCAAACCCAGTGGTCTGGCGATTCGAACCGACATCATCTCCCTAGACAAAATGCATGATGATTTTTTTTTGGGTGCAGTTCATTTTACCCGGAGATTTTTTTCGTTTAGGAGGGTGTGTAAAATTTCAATTGAAATGTTTCGTGTGGTTCTGGAGGAGAGAGGGGCTTAAGTCATGATGAGAGATTTTCTATCGGGAAAAGTTTCTTGCAGAGATGGAGGGGCACTGATTTATATTATCTGTCCGCAATTCAGATTTCGTTCTTAACATCTTGGAGGAGGCAGAACGTGGACGGGGTAGCATCTTTTGGGCAGGGGACTTTCCATCTTTGGCGCGCGATAGCCTCCCAAATAAGTGCGATTACTTCTGCCACCGCCGAGAAAAACTCCAGATACTCCACTCCTACTTTCTTCTCGGCGGTGGGAGAAACCAAGCATCGTCTCAACGCAAATACGATGACAAACGCGGGTAATAAGGCAGGACAGGCAGTTAGTAAAATGATATTCTCACTCTTTCATCGTACACTTGTTTGCTGCCTTTGTTTACTTGTTTGGCATTCGTGTATTTTTGGGGAACAGGAGTTCAACAGACATTGTGCAGCATTCGCGCCACTGACTTCTGTCCAGAGCCATGTCCTTTCAATGTCTCTAACCAACGACATTCGTCATGCTTTGGACCCCAACCAGGAAGGCGGAAGCATCAACTAACGAAAAGTCATGATCTGATCACTGATTCGCTTCTTTCAGCCTTGTCATGCATATGTGAATAGAGCACGGAAAGGTAAACGGTGGGCAGACGTGCAAAACATGTTCGAGTCATCAGAGACGGCGTACAACTATTACTTCGGGTAGAGGGCGACTATTCGCACCAAAAGCAATCGCAAATCTCTTCATTACTTACTAGGTGTTCCCACCAGAAGTCAAAAATGCTTCGAGAACATCGGCTTTCAAATGAAAAAAGCCATGAAGCATTCTTAGCACGGATTGACTAGGTCTTGCAATCGTAAAACAAAACGCTACGAATTTCGGCGTTGCACACCCGTCTCTATAGGAGGGAGCTGGATTTCACGGCGGCGAAAGCCTGACGAAAACTGTCCTAGCTCTCGCCATTCGTAATGTGATTTTCTCCCAACTCCAACTCCGGCTGTGATGAAGCCCTCGGGTTACTTAAGTTGTCTACTAATTCTAGCTGTTAACCACAGAGGGGGATTGCAAACATGCGTTCTTGTCAGTTTTGCGAAAGTACTTTGGACTTGGAAGGCTTAAAGTACAGTCTGTTCAAAGAATTCGAGATCATCTCAATCCGGTCGAATTCCGGTTTATACTACTGATGTTACTCTGTCGCTAAATAGTAGTGTCTGTTGTATGTTTTTGGCCACTGGGAGTAGTGTCAGTTGTATAAACTGAAATTCGACCGTATGCCAGGATTTCGACTGAATTAAAATGATCCCGAAGTTTTTAGACAGACTGCACATTTCTTGTCTGGATACTTCAGTCGTCAAGTCATTCAGAACGTGTTGAATTGCCTGTGCGCTGTTATCCACCGGGACAGTATCATTGGCGTATTCTAAGTCGAGAACCGTTCGCTGGTAAGATTTCAACTGCACTTTTTATTAGACCAGACAAAGCATTATGTAGGACATCTTCTATAGCAAAATTGGAAAGAAAGGGTAAAATGAAGCAACCTTATCAAACTCCGCTGGGAATGGCGAAATTTGGTGGAACTAGCCGTAGGGCCTAACCCGACCTGAGGTTTGACGACACAACTTCGAGGTCTCACCCATACTTCCTAGGTGCTCGGTTTCTAAACCAGCAGTTCCACAGCGCGATCCTATCAACCGCGTCAAAGGCTGCACGAATGTTTAGGAACACGATGAATGTTGGTTTCTGGAATCCATAGCTGTGCTCTCAATTGCCCATGGTTGAAGGTTTGTTGAATATATCGACGACCTCAACGAAATCCAGCATGCTGCTCGCGGGTCCAGGGGCAAAGCAACATTATCAGATCATCTAAATTAGTTCCGCGGCTGGTTGTAATCTGGCGTAGTATCTTAAAAGTTGATGCTGAACCTCTGTCGTATTAAAAGGCAGTGTGAATTGTGTCACAACTATGGCGCTCAGAACAACTAGGTACGGGTTGAGTTTCTAGCCGGTCCTTGATGCACCATTCAGATACTTTTTGTTGCTGCTCGTCAGCTAAATAGAATCTACCATGCTTTCCAAAAGCCAACTATTGTCGTGTTTCCATACGTTTGTATAGCCTTCTACCCTGTCGATAGAACTGTGCGACTCGGAAGACTGACTGTGACTATTAGAATACATAGAAGTTTATCGGTATTTGAACACCAGTGTTTTGGAAGAATTGTTCAAATTAGGCAGGTATACCGCATGGATGATGTTGTTGGGATTAGCGTATTGCGTTAGGGAGACGAATCAGTACACATGACGTTAAGGCTCATCAGGTTAAGGGGTTCGAACCCTGATGGCATACATAACCTGGGGAAGGCTTGTTCGGCCTGCACTCTCCGGTGAAACGGATAGTATATGGAAGATAAGTGTGAATAGACATTCTATGTCATGAAAAAGGATATAAGCGCCCTAAACTAATCTACTCAGTGTGTTAGTTTTCCTAGTTGGGTTCTAGAGATTAATCTGTTCCATAATTAGAGGCATTGAGGGGTTCGGCGACATGCCTACATCATTGATCTTCTTGTACGGACTACTTATTCTACCTCATGCTACCAGACACACACATGCTGTATCCCGAGCTTTCTTCTCGCACTCGTTAATTTTTATTTTTGCTTTCCAAGTGGTATTCTTGCGGAGAAATATCAGCCAGAAGCGCTGTATCCAATGTGGGGTTATTCGTTGTTCATGCGTTTGAGTTTTATTGCTTTTTATGGGCGTTTCTGGTTGCGTGAGTCAGCATATATCCGGTTCCTGCTTGCCTCTATCTACACGTTTTGCATGTTTTTTTAGATTACTCTCAGTTGTTAGTAGCCTTCTGCTCATAGCATTGCTTATCACTCATAGCTCATAGTTGGTAAAAAATAGCCGTTTTCACGAATATTTAACGATCTGATAGTTGTAGCAATTTGATGAAACACAATCCTTGTCACAAAACATGGAGCAGCGAGGCGAATTGCTCTGATTGTGGCCTTACCACACACACACACACACACACACACACACACACACAGAGAGAGAGAGAGAGAGAGAGAGACATTGGGAATGCACGTACAAGATTGATATGATGTAGCTGCATAGGATACCGTGATTAAAGTCATACAGGCTGACATTTTCGGATTGTTTGGCCCGTTAACAAAATGGAGGCGGAGATGAGCGCCGCGTCATCACTGATCCAACCTTTCAATCCAGTCTTCCAGCCCATGATTCGGTGCTTGCATGGGTATATATCGTGGAAGTTCAACACGGCGTACTTCTCCGATTTTGTTACCTCTCGGTCTTCCTCGTCGAGGAGGGGCATATCTTTGTTTTCTTTTTAATTTATCCTACTTAACGGCTGAACACATTCATACAATACGCTTGATGTGGTACATCACGCTTGGTTTGTTTCTGACGGCCATTTTTTGTTACATGTTTGCATGACATGGAAGAAAGGTACGCATGGCCTTAACGGTAAATTTACCCACGTAGGGTGTGTTAGGCTTTTTGCTAAGGGTTCAAGAAATCCCTCACCCAGTGATTAGATACATTGTAGAATATTACAAAGTGCCGCTACTAGTGGCGCTCTTGCATTCAGAAACGTTTTTTGATCAACCGGACACACATATCTGTGGTTCACATCTTACTCTTTTCATGCTCTTGGTTTTCTATCCTCCGTTTGTCGTTCCCGCTGAGAAATGGCACCCAGCGCTTGATTAATGGCTGTTTAAACTGAACCTGGTATCCCAGTTCGTGTACCTGAAGTTGTAAACCTACCACAAATGTTTTAAGTTCAGTGCTTCATACAGGCCGGTGCCTATCTACCTATTCGCCCCCGACGTGACTTGCTTGCTTGGATAGATGTATCCGGTTTGTGACAAGTCAGTTGACCTACTGCGTACTGGCTTTGGTGTACTCCGGTTCATGTATCGCTTAATTCGGCGCGCGCCTATTCCGTGTTAGCATCGGCATGTGTTTTCATGTTACTCGTTGCCCATGCTGGTGCTCTTGATTTCATGCTGTTTGACACACTGAACTCAGTTGAAATAAAGATGAAACAGAACCTTATATACATGTATTCGAAGTCGGTCGATATCCATTGTGTGCGGTATATTTTGACGCACTACTCTTCTTGTATGTTGGATGATCCGGGCTCATGACTGCAAGGTTTGTGCATGACCAATCTCATGAATAATGCAAATAATCAGATTGTGTGGTTGGCTGCTAAATGTTACCTTTGAAGATCCTGACCGGTTTTCATACCGTTTGGAATTGTGCTGTGTCCCTTGTTTGTTTATCTTGAGTATCAGTTTCGTTGTTCAGTGAATGTTTCGTAACTGTACGGCCATGCATTTGTTCCATAGCTTCGTGAATTCCTGTTCGCATAATTTCCCAGTGTGTGAGACTTGAGCACGTATACTTTTCTCATTTGTGAAAATTACGATCACTGATCGCTTTTTCCGTGGATAAACCTCGGTTTCAAATACCGCAGACACTCGATTTTATGCACTTCATACCCTAGCTGTGAGGAAATTCCGTTCTTCACGGAATGTCACAAGGTCAGTATGTAAATAATCCGTGAAAATCATGGAAATACATACAGCGTGGGTCATTCTTGCAGTTCCTCTAACTGTTTTATTTGCTTTCTCCGATGCAAGCAATTTTTTCGTGAATTATAGAAAGGTGGACTTACCCCCCCCCCCCCCCCCCAGGCGTAGACCGGAGACAGTGTTAGCTGAGCTTGTGGGGACACCCACATCATCATGACCGGCTTGTTGGTTCCACCTATTTGGAATTGAGGGCACTGGTCGGACGGATCGTGGGAGAGAAGAAACACAACACAATAAGTGCTGACTCGTGAACACAGTTTCGTGATAACAGACTTGATAGCGTCCAAACAGGATGGTTTATTCAACTCCGATAACCGAATATGGCACTTATCAGGAGCTTGATGTCGAAATTTTCCAGAATTCATAGAAGCATGCGTATTATCTATCCAGTGTATCGATGATCTTCCAGTAAGTTGTGGTTTTTGTCACCAAATACTGGGGTTCATTTTGACAGTTTAAATAAGCGGATAAATAGCTTTATAAACACCTCACAAATTGACGAGTGCAGTCTTCGAAGCAACACCGATAAACTGGTATTTCTAACAACTTCGCATTCGAGGGTCACACACATGCTAAAGCACTAAAACTGTTGAACCGAAGTACGTTTATTGTGATCATCAGACCTCACTACTACTAGTTGATAAACGCATTGAGTGCGTTGACGATTCAATAACTGATTGCTCATAAGCTCATTCAGAAACCGGAACTAAGGAAAGTCAAAGTACGAACAACGGAGATCCGACGGGATTTGTATTCCGCGTATGTGTGGTTTAGCATCAAAACTTTTACTCAATATCGAGAATTTTCCGTACTACCACTTACCATCACCCTGAATATATACAATTACGGATCATCCTAAAAGATACGTCCAGATTTATCGTGTGAATCTGTGAATTACACAACAAGAAAGCCCAAAGTTGATTGCTTATCTATACAATTCTCATTTACAAATTTTCCTTTGGTGAGAATAGAAGTTGTTTACCAGAACATTAACTGAAAACCGAACGACGTCATTTTTTTAAAAGTACCACAGTTTTGATGCAAATTCCCAACCTAATTTTCTTCCTCTCATCTGGTGATCTACGGATGTAGTTTTTGGGTTCACCACTAGATCCACTTCCACGGGAGAAATTTTTTGCACTCGGAATATGGCATACTGCAAGTTATCGTCCAGTAACTGCCGATAATCTATTCTCCTCGTTTTTCAATCGAAAATGTCAACTCAATCAAGTTGACGATGCGATCGCGTCATGAGGTGTAAACTGTGGAAAATGTTCAGGGGTTCGCCGGACATGAGATATTATTGTGCCTCTACATCGTTACTCTTTCGAGCTGACTAGTCATGCTTCTTTCAAAGCCTTTCAAACCAAAATATGGTTTCGTTGTCTGTATTGGCATAAAACCGTAATCAGGAGATACAGTTACCGAATGCTGCCTTGGTCGCTACACAAATTCTTGTTCAAGTTACCCGATTGGGTGGATTTTCAACATTTACACCGTATCTGTGGATATAAGAATACCAAAATACATGCGAGTTGTGGCAGTTTTCATCCGAGTAAACAGTCCCGTAAATCTATGGTGACTTTCATTAGGCCAATAAACAGGCAACTATGATACTCCAAAACAGAACTGCGATATGCAAAAGTACAAGCAAATACAAATTTAAACTTTGAACGCGTACATAATGTAGACCTAGCTTTTGAAAGTCCGCTGCGCAAAGGATGCCGTCTGAAAGTATTTTGGAAGTAAACTGACCGCAGACATTCACGTATTTATCGGTGCTGGTCGAGTGGTCTAGAGCGTTTGCTTACCACTTCGGAGGTCAGAAGTTCGTATCCCCGCGACCATCGGTCATTCTGGTGGCAGACAGTAATCTGCTATCTTTTGGTTCGTTATCACATCTCGCATATTGGGACTTCATGTGGTTCTGCACTCCGAATCACGGGGTCAGGTTGCCAGTTATCCCTAATAGTGTAACGAGTCTCTGAGGCTATGGGGTATACCCTTTTTGCTCACACATGCATGTAATTAAAAAGTTCTGATGGTATCAACAATAGTACCTCTGGATATGCCACCGCATTTGGAGGTGTGTTTTATGGGTCCTCTTATCAAGTTCAAATACTTCTTCAGAAGGCCAGGGAAGATAGCCAGAGAACAGTAGAACCAGTAGGGGAGAACGCATACGGTCACAAATTTGAAAATAATCTGATGGGGGACCGAATGTAATCTTAGACGGAGAGAGAAAATTGACCACTTTCTAACTCTGCAAAATGTCTGTTGAACATGCATGAACCATGGAAGATTATGGGGCGGTGTACAGCCAAGATATTTCACCGTTGATGATATTGGTATGGATTTATCACTCGAGGATAGAAGAGAAGACTTGTTAGTGGAGGCTCTACATTGTTCATCAGAAAATAAGGAAAGTAATACGTGCAGGCATTTGGAAGCATTCAGTACAAGGAAGCGGAATGAGAACCAGTTGACAACTTCGTTTTGTTTTATTTGAATTTGTGAAGTTCCTTCGAGTGTCGGTAATTCACATCCCAGAACTACTTCGTCTGGGTGTTTGCAACCAATGAATGTCGATGGGATTGGAAGGCTTTTGACGTACAAGGAAATTAGAGAGGGGAAAATGGCACCTTTTAAAACGCGGAAGCCAACCAGAAGAGAAGAGAATTTTTAGACGTTAAAACAAGTGAAATATCTTCGATCAATGAAGTAGCAGACCTTTGGGTCAACATCACTTACGCAGAGCATGCTTAGCAATACTGATCGATCAAAGCAACCAAATGCGCTTTTGTAATCTAAAAACTCCATTCTAACAGTCTTACATTTTCTGTCTAAACCGAACCTATTGAGGGGACTATGTTAGCTACGGTGTCAAATGTGTAGCGCGAAGATCGATAAACAAACTGGTATGTCGTCTCCAGCGGACCCCACGGTGACCAAAGCCTCGAACGATTTGAGTACCACAGAAAAACAGGCGACGGGGCGGTGTTCCACTGGTTCTTTTCTGCGGATAGGCGTCACCTTGGTCAGTCTCCAGATTTCAGGATTTTTCCGCTTGCCAGACAGTTTTTGAAGATATTGGGTAGTAAAACGGAAAGAGCGTCAGCGCGCTCAGTACAACAGATGATTGCCCATCTAAATCAGGAGTTTTATCTATCTTCATATTGCACGGCTGATAGAAGACCATATCGGGTTCAATCGTTGGTGGCTGAGATGAGTTGTTGAAGACTGGCATGGAAGTACACTGTGATGTGGAGTTAAGATCAGAGCTGAGTTTTTAAACATTGGTGTTTTCTTTTTCATATCTTGAGCCAGTTCAGTTCATTTTATTCAACCATTACCCTCGATGTGCGTTTGTACAGTTAGACTGTGTATTCCGTGTGTTGGCTACTAGGGCATTATTCGCTTTTCCCACCCGTGTAGGTCCACTCCCTGTCCATCTTTTATATTCATACTTTCTAATTCAGCTTGCAACATGGTGAGAAAGGCAGTGGTCAGTGGGGCTTGCCCTTCTGTTTAACACTGTGCGATGATGATGACTCGCACTTCATTTTTCTGTTTGGCCCTAACATAGTGTGCCGATTGGTCTTACTATACACTGTCGAACATATTTTCAAGATACAATGATCAGGGGTGCACTTTTAGGAACATCGGACGATTGCGTTCCGTTTGTAAAAACCAAGTCTAGTTGTGTGTCAAGTCTGGCGGGAAAACGTACCAAATTTATCAGGCCAAGTGTGGTGAGAAAACCAACGTCATGCCTGTAAAAGTCACCGACAGATATTCAAAGGAATCCACTCATTTGTGCAGTTACTGAGGTGGTAATTTGCTAGATACAAGTAAATATTTCCTATGAGTATCGGGCGAAATCCACTCAGAACAAACGGCTCGCAGTCTGCGATGTGGCAGCTAACTGTTTTCGGTTGAGTACATGAATACCAGATTTTTTGACTTGCTCCATCTGTTGTTAACTTAAGTGACGACACCTTCCACGAATGCGGACACCAGTGGGATGATCAGCTGCGTAGGGATGGAAATCATCTAATTGTATAATTCCACCGCGTATATTCTTGTGCAACCAAGGTTCCTGTAACATAATATATCATGCATTTTTATACTCCTTCTGTATAATTGCTGCTGTCTTCGAATTTTCTACATGAAGAACGGATATTGCTTATTATGGTCACGAGAGTCTGCGTTTTTCTAGTACTGCATTGTCGGAGACCAACTTTCCAGCATGCACGGTGTTTCTTTACTCTCCCATATCGTTTTTAATAATCCGTTTGAACTTGTTTTGAACCATATTGCCATAATCCACAAAATATTTAGTATGCGGTAAAACACGTAAGAATTTCATAAACATGCACATATACGACAGCATTGGTGATTTTCAAACTAGTACAACTACGAATATTAATAGAAAAGTCCACAAAAAATGGTGTAATTTGTTATTCCAACAACTCAGAACGGCCAATTTCAAAGGCCTCGCTGGGTTACGATCGTTGGTGTTGGGAAACATTTTCACGGACGTCAGTGATCTCGTAACCGCCTGTCTAATTCACATTCGTGCACTCGCAATCTAGACTACTTTTCGTTTTGCCATCATCAGACAGAATTCCTGTTATCTCATTCCCAGCCAATATTTTACCATTCTAGGATACATTTTTGTCGGTAGTTTTAAGTCTTCTGAGTATTGAGAACACGAAAGTGCTAAACAAGCTTGTGTTCGGTAGCTCCATTTCCTGGTGTTTTTTATTGTTTGCAAGTAATATTTGTGAAACGATTGATTCACAGTGGTTCGGAAGTGAAAACGATCCTGTTGTGGGTCGGAAAATGCAAAACAAGAGCGGATTATCGCGTTTCTAATTGAACCCTTCATGCTGGGATCTGGCCATTTCCAGTTACTTCACGATCACGCGTTAAGTCGCACCTTGTTTGCGGTTCAGTGCAGATTCTAGGCTAGGGTAATTAGAGTGCCTTGACAAATCTCTTTTGACAACAAGGCAATGGATTGAGTCGCTACTGCTTCAGCTGTTATCGAATGTCGGTGATGAGACGCTTTTTATGCAGTCTACGGGATCTTAAAGATTCACCTTGAAAGCGCCTCCATTCACCTACTTAGTGTTATTAATGTTTTATCCACCTTCAGTCGAACGCCTTTGATCGTCATTCTTTGCGGATTGAGATCACGAAAGCTTTCGCCTGTTAGTGGGTTCTTGCAGTTCTGTTCTTGTTCTTGATCCATCGTCTTTTCACTTATATTTTCATATTTGACTCAAGGGGACCACTCCACATAAATAATTGGTTCGTTCCTGCGTACTGATCACGTTGTCTACGACCTTATCAAGTTGCATCTCTCATGTCCATGTATGAGCATCCTGATGTACGTGGCTCATGGAACCAATCTCTTCGATGTAACTAGATGACGCCATCTCACGTTGTAGTATCACCTTTAGACTTTGTGTGTTCCTTGTTCATGGTATCAGACGCTGTTTTCAAGCGTCGATTACCCTTAAAAACAGGCCACGGTACTTGGACTGTTACCTTACACAAGTTTATGAAGAAACTGCCATAGGCACTGACGCAGACTGGTACCTCCGATTCCCGGCGTTGCTTGGTGTGTCGTTTGTCTGTTGGTTTGGTTACTGTCTGCAACAGGTGTATTTATAATTTCGAATTGTCCGCTAAAAGAGTTAGTCAAGTAGATTGTTTCGAGAATCGGGCGCTCATAATTCCCATTGACTCGTATGAACTCATTGGGGTTGTCCATCTTGGTGCCGCTACCTGACTGCGCACAGTACGTACGTCTCTGAACGTGAACTGCAGCGTCGTGGCATTTGTACAGTCAAATGCGCAATTGTTTGGATACCTTGTCTACGCGCTCCTTGTTGCATCCCAGACGTGGGTTATCGCGAATAGCATTCGATTGGTCGTATCGGTCCTTGTAATCCGTTCTATTCGATCGGATGGAATTCTGAGTGTCGACCGATTTATCTGATGTCCGTAGTGTGTACCCGACAGTCTCGAATGCTCCTCGTTTGTGTGTTAGTACTGCAGTTGCCTTCGCGTCTTTTTGGTGCCTATAGTAATGGATAACCTTCCATTTGATAAACTGAAAAAGACTCCGTCTTAACTCTTTTGCCATCATTTCTTTGTTACAGCTGCTTAAACCAAGTTTTTATCTTATTCTTTCTAATTATTTGAATAGCCAACACGTTAACCCAACGATCAATGTGCCGATGAGCGTGGCACTGAAAATCCACCCGTTAGGATGAACAGAGCCATATTTTCACTTCATTTGTTAAACATTAGTCATTTATGGTGGAAAGACCAGTGGAATAGTAATGTAGTCAATTATCGTATCATGTGTGGGTGTGCATTTTCTTCTAGTTCAGGTAGTTGGGCTGCACTGCATTCCATGACTCAAGCATGCTTCGTGTATGCATGTTCATTGCCTACCTTATCGGACACTTTTATCACTATGGATTACAATCTCCGCAGTTAACAATATTCAACTCTGGCCAGCGCGTATAACCCGAAGGACCAGCTGTCTACAAACAACAATAAGTATATCAAGCTTAGGACACCAAAAGTCTGGATTACAAATAACAACAACAATCAAGATACCGGTCGAAACAATAGAATCACAGTATGTAAGCGTATCGACTGTGCCAAGCGTGCATCAAATCGCAAGATACAACGCGTCCTGTGACACGGACACCAAGTCGTGAGTCTAAGGAAGGGGGTCGAGTATAATTTGCCGGAAGGTCAGACACAGTTACAAGGTTACACACAGCTGTTAAGGAAAGCCAATTACGAAATACCTAGAGTAAATTTTAACCAAAACAGTGCTAGATTAACTGGCGGAATGTGAGGTTGGAGATATGCGCCTGTACGATGCATAGTCTCTCGGATCAGTGGTTCAGTCGGCGGGTTCCAGTGAGATACACAGTGAGGTGATTGACACAACTTATGATGAAGAACGCGTACCCGTGGGGGAAATGGCATGAATACATCCTGGACACTTGGTGATTAAGCTTTGGTTCGTGACAAACAGATGTACAGCACGATGGATGTAAAATATTGCGTATCAGCAATTCCACACTCGTACGCGAAATACAAGTCGTTTTCTTTAGCCCACCTCAATTCTGTGAATTTTCCAACTAACAAGACTTCAGTGTTGTCACTGTGGAGGTTTATTTCGTCTGCTTCACAAAATTACTCGCTGACGTCTCAAAGTTTGCCGTCGTTCATTCGAATACGAATATGTCCCACTAATTCCCCACAACAGTGGCTCACTCTCTCATGGAGATTTTCCTTCTGAGCACTTGGTCACTTCGCACTCCAGTGTAAGATACACATCACTCTGACCTAAGTCAGCTTTCATCTTTTAGCTTGAGGGATTGAGTGGAAGTGATGCGGGACAGCAGTTTGTTCGTTATGCTGCTAATGGTAAGAATGACTCAAGCCTATGTGTTGAATGAGGGTGTTCAGTACTAAACTGTTCGGCGGTTTGCGAATAACATTTTACCGATTACTTAGTCAGGAATTCCGCCTGACTACTGTCCACGGTATCTGTAAATTTCCTACTTTTATTGAAATTCAAAAACATTTTTGCGTAACTGATCACTTGACCGATTCAATGTTTTGCATAATTAACTGACTTTACTAGGTGTCGGTTTCAATGGCTTAAAAATATCCCAAATTTAACGTACCTAACTCGTACGACCACTGAAAATGGGGCCATTCCGGTCGACGAACTACATCACAACCTAGCGCGAACTGCGATCTCGTTTCCCATAACACTACAGTCAAGCGAAGCGGATCTGACAAAAACAGTAGAACACTTCTCAAAAGGTTGGCATACTGCACACAGTTGCAATCCATTTGGCGTTTGTTGCTCAGCAGAAATTGCTACCTTAAAAATGCTGTCGGCTTTTTGGGTAATGCTATTCTGCATTGGGGCGGCGCCTCCGGCCTACGGTAATGACTCATGCTGGATATTTGACATTTTGCATTGGCAAGCTGCAATTTGGCCAGCGTGTTGTTCTGGACAAACAGCTAGCGCATAGACAGGGAATTTTGAGCAAAAGTCGATATCCGGATCCGGATCTTTGCTGAATTATGATCACCAAGTGTGAGTAGGATAAAGTGCACGGCTAAAAAGATATGAAAGCATTAATCTCAGTTTCATTCAAAGATAATAAGCCTTTGGAATTTCTGTAGCAGCAAGTGCTACCCGTTGACCCACGCCAGGTTTGTACCTAAGATGAACTCGTTCATTGTTCACCCGACCAATGATAAGTAACCTTATCAGTCCAAATGTTTTGTTTCATAGCAGTTTCTGCGCGCATTTAGTGCCCATTATATCGTACAGGACAAGTCAACTGCCCCAAAGGATCGCGAAGCACTATCCGCCCCCTTTTTTCGGCGGTGGTGGAATGGTTTAGAGATTTGTTTACCACTTCGGAGGTCAGAAGTTCGAATCCGTACCATCTGTAGCGTCCTTTACCTTTTCGTCTTTGGATCATTTCTCATTCATGCCTAACGGTTATCATCCATAGTAATGGACAACTGACCGGTGATGGTCAAGTGGTTCAAAGCGTTTACCCTCTGACTCAGGCGAAAGGGCTTCGAATGTCCCGGTCACCGGCTCATTACCAAGCCTCTGACCTATTGCGACTTCATGTGGTTGTGCACTTCGAGTCCCAGTTGCTGGTTCTCCTCAGTAGTGCAGTGGGTCTTTGAGGCTATGAGGTAAACTCATGCACAGGTGTGTAACTACGAAACTTTAGTCAATGCGTCACTCACGTTTGCTTCGTGTGGGATGTGCACAACTACATGATGAACATCCTTGTTCTGTAACCAGTGGGCATTTTGATTCACTGTCAGGTTAATCCATCGTTTACTGACGATATTAATCTGTTTAGAATGCAGTCCGACTCTGTGTAGCATTCGGTATGAACCGTTGCTACCTTGCTATTACAAAATGCTGCTAAGTGGACAGTGCCGAATCATAAAAATATAGTAAACTGCCGTTGTCTGTTCTTGCTTAGGCTTGTGTTCGTTGGAAACGTCATGGTCACAATCATCGGCAGTCATACCCGTGATGCGTGGAGTAGAAAATCATTTACGTTACGGTTGATGGCGATGTGTTGTCTGCCAAAAAAGTGAACAGAATAGAGCAGGAATCAAACCTTTCACCTCTGACCTAGTAGTCATAAAATCATGGCACCACCGGCGGCTTTCTATCGCTGTGGCATACTACAATCACAATAAACCTGTAGTGAGCCGTAACTGAGAAACATCACAGGCATAGACCCCTCATCCCTCCATATGCTGACATCCGTCATAAGTTTTATCAAATCACGATCACCGTTCCCCCAGTGAGTTTTGCCACAAAACGAAGACATATTCCCCATAAGTGGCGCATGACTACGGTCTTCAAATTTGTGTGACTAACCAATGAGTAGATCGATCACAAGCGAAAAGACTTTCTGGCATCTTCCGTCTTGACAACTTTGTGTTCCTCAAACGATTGGTGTAATGTGTTCCATTTCATCTACTAGGCTAAGGTTTTCAAATGGTCAACTGTGTCAGGTGCCCGTCGTTGTCTAGTTCTGTAATTCACTTGATATCCATTTCCGTACAACGTCCAGTGTAGTGGAATCGGCCTCCACTTTTCCCCATGAGCTTTTCGAATTGGAAACGGTCTTAAAACGGTGGCATTCACTATTTGCATATTTCCGAGGTTCGTTTTGGTGCGCTTGTATGTGTGTGCGTGTTTATTTCGGTCCACCGTATTGACCTTATCACGTCGATGATAAGGACGACTTGGGTGTTTCATGGCCTCTTGAGCACCATCTATTCACCGGTGGTAGTTGGGGATTGTTCACTGCTCTGTTTCGTGATTACCCATGCATATACTGCAAATAATTGCCTGGTACGTGTGTGTATGTGTGAGTATGCGTGTGTTTGGTCGTTTTAGTACATGTGACCAAATATAAAAATCTTATATATCATCAACACACGTACCCGCTTCTTGAGATGCTTGTTCTATTTCGAAGCGTTTGTGTGTGTGTGTGTGTGTCAAAATTGAAAGATTTACCGAAAATCTGATTCGTCGATTTCGGAGAAATGATATTTCCCTTAAGATTGTCTAACTTTCGAGTAGTTTTATTTTTTTCCAATTTAGACTTCTTCTTGGTGCTATTTGTACACTCATATTTTACCTTCGGCTTTTGACTAGCCAATGGTCTTCACCCGACACGCTCCAAACTTGAACTGTAATATAAACAGTGGAGTTCAACGTGATGATTGCATTTGATCAGACAGACATACACAACTGAGCTAAAGGTGTTCTTTTCTGGATTTGCCTGCTGTTGAGCTGATTCTCTGGGCCGGGATAAATAGGTTGGACAGTTGCTACAAGTATGACATATTCGGTTCTCGATCAAACACTTACTTTATCAGAGTCATACCAAGGGGGTGCAGGCTTTCAATTTCCACCTTTCGATCACCAACATGAATCAGGCTAATGAATAAACGAAGCGGTCGTGATTCCGTTGTACTTTTTATAATGCGCACCAGTCATACGTAGTGCAACGGTGTGGTGAAGCAATCGGTAGTTTTAAAAGAAACGTTTATTTCAAGTAGATGTTTGCGAGTAACAAATTTCTAGGCATATATTTTCTCTGATTGCTTTCTTTCGGTAGATCCTCTTCATTGTTATGATCGGTTCTGGTCTTTTATTTCCGCTTTAGAATCCTAGGCTGTAGCATGAGTGTATCGTCGTTTCGTGTTGTTGCTTAAGTTTCCCCCGCGGCTTGATAAATTGATGAAAACCACCTTGTTGTGGAGATATTTTGTCAACGCATTTCTGTGCATAGGTACAGTAAAACGGGTATACCTCGGTGGGGGAATTTAGCACGTTTGATTACCACTTCGGCAGTCAGCGTTTCGAATCCCTGCCACCACCAGTCACGTCTGACCGATTGTTATCTTACGTGGTTCCCCGTCACTAATCCCAGAGTCTGGTTGTCGGGTATCTCTGATAATGCAGTAGGCCTCTGCGGCTGCGGCGTATATCTCTTTCACTCATACGCAAGCATGTAACAAGAAGGCCCATAAACTCAAAAGCCGACTGCGCTAGGAGAAGAGGGCCGATAATCATGACCCTAAGACTGGAATTGGAGAACCATATTGGGTCCCGACGGATCGGGTGGAGTAACGAACACGCCAACAGCGAATTAATATCTACCGCTAGAGTGATCGTCGGTACCGGGATTCAAACCTATGATCTATGAAGTGACAAATGGTCTGAACCGCTTGACCATCACGGAGTTCGTAAAATTCCCTGTCGGTTTTGTCTCATCTATTGCATTCTTCTGTGTGGTGAAAATGTTCTGGTGGTGATACCGTTGAAATAAAATTTAAACTTAGCCTCTTATCACATTCTTAGTCATTTTATGATGTTTACGCTCATATAATTCTGTTTCGAGGAGGGATCTAAGAACTGTAGTTCTTTACCAAAATTCCAGGATTCGGTAACCTCTTGTATTATGGACAATCGGCTTCGAATAAACAAGATAGAACCGGTATGGTCTTAACATCTTCTGGATTTTATTTTTAAATAGTGGGTTTGAATTTCGTAGCAAAAGATTGGATGCGTTTATTTTAACCCCAGTAAAATCTCGTGGTAACCCTATTTTTTGTGCACTACAGACTGCCCTTCACTATGCTGCGAAATTTGGGAATACCAAATGCCTGCGGCTATTGGCCACGCAAAGTCACGCCAATGTGAACACTCAAAATCGTGTGAGTGCCAAATGTTTTCCTTTTTTGTTTGTATTTAATAATCTTCACACTCTCACAAACGTTGACAGTCCACCTTCGAAGAAGTTCTGTGAACATTTTCCCACGAGGTTTAGGGGTCGGGGTAGCAGCCCGCAGCAGGGATAGTACATGTTGCCACCTAGCTTTTGGCAACGATTGGTCAAGATCCTGACACAGTGCTTCAGCCTGATTAAATTGGAACAGTATTTTGCATTGATCCTGCAATGAGTTCGGGCCCCCTATTTAGCTGACAGGGTATCAGCCTCTAGCCATCCGTCTACCGCACTGTGTCCACGGGGACCTTCTGTCAGCAGACCCTCCAGGCCTCAATTCGCTTGCCCGTAGGACACATCACATTGCCATTACCACTGTCTTTTCCGCCAACGTTCCCAAAGTATCGGTTATAAAGGTAACTGTCACAAATAGCATGGATGCGAAGACGACAGGGCAACCATCACTTCGGCACCCAGCGCAATATGTTGACTAAGCGGGAGGTCGGATCCGATTGCTGTATCACAGCCGATTTTCATTTGAGGTTTGCCCGTGACTTGCATTCCTGTACAACTTCCTGCAACTTCATTCGTAGATTTTGACCAATCAAGGTGAAAATATTAAAAAAACAACTAAGGACCAGACAGCAGAGTCGGAATTTGGTAACCGAAAGTATTCACACTTGATAGCTCCCGCGTATTAGACGAAATAATAGGTATCACGTTTCCCAATCTAAGGCACCGAAAAGAGGAGTGCTTAGCCAATAATCTAGTAGTGCAATCTTTAAAGTTTACTTTCATCGTTATTCGGGTGAAGCAGCCATTGAAGCGCCATTGGCCATTATAGTTATCTGTAATTACCCATTCCTGTCTGCCTTGCAGTCACGCCGATCAACGATGTTCTTTCAGTATACCTCCTTGTCCCGTTTTGTTCCCATGACCCACCCCAACTTGCCAGAGTCGCTTATTCTGGGAAACCATTACATATCGGTTTTTCATTTGCTCCTTAACGTCAGTCAATCCAGTTCAATCATTGTCCATATAATTGCATAGTTTGAACATTATAAGCAGAAAACGCTTCATCAGAACGTTCGTTTTCATATCAGCTTTGACTTGGTTGGACAGTTGGTCACAGTCATGGTCGCGGGTACTGTGTGTAATGAACGCGTACACACGAACACGTAGATGCCAGATGAATAGAAAAATTGGAACGGCCGTTTTTAGGCTTCAATTCTTTTGGAATTAGGTCATACAACTGAAAGGAAATCAAATAACTATTAGCAGAAATGTAAATGAGACGAAATTATTTATTTTACCACATTACCCCCTCCCGGAAAGTTTTTGGGAAGTGACACACCAACGAAATGCAAATAAATGCGATATGCATAGACAGGGTTTAACAAAAGCAAAAAGGATTCAAACTTCAAGTATGAACTTCATCACCGTCCACTCTCGGCTATGGCCTCACAATAGAGATTCAAGCATACGCTCCGACAGGTGTGCGCCAAGTTTTCTCTTTAATAGTTTGTAATTTACCTCTTCCACCGCGTCAGCTGGCAGTGAGCTCCACATTTTTATTGCCCCCTGGGAAAGACGATAGACCAGTTGAGTGCGGCTTCTTGAGCGTCATCCAGTGCCCTCTTGTATGCGAGTGGTCACAGAGGGGGAATTCCACCTGCAACTCGGTGCCCATATCGCCCCGGAATATTCGTCGGATGCAAATCAGTTCACCTCTCACTCTTCGACACGCTTCCGAAAACATCCCCGCGAACTCCAACCGCCTGTCATAACTGATTCCTCGTGGTCCAACAACGAGACGAGTGGTGACTCACTGCACACTTTCCAGCTTCGCGAATTCAACAGTCGCGCAGGGGGATGTTGCACCTCCGCCATACCTCAGTCGACGACGTACGTGTGAGGTATACAAGAGCTTCAAGCACTATAAAGTAGCTTCCCAAATGTCCGACGGACGGCACCATAGATGCACCACGCCGAGGCGCACACTTTTTCAGTATGACCGCGGGTTTTGAGCGTAGATGACATTATCACTCCCAAGTCTCTTTCAAAGATGGACGCTCGAAGACTTGCTCCTTGGAAAGGGTAGATGTCATTGGACCTCGGTCTCCCTAGCTGTAGCTGAGCACTTTTGGACATTGACTGGGAGAGCCCGCACGTTGGACCATCACGTTAGAGTATCCATATCCGCTTGTAGTGCTTCTTGATCCGCTGTAATTTTGATCGCACACCAGATTTTGAGATCATCGGCATAGATCAGACAAGGGAACATTAGTTCCTGTCGAAAGTCGTTGATGAACCCCGATAATAGCAATGGGCTTAAGATCGGGCCTTGTGGTACTCCGCTGGATGTCTCACGTAGAATGACCTCCTCTTCAGGAAGTCTTCGACCCACTTGAGCAACTGTTCTGGTACTCCCAGCGATCTCAACTTGATGAGAAAAAGGTTGTGGGGAGCTTTGTCGAACGCTTTGCTGAGGTCAACGTTCAGTTTCAGTTTATTCAACCAATAACCTCGCACTTCTGTGCTTTGGTTTCGGTTGCTACTTTCCAGCTTCGTCCAGAAAACGGTAAAAAGAACAGAAACATTGTGATACACATCCAAAAAGTCGAAGTATCGAGGGGAAATTAAGACGGCAATGAAAGAGTCCTAATGCGACTACGCCACTGGCCGCGACACCTAGCCACATCACTTAGTGTCTTTAACCATTTAGTAGGCGGATCACGTAGACCCTAACCTGGGAGTCTAACACGTCCTACTCGGCCTAGTCTACTGGTCAAGATTTTCATACCTTTTTGCCATATCATGGACTGATCACCTCGGCCTACCTTCCAATCACCACTTACATCAGAGAACAGTGTGCGCCGAGGAAGTCTATCCGTAGGCATGCGTGACACATGTCTCAACCACCTTAACCCGTTTAGATTCAGCACTTGATCCAGAGACTGAACTCTGGTTCCCAACACCTTACGTCTAACCTCAGCATTGCTGATACGGTGTTTCCACCATACTCGGACAATGCTGCGGAGACATCGGCGCTCGAACACCGACAGTCTTTGCCTATCTTCCACCCCCAACGGCCATGTTTGTGAACCGTAATAAGGAACGGACCTAACCACCACATTGTACACTCTACCCTTTACAGACAATCGGATGTCATCGGATGTAGTTTGCTGTGATCCATCGAGTTGTTAAACAGTCTTTTGAGTGTGAGCGCGATGACTTCAGCTAGTTCCCATCCGGACCAGACGATGCATGTGGTGGGAGCCCTTGCAGAGCATCGGCAGCCTCTTCCACGACGAACGATTGGAGTTTCATGGTTGTTGCACTCTGGGCAGGCTGAGATGAAGATGACCTCTCCGTGGCATAAACATCAGCATAGTAGCGCGCCAATAATGCTGCTTTATCGTAATCCGAGTCACGATGTCTCCATCATGCAGCAGTTTTGGGATGCTTGGGCGAGCATTAGTCCTCCTCCTCAGGTATGCAAACAGTCTTTTCCGTGCTGAAACAGAATCGGCCGCAAGTCGCTCCTCGTAGTCTTCAGTTGTGAGCACCAGTTTCGTATTTGTTTGCAACTGTCGTATCCCGGGTTGGTACGGATGGACGCGCTGTTGCCGTCTTGTTGATTTCTTCGAGTGAGTTGAACCTTGATGGTTCTATGGAAGAGGTAAGTGGGTTAGTCTGTGGTGTCATTGGGAGGTGTGCCCTCTGTGTCCGTGGTTTCTGAATGTTCAGGATGATCTAGCGTAGGTGCATTTTGCACTACTGACTAGGGGTTGTGTGCATTCGGGGCGAGATATTTTAGGGATACACCATCGTCCCGGCCATCATCGTAACGTACACGTGCGTAGCTGTGATTGCATTCCACAAGTCCCACCTCTTACACCAGGGGTTCGAATTTGTGTGTACGGTTGAGTTTTTGAATATGTACACGATCAGAGGTCCACAGCCAACAGGGGGTGACGTACCCGTGGGAGCTTCCGGTGGTAATGAAAGAGACGTTCACGAGAGATGTAATTGATGGCCTTACAAAAAAACAGATGGGATGAAGTGCGTCTGGAAGTACAGCTTCCTGCTGTGTGATATGCATTTGATGGGACTTATGTGCGAGTATAACAGATTTACGGAGAGTACCACTCAGGTATTCCACTGACCTTTACATTGTGGACCGTGTGTCGTCGTGTGGCTGATTGCGATACTTCATCGGACACAAATGACGATCCACGATCGGCGTATATGAAGCTAGGCATGTCGGAAATAAAGAGCAAGTTAGTCAGGCATTTGATGACCGTCAAAGTAGACACGCCAGGACAATCGTATGCAAATAGAAACTAAAAATTCATCAGTAATGGTAAACCGAAAAAGCAGTTTCTGGGGGCGGTTGGCAAGGATCCTTTGGAATCGATACTATGACGCTCGAACGGTTGCGTTGTCTTGCTTGGGTGCGCTTCTGCTGATCGTTAGAATCTAGGCATGATTTTCGCACATGTTTGACTCCGAGAGATGACAGTTTTCACGTCATCAATCGTAAAAGCTAACTTTTAAGATCTACCAAAGTGGTACATACGCATTACTCCAGGATGTCACAAAGAGTTACGCAGAGCATTCAAACTCAAATGAGTCACTGATCCGTAGAATCCTCGATAAAGTGCTTCGGACACTTAGTTTTTCAAACCAGGACGATAAATGATGCCGAACCGGGGATCTGACAGCTCCATATACCACCGCGGTGACTGACCAAACATCAGAGCGACAGACCATAGACCAGTTATCAGCTTGAAAGAACAATTAACCGGGAAGTGACGCCATTTCCGCGAGATCTTCACAATGGCATACGCTTTTTTCTCCACTACCGAATGTCGATGTTCCAAAAGCGACCGGGGTGTGAGATAAGAAAGCAACTGGGCGATCATTTTGATTGATCGACACAGCAATCGCGACGCCTCATGCATCTGTCTCTAAAACCAGAGCGATGCACTGAAGGATATGTCTAGGTGTCGCGATCAGTGGTGCTCTTATATCCACAAACTTTCTTTTTCAACTTTATCTTGATTTTTATAGTTCTCTTGTCACTCCTTTCGTACTGTTGTTCTTTTTCGTGGTTTCTTACTGGGGTCGCCACTAGGAGGCGGTAACTAAAACGACCGCACGCAATGCATGGTTAGTGGTTATCTGAACTGAACTAAGAGCGACACCGGACTCAATTGTGACAACATTTTCTAGATGTTTTTTCAGTTGCTCAGAAGCCTTTCAGGGCATTGTTAGAAAGAGGAAAGGTTTGATTTCAAACAAGTAGACTTATTTGAAACATTGGGTCCCCTTGATCCAGTTCATCAAAACAGACAGAAGACATAAATTGCGAGATGCAAGCATTTCTTTTAATCTTCTCAATTGCGTACGTAAAACATGCGAATTCGTGTTCAAATGGAGCACAGAGCTCTGTGCTCCATTTGAACACGAATTCGCATGTTTTACGTACGCGAATGAGAGGATTAAAAGAAATGCTTGCATCTCGCAATTTATGTCTTCTATCTGTTTTGTTGTAGTAGACTTATGTTATCTGTGAGGTGAGGTATCCGCCGAGAACAGTAGGCCGACTGCGGGCTCCTGGGATTTGATTTTGTTAGGTGACGGGAGCTGTTTTAACGGCCATAGTCGTTTTGGATTCGGATTGATCTTCTACAAACCTCAGAGCCGAGTAGAGTATGACGTTGTGTGCGAATAACACTATTGTCGACATTGAGTGTAATGCAGTGCATGAAATGCCATTAAACCCACTCTATTTTTTCGCGATAACTTTTGAACAAAACCAATTAGAATAACCAGATCTGCTATGATGATGTGTCAGACCACTGCCAAAACAGATGTGTACACAGATTTCAAGCGTGAAACAGATATATTGATGTGCCCTGGGAAATATGCCTTAGGACGCGAAATGCTGTTAAACCCACCCATGAACAAATGGCGAAAACTATCAGTTAGTTACGAAACTGACCTTTATTGTTAAGAACTGAAACACAACGTTCAGGCATGCTTCCGATGATGTTCCGAGTGGTCTCGTGTTTTGTGTTCTTCATTCATCGAGGGCGATAGGCTTCGGATTGCGCAGAAGACCGAAGATTCTCCCACCCGCACAGAGTCGCCTCGCTTATAGACTGCAGACATTTTCAGTCAGTTTCAAATCCGGACTGGTACCAAGCCGGTCCATGGTCTTTAGTATTCCGGTGCAGTAGCCGTATTCTTGTGAGGGCAGCCGTATCTATGATCGCATTGTAATGCTGGAATTTAATGATCCTTGCCCATTTTCCGGATTCTTCTGCAGCGAAAGCTCATTTAACGTTCTGACATATGAGCCAGCCGTCAGCTTCTCCTCTCAGACTGCTATCTGAAATTTATGTTTCTCAAAAATGCCTAGTACCACCACCGAATGCTCGACAACTGGAATTCAGTTTGCTTTTCCTGGGGTCTTGCCAGTGGTATATAATCATGCCACGGTCGTTACAATCGATCTGTTTCTAATTGTTAATTACCATAACATTCCACTTAGCATTCCAGGTGATGTGGTTTCTGACGCATTCCTCTCAATTTTGAAAATGATAATCAGTCACGCAAGGCGATGGGCCAACCCAGTCTTGCAACATTGTCTTGCACTTTGAATTCACAAGACGCATACCAAACATTGCTACGCAATCCGTCAGGCTGTCTAGAAAATCTCTCAACTTACCTGGATCTTCACTGAGAAGAACTATGTCGTCAGCATACTCGAGGTCTGATACCTTTCCACCTGGGGAAAGTTCAATGCCGCTATCCTCACCTGACGAAAGTACGGTCTCTAGGACCATTTCAGTCAAAAAGTTAAAGAGAAAGGAAGAGAGGAGGCAACCCTGACGTACTTCTCGTGATAAACTCGAGTGAAAGACCACCATGAACCCGAACTCGGTTTCGGCTGTTATTGTAAAGGGATTTTGCGATGGAAATGAATTTCCCTGGCACCCTTCACTATGAGGCAGCGCCAGAGAACTGTGCGGTCGACTGAGCCGAAGGCCGCTTTAAGACCAAGAAAAACGGAGATAGAGTGCCTTCGGAATGTGTGTCTACGTTCTAAAATGTGTCGAAGAGTGAAGATGTGATCAATACAACCTCGATCAGGTCTAAACTCAACTTGATTCTCCCGCGAGCGTTAGATAAGCCGTGGGGAATGATACCAGTGAGCAGTTCAGATGCGATGCTAACACGACTTATTCCTATGTGGTTTTCACACGAGGACCTATCACTTTTCCTATAAATCGGTACGATCAATGATTACCACCAATTCTTTAGAACTTGTTCCTTCTCCCATGTCAAACCGAGTTTTGGAAATTTCAATGAAAGTGCAGGGCTACCGCATTCGAAGGTAGCAGGAGTCAACCCATCCGGTCTGGCAACCTTGGATCGCTGAGCGTAGCTTATCTCACGAAAAACCTCCGTTTCTAACGAAGGATTGGTATCTACAACAATCACTGTACCCATTGCGCTGGTGGGCAAACCTGACGAGCATAAATGCCGGTTAAACTGCTTCTCCAAATGCTCCGCACCGCGAATTAGACGATGCTCCTGAGTTTGAATCAGTAAGCCGTTCACCTCTTCGATCAGTTTGCTAATGCCTGGTTTACCTGAACCGGTATCTCTAAGTAAACGAATATGGTTGTGTGAAACAGAGTCACCTTTATCCAATTCATTACAACAGAGAGAAGACATAAGTCGCGAGATGCAAGCATTTCGTTTACTCTTGTCAACCGCGGACGTAAAACGTGTCAGTATATATACATGGTACAGTAGGGGGGTAAATGCAACAGTAAAGTAGACACGATCGAAAGTTCTTACAGTACGTACGTTGGGGAGAGTGAAGTCTGTCGTGTTAACGCCAAGGTAAACAAAAATTTTGGGTCAATCGTTTTTGTGCACAGAGTGCTGGCTGATGCATCATGATTAGGATAGCTTCACTGAACGTTAATAGTTTCGGTGTTGGATTGCGCAACAGTGCTTTGAGACACTGGATCAGGTCAACTTTGTGACCTGATGCAATCAAATGTCTTGCAATCGAAGAGGCCGGCGGTTTCACGTCATTGTGTATTGCCCCAGCAGGTTGCGTCATCAAGTTTGACAGCCATTTGGATATGTGTTCTGACACTCGTTGAGTCAAGCAACGATCCGTTCTGCCAATGTATACGTCACCGCAACTGCAAGTGAACTGATAGACAATATGTGAGACATTGGGATCAACAAGACTGTTTGAGTGATTTTGAATACATAACCTTTTTGTCGTCTGCAGCAAACGCAACTGCGCCGCTGTGTATGTGTGCCTTAGAGCTGACTTAAGATTACAATTTATTTGATTGAATAAGTGATCTCTTTTAAAAGGCAAAGTGGTAAAAAATTCTTCTCCACGTTCATTGTTTTCTCGCGCATAAGTCTCGGCTTCTGATGTTGTCTGATAAAGTTTTCCGGATAACCGTTGGACAGCAGCGTTCTTTTTATGAACTCTTCTTTGTTTTCTATTTGATCGTCTATACAGATTCTCTGGGCTCTGTTGAAGAGAGTTCTGACCAATCCACGTTTGTAAGGCACTGGAGCGAAGCTGGAGAATTGTAAATAACGTCCACCCCACGTTGATTTTCGGTGGATTCTGCGCTGTAGAGTCCCATCTTGACGCCTGGTCAATAAAATATCTAGAAAGGGCAAACTGTTATCGCGTTCTTCTTCGTGAGATACACTGAGGTTTGGGTGAGTAGAGTTAAGAACGTTAACGAAAGGGATAACACGTTCTTCAGTCGTAAAAATTAAAATATCATCCACGTATCGTCTGTAAAATAGAAATTGGGACCAAGTTAAGGATCTAGTGCCCATGTCATTCGACAAAGCTGGCTGGTTCAAGGCCAAGCTGGTTGATATTTCTGAACAATACCACTCTGCTCCCACACGTCATTGGTGTTGTTTATCACAAGAACATCGGGTGGCGGCTAAACAACTCAGAAAAATGAGTGATTTATTGTTTCTACGACCGGACAACGGATCAGGCGTTGTAATTATCGAAAAGAAAGAATACATAGAAAAGATGGAACAGATACTTCCCGATGCGCATCGTTTCAAACTGGACACTACTCCAGAGAACAATATGCTGATAGAGAAACAAAATATCAAGACAACTCCAAATTTTGCTCCTACATGGTTTCATTTCTGAAACTACATACAAGAAGCTAATACCACTTGGAACACAGACGCCCTACTTGAGAGGCTCACCCAAAGTACACAAGCCTGGAGTCCCTTTGAGGCCGATATTATGCATACAAAACTCGGCCTATCACAAACTTGCCCGGTGGCTCGTCGAAATTCTTACCCCCGTTCGGAAACACATAACACCATTTTGTCTACAAGACTCATTCGAACTCGCGAATTTGCTAAACAGTATTGCAGTGAGTTCGGATAAAATGTATTCCGTCGATGTTGAGTCACTTTTTACAAAGGTACCTCTTCGTGAAACAGTAGATTATCTATGTGATTTTATTTCTTCGCACAACTTTCATTCGCCTATTCCTGTTGAATACTTGAATGAACTCATTCTTTTATGCACAGAAAACATTCGGTTCAATTTTGAAGGTAAAGCTTACAAACAAACTGATGGTGTGGCCATGGGAAGCCCTCTGGGCCCAACCTTGGCAGATGTATTTTTAGGTACGATCGAAAAACAGTTCTGTGATAATATTTCCCAATTTCTGTTTTACAGACGATACGTGGATGATATTTTAATTTTTACGACTGAAGAACGTTTTATCCCTTTCGTTAACGTTCTTAACTCTACTCACCCAAACCTCAGTGTATCTCACGAAGAAGAACGCGATAACAGTTTGCCCTTTCTAGATATTTTATTGACCAGGCGTCAAGATGGGACTCTACAGCGCAGAATCCACCGAAAATCAACGTGGGGTGGACGTTATTTACAATTCTCCAGCTTCGCTCCAGTGCCTTACAAACGTGGATTGGTCAGAACTCTCTTCAACAGAGCCCAGAGAATCTGTATAGACGATCAAATAGAAAACAAAGAAGAGTTCATAAAAAGAACGCTGCTGTCCAACGGTTATCCGGAAAACTTTATCAGACAACATCAGAAGCCGAGACTTATGCGCGAGAAAACAATGAACGTGGAGAAGAATTTTTTACCACTTTGCCTTTTAAAAGAGATCACTTATTCAATCAAATAAATTGTAATCTTAAGTCAGCTCTAAGGCACACATACACAGCGGCGCAGTTGCGTTTGCTGCAGACGACAAAAAGGTTATGTATTCAAAATCACTCAAACAGTCTTGTTGATCCCAATGTCTCACATATTGTCTATCAGTTCACTTGCAGTTGCGGTGACGTATACATTGGCAGAACGGATCGTTGCTTGACTCAACGAGTGTCAGAACACATATCCAAATGGCTGTCAAACTTGATGACGCAACCTGCTGGGGCAATACACAATGACGTGAAACCGCCGGCCTCTTCGATTGCAAGACATTTGATTGCATCAGGTCACAAAGTTGACCTGATCCAGTGTCTCAAAGCACTGTTGCGCAATCCAACACCGAAACTATTAACGTTCAGTGAAGCTATCCTAATCATGATGCATCAGCCAGCACTCTGTGCACAAAAACGATTGACCCAAAATTTTTGTTTACCTTGGCGTTAACACGACAGACTTCACTCTCCCCAACGTACGTACTGTAAGAACTTTCGATCGTGTCTACTTTACTGTTGCATTTACCCCCCTACTGTACCATGTATATATACTGACACGTTTTACGTCCGCGGTTGACAAGAGTAAACGAAATGCTTGCATCTCGCGACTTATGTCTTCTCTCTGTTGTGATGAATTGGTTATGGTTATAGCTGTTGCCAATCGCTGCAGCTTTTTCCATCTGCCTACACTTCGCAATTGACCGCTTCTCACGGTAATTTTTGACGCTCCGAATTAGTTGCCGTTTGGGAAATCTCCTTTCCAAATTGTATCTGGAATCCGGAGGAGTCGATCTGCGCACACCCAACAATGCAACTGAGGATGCAGATATCCGTCGTTTCTCTGTGTGTCTAGTTGTTGGACCTTAGGCAGCATAAGCAGTCGCACGTAGAACCTGTATGATCTCTGTCCATCGCTCTTCTGGATCGTGGGCATTTAACTGCATCGATAACCTGGCGGATAATTCTGTTCGGAACGCAGATCGTTGGTTATCGTCCAGTAGAAGCTGCGGAGGACGGTTCGCTTTGTTGTTGTTTCGACCACCAACGATGCGCAAGCTGAAGTGCGTGCGGACAAGAGCGTAATCAGTGTCTACAGACGTGGACCAAAATGATCGGCGCCAGTGGTAACCGACAACAACATGGGAGATCTGAGTCCAACGCTGTGAAGGCGCAGGGGGACGCCAGGTTAGTTGGTGTCGCTTTTTTGTGCGAGAAATTTCTACTCGCCAGGAATAGTCCATGGTCGCAACATAGTTGAATGAGTCCATCACCATTATCAGTTCGGTCGGCTGGAACGCCCAATCGGCCTCTCATGTTCTTCTCCGTTTCGTGCAGGCTTCCGACTTGATCATGGAAATCACCAGCAACAACCATGATGTCCGTAGAGCGCCCGTTGCGGAGCAGTTGAGTCAAATCGAGGTAGAATTCGTCTTTAGCCTCAGAAGAGCTACAGTCAGTTGGGGCATACACAGAAACGACAAACAGGCGTGGACGCTTCAGTCTAGGGCTGTTGACATGCGCAGAACCATTCAACCGAACTGCACACAGACAGCTGCCAACTGGGACCCAGTTTAGCAGTGCACGCTCAGCCTTCACGTTCAGAGCGATGTCAACTCCAGCCTGACCACGAGCACTAGACACTGAATCACCCGACATGCGAAGAGTGAAACGAGAAGCCGAGGTTGAGGAGCGAAGTGTTAACACTGGAGTTGGGTCTCGTATGCGTGTTTCGGAGGCACAACACACGTCTATGTTAAGGGTTTCAAGAGTCCTAGCTAGGGCAGCCTGTTGCCCCGTTTGGCCAAGTGTGCGGACGTTGAAAGCAGCTAAGTGAAGAAGATGCTCAGGTCGGAGAATGGATTCTGTTTTTTCCCCACTGTCTCTAATTTGCTACCCGTTCCGAAAGCTACAAGTTCACAGTCACGACTCATTGTGGCTACTTGTACGCATTTAGAATAGGAACGTAAAGGATGAAGAGCAAAGACATAGGGAATGTTTCCCGATTGACTGCTGGATACTTCTGGGCACACAATACTTCGCGGTTGCTCAGAAGGGGTTCTTCTTTTGGATCCCTTACTGGAGCTTTTGACTCAAAAGTCTGAACCGCAAGGCAGCGGGGTGTTAGCTCAGCACAGAGACGTGATCAAAGCACCCGTGAAGGGACTTCTTCTGGTCTGCCACGTGAGACCTTTTTACTGCATGCATTTTGTCTTGTCTTCGTTGGTGCTTTTTTATCGATCCGCTTTTCGGATTCCCTCCTTTGCTCCATGCAACTAATTGAGCACACGGAACATGGACGGGGCAGCATCCTTTGGGCCGGGGGCTGCCCAGCTTAGGCGAGCGACAGCTACCCAATGAAGTGCGATGACTTCTCCCACCGTCGAGAGAAACCCCAGGTACTCCACTCTTACGTCCATCATGTGGACGTTTTTGGACCGGTAAACGGTTTCTCTCCGTGTTTATTCGCTGGAGTGACCTCTCCAGGGGCATAATGGTTAGAACCAGATGTTGCCCGTCAACTGGTTCTGAGACTGGACTTCGTCTGGCCTCTACCCATTGACCTGTCAGGCGTGATTGCAACTCTGACTTAAGGAAGCCATCGTGCATAGCTCTTTGGGTCATGGAGGCACGCAAGCCATCACACCACGCCAAGGTGCAGTCTCGTCGTGATGGCTTAAATTCAGTTACAAGAACCTTTGCTACTTTGATCCCCTCATAGCCTCGAAAGTTCGTTCGAGGCACCGTACACAGTCTGCCACGGTGAGTTTTCCTCGAATTGCTCTTAGCCACATGGCGTTCGGAATTATTCAGAAGTTGCGAAGAGTTATTATCGAACCGGTGATTTTCTCGAAAATTCGGCGTATGCCCATCCCTGATTCTTTATATGCGAGTATTTTTCCTTCCTTCAGGTCAGATAGCCTTGGACCTCGCACCAAACCCCTGTTTTGATAACTGGGAAGTCTCTGCTAATCAGAATGCATAGCTTGAGTGTATTTCGTTCATGAATCACGTTTGATGTGAACATTGATCATTACCACGTGCTGTGCATCGTACATGGGTCATTAACCGTTTGTTCAGTAGTGGGTTTGATGTCATTTCACACCCTCAGGCATATTTTCCGGGAAAAATCGGTTTATCCATTTCTTGCTTCAAATCTATGCGTATGTTTACTACATTAACGGGTTGACACGTAAGCATGCCAAATTTGGTCACCTCAAGTGGTTTGGTACAAAAGCTATCGCACAAAAGTAGGGTAGATTTAATAGCATTTTGCGCACCGTTCCGTGTTTTCAACAAAATTAGGGAAATTCAGATCGTGCTCTTGTTCAGCTGTGCCTCAAATTACCAGATTATCCGCCTAGACGAATACCCCCCCCCCCCCCCCCGGAGTGCTTCTTGCTTTCAGTGATGCTATCGACGGCGGGTTGAAAGCATGCCACTCCCTACATAACCCCCGTAAAGGAATACGACCGAATCGATACAGCTTTCCACAAGCTTCAACTGCCGTACACGTCCTTTCGTCGGCTGGGGTAGGGACCTGATGGTAAGCACTTGTCTGATCAAGCGTACTGTAAACGTCGTATCTGAAGATCTTTTCGATCAAGTCGTCGACCCGTGAAAATGGATGTGTTGTAAAGGATGTATCTATTTTAGTTTGACTGCAGTCAATTACCGTACCACACTAATGGCGATCATTAGTAGATACTAAAACCTGCGCGGTCCACGGTGAACAGGACAGCTCAATAATTCCAGAGTGCAGTAAGCTGTAAACCTCAGACTTGACAAAGGCTGCTTCTTGATTTTATGACAGTTGGACTACAGTTCGGTGCCAAACGTTCTCAGAACGGTTACGGGCGAAACACGAGCCGCAAGAAGATCACAAAGTAGAAAAGGAGACTTTGTTTCAAGAAAGGAATCTCGACAGTTTTGTGTGCTCTGAAAATCATGACCTAGGAGTACGTCCATGCACAGGTCGGGAAGAACGGACAGTTTAATGTGATCATAACGATGGTCTTTGAACTGAGTAGACCATTAAAGATGACTACAAGAAAAACGTGTCGAAGCCATCGTAACTTGGTATTATGAGGGTATGATAGGCCAGTGGTGTTTATCAACACAACATTCGGAGATATAGTTCGACGAACTGCCTGTGTCAGTAAGCGCATGTATAGGGATATTATTGACTTCTATGTTCACCACACCATTAGAGAAACGGTATGGAGCAGCAACACTGCTGACAGCAGATGTAAACAAATTGGTAATCGAGGGAACGTGTGGCTAAGATGCTGCTTTCACTTGAGACGAAGATCGATACACTCGGTGAAAGTGTCCTTTTTACCACAAGAGTTACACAGTGCTTCTCGAGCTAACAATTTTTCTAGTGTCGAATTAGGCCGCACAAATAACAGGGGTTTGTTGTTGCGTGAACAGGACTGTCGGCTGAAACAGAGTTAACGTACTGGTCAGAAGGTGCTTTTTTGAGATGGGGAATACAAAGATGGCTGTTCGACAGCCTGTACCATGGATTGCTTCTGAATTAGTTTAGTTGTCTTGATATCTAAATTCTTCTCTTCAATTGGTCCATGGTGGTAGTGGTCCATGATTTGATACTACCCCACGAAAAAACCCCTCGCGATGCTACTCAGCACTGATAAATTTGAAGTCACAGTCAGCAGAAAGTGTTTTCAGCGTCTGAAGAAACTGATCGAGAAGTTGACCATGTTCTTGTCTTATCGTCGAAAGTGCATTTCGAGCGAAGATAGCTTTTTTGGTTGTATTTATAAACTTTCCAGTGTATTTATGTTTGTCATAATCCTTACAATCTGCAGTCTGCTTGCACCTAGATAGCGATGTATTTGGTCAAGGTAGCAAGTTTCAAGTCAATAAACGTTTTTCAACGTGGAGTAGATCAACAGCGATGAGAAAATTATAGAAGGTTTTCTTCAGACCAATCTGGTAGTCTGATGGATGGGGGTTAACATCGAAAAGATCAGGTCGATGTATGCGCTCCATATCCAAACTGACCAGTTGTGATGATTGCGCACACACAAAAACGCACATGAGAGACGAATGGAGAATTCGGAACGGCCGTTTTTGTTTTAATTAGTGTGGAATTGGGTCATACAATTGAAGTGAAGTCAGAGAACTATTAGCGGAAATGTAGATGAGATAAAACTATTTAGTTTACGACACTTTATCTATGGTCTCCCCGGGTCTGTATGTTTTTTATCGGTCAGATAGTTCTTGTTTTTCACGGCCTAACATTTGCTGCCTTCTGAGTTCGTGTGGACTTCGATATTTACGAGTATCCAGTACTCGCACTCGGTGGACAAGTCCACGAAATTGCTGATGTGAAGAAATATCCGGAAAACAATCGAGGTTTATGCGTTCAAAAAAATCAGATGTCTTCGTCCTGTGTCACCACATACTCCCAGTTCAAGACTAGATGGTTATTCACAACGATCACACTTCTGGATTCTATTCGTCTTTGACACCTACTGACTGAACAACAGAATAAGGAAGGCACAGAAACCAGGCGCAAAGTGACTGCGTCGATGCGGTTCACATGGTTTCGTTTTAGATTTCACGTTGGACAACCAACCTGTGGCCCACAGCTAGCCAACCGCACCCCAACTTGTCAGGTGCTGAAAACGCCCGGAAATCAGGTCTTATATGACGCTGACAGATAAAGATCGCTCGCTTCGATCCAAATAATGTGTACGAACACTGTGCGCTTCTAACCCTAAACCGAATCTCAAACTTAACAGGACGAAGTTCACGTCTGTGTTGATAATCCAAAGAGCGCCTCCTTTCAACTCCACAAACCATTTCTTCCGTTCGGCTTCTCGGTGAAGCCTTGCCACGCCAAGCGACGGAGTAGGCTATCCGTCTTTTCCCCACCAATCAGATTCATGACACTCGTCATCTACGCATCTATTGTCCCTGAAGCGTGTTCCCACGCTCTCTACACAATCTAATATACACATTTAGTACGTGATAGCTCACAGTTCAAGCCATATAGTAATTTTTACACTACTTCCTCCTCTCCCCTTCATTTCGACCGGGGCCCAGTGTTCCTCTTCAAACACCGTCCAGTGAAAACGAACCATTCATCCCATCGTTTTTTGCTGTTGCATGAAACCGTCATCCACGCCTACGTCCACAATCCATTCCATCTCCATCTTCCTCAAAGTCACCCCTCCCTTTCACTTCGGGTTTGTGTCCGCTCTCTATAATCAAGATTGTTCCGTGCACCATTAGAAAATTGATATTTTTGATCCATAAATACAGCACTCTTATAGCCGTCATGAGTACCACCCCATTTATCTCACTTCTGTCATAATCACCTGCAACGTTTTCCTCAAAAGTCGTATGAGTATTGTTTTGTATTGTATATACCAACTTGACCATAGCCGTAAAATGCCTTTCAGCCACAAAACGCCGCAAGAATAAGTTGCGGAGCGAAACAAGATTTCATTTCGGACAGAATGACATCCTTGTTTGTTGGGGCACGTGCTAGAAAGCGAACAACGGAGTTCCGGTACAAAGACAATCTACAGCGAAGCAGTTTACACCTAGACCGGGTCGATGCGTGGGACTGACAAAGAGTAAGATCAAAATGTAATGGGTACAATACATCGGAAAGGATTTTCTGTGCAAACACAATGGGTGCTTTCATGTGGTTAGTGGATAACTTCAAGACTAGATTATATAAGATTGTACCAGAAACAAGACTAATGGTGCATAAGCCTACACGAAGAGTGATGAAATCCTTTTTTAGTTATCCTGAGAAAATGCCAGGGGAACAGTAACCCTTTTCTGACGCTTGCATTGCACCTCACACTTCTTTGAGTATGTTCTCGGAAAGCAACGACCAAGTTACATAGGCATGGACAGAGTATCTTCGTTCCGGAAACCACGCCGTTTCCACTAACTTTGTCGCCTCCCTCGGCGACTGAAAACAAAACTCGCAAAAATTTATTTGCTCCCATCAACTTGCCCAGGAGAAACCTTTCGCTTTATTTTTCAATGAAGGATGTAAACTAACAGCCAAATGGAGCATTAGCACCACAGTTGATGGATGTGCTGGAGGAATTGTATCACGTATAGCGAAAGCTAGGCTGCGATTTGTGGTACCATCACGATATCTGGTTTTCCTTGAATAGACAGTTATGCAGTGCCACGGCTCGTAGTGTTTTGCTTTACTGCTACTAAACTGTTCGGGTTTGGTGGCAACAGTGTGATTCGTTGTCGTTTCGTTTGGTCCGAATAGGTGCTCTCTGGCTAAAGTGACCACTATTTACCACCCACAGCGAGATAAGGATGTGGTTCGGGATCCAAATTGGTGACGTGAATGCTAAACGATGTGCATGATAAACATCCGTAACCCCCTCCCTTTAATTTACTGTTTCCTAAGAAACACTAGAGGCGTCAAAAATATCTCACAGAATGTCCGTATTTTCTTGTTTCGAATTTGTCACCATATCTATCCCCGAGCTGGTGTTATAGGTGTATGGCACGTATTAACCGCGCTTCCAGTCTTTTGGTCTGTACTCGTAACTGAAATGGCATGTACACCGCCTCTTGGTGCTAGTGTAAAATTGGTCTTCTCCATTGGAGATAGTGAAGCAGACTTCAAAGTTTCATCGTATTCGAGGCATTTTCTATCCGTAAGGAGAGATCTTGCTAATCTGTACACTTTTATTGACTAACACCGATGCGAATCAATTGTCACTACACTTTAGCTTTCCTCAGAGTTGTTTTTTATGCCATTATTCCTTCTAAAATCGTTTCATCGGTAAATGCAATTCCTCTGTCAGTATATACTACTTCCTCGATAGTTAGCAACATGCAGTGTTCATCACAACCAGTTGTCGGTGTTTGAACACCAATATCTCCGCAGTATGGCTGAAATGTAATGGTAACCGAATCAGTAATATTCAGCTTATTTGCATGCTTTCAGGTGCACAGGACAAACCAATAAATAAATCACTGAAGCCAACCACGCTATGGTTGGACATATCCCGATTTGGACTTCTGTGTTTACCGGGGCCACATAAGGCCATACGGTGCACTATCCAACCCATTCGAAACGACCATCGGTATTCGACAAGGGTGTCCCATTTCACCATTCCTGTTCAACTTCGGCATGGGCGAAATAATGGAGAACGCCTTGCGAGATCTCCAGGATGTGGGCGTCGAACTAGGAAATAGTGAGAGGCTGTTTCACTCAGATTACACAGACGACCTTGTCTGCTTGTTCGAATGCACGGAACGTGCACAACGTGCACTAGATAGAATTGCGAGAGCTGTAGCTCCATTCGGTGTGCACTTTTCACCTCCGGATGGGAGCACGGTAGTAGAGGTGAGCGCACGTATATCCAAGGCTCGAGGGACGTACGCTGGCCTGAAGCACTTGTGGAGCCGACCTGATATTTCGCTGAAGTTGGACGATCGTGTGTATTATGCAGAGATGCGTTTAGTTTTGTTGTATGGTTGTGAGACTTGAGGTCTGCGTGCATATGATGTTCGTCGTTCTGAGGTTTTCGACCATCGATGTTTATATAGTGTCGTTAAGATTGTGTGAAATGACCGAATGAGCAATGCTGAGATCAGAAATCGAATGTTGGGTACCAGTTCAGAGAATATTCTGTCACAGCGTATCCAGCTTAGTAGACTTCGTTGGTTGGGGCAGGTGTTGCGTATGGCAGACACGTCTACCGTATCGTGCCCTCATCTCCATTCCCCTTAAGGAGTGGAAGAACCCACGTGGATGTCAACAGATGACTTGGCAGCGAGGAATGAGAAAATGTACGGTGAACTTAGGAAAAGTAAGTGCCTCAGGTCTTCGTGGTTGGGGTCCGAAAAGTTTGTCTACCCGTTGGCTGGAGACACTAAGTGCAACATGGCGAGAAAGATATTGGTCAGAGGGGCTCGCCGTGCTGTCTAACGCTGTAGGGTGATAATGACGATGGAGCGGTGAAGATTGAAGGATGAGTAAGGGTAACAAGTCCATGGTAAAGATGAAGGCGTAAAACTTATTGCCAGTAGACTTGACCACGTAGGGCATGCTAGTCTTTCTTATTTATATTTTCCATAATTTTTTCACGCAAGTTTTTCGTACACCTGATTCTGAGGATCCCACTGAGAGATGGCGATTGTAGCGTACTACTCTGTCTATGTGGTACACTAAATTATTGTCAACAATATCTAAGACGACACTAGCAAACTAAGATGGGCGGAGGAGCGTGCGGTGATAAAAAGGCCAAAATGGTATGTACATTAAGAATTAAAATGAAACAAAAGGTGTGACTCAAACTCACAGTTGTTCAATGTTCTTGTGATCAGGAGATGAGTGTCGAAGAGCCAATATCCGCCAATGTCTTCAGTTCAGTTCGGTCTGACAGCCATCCGTTGGACAGAACAGGATGGTATTGAGCGAAGTGCCAAGAAACGCCGTTGAAGCTTCTAAAATGTTTTGTTTCACACAGTTAGTTCCGACCGATATGATTCCAAGACACTCCAAACCAGAAGATGAGACCGTGCCAGAATTAAAGGTTTATTTACAGCCTTTTGTATTGCGCGGTGGTGACGACCAAAAGGTGTGTGTTTTTACATTAAAACGTCGGTACAACAAAGGAGTGTCGCACCAAGGGACGTTGAAAATCATGGAAAAAAATCGGAAATGTACAGGTACCTACACAACTCCCCCGCCAGAGCGTTTGTTGTACAAAATAAACGCTCGATAGAAAAATAGAAAGAGGAAACGGTTAGCGAAAGAAAACGTCAACTAACAAAGTCTTGAAATCTGACAGGATGTCGAACGTTTCTGCCGGAACGGCGGGTTACCAGGGAAGGTTTTTGCTGTGGTGGTGCTGGCGGGTGTGGTGTAGTGTCTGGTGTGATGATAGAGTTTGGATTATCAACAGGAATTGTTGGTGGTGTGTCTGTGGATGGTGATGGTGTCGGTGTGGTTGGTGATGGAGGTGTATCAAAATGCGCGGGTTTTAATCTGTCAATGGAAACTGTGTCTGGCTTATCGGCTTTTTGAACCACGAAATATTTGTCTGTGCGACTAAGCACTTTAAATGGACCATCATACGGTGGTGTGAGTGGTTTGCGAACAGCATCGTTACGAATAAAAACGAAAGGTGACGTATATAGATCATTGTGTACAAAAACGTGTGTGGATGACGAGCGAGTGGGTGTTGGACGTAGATGTGACATACGGTCTTTGAGTTGTTGGACAAATTGGGATGGGTTAGGACTGGCATCGGTGCTAGGTTGAACATACTCACCTGGAAGGCATATGGTGGTACCGAAAACGAGCTCAGCTGACGTGCTGTGGAGGTCGTCTTTGACTGATGACCGCAGACCTAAGAGAACTAGTGGCAGGTTGTCGCTCCAGTTATTGGGGTTTGGCTGTGATATCAGTGCTGCTTTAAGTTGACGGTGTAGGCGCTCTACCATGCCATTGGACGAAGGATGGTATGCAGTTGTTGTGATGTGTTTACAGCCAAACAGTTTAGTGAACTCACGAAACAAAGTCGATTGGAATTGGCTGCCACGGTCTGTGGTGACGGTAGACGGTACACCAAATGTAGCAATCCAGTGCTGGAGTAGTACTTTCGCAATATTTTCTGCCGAGGTGTCGGAAATGGGTACTGCCACTGGCCAGCGTGTGAAACGATCAACAACGGTTAATAAGTGGGTATGTCCATTTGATGGTGGTAGTGGACCAACAAGATCGACGTGAATATGTGTGAAACGGACGTCGGGAACGGTGAACGTACTGGGAGGAGAAAAAGTGTGGCGGTGGACTTTGTTTCTCTGACACTGTGAACACTGTTTAGTCCATAATGCAATGTCAGAATTCATATTGGGCCAAACAAATCTGGCAGAAATGAGTTTGCGAGATGCACGGATACCGGGATGGGAACGAGAATGAAAATGATCGAAAACGATCTTCCTGTAGCAAGTTGGAACGACAGGACGAGGGTGACCTGTAGACCAGTCACATAGGACTGTGCCATCGGCTGAAGGTAGGGGAGAATCCTTGAGCTGGAGTGTGGAGGATGTGCGCAGTTCGAGCAAGGATGGATCATCATGCTGGAGATTTGCCAGTTCCGTAAGATCGAATTTAGTCTGCACCGTGTTGATGTCAGGTCTGGATAATGCATCAGCCACAACATTATCAACTCCACGCACGTAGCGGATGTCTGTTGTGAACTGAGAAATATAATCCAAATAGCGGATATCTCTGGGTGAATGTCGGTCAGGCTTGGCATGAAGTGCGTGTGTCAGGGGTTTGTGGTCAGTGTGCACACGAAATTGTCGTCCTTCCAAAAGATGACGGAAATGACGGATGAACAAGTAAATGGCTAGGAGTTCACGAGAAAATGTGCTGTATTTTGTCTGTGCCGCCTGGAGTTTTTGCGAGAAGAACGCTAAGGGCTGTAACTGGTTGTCCACTATTTGGTGAAGCACTGCACCGACTGCAGTATTTGATGCATCAGTCGTTAGGACTAACTCAGTATTTGGATCTGAATGTGGATGGTGCAGCATGGTGGCATCCGCGAGAGCTTTTTTGGCTTCTGTGAAAGCTGTCTCGGCCTCGGGAGTGAAATTAATCGTCTTGACGTTGGACTTGAGAAGATCGGTCAAAGGTGAAACAATGGTCGCACAATGTGGAATGAAGCGACGGTAGTAGTTCAAAATTCCCAAGAAACGTCGTAACTGTGTGATCGTTTGAGGTGCAGGAAATGAGAGGATGCTGCGCACCTTATCTGGGAGGGGTGTCAAACCTTTTTGATCGATATGGTGCCCGAGGAAGTCGAGGGACGGAACACCGAACACGCATTTACTAGGGTTCAGCTGAAGTCCGTATTGTTGGAAACGTTGAAAGAGTTGGCGCAAGTGGCTGGCATGCTCTGATGGAGAGGCGCTGGCAATTAATATGTCGTCGATGTAGCCAAACGCGAAGGGTAGACCTCGAAGCACTTCATCGACGAATCGTTGGAACGTCTGAGCAGCGTTTCTCAATCCAAATGGCATGCGAATGAACTCGAACAGGCCAAAAGGCGTGGTGATGGCTGTCTTGGCAATGTCTTCTTCGGCCACGGGGATTTGGTGATATGCCTTTACGAGGTCAACCTTGGAAAAGATTGTCTTCCCAGAGAGATTCTGTGCAAAATCATGAATGTGTGGGATCGGGTACCTGTCGGGGACGGTGACGTTGTTGAGAGCACGGTAGTCTCCACAGGGTCTCCAATCACCAGATGATTTTGGAACCATGTGCAAAGGAGAGGCCCATGGGCTTGAAGACGGTCGAATGATGCCAAGATTCATCATATGTTCGAATTCAAGGCGTGCGATACGGAGTTTGTCGGCGTTGAGTCGTCGTGGTTGAAAGTGGACAGGTTGGCCTTTTGTGGCGATGTGGTGCTGCACAGCATGAGAGACTGGGTCGGTAAACTGACACGGTTTAGTGAGGGATGGAAACTCCTTCAAAATGTCAGAAAACGGCGATTGCGGGATCGCCAGCCGAATACCCAGAGAGTTGGTGCATTTACCAATGCCGACTGTATAAAGTTTGGTTGTGGTGTCTACCAGCTTGCGATTTTTGAGGTCCACTGTTAGACCAAAGTGTGAGAGGAAATCCGCGCCAATAATGGGAGTCTGGACATCTGCCTGGATGAAAACCCATTGAAAAGAGCGTCGGAGGCCTAAATCAAGAGTGATGGACCGTTGGCCGAATGTAGCAATAGTTGTTGTGTTTGCTGCTTGCAGTGTAAAGTGAGATGGTTTGAGGCTGTGATGTTTGGGTGGGGGGATTACACTGATCTCGGCGCCGGTATCAATGAGGAATCGAAGACCACTGGATCGGTCAACGATATAAAACAGGCGACTTTCGCGTGGGGGGCCAGCCGAAGTCGTCGCCGTTACTGGCTGGCCTGGTCGTTTGACTGTGGAGTGTAAGTGCGGAATGAACATGGAGGATCGCAGCGGCGTGCCTTGGAGCCGAAAGTGCGGTGGTACCAACACCACGTTTGTGATCGGCGGTTTCTGGACCGTGATCTAGGTCGATGAGGTACTTCGGTGGACACAGATCGATGAGTAGTAAATGCGCTGCACATTGCACTGACCTGATTGCACAACATGCGAACGGTTTCTTTTAGGTCCGTAATGTCCTTATCGATATGCGAGTGATGGGATGGGGAATCAGGACCGCGAGAAACGTCGCCACGGCGATCTGGGGCAGGAACTGGTAATGTCGTAGGGGATTCGTGCGTCGGAGTGGTTTCGGCGGGTGATGTCATGTGAACGCAAGGTCTAGCAGCCGGGTAGCATTCCATTATTCTGTCGGCGTGCTGTGCAACTTTGTCAAGAGGAGTAGTGGGCTCCAGCATTGACAGGACCTGCTGCATCGGGAGAGGTAGTTTATCAACCCATATCTCCCTGAAAATGGCGTCGTCCATTTGCCGTCCAGCCAGTAGCGACCGCATGTGGCGCATAAGTTGGGACGGAGTTTGGTCTCCGAGCTCCACCGACGTGAACAGTTCACGGAGCATTTTTCCGGCTGATTTTCCGGTACGCTGAATGACTGCTTCCTTAAGCTTCGTGTAAGGAGCTTCTGGTGGAATGGGATCGAGGAGATCTTCCACGTCAACAGCGATGTCAAAGGGAAGTGCTTGGACAACGTGAGAGTACTTCACGCGCTCGCTGGTTATACGTCGAGTGGCAAATATGGCTTCTATCTGTCGAAACCACACTCGAGGGTTGGTCGGGGCAAAAACTGGCAGTTTCAGAGCAACCGCGTGGATGTCAATAGATTCGCTGTCAGACATGGTGAATGGTATGAAACTTGGACCGAGAGAATGAAGCTAGTGTCAAATGATGGAAAAACAACCTGGGCTCACCAATTTTGTAGCGTACTACTCTGTCTATGTGGTACACTAAATTATTGTCAACAATATCGAAGACGACACTAGCAAACTAAGATGGGCGGAGGAACGTGCGGTGATAAAAAGGCCAAAATGGTATGTACATTAAGAATTAAAATGAAACAAAAGGTGTGACTCAAACTCACAGTTGTTCAATGTTCTTGTGATCAGGAGATGAGTGTCGAAGAGCCAATATCCGCCAATGTCTTCAGTTCAGTTCGGTCTGACAGCCATCCGTTGGACAGAACAGGATGGTATTGAGCGAAGTGCCAAGAAACGCCGTTGAAGCTTCTAAAATGTTTTGTTTCACACAGTTAGTTCCGACCGATATGATTCCAAGACACTCCAAACCAGAAGATGAGACCGTGCCAGAATTAAAGGTTTATTTACAGCCTTTTGTATTGCGCGGTGGTGACGACCAAAAGGTGTGTGTTTTTACATTAAAACGTCGGTACAACAAAGGAGTGTCGCACCAATGGACGTTGAAAATCATGGAAAAAAATCGGAAATGTACAGGTACCTACACGATCAAGACTGCCGTGTCCGATGTGCTTAGTTGTTGTTCAAACTGAACTACGTGAAACTCTGACGTTCTTTCTCGTTGTGAATTACTGAAATTTTCGAAGAAAACCTCTTATGTCGAAGAATCGATGCGCTGTGTTTTGGTTTTGACATTTTTTAAAATGTCTAAATCAGTGTTGTCAGTAATTTTGTTTTATTTTAACTGGTTGAAAAACTTGCCTTGAAAAAGTTTACCCGCGGTAACCGAAACGTCGGTCAATTAAAATCTCCATGAACAGCGCTGTGTTTTTGGCAATAAAACCTTTTAGAAACGATTTGTACTTTACGATTGTTCAATGTCTGTTCTGCTTGATTTATTTCCGGTTCCTCACGTGATTGATTTCTGGTACAAATGACTTGTTAACTACGGCTAGCTGATGTGAACCCGGCGAGGGATATCACAAGCACACACGAGTCTCAGGTGGGTGGTACACACACACACACAATCACGAGATCATCAAGCTCCAGTACCAACTATACACAGCTCGACATTAGCAATATTCACTGGATTGTATATCGAAGTCAGTAACTGTCCTACACTTAGACTTCGATCACAGAAGCGCAATCTGTGAAAACAGTGCTCAAGATTCAAGTTTAACCCGTCCAATGACGTAAGAGGGATTTCACAATACCATTCGCGTTCCCGTAGACAGCAGCAGTGTAAAATCTTATATATATATATATATATATATATATATATATATATATATATATATATATATATATATATATATATATATATAACCCGAACCTGGAGTGAACGATTGTGTTCTGATCGCTGAGCTTGGCGTTTAGATCGCAAACGTTTCATCACCAGTCGAGGTGACATCGTCAGTGCATGTGCGCTGTTAGTAGTGATCTCTTATATTTATAGGTTTGTCATTAGTCCTGATCTTGAGCTCCGTAGACGTGCCCAAGGCTCGACGTTTGTTTTACGGCTTCGCCTCGAAGAACTTGACCATTGACCTTTGGCCTTTGACGGTTGACGTCCCGCTCGGTGAGCTTGAATTCTTTTCGCTTTGCCCTGTTGTTTCCATTTTTGATATTTGAATTCTCGGCGAGTCAGTTCCGAAAATGTGTGAGTGTAAAAACTCAAATTCAATAATACGGGTTGAGTGATTTGGGTCCACTAATTCCTCTTCTGACATTCTTGTTTAGTTCAGCTGTCTGCTGTCCATCCGACTGCACACGTGATCCAACTCAATATGTCCATTGATTGAGTTGTTTGAAGAGTACCAGGCTTCCAAAAACTCCCTTGCGTGCCTTGTGGTTGCTTGATCCAAAATTTTAACGTCGTCCAGATTGAACTTGTGTCCTTCTTGATCCTCGTGGACGGATATGAGAGAGAATGGGTCATGTCTCTTTGTGGCCAGTTTATGCTCGTGCATTCGAGTGGCAACTTTTCTCCCGGTTTGACCGATGTAGCATTTGCCGCAGTCCATACACTTCACTTTGTATATAACGTTTCTTCTTTCTTCGGTGTTGAGTTGTTCTTTCGGTTTTGATACGAGTTTTCTCAGGGTTTTGGTTGGTCTGTGGGCAACTGTTATGTCTTGGGATTGAAGCAATCTTGCAGTTGTTTCAGAGACGTTTTTGATGTATGGTAGTGTGATCATTCTGTTTGGTTGTGTTCTTTGGTTTATTTTCCTATTCATCCCATACACGGTTCTTCTTATGAAGTTTCTTGGATATCCGTTTCGCTGGAACATTCTGAAGAGGTAGTTTTCTTCTTGCGTTCTCAGTTCAATTGTGCTGCAGTGGGTTTTAGCTCTCGTGAACAGGGTCCGAATGCATGACCTTTTATGGTGATTTGGGTGATTGCTGTGAAAGTTTAATACTTGATCCGTGTGTGTTAGTTTCCGATACACCGATGTCTCCAGTGTGCCGTTGGCATTTCTTTTCACGAGCACGTCCAAAAATGCCAATTCTCCATTGTTCTCTGATTCCATGGTGAACTTAATGTCGTTGAAGATGTTATTAATTGTTTTTTTCTTGTGTTTTCAATATCCGAGCGTTTTATGATGACGAAAGTGTCATCCACATATCTGACCCAAAGTTTCGGCCGGATCCTTGGTAGTGCAATGTTTTCCAGGGCCTGCATTACAGCTTCAGCGTAAACTGCTGCGCGTTGGTTACGGAGTTATTTGATCCGCATATCAGTGGTTTCAAACGTCTCCATAGTTCTTTGGCCAAGTTATATGTTGGAGATCCAGGGAGGGAGACGATGGGTCTGAGTGGAATACCTTCTTTGTGTACCTTGGGTAATCCGTAGAATTGTGCGGCGTTTGAGGCTTCGGCTTTCATCCTCCAACATTCCTCTTTAGTAATTCTTTGCATGTCCTGTAACTTCCTCAGGGTTTTATTGATTTTCTTTTCAAGTTTTTCGGTTGGATCAGCGTCCAGTAGACGGTAGGTCGTGGTGTCTTTCAGTAGTTGTTTAGCTTTTTCAATGTAGTTGGCCTTGTCCAGGATGACCGTCATTCTTCCTTTGTCAGCCGGTAGGATGATGATGCTTTTATCCTTCTTCAGGGTTTGTAGTGCTGTGTTCTGTATCTGAGAGAGCATTGAATGGTCTGTTGTGGAGCATGTTGGGGACTATGGTTTGCCTTAGCTTGCATTTAGTATCCTCGGGCAAACCTGATGACTTGAGTGCATGTTCCAGTTCGGCAAGGTATTCCTTCGTTGTGGCGTTTCCCAGGTTGAAGTTGAGTCCCTTTTGGAGTACTTTGTGCTCTTCTGTTGATAGTGGCCGAGATGACAAATTATTGACCCATGTCTTGTTTTCGGTTTCTTCGAGGCCCCTCGTGAGCTTCTCTAGCTTCCTACGCAAACCCACGGGCGACCCAGCATCTGTTTTTCCTAACTTAAAGGCAGCATTCGATTCAGTTGATCACGCAGTTCTCTACTGCTGCCTGTTGTTGAAGGGTGTTCCAGAAAAATATATTTTCGTCAACAAATCTCTGTACGTGAATAACCGAAGCTAATCTGGGGTTTATGCCACCCCCCCCCCCCCTTCCTCAAACTCACCACGAGGAGTAGTATTCGTCAGACAAACCCCTATATTCCTTCCTGTTTAACTTCATAATGGATGTGGTCCCAGAAACCGTCCTTTAGTCATGCAACAATAGTAGTCTTGACCTTTTCGCGGGTGGAAAAGTGTCAGACCTTGAATATGCGGACGACATTTCCTCTGAGTGAAAATCCCAATGAGTTGCAAGCTTTTCTCAGCAGTATAAATAACCGATATAAAAACACCGACGATGCCTTGTCCTTAGACTCCCTCCGCCTTCATGTGGATAGTCATTTTAATGGATTATCAATCACATTCAAGCTCTAGATTCAGATAAATGAGTCCTGTTTCACGGTTCATTTAGTGTACGCTCTTCACATGAGTTTTACTACCTAATTCACACTGTTGTGACCTCAATACTCGCGTTAATCCTATACTGGCCATAAGTTCATCGTAGCACAATGTGATGCAGTTTTCTTGCGCTTATGTGTGTGTGAAATATCTTACTCGTCGACAGCACGGTCGTATCTGATTCTTATCCTCCACCTGATCGTGTATAAACGAGTCTTTAATTCACGATACGTGCTACAATATCGATCGTATTGCAGCAATCGGTGTATCGTAGTTTCAGCTAGAACCGTCTCTACATGAATAGTATCATTTTGGAAGTGTACGGTGTTCCACACACTTACATTTGAGTACTATTTTCCGTACTGAGATTAAGATCTGTAGTGCTTCTCTTATTTGCTTACCCGAAGCTAAACCGGCAAATTCATCGATCCCACCAATAGCAGTTGATTGCTACTGTTCTTCTTTCTTCGAGCAGTGTATCCGACCTCCTGTACAATCCCTTGGAATATTATCAATGCATGTATCATGTTTTTTATTGGATCCCAGTTTCCGAGATCACAACCACAAAACACAGGCACATAACAAACTGGAAATGGGGTTGTAGGCCCTTGATCGCAATCCCACAACGTTGGAACAGCAACCCGGAACACAACACGGGCACACGAGAATCGAAGCTAAACCTTCCACTAGCTTGAAAGAGAACACATTCACCAGAGGATAAACAAATACTGGTGGCTCAACTGAACACGAACGAAAAACGTGTCGTCTAAGCAAGGAGCCCCACTGTGTTACTCGGCCAGGGAGACGGCTGACCTGATAAAATACAAAGTAAGGAAAGCAACCAATCAGGAAAAAGTAATGGCTCCAGTGTGAAAAGTTCAAATCAACAAAACTATAAACATATTTAACTACTCGAAAAGTAGACAGTTTTAAGAAAAATATTAGTTGGAGTGCATTTGGCACATCAAGATTAAAAGATGATGGGTCTCGACTGTCTCAGCAGTGTGATCACGGACGCAGTCACACCGCGATGTCGGGCTGGTCGTATCACAAGGATGCCTGGTCCACGGGACATTATTTACGTATCGAACGTCCATTTCGATCAGCTACTGTGCACGAACCTTTTTTCAATAAATATACTCTAAATTGCGTTCTTCATAATGTCAAACACAAACAACAAACATTGTACTCAAGAAGTGATCTTTAACTAGGTACACCGGTTGACACACTCGCAATGAAAGAACATTATGATTTATTGCTCCCTGTAACATTATTATATCCAAACTGTTTTTTTTAATCTGTCCAATACATGCAATCCTCCCTTCCGTTCTTCTCCTTCTTGCGTCATTCTTGTGTTTTCCGATTGGGTTCGGTTGACAAACAAAACCAACACATTCAGTGAATAAGTATCAATGTGTTTTCTTTGAAAAAGTAACCAAACTCGCATTATCCTCTGCATGTCTCTCCACATTGTCTAAGCATTTGTTCTCATTCGCATTTCACGCACCTCATTTCGAACGGGACGCCACCCGGACAGTGTGTAAGTCATTCCCAGTATGCATTGACTCGTCCGTCTGGTTTGTGTGCAGTAATATCGCGTGCATTCGGGATTCGCGAACCCAACCAACTGATTCGCATTCGCAATTTTTTCCTAACAGATCTGCAAAATCTTCGAAAAACCCCGTAGATGTTTCTACGTATAATTTTTTGTGAATTGTATCAAATATCCGTGACTCCTACTGATCTGCGATGGTTTCTAAGGCCTAACTTCACCTGTCTTCGAGGTATTACCGCACATATGGTTATGACAGTGACGCGTCTGTTCAGTTTTTTTTTGTTTATGCAGGACGCATTCAGCTGAAAGACCATAAGCGATAGAATAATAGACCATTATATTATGTGATATTCGAGACTCAAGTTGTAAGCGAATTTCATAGCATTATCATTCCTTTTTTGCTTTCAATAAATAAATTTTTAAATGTAGATCGCACAATGAGCTTTTTTGTGAATAAGGAGTTTTGAATTTGCACAACAAACCGTTCTAACTGGCGCATACTCATTCGTTCGTCGAAAATCTCAGTTTTTCGAATGATGTTTGTACAATAGCTGGTGATCAAACGAGCTCGCTTTTCCATCACCCCCACCGTGCCACGCATCATGGCCAACTAACGTGAATCACAGTGTACACGTGTGTTATATTGATCGGTGTTTGCATGGTCTGTGAAGCGCATTTTCTGGATAGAAGCAGTTTCGTTAGTTGTACATGGTTTATGCATGCATAATCAACTGTCACCCGAAAACAAGGTGACTTTCATTTGCCAATCAGTCGTTGTATCTGCGCCACGAACTACGTTTAGGTACTGCAATCTTACTTTCAAAATTCGGCCAATTCCATTAGGTGCATGAATCAAGTAACCACCACATGATGATCTAATTTCATACATCTTCGGGTTGTTTAAGAAAATCTGTTGGTGTACTCTTAGATCTTGTCATAAAGAACGTACTAGGGAACGCGTTGTTTGACCTAGAGAACAGTAGAGTTCAGCTCTTCCCAAGGAATCGAGTTTTAACTTGGAATATATCGATGACATCGCTTTGCTGGATGACCACGCACAATCAGTTCAACAGGTGCCGGACCGCCTGGCGATTGAAATGTCTAGATGTGGTGTTTTTTTTGCGCCAACCAAGCGCTAAGTCCTTTTAAAACGCTGTACCTGCACTCACTAATTGTGACGATCAGTGAGAACTAGTCGTTAATTTTAGGTATTTCGGGAGCTTGATTGAGGAAAATGTTAGTTTTAGGGATGAGATCACATCAAGAGTAGCGAAGACCACATTGAATTTCCTGAATCAGTGACATCTGCGGCGCCGCCACATCATCCGTCCCTCTCTGAACGGACTGGTTCACAAAGGATCAGTGCGCAATGTTTTGCTCTAGGGTGACTTTCTATGTTCAATCACCGATGTCTTCGAAGCATTGCTTGCATTTGATGGACACACCATGTGAGCAACGATGATGGTCGTCATTTTGTACTAAGTATGGATAGCCTCTCTCTGACCAGAGTAGTCACTGCATGCGATGGTTTGGACACGTTTCACGTAGGCCTGCTCATCGTCTACCTTAGCAGCGCTTCCTGGATATGGCTGAAAGGAATGATGCACCGGTGTAATTTTATGAAACGGTTGGTATCAACACTGGTGCATCCCGACCTCCCGGTTGGGGCCTAAGAGATGAGGATTGTCGTTGGTCGAAAATATTGAGAGATATGACTTAAAACCGAAACGTAGGCGCGAATGTTATGCGGTGTGGTTGGAAAACTTTCGAGTGCTGTAATTATATCATAATATTCCCGAAATTATTTTGAATACAAAAATACGTGTTCCGAAAAAACCGAATAAATATGCTTGTTTACGCTCATTTTCACCTCATTGTAATCCATTTTTCTCTGTCATGTGGCATTGGCACCATGCTTAACTCCGGGCATTTCATCACACAATCTCATGAATCTCGCCGGATAGGTTTCTTTCACAGAAAATTCTTATAAATCGATAAAATAAAATTCCTCTCAGTCTCATACAATCCATAGCGGGGTGATTTGTTTGAACTTTACCGCCCCCAACTCCAGATGCAATCCATAGCAAATTCCAGTGGGCCAGATTTCAACCGAGTAGACCATAGCACAGATTTTTTCAACGTCTAAAAAATCTGCATCGTAGCATTTAATATGTCCAACTCGGTGTATTCAGTTTTTTCATTAATTTGCCCCTAAACTGTCACGGTTTAAATGGTAGACACTAGACAAAAAAACATGTGGGCAGACATGGAATAAACACCATTCCTACGAATTTCTTTGATTCACACTGTGACCATTAACCTCCTAAACGATTCCATTTCTAGTCATAAATGTTTTTTGTTCGGTCAAAGTTCATTTGCTGTACGCTTGTGCGTATACATTCGAAAAATCAATAAATTGTTCACTGAAGCAGGTGTTCCGTGTCGTTTTTGTGTTAGAAAAACCACTTCTTCGTCGTATTTTTTGTCACGGAGCTCGTTTCTACAGGTTGTTTCTTCGTGCACCGTCGCTTAGCCTAACTGCATAACCCCAGTCGAATCCTGTGGGTTAACTCAGCATGGAATTGGATGAACTGTCTTCTATGCATATTCACTCCGAGAAAATCTCGGAATTTATGCCTATTGACTAGATGACTAAGCATGCGGATATGATGAGTTTATTAAAAAGGTTGTATTAGATTGAAGTTGCTGAGATCAACAGGACTCAATCTGTTTGTTTGTACTCATATTATATTTGATACATGTTATGTGTACCATACGCACCCGAAATATTCAGAAACACACAGTTTCATTGAGTCGTCGGACGTTACCAGACGCACTGGATTCAGTAGTGCACATGTAATAATGCGTAGGATGTAATATTGGCTCGAGGAGCCTGAATCTTAGATAATTGAAAACCCACATATTTTTGCACCCAGAAGTCTGACGCTACGAGCTGGAATCGAACCAGCAGCTTACCGCTTACTAAGCAGGTGCTCTTCCAGCTGACCTATCGCGGTACGGCCAATGGGGCGTGAATATCCGGTGATGCGTAATCGCTATTCACCGGTTCGATTCCGGTTCTCGGCGTTGAACTTGCGTGCGAAAAATTCAAGCAGATTTTCCATTAACTAGACTAATCAATTTGATTATCTGTGATGGTTTTTTGATTAAGTGTTTGAAATTTTACTTCCTGCTACGTATGGTTTGTTTTTTGTCAAATGCGATAGAAGTACGAATCAAACAGGCTGAGCCCTAATCATTTCAGCACCCACAATATCACGGATAACCACTATATTCGTATGTCTAGCTGTCCAGTCTTCAAGTGTTTGTTTCCGTGATGTTCCTTTGATGATTGAATTCAAAAGTCAGTTTATCCGGTTCTCAGCCGAATATACCTATTGCCTCGCGAAAAGTGCTGTGCAATAAGGCTGAGTAACGACGCTAAATTCCGTAGATAGGAATTCGTGCGTCACCAGCTGAAAAAGCACTTGTCTGACATGGTCCCGCGCCTGGTAACTGGGATCTTCGTGCTGGCTTTTTATTATGCAGCATCGTTTAGGGAATGGTCCGAGGTTATCATGCGACCAAGAGCTTCGTACACGTTGTGATCATTGTATTTACGAATCAAACAGTTGTAGCATATGCTCGGGGCAGTCGACAATGCTAGGTGTGATTATTCTATGAGCTTCGCATTTTGCGAGTGTCCCTGTAAACTGCTTGGGATACTTTTGTTGCCGTTTAATCTTCACCTGAACTAGACTTTCATACCAGTGAAAGACCGTCTCACAAGATGTTTGTCCGTTCATACGAAGTAAGGAATGCCACATCGAAGAGCGGAAATTCGAATCCTATCACTGCTGGTCACTGTCGTTACCACGCCTGACCTATGTCGAGCTCCATATGGTTCTCTACTCGAAGTCTCACGGTCAGGTTGCCCGTTATCCCTAGAAGTGGAGTGGGTCTTTGTAATTATGGTGTATAATACCCTTTGCACTGCACTCAGCCGCCAGCATGTAATTAAAAAAACGAAACCGAAATGTCCACCGCTGAATGTATGTAAGATGTATCATAGATCCAAGTGTCACGTTTACTGTTACTTGGAGACAGAATTTGTGTTTGCATTGCCTATCTTCGTCCTGAAAGTGACGTTCTAGGTTGAAAAGAACCAACATTTTTATTCACCAGTGAGATTTTATGATGTTCTCATTCCATTTGATAACTCAAAAATTTCCTGTGCCAGTTTTGATTTGCAGTGTATTTCATTTTGTTGATCTGCATGACACTACGATCAGATAATCAGCGACTAATATTCGTTGTCGTTTTTTGTTCATCATACTTTTCGCTTCTTGAAAGTCAGTTTTGGAAAAAGAATTCCTCGTTTTCCCCTAAAGTATCTGATTTTCTGATGGACTATCCACACTATCGCTTCGGTTACAATTCATTTTCTCAATCATCTTCGTACAATTCTTCCTACAGGGCCAAACACCGCTGCATGTGGCTTGTGTTTACTCGCAACGGATTGTCATCCGTATGCTTGTAGAAGAATACAGTAAGTTTATGTACTGTTGTTCAATGACCGGTCGGGCTTCGGTGGTTATCCGATCGATACTCTCTGAATTGGCTTCTACGTGAATACTGAACCAGTTCTTTGTCTATTTTCATCTCGTAACTCAAGTTCATGTGCTTCTCTATTGCAAACTTATATGCGACTGGAGCAGTGGCATTCATAGCTCGATTTCACGCCCTGATACAATTGGCCCGTTTGAATGCTGCGCTTTGTGTGTGCACTATTGGCTATGTACTCTGAATCTGGCTTTTCACCGCCATTTTCACTTTTCGGACCCATGTTTCTGGTGTTTTTTTCTCAAAGTCGCAGTCTTATCATGATACTCAAATGCATTGTTGTGCTGCAACTGATATCCACGAGTACGACCAAGTAGATTTTCACTCATTCAAACACCCATGGACGTGAATTAAACGGGATCGATTACCTTTAATGAAGTGGTTGAGGCCATCTCAGGCTTTGTTGACGTGAAATGACAGAGTATCTCAAAAAAAGCAACAGTGAAGCATTCGCTAGGTTTTTTGAATATAATACTGCTAGTTTTACCCTAGTCCTTGTTGTTTTTGAGGCAGCTCGCACTGGAGGATGACGGTTTCGCGTGATCAATTAATGCTTTGCATAATTCTGCAAATTGAAATAGCCTACTACCGAGTAGCTCGACTAATAATTCTACATTTGTGTCCGATGCTTCCCGTCTGGGCCATGACATCAAAATAAGAGCTTGTTGAAAGGAGGGTTATCAAGACGAAAAATCGATATACAACGGTTGAACCCTGATGGGAAGTACCTTTTTCCTAATTGCCTGATAGAATTGACTCAGAAGAGGGCCTCCATAATTCACGGACAGACCAGAAGCTCATAGATTGATTCGCATTGGTTGTCATCGCATCGGTTCAGTCGCTGACTCCATATTTACAGAAAACAGGAGGAAGTCCATCCGAACCCGAGGCAGAGGATACTTTAGTGGCGTTCAGGCGTTTAAATATATCTTCATTGAATAGACATTTGGTTTTATCAGCAGGAGACAATGGTTTCTGGCAGAAACAGGAACTTTTTGTAAGAGTGGTAGAAGATTGGGATGGTTAGTGAACACTGACTAAAACGGAGTTACCTCTGGTGGAGGATTGGCCAAGCTCTGTCAAATCAGATAAATTTATCGGATATGTGTTAGCATAGTTATAATCGATGTCCGCAGTGGAGTACGATAAGTTTGCCATGTGTTCCCATTTATTTCCAACTTTCCCATAGATGATATTCTACAGAATGCCTTGTCTGATCTTCGAAGCGGTGGAGTTGTACTCCTCCCAGGGAGCAGAATTTTTGACTTGAAATATTTCGATGATGTCGCTCTTCTGAATGATAGTGCGCAGGCAATCCAACACGCTCTGAACCGCTTGGCGATTGAGGTATACAGATATGGTATTCACTTTGCACCTTCCAAGTGCAAAGTACTTTTACAAGATTGGCAGGAACCCGTGTCTACACTCTACTTTGTGATGATCAGTTTGAGTTAGTTGACAGCTTTAAGTGCCTTTGGAGTTTGCTAAAGGCTAGAGGTGGTGTTGGGGAGGAGATCAGTTCGTGAATAGCTGGAGCCAGAGCAGCCTCCGCAAACTTGAGGCACCTGTGCCGTTGCCGTGACATCCGGCTCCCTCTTAAGGGACGGGTGTACGTCACTGCGGTTCGTACTGTACTCTGTGGTTGAGACCAAGCCACTTCACGTCGAGGATTTTCGGCCCCTTTCTGTATTCGGCTACTGCCTTTCTCAAAACGTTGCTAGCGTCTCGTAGGAATATCGTGTGAGTAATGACTAGGTGTGCTGTTGTGTTTGGCACGGATGACCGCCCTGTTACCGAACTGATCGCTCTACATGGCCTCCGGTGGCTCAGTCATGTTTTGCGAATGCCTGTTCATCGTTTACCTTTCCTTGCTCTATTCGCACATGCTTCGGAAGACTGAAAGAAGCGACTTGGTGGTCAGACCATGACTTGGCGTAAAGGTATGCGGAAGCTAGCATCAGCATTGACTTACTCACCAAGGATCGATTGTGCTCTGCAGCAGTTAGACCAGTTCTCCTTTATTGTTCAGAAACATGATCACTGTGGGTGGGGGATATACAACGACTGTCGGTATTCGAACACCGTTGTCTTCGTAGCACTCCTGAGATATGGTGGGAACGCCCTGTCAGCAATGCCGAGGTTGAACACAGAGTATTAGGCACACGAACCGAAGTATTGGATAACACAGTAAATGTCACCAGGCTATGGTGTTTGGGACATGTGTTGCACATGCTCCCGGGTAGGATACTTCGGGCGCAATGTTCCCTGAGGTTGGTAATGGTTTTAAAATGAGTAAGGGGGGTCAGTCCGTAACAGGTTTAAAAAACCTAACTAGTGGATTTGATCGTGTTAGGTGTCCCGGGTTAGATCTAAGAGACCCACCCACTCAGTGGTTAAGTACGTTGGAGGATATGGCTCGATGTCTTGAACAGTGGTGCTCTTTTATTCACAAACGTTTTTTTATCGACCTTGTACTATCTGTAGTTCTCATCCCACTCTTCTCTTACTCATCATTATTTCCCATTGGGAGAGACCAACTAAAGCCACCACACCCAGTGCGAGGCGAATAATTGCTTGAACTGGACTGAGTGTGGTGGTGAGCGAGGAGAAATGTATTACGACCAGTCAAGGGGCGCGCTGAGTTTGGTTAGCACCGTCCCGTAGCTTCATCGGCGTGCATATTACGTGCAAATAGTAGCCCGTGTTTTCCCCGCTCTGTGATTCCTGTCGCATAGAGAAGCATGTATACAAAACTTCCCCCGAGGAGTTTGTTGGGTGCACGTTTTACTCACATTGGTCCGATGCCTTTGTCGGTTACAATCGGAATCTTTGTCGCCTTATCAGGACTGCTAGTCTTGAAAAGCCGTGTGTGTGTGTGTGTGTGTGGTTACTGGTCAAGGATGCTGACGCATCAGTGGTTCGGGTTCAAGGTCGCCGTGTGGAACGTTGTACAGCATTTCAGTCAGTATAACTAGTTCGCATTAGCTCTGCGTGTGCTAAATTTCACGAATGATTGTAATTCTATACCTACATACCAATTCATCGTCAGAGACAGAAATTACTCGTGTCCTAAACAAACTACGGCTAACGAATCGGATTGACTGCATCCGTCTGTTTTGGAGGACAGCGACACGACTATAGTTTAGGAGAATATTAAGCTCCGTTGGTACGAAAGATGTGTGTGGATCGATAATCGTACCAACTTATAAGAAAATTGGAAGGTTATCTTGTGAAAAATAGGGAAATGATCTGGACACGGATCGCATTTAAACTGTTGGCCGGCATTATTCTCCATCGCTCATCTAACGCTAACTCGAGAATCTTGCTCGCTGAAACAATTATTGAAGGGTGAATAAGTGTGACAAGTCCATGAAATTGGGGAGAAATATTCAAGGTCTGACCAGTGGGTTGGGTCATGTAATGTACGTTAGTTTTCTTGATTAGTACTCCACGAGATCCACGTACGCAACAGCTAGAGCAATTGAACTATATGGCTGGAAGCCGTGATCAATGATGTTCTTGTATTTACACATTTCCTTCATCAATTTGATACTATCCTTCGTAGTACCCTCTTTGCTGTTTAAAAGTTTTGATAATTTGATATCCCATTGTGGTTCTGGCTTAGTGATCACAGCAATATTTTTGTATTACATATTTGCGCATGAGTGCAGTGGAAGCAATGTATTAGGGGTAACCGGCAACCAGATCTTGAGGCTTGGGGTGACAGAGAACCACTATAAGGTCCCAATAGGTCAGGCGTGGTAGCGAGCCGAAATCCTCAATGCCCCCTGCCTGTAATACTTTGCACGTGCTATTCGCCTTGCGCATAAAGTCTAGGCCATCATATGGGCTTATGTGATCGAAAAAAACACCGGGTATTGCTTCTAACGTCTACCGATCATGTTCTGCTATTTGCTCCATTTCACGTTCGAATGCATGACATGATTTTCAAGTTCCCTATTTACATGAAATGACTGATCGTACAGTATCAGTTCTGAGCTCATCGCTGAAATCATAAAAAACACTGTATTCCATCCCTGTTATGATATCACCTTGTTTATCGGTTCACAGAAGCCAATACATGTATCCTGGACTTTTCGGGGCACTATCCAGTCTCCCTTTTGTCTAACGAGCTCCAACCAGACTTCGAGAGTAAGTTCCATGGGAATAAAACCCACGTATGAGTTCGGTAAGCATCTTCGAATCTCACAATAAATCATTCACACTCACAGTCGCATTCCGAATCGTCTGTTTTCGATAACAAATTAAGATGGAACAGGCAGTCAAACTTTGCAGACAAAATTCGGTTAGATAATGTCTCCAGCCGCATAAAGCAATAACGGTCACTAAGGTTGTCTATCGGAATTAAAACATATCCAATTCCGGTGCGTTATACAATGATGATCCTGTTTGTCCCAATGATCCGTTTTAGAATGGCATACAGATTATTTTCTGTGGATTACCCACTAAATAGCCACCAGGTGGCATGTAACCACGCAGTGGGTGGATACGCCGGCTTTCCCTCCAGGTGTTTTTTCTTTAGAACCAGAGAATTGACTGAAAAGTTTCCGGTTGAACATTCAGTCACATTTTTCCGGCCGATTCCTCAGTTGTTTTTTTCATCTGCTGTGGGTAATCAATAACGCTGTTTGTAAACAGTCACTATATCAATAACCAGAACCGACCCTAGAAAAAATTTATAACCAAAAATAGTCCTGTATTGGAGATGGTCTTGAACTGTCGCTGCCTCACAGCATCCCTTTGTAAATCTTGATCCCTGTTGTCTATATCCATGATTTTCATTTCCAGGTCTCCTCACGGCGGGTCGACTCCAGAAGATTCGGTCCATGCGTAAGTAAACTGTGCTTTTATCTCTTTCCTGCCAGGTGTTTTTTGACAGAAATATCGCTGTTCTGAGTCATCTGTGAGGAATTATCTAAAATTTTGAACCCGGATGCCATTAGTGAAAATGGAGTCGGACCAAAGCTCTCCTGCTCGAAGATCTGTGTAACCCTTATTCCGTATAGAAGGTGTTGTGGATTATCTTATTTCGAATCGCGCAATCACGACTCCAGAGTTTATTCATAGGGGTAAGCAGAAAAATCGAGGCTAATATTTTGGTGACTGTCGGAATCAAGCTAATCCCACGATGGTTACTACAGTCATTGCGTATTCCCTTCTCGAAGATGGAAACAGTCAATGACGACTGAGCCTTTGCTGTTTTCTATGGACGGGTTCTCCGTTTCTATCGCAAATCGTTTCACTGACCTGGATGCGCCGTCCACCGGTGTCACGAATAAGTTTGAACAGTCTTTGACTGCTACCTGAAGCAGCTGCTATTTCCATTTCTTCGGCTACCTTGACCCACCAATTTTCGCGATCATTCTTAAAGCTTTCGTAACTTGCTTCTGTATATGTCTTCGTATTTTATTCATCTCCTTACAGTTCGGGAGCTGACGCTTTTGCTCAATTATACTCAACGACCCTTGCGAAATCCAGTGCCTTTGATGGACATCGGATCTAGGGCCACAGGCAAAACCTGCTGCAATATGCATCGCCTGTCTTATATGGGCCCAATGCTCATCTGCATTACTGTTCGTCGTAGTTTCTAGCTCATGTGCTAACTTCTGCTTATAACGGGTGCGTACTTCTGGATCACACATACGTTGCACGGCTAATCGGGTTTGCGGCTTGCGACGACTCTTGGTACGTGGACCAGTAAGATCTACAGTTCTGAACAGAACTGCGCCACCGATAGCTTACTGCCATATGATCAATCTGACCCAAAGTACCTGTGGAGTTAGAGTGCCATGTCGCTGTGCGACTCGAGCTGTGTCGGAAATCGGTGCTAGACGGGAATAACTGATTGTCCGGACAAAACTGGAGAAGCCTATTCCCGTTATCTGTACGCTCAGCGGGTAAAGCACAACGGCCACCTAAACAAGCTTCTGAGATACCAAGTTTGCCAACTTGTGCATTGAAGTCACCAGCTAGCACTACAATGTCGGAACCTTGACTGCTGCGAGCGAGAGTGGCGAGGGCATCATAGAACTCATCTTTCTGCAAGTCTGAGCTGCAGTCCGTTGGGGCGTATGCCGAAATCACAAACAAATCGCGCCTAACACAACTATCCTTTCGAACGGCAACTGACCCCTGGAGTCTAACTGCACATAAACGACTGTTAATTGGGATCCAGTCTGAGAGGATAGCCTCAGCCTTATCAGTAAAGACTATTACTACATCACGTTGACCCACAGCTCTAGCTGCTTCGTCTCCTGAGATGCGCAGAAAATACCTCAATGAGATACCAGGAACAGTTAGTTGAATCACACTGCTCGAATCTTGTATACGCGTTTCACTTAAGTAGCAGACATCAATCTTCAGAGAGTTCATTGTGAGGGCTAGGCACGTCCGCTGACCGGCCTGCATGAGTGTACGCACGTTGGAGGAGCCGAGATTCAGAAGCTGACGAGGCTTGAGTAAAATGTGAGTTACCAGACAGAGGATTATTCCCGACACTGTCGTTGCGAATATCAGCCGTGTTGTCAGTGTGAGCATTATGGGTGGATAGGGGGGAAGGGGGGGGCAAAGAGACGGGGTTGGAGACAGAAGACAAATGTTTAATAAGAGAGTACAAGGACTGCAGCATGATTAAATATTAACAGGTGTATGTTCATGCATGAGAAGGTTATTGATCAATTGTCTGAGCAGCAGGCGTGACTGCTTCAACAGGATACAACTGGCTTCAAATCGAACATTCTAAATTTCACTCCATCACCAGTCTGTTCGGTCTGCTGTTCAGTGGTTTGCCGGACATCCAATCCTGGGTGAAACAATAACTGCTATTGATTCTTAGCACTCGTGAGACAGTTGCTTATTACACCCATAATTACGCAGTGGCACAGTGAATTATTTCACCGCCGAGTACGCGAGTACCAAAACGTGGGTTCGAATCCCGCCTTAGTCGACGGATTTTCACATCTGGATCAAGTCGATAAATCCAACACATGCTTAACTATGTGAAATATCGCGAAAGATTCTAGTCTACAGTCCTCTCTTTATGTTGGTTTCTTCTATACCTTTTCCAGTTTTCTTCTGAAGCAGTGTGTCATTTTAGTCACAAAATTGGTGGATGAATGTCAGAAACGAGTACTAATAATTCAGCAATCCAAGGACAGCAATATGACCTAGTGGGGCCTGGCGCAAAAATATGACTGGTGACTGTTTTGCGCTTGTCATACCTCAAACTGTATGTTCATGATTTCCTTCTAGATGTTTTGTTTGGTATTACTTTACGCCTTGTATTCGTTCTGGTTTATGGCTCTTATTCATTCAGCAAAATTGATATCGATTGGAGAAGGTTGCCGAAATCGATCCGCTCAGCATCCGACTCACGTTGAACTTGGTAGCGAGACATTATTTGTGGAACATCTCCCCAGTGATACTTGTAATCCTCATTGGTTGGTTTTAGCTGCACTTGGAACAATCGATAACCGTACACTATGTGTTGTGGTTTTGGTTACTATCCGTCAACAGGTGTAAGCAATGCTTACTTTTTGTTCCACCCGCAGCAGCCAAGTTTTGGTTGCTCATGTCGACGCCACAAATACTAGGTTGGCAAAAGCCAACTACATCATCTGAAAGCACGATGATGAGGATCCCCGATTTCCGGGTAATATAGACTTATCTAACCAAAAACATTTCTGTACATGACCGGTTGCTGCTCCGAAACGATACAGTTTGGTGTTAGATCAGTCCAGTCCTGCAGCAGTGTTACAATTTGAGGGTTCAAAATGTACACCCTGAATATTCGTGCTTCGCCGGAATGCTCACCACTTGCCTGGATCTTCATGTGGAAGCATTATGTTATTCGCACTCATCGGTTATGACATTTTCCCACTTCCTAATTAATAAACTGCACCATTCTCATCAGGAGAAAAATGCGTTATCTAGGGCCATATTGCTAATGCAGTTGCGTAGAAAAGAAGAAACAGGGTAACACTGAGGTGCATCACTTTTTATAGTGGGCTTGAGTGATGGACAACTGTAAGCTCAGACTGGGTGTATAAGCTCGCTTTGTTCGTTCTAATCGACCGTCAATAATGATTCCGACGAGATCTTTGCACAACGGTGTATCTGACGCTGCATTCACGAATTCCAATTTCTCAGCTGTTTGTGTTTCTTTTCTTCCAGTTGAGATTCTTCAAATTGGCCATTCTCGCACGGATCTTCGTAGCTCAAAGGATCTATCTGGACAAAATATACAGTCGGATCTTAGTGGCGAATTCAAGCGCCCTTCGTCTTCCGTGCGTCCGATTCGTCAACGGGAAACGATGCCACGACCCGCGCACAATGCCCTTCCCACTGCATCACTTTCGGCCACCCTACCCAGCAGTTATAGACCCAGCCTTGTGAAGTCATCCACAATTCTTGGCGAAGGATTGGTCAGTCGGCGCACTTCTGTATTGATTAACATGCTTCATACCGCCACACAAATGGCCTCTGAACACGAACGGACTGCAGGAACTTCGGACACACCTTCAAGTCCGTCATCCCCCACTTCGGCCGACCCAGTCAGTCCGATAGATGTGCGAGGGACCACTGGCAAATCGAATGCACTTAACGGGGACACCGGATCTACTGGATCTTCTTCAACCAATGCATCTATCTCTTTGTCGGCTGCCACCTTACTGCCCTCGTACTGCTCAACGCGCTACTCGCTGGATCAGCCTGAACTATCGGCAATCCCCCTACACAAGGTAACTCGGAGTGAGATTAATTCTGGCATGAACGATCTTGTTGAGAACCATTATCAATGTACTTGTATTTTGCGCACAAATTCGGTATACCTGGTGTGCCAATCATCTACCCGGTTAGCAGTTCATGTGTTTCATGATAACGTTACTCATGCCCACTCCGGTGGATAGGTACTGGTAAAGAGGTTAGGCTCTACAGTAACACCAAAGACAACACTAAAACAAATTCAAGAAAGACACCGTTGCGTTTCTGCCAACTTATCAACAACGTTTTGCCACCACCAGTCACGGATCTTGTAACGTGCGTCACTGCGCCGCGCTGCTCACTAGTGCAAGGATGATTTTTCCGAATCAAGTGAATGTGGGTTCATGCACATGAATAGGGCACTAATAACTCTGTGCTTGACCACATTGTAAATTTCATGAAAAATGATGACTTATTTGTGATGTGACCCAATCGTGAACTAATTATCCCTTGATCGAGTCATTCCTGAATTTCTCGTTCCTTACCGTCTTAAAATAAAGCACTATGAAGCTTTTGGAATTAAATGGTTTTAGCTATCTCCTTCTGACACAGTTGTTCAACAGTCCGTCTCTCGCCTTGTTCGCCAGATAAATATTTCAGTGACGATCAGTTTCGTTTATTTTCTCTGTGTCATTGGTTTCCAGAATAGGTTGTTGGTTAATGATTTTTCCATCTTGAAAGCTCGGACCCACCTGTCCGTGTTTTTGTTGCCCTACCCTCCCTTCTGGTTCATTTATCGATCGCCACAAGATAGAGAGGGACAGAGGGAGAGAGAGGGAAACTGGTATACTCGGTTTGCAATTTATCTCTCTACTGGTTTTGTTCCAGTCGATCATCTTTCATTCCTCTTTCACTCGGCTCCCTGTTAACCATCGTTTGTGCGTATGAGCACCGCAAATAGGGTTCGTTCGAGGGCAACACAATCATGATTAGCAAGGTAATGAGAGTGGACAGCGTCGTGACTTGGCTCAAACTGCCTTCTAAATTTTGAAGTGTGACAAATTGACCTCTACGATTCTCGTCTCGCTTCTTGTGGTGACTGAAGCTATTTCTCGGCGTGGTTGTTGATTGCCGCCAACCCGTTTTTCAATGAGCTGTACGTGGGGTAATGAGAAAGAAATGGCAAACACTCCGCGTTTTCAACACGCGACTGGCTATCATGATTCACGTATAATTGTCTCTAATGTAAATTAGATAAATGGTCTTTAGCAGTGTTTGAAAACCACCGATGATATCTGATCCCAATGAGAGAATTCCTATCCACTTTTGGTATGGTTTTCAATTTAAAGAAATGAGTTTCCGGAAGCGGGTAAATTTGTTCTCAGTTAGACAGGTATTGTATCGGAGCCGAAAGCACTTCGGATTTTATCGAAAAACGGTGCACCTTAGGATATGATATACGTAAGCAACAAAACGTTGTCGGAAATGATGTTAGTCAACATTTCAGTTACCGCGCTTAACCTTTCTCAAAATCGGTTTACAATCGAACAGGTATTCAATGCACCAGATTAGCTATCTTCATTGCCGTTAGTATGGATCTGAAGTTCTCGGTCTCATGGTTTGGTTGCCTAATGACGTGAAAAGCCTTGAAAAAAATCTATCAGGGTAGTTTCAACTCAGCGATTTTGTTCGTTTCGATTACACCTGAGTGAGTTCCAGTAAATTTGACAAAATTCCTAATTGGAGGGCCTGTGACTAAAGAAATGTGAATCGGAGTATTCAGCTCAAAAACTGTACCGATTCAGCTAATGAATAAGAAACGTTGCTGTCAAGTGGTTATCCGAAACAGTTTTAAAGTATTCCATGTTGGAAGTTCCAGTGGAGAAGACAGAGAAGATATAACTAACCCCCACCCCCCTTTGTGTATGACTGCATTTCCCGGTTGTAAAATAGATTTTTGCTCTGAATGGTGGATGTTTAGGGCTAAAAGAACGTTTTGCACGGAGTAGAAAGTTAGTCTTTTTGTTCCGTTGCATTTTAAGCTGATCTTATTCGACTGCCCGAAGGTTTGACATTCTCTGTCGAAGCCGTATGGGAAATTTTAGTTGTGCATCGAAAGCAGTGAGAAATCCTGTCCGGTTAAGTGTTAAAAGCGGCGTGTGAATCTGTTTGGTTGAAAGCAGTTGGTTCCCGTACGATGGAAATTGTCTTTAATTTATGCGGAGTATAAGTGCTGCTCCTAGTTTAATTTATTTGGCAAAGTTTGAAAACTGCACTGGAACCCTCCTCTCCCGCTGCATTCATTGCCACTGAGTTTCCATTAGCAAGGATTGATTGTTAGTACATTCTTATAGACGTACATGTGCTGTAGATCCCCCACGGGAAAAACTAGTCCAGTCACCTGCATCTCACACTCGGTCATCATGACCAGTATCTTCATCACCATCAACCCGACACGCCACCCGTCCATTCTCGACTCACACCAAAAGTTGGAAATCAGATCAGTCTTTTCACACCTGGTTAGGCGTCAGGCATCTGCTTGTGAAAAATGTCGACTATAAAGTGAGATAGCTTGTCCCCGTGTGTATGTGGTTTGTCAGGGATGGTTGCCTGGGATGAGTTTGTATCCAGAATGAGGTGCACAAACCCTTTTGAACATTCTGCATGTCGCCTATTCGTCTGTAAAATACATAGCTCACACCTTGTATTTAGCATTGTCAACTAATGAGATTGAAAGAGACCGATTTACTATCAAGTTTGTTTGTATTTTCTTGCGTCATGCATTTCTCTTTCTTTACTTTCCTGTAATCCCTTGTGTTTCCCGTGGATTTAGCATTTTTATGCCAGAAGGATAACACAATGTTAACGGCTGCTTGATTCGTCTCATAGTTATACTTACCACTTTTGTCTTACAATGACTTCTGAGGCTGTTGCTCACAGGCGAGACAAAAAACACAAATCGGACCGAGTTTTGTTTGCAGAACCGAATACCACACAGAGAGAGTCCGAAACCTCAATGAAACGAGGAACCTTCGACTCAACAGTCTGATTCATAAGACAGTAGTGCATTGATCCAACGCGGGAACGTGACCGAAACATCTGTACAGAATTGCCTTTTACTCGAGGCATTGCTGTTACGGTTTTTGTGTTTTGAGTTCGCTATTGCAGTGTTTATCGACCCGTTTATCGTATGCAAGTCTCAGCTGCATGCGCCGAATGTTATAGGGAGAACACGGAAAGAGCAACAGTCTTTAGGCCGATAGGGGTCTACCTACCCTTGGTGGTTGGTACTTTCCTATTCAAGTTCGATGATTCTCTTACTTTTGAGGAAAACCCGCAGTACTTCACTCGTGTTCGATGACTTTTGACCAGCAGACCGTTTATTCGCTGAAATGTCCTCCGAAGACTTAGCGTTTGTCCGCACAGAACTGGTTGTCGCCCATCAACTGGTTCAGTGAGACTGGACCTCAAGTTATCTATCGACCTAACAGGCATTATTACATCCCCGAGTTAAGAAATTCATCCTGCGTAGCACTCCGAATCGTCAAATTATGCAAGGTCACCCAGTCACGTCAGAGCATAGTAGTGGGGTAAAACACAGACCCACTTTATACAGACTGGTGTATCAGCCGTTTGAAAATCCTTCTTTCATTCGACAGAATGTTCAGCTGTCTTTAATGTCTCTGACTGATCTGATAAACTGATATGGGTTTTTGTGTCGTATGCGATATGGTTCATATGTTTAGGGTTGGATTTGCCTTAGCACTTCTTTATTATCTGAGTGACCAGATCATACCGTCATAGCCTTCGTTTTCCAGTTTGATACACATTGAAGGCTCAATGTTGTGCCACCTTAGTCTACAGTCTCAGATTGGGGTTTGTCAGTATGTGGAACAGTTTCTCGATCATTCTTTTTAGGGCCATCCGGATGGGGTTGCATTAGCAACATCCTCATGTAATTTTACTGGCTTCCCGACCGTTTTTTTTTTTCGTTCAGCCTTGCTACGTTTGATAGATCGGGCAATGTTCCTCATCTAGTCCAGACGATTTTATCCAGTTTTTCTACAATATATCGATTAGGACATTGTGTCATGGTGACCCGGATTTCATCAGTCCGACCAGTTCTTTTATGCGCCGCCAATGGTTCCTCTGGCCTGCCAAGTAAATAGTGCATGTGTGCCTCGTTTTTCTCTAAAAATAAGCCCCACCATGATTTTTCAGAATGTCTGTAATACAAACCCTGCCACGAAAATAAGACCTAATCATAAATACATCAACGAAATTTGCTCAAGGATGAAACCCAATTTTACCGAGATGGCTCATTTTTTCCGGAGAGATCATGATTCGCGCCGGAATTTCCTCATGTCTACAAACATTGGATCTTGTTATAAATAAATAAATAAATAATAAATAATTCATTCAGAGATCATTTGTAAATGGAGGTGAATGAGTATATCAAACATAGAACGGAAAGAAATGAGTGTGGAAATCTTGTCAAACCGAATCTTCAAGAGGTCGGTAGTTAGGTGAACAAGTAGTACCGATAGTGGCGTTGCCAATCCAATACTCGCAGGGTACTCAGACAGAAAGTGTTCTGTTAAGGAAAGTTCTATTGCTGTTCCTAAAAGATTTGAAATAAATGGTTCTGCGGGAAATGAATTGGCAACGAATACAGTCTGAAGATTTCGGTTTGATGATTTACGATGGCGTTTCAGAAGAGGAAGATAGGGTTGTATTTGACTAAATACAACTAGCAAATAAATAAAATTTTGTTTACTAAAAACGGGTTTCTGTTTACGATAATTTCCGTTTGCGCGAGGACGAATCTTTTGTTTTGTCTTTTTGAATTATTCCCTCGCAAAGATACAAGAATCCCGGGAAATAGGCCCTGATGCATTTTTTATGCAAAATCAATGAAAGACAAGGTCTTACATTCGGAGAAATGCGGTGTAATACTAGACCAGGTGTGCACAGTAGTTGTATTTGGCTTATGGAAATTTTTTACTGATGAGAATTGATTTCAATTCCCGTAAGTTTATTGCAGTAATTCTCAATTTCACTCTGTCCCAACAGCTTCCCAAACATTCGCCACCAACAGCGGACCCAAAAGCCCTCTCTATGCTGCTCAGTCTACTTCCCCCGTCACCAGAACAGCGAACAGGCTCTTCAAATAAAAGTCGGACGCATAAATACCGTCGAGCGCTGAAATCCATTGCACGACACTCATCTGCGTCACTGATCCCTCCGGCCTGCTCCTCGCCGAAACACTCACACGAACATTCTCGCTCCAAATTGTCAACTAGTGCCATAATCGCAGAAACCGATGTGCGTCGTCTAGTTTTTCGATCTGCTGGTGTGGGACGGAAAGCATCTACAAGGAGCTTGAATCCGGATCTGCCCGAATCCCCGCCAGCGCCCGTTCCTACAGGGCACCACTTGGGTTCCCGCGGACCGTTCCGGTCATATTCTGCTTCACATTCGCTCGACTGCACTCCAGTCTGTTAGTCAAGTCAAACAAATACTTCACGCAAAAGAGTTTGTGCATGATTACACATGGTGCCGATTCTCTTGAACTCGGTTGCTTGCTCTTTCAGCTGCGCAACGTGTTCCACTTAATCTGGATAAAACGAAATCAGATGAGACTCCCTTATCCCGATTGTCTTCCTGTAACGTCGTCTTTTCAGTATGTTCTACGAGATAAATTTATCCATACCAAATCACGTGACGTCTTTTGAAACTTGAGGGCAAGCTTGTGAAAGCTTTTTGACGACTTTCGAGAATCATCTGGATTATACTACAAAAGAACTGTTTAATTCAAGTTTCTACTTCATTGTTTTCGTTTTCATTGTATAAATGTCATTTACACACTGATTAAGTGACTGACAGTTGGGCTATCTAAAACTGATCAATTTTTTGCCGGTCCTTTTTGTTGGCCTCAAGCTAGAGTTTCGGACGATTATATATTTACAGATTGAATTTGATTCCGACCGAATGTAGAATTTCTAGATCTGATGTGATCGCTGTGAATGAACATATCGTGCTCCGGTCGTAGATGGACATCAATTCACATGCCCGATTGGACATGTACAGACAGTATATATATATATATATATATATATATATATATATATATATATATATATATATATATATATATATATATATATATATATATATATATATATATATATATATATATATATATATATATATATATATATATATATATATATAAATGAAGAACAACATCATTAGAGCCGTACCCGGCTTTCTGTCCGTACGATAGGAAAGGGCTGATTTCAACACAATTTGTTCAAGAATCTTTGTGTCCAACATACCAAAATAATTCCTTAGAAAGAAGTTGATTATCCGTGGGAGGGTGTGTGTGTGTGTTTGAGAGGGAGGTAATTTGAACCAATTCGATAGCACAAACTAAACTGAAGATTAGACGGCACATCAACACATTCGAGGGAGAGAATGGGAAAAGTGTCAGGCCACAAAGATTGTTCAAGAATAAAATGTAAAATTATCCATTTGCTGTGTTCGGTAGCTTGCCGCAAAACTACCAAGCTACTTTGAGATGATCGGATTGGGTTCGTTAGAGTCAAGACGGACTATCGAGCTCTTAGAATATATACAGTGTGTTTTTCACACCCGGTTGATGTCGGACTGTGTGCTAAAAAAACATGGTACAGTCGGAGAGGAAAAGGTAGATAGTTCGAGTCCATTATTTAATTTTGGGCGCAATACTGCCAGGTTGCCCAAGCCAAAACACGTGTTTTTCTTAGGGGTCCACAAACGGAACCTTTACCTATCCAAAGCTTAACCCACAAGGCAGTGAGATGAAACGTGGAGTCCGTAACCCACTGGGAGGCCGATGATTGATTACTCAGTCCATACGCCCTTCGGATGATGCCAAACATCCTGGGTGCCCAATACACCCCTTCACCACAGATGCCTGTGAGCATACCGTTGTACGTGGTTAGTTTGGAATCAGGGTTTAGCGATCTCCCCTAGACTGAATATGAGTCAGCTGGCCCGGTGGAGAGCGCCGGGCATTCGCTTTCGTCCTTTCACTTTATTGGGAATATCTCCACCACGAGAAGGGAGTGAGTAGGACTTCCTCAACAGACTGTTTTATACGCAGTGTCATTTGGGAGCATTTCGCGCTGCGATCTCGGAGCCTGAGACACCCACCGCCGACTACACTGCTGCATTTGGAGGCATGTACAAACGGCCAGTGGAATGAATCGCGTTCCCCTCCGTTTTCGTGTAAACTGACGACCATTGTCACACGACAATCTTTTATGCATGGTTGAACGATGCGCTATAGTTGCGTTTCCAGTACTCAAGCAACTCGTAAGCAGGCGGAACCTGGTAATCAAATCATCCTGATACCACCGGATCACTGTGGTTGGTCAGCACAGTATCCGATCAGAACGACCGAACACACGGTACGACACGGCATACCAGATTCCAAAAAGAAAGTATGTACTATATACTATTTCGCGCAGAAAATGGGGGTGACAAAAGCTTGGGACTCCCTATTCCGGTGCGCTGTCCCAGGGAGAATTACGCAGAACCAGATTGTAGATTGAGCCTGACAGCAAGCTGATTGGTTCGGTCTGTACATTTGGCAACCAACAAATCTATGAAAGCCGAAATCACTTGATTCATGTGCACGTGATGCGCTCTAGTGACCATTACTCGCGTTGGTTGCAAGTATACACCTTACAGAACGCACATCGGATTTTGTCTCTGCAATGCCACATGAAAATAAACTGACAGATTTTGGGAGGGGCGAAATATCCGCGTCCTACCAAATGGGACTCAGTTTGCATGGGATCTGCAGGCAGTACAAGAGATCGAGAAAGGTCATACGACGGTGTCTGGAATGTAACGAGCAGTGTGTCTAAAAAACCAACGGGTCGTCCCAGAAGACTAACAAAATCGGACGAACTCATTAATTTGTCTAGTCTCCAACATCACATGCTCCGTTTCGACATTGAAAGGTTCAGTTAAAGTCAGTGTTTCGAAAAGAAACGTTACGAAGAATGCTTAAAGCTGTGCCGTGGATCAAATGGCAAGAAATGAAAAGACATCGCGGCATAATGAACAAAGCTTATCATGGGCTGAAACACATTTAGCATGGACAGACAAGTGGCGGAGCCAATTTAGTTTGGATGGACGGGATGCTTGGAACAGTTTCAGGAAAGAACAAGGAATGTTCCGTCAGAGAAACAGCGACAAAAGTTCAGTGGTGGTTTGGGGAGCCCTCTCAGCCAACATTTAAAATAAGCTAGTTATACATAAAGGTACGCAACATTCCGTTTCGTATATTCGTACGTTGAAATAGATTTTCTCCCGATAACGGTCAACAAATTCCATATTACAGTAAGGTATTTGCTGTTTTCCACCATTCATACACACCAAAACGTTGGATCTGGTTCCGTGACATCAAGGTTATGCGGTTCAGTTGATACAACCACTAACCTCGCACTTCTGTGCTCCGGTTTCGGTTGCTACCTTCCAGCATCGTCCAGTAAAGGGCAGAAAGAATAGAGGCACAGAGTGCAAAAGATGCAGAAAATCAAAGTAATAAATGGAAATCACGAAGAAAAAGAAAGAGTCCGAATGGAACTACACCACGAGCCGATCATCACCAGAATTGTTTTCTTCCACAGTGTGGGATGCGTGGATGTATTTGCGTAATCCATCCGGTTTTCCCGGGGCCTGGAAGAGGAAAGAGTAAGCATAGAACCTGTGACCAGTTTGCGGAATGGTGGTTTTACTTCGGAAATGTTGTGTTAGACAAGGATGAGACCGTGGACCCTAGCCCTTATAGGGGCGTTTGAAGCAGGTTGCAAAAAAGCAGGAGACCAGATGTTACCCTCAAAATAGGAATAAATCCTCAGACAGTGGGGTGGGGGTGAGGGGGACGGAGAGGAGGGGATAATCAATGTTTGGTAGTTTTCTGGCTGTTCCGAAGCTTCCTCTTCGCAACCTCGGTTAGTTGTACCAGCAGAGTTCTTCAGTCAACAGCTGGCGTGAACGTTAAATCGCTCTGTGACTGTGGTTGGAGTGCACAAGTCAAATTTGGAAACGCTCCAGATTGGCAAACCAGACAAAGAAACACTAGTGCTATTGGGTGGTCAGGAATAGGAAAGTATCAGTAGTTTCGGTGAGAAATTTCGAGGTTCAATCACAGTAGTCCTTTGGTTTGTAGTAGTTAAGTGCCTTTAATCGGTTCCCAGTGAAATTTGATTGGTATATTTTATGGAGCCGTACAAGACTACAGCCGGTTCAAACCTGAGACCAGGTATCCACACTCGTCAGTCGGTCCCCATGCGGAAAAAACAAACGTGCTGGCTATTAGAAACACACTGACAGACTACGCGAGCCCAAAAAAATCAGGAAAACCTTTAATAATGATCTTGGCTAAGTATGATGTATGGGACCTCCGGGTTGGGGTCCACGAGATGTGCTTACCAATTGGTTGGAGGCACCAAGTGTCAAGGTCAGTGGAGTGGTTGCATTCGAGCTCTTTCCTTGTCTGCATGATTCGCGCTCAGTTTTGCTTTCGGATCTTATTCCCTATGTGCTTCTACTCATTCTGCCTTCAACTGAACGATGTTGGGAAATAGCAGTCAAAGCCAGAGCACAGAAATGCGAGGTTGATGGTTGGACTGAGCTCAACTGAATGGAATTCATCAAACCCATCAAAGTGCGCTATGGACACTACTACCAATGAGCAAAGTTGTGCAACTTAGGTTAGTGCCTTCTAAGTCATCTAAATGTGATTCGCTGTCTTCACGTTATATGCGTGCTTGACCAAATAGATTACCTAAATTGTTCCAATGAATGGCTGGGCAACTAGCTGTCCCGGAGAGTCAAGGTAGATTGTCCACCGTGGTTCCGACAAGGAGGAACGGGATGCATACAGAGTGCTACTCTTGGTCACGTGATGGACTCAAGTCACCAAATAAACGTCAATTTGGCATGCCAAATCGTCTATCGAGTGCCTTCTGATCTCCACGAACACATTTGTTTGCAAACATCAATCACCGCAGTGACAATCAGTATGTCTTTTCACATCTGCCCTATGCACGCAGAACAGATTTGTCCAAGCCCTTTGATTACCCTGGCTACAAGTGGACCACACCCACCTCAGTGACTCAGATCCGAACCACGGGCCTGTCACAACCTAGTCGTGCAGATCAACAAGTCGATCTAATACCAATCCCCAACCTCATAAAGTTTTGCTCAATCCTTGACCGTTTCAACACATTCATTTCCCGTATGATATGTACAGACAAGAGAATGAATCGGTGAAAACAACTATTCGTCTCAAAAAAGACGTTCTGATGTTAGTGTGTGCACAGTCCAGACTCGAGAATTTATCAGGAGTACTGCGCAGTCGCAGTCAACAGAAATTTTGATTGCGACTTTGCCCTCTGTTAAAAATCTGATTTCCTCAAACTTTTCAATCCCGAAATAAGTTTGTGTTCTCGGTATTTTACACCCTTTCTGAGATTCGTTACTTGCTATACTGATTCATCATGAAGGTAAATGCACATTAACATAGTTCAACCCGAAATGAAGGATGTTTCAAACCAAGTGATCCAGGACACTTATGGGATTGAGAGATAGCGAATGAACCAGACGATAATTACCTTTTCTTGTCACGATAAATCACATTATTTGGTAGTGTCCAAATTATGCCTTTTTGGCTTCAAGTTTATGCTTGATTTGCAGTGAACGACAACAACATCATTCTCTGCCCCCCCCCCCCCCCCCCCCTCGCATCGTGCGATATGCTACACCTGTCTATATTGATTTGTCACCATTTGTTACTCCACTGCCACTGTGCTTCATTTGCCCTATCCTATTTCTCTTCCACGCATGTGTACGCTAAGTACGTGAATTTGTGCTTCCAATCCGAAGCAATAACGGGGCGGGGAGGGTTGGGGTTTCAGTCGTCTTATTCGCCTGTCATGCTCAACCAAAGCCCTGTTACCGCATTCTTCGTCTTGTTTCGATCGATAATCCGGGTGGTCTGTTTGTTCTCCGTTTTCGGCTCAATTCTCTTTACTAACTGCAATATGGTTGAAATGTTGTCTTCTGAGGCTGAGAACAGCCAAACCGGGCAGAGTAAAAGTGAATCCCTCCCAGTGTGTGTGTGTGTATCTATACTCGAAATTTAGTGCAGTCATGCAAGCAACCCCGTCTTACCTATCTCAAGAATGTGTGCGCGTACACACGGAGCAAAATACTCAAAATGATCGACCAGGACATCACACACACACACACACACAACCAATGCGTATGACAGCTCGTATTATCCAACACAACGAAGACGCTAACTCCCATCCATTTAACGGAGGAGAGGATTTCTCGCAATTCCCCCCTTAGAGTCTCGTTCCTACTCTCGAATAAAGTGCCTCGACAAACGTTCACCCACTGTCTTTTTTTGCGTTGCACTCGATAAAACTATGTATCCCGTGAAGGGGGATCGGCTACGATTGAACAGTGAATGCTCATCACCGATGGTTCATAAATTTACACTTCATTTCGAGGTGTCATATCGATTTCGATCTGAATTTCTCAAGTAAAGCGAGCATTTTTGAACCAACTCTGTGGTTTTGAACCAAATGATACGAACTCAGTGGTGACGGTTGGAAACCATTAATTTTGCATGAAATCACTGTTTCCCATTCCTTTAATTAATTCAAGCAGTTAGCCTCGTGTGGTTGAATCAATCACATGATGCCGTGAGGTTTATCCACGCGCCCGGGACATTTTCTGTCCCCCGTTCGCATTACACTTGCACATCCCATACCTGTCTGTACTGTCTTCACTCCACCAATCACATGTAGATTACCTCGTGCCAGACTGATATTGATTGACAGCTTATGTTTGCTTCGACATTCTTTTTCTTGTGTTGATGCTCGTACTTACCGTTCGTTGATTCTGAAGACACGTTCCTCGTACATCTGTGCTTTCGTTCTACTACCGAAAATAAGTGGTGTTCCGTAGTTAGGAGAGATGAGAGGAAATCGTTGGTGTTCTGCTGTTGGGGAAGGACCAGTGAAACAATGAGCATGAGTTTCAGGGACTTTCCATTTCTGGTTTCAACAAAGTAGTCAGCTTTCGGGTCAAGCTGAGTTCGAAGGTCAGTCTCGGATCGTGACCAGGGCAGTTGGAGTGCCTTCACGAAACACTTTCGAGGAAAAAAGCGTTGGATTAAATAATCTGATGGCTACAGCCTCTTCCGTCGCTAGATGTTGTTGTTGAGCGACTTTCGGCGCATTCGTAGGGACTCTGTATACTATTTTGAAAGTATCGTCTTTTACGTAATGTCCAGTGTCCGCAGAGTGGACCACAATTTCACTGGCGATAGCTTTTCCGTTTCCCATCATCAGCCTATCTATCTTGCCATAATGCATTACCATTTCTCGAATGGAAACTCGGCCAAGTAGAAGTCTATAGAAGACGTTCCAGAGCGGCTGGTGAACGTGTCTCCTATTGGGTCTAGCAGCGAAATACCAACGATATCCCTTCTATCGGACGAATAGAGAAGACGCAAGTCGGTTTACAGATGCAAGGTGTATTCTATATATCGTGGCACCGAAACAGTACCGATACGAGAGATGCACCGAACGGAAAACGAAACGTAACTCAACGGCTATGCAGAAAGCGAACCGCGAGCGTGTACAATCGGCGAGCGACCGAAAGTGAAAGTGATTTAAAACGAGGTCGACGGAAACCTCGGAAAAGTCAGTCCGGTAATACGTACGCAACCGGAGAACATTATGAGGTCGATGTCAAACGTCAGAAAAGATCGTAGAGAAGATAGATCAAAAATGGTGTCCAGAAAATAGTCCTTTTCTCAAAACGATCGAGGTCACTACAAGTCCTAGAGGTGGATAGTTTTATCTGTGATCGTTAGACTCGAACTAGCGATCTGAATATGTGCACCATGCACTGATGACCATTCGACTAGCTCAAGTCATGTGAGCCGCATGGAATTTGGCGAACAGTTTCGGGCTCTCCTCTGTTCGTGTACAGCAAGCAAGTCATGAAGTCTGTGTGGTGATTCAGCCGCCATCACACTTGATACGGCAAGGTACAGCTTCGAAGCTGCGCTCGTGGATGAGTCTTAACCAATCAGGATTGCCAAGGACAGGTAAACCATAAAGCTCCCTGTGGCTGGTGAACTTCTAATCTACCAATTATTTTCCCTGACTTATTTATACAAGCCGGTTTCTCAATGCAATCAACGTGCTATTCCGCAGCCTCGATGTTCTTGCTACTTTGGTTTACGTAGCTCCGGGTGAAAGTGATTTCAGCACGTCCTATCAGTTCGGGTGTTGCGAATATTACACTCTGTTACCGTCCCTTTGCTATCAATTTTGTTCATAGATCTGAACATGTATCATGAAAATACCGTCCTTACGTGGAGTTTTTGCAGTGACCTGACTTGCTCGAAGTTAAATCAAAATACACTGGAACTAGCACTGGAATGCATTCTTCATTTTCCATACAGAATTGGGCATTTTCACAGGCCTGAAATATATAAGCTAAAACATGTGCACACATGAACGATGAGACTGGTTGTCACAAACTTGCCAACTGCTGTCACGTGACGTGGAGGCGGATCGAGTGTGCGATACGTGCGCATTGTTATAATCAATGTCCAAGGCTGCATCAGGATAAGTCACGCGCACGAAGTGTCTGGTCTTGTATATAAATGCATGAATGATGAATGATTGGAATGTACAGTGGAGAAATGAATAGCGATTGTTCCAATTGGGATTTCTCATATTGCGTGCAAGTAGGACACAAAACCACCAGTTTTCTGTGTTGTGTTGGTTGTTGAGAGAAGAGCGCAATAAGTTGAGGGAAAAACGAAAACCGATTTTTCGATGCTTCTATACCATTCTTCGGCCATGGTAGACCGGGACACTCGGTGTGCCTGACAGATGATAAAAAATATTGTCTTACCGTCTTATCATCCTTCTCTCTAGACAATCTACACTTGCTTCGGTGGGTTTCTGTACGAACAAATACTAACATTATCTTATCCAATTTTGAAAACTCTACTGCCACTCGTTGCGAGTCGCATTATCTCAGTACCTCCTGGCACATTACTCCTATCATTACATGCGTTGCGCTTGACACTTGCATTCACTATTTTTATTCATTTATTACACATGAACTGAATTACATACATAATTTTTGGGGGCGGTGTCTTTCACGTTAAAGCCAGTTTAGTATTCCTACTTTTGAAAAGATAAATGCTGTAAGTCCAATCACTTCAGTTCCTCAAACACTTACCTCATATTTCTGTACCTAGATTTCGGCTGCTACATCGCAGCATCTTATAGTCGAAAGCAAAACGAACATAAGTATAAAGAGCAGGCAAAAAGGGAAAGCTATAAAATAAAGTCATGCAGACGAGGAAGAAGGTTGAATGTAACCATGCCACCTAGGGCGGCACCTTTCCATTCATTTAATGTCTCCTACCATCTGGTGGGTGGATCGCGTAGACCCCAACCTGAAAACCCAACATATCCTACATGGCCAAATACTATGGTTGATACTTTCACACCTTTCGCCATGTCGTGGTCTGTACACCTCGACCCATCTCTAACCACTAACTGCGTAGAAGAAAAACGTACACCAAAGAAGTCTATCTGTGGGCATTTCCCAGTTATTCTAGCGTGTTCCGATTAAGCGGTGACTCTTGTGACTGGCCACTGGTTCCTATCACCCTGCACCTTACCTTAGCACTGTTCACACGATGTTTTGCACCATATTTTGAGCAAAAAAGCTGTTGTGTCCCGAATTCGGTAGGTAGAAGAAAGGCGCATTTGTACGGGTATGCGTGTATTCTGTACCAACATACGGTAAGTACTAGTGCAGACAAGCAACTGAAAACGCTGAAACGTATGCAACTTCGTGAGTCGGCGATGTATGCGATCAAAAATGCAAGGCAATTGTACAGTCGGAATAGGCTGCGCAAGGTCGTGCAACACGTGGAACAATCTGATTGGACGAAACACGACAGATGTCAACTGTGTACGTGTGTGCACCATTGCAGACGTGTGACCATGATTGCACGGGGTAAAGACCAAGGGGGCGTGTGAGAGCACACGACTGTACCAGCCGGACACAAATACGGCCAAGACAGCGATGGTCAAATACAGTCTTCGTGTATCTTCTATCCGTAATGGTCATGTTTCTGAGCCGTAAATAAGGACTGATCTAACCGCGACGGTGTATCTTCAACCCTTGATGAGCAATCAGATGTTACGCCAGCACCACAGGAGGTTTCATTTACTGCGTGGAAAGGCAGATAAGAAGAGAGTTCGGTAGTTTAGAATTTCGAACGAAAAAACAGGCTGAGTGGTTGAGGTCCGACATCTGGGGACGAAAACCTGACACGGATGACTTACTGCTTGCTTTCGGTAACGACACTGAAAGATACTGAGAATGCGAACTGCTGATTCAAACTTGGAGGAATAGAAACCGGAATAATAGCGGCAGAATAAGGGCGATGAAGAATCTGCATGACGGTGGGAAAACAACTGTAAATTGGATGTTAAGCCGAGGTTGTCGATCAAACGGATTGCCCTACATTGAACCCGGTCAAGAAGGACAGGGGTGAAGAAGCATCTAGTACGGAATATAAAATCAGTCTTACAAGAATCAAAGTAAAATACGAATAAAGTTTAGGATAGGATAGAGACTATCGAAAGTAATGGGGTGTCTAATAGAAGTAGCACCTGTGAGTTGGTAGGCTTCGTGTCCCTGGGGTGTCTTTCACCTCTATGGTCTCCATCAGGTACCCAACTCTCACCCGTGGTTCCATGAATCTGGAGTATATATAAGCGGCCACACCCTTGAAAACCAATCGAAAGGCAGGCTAAACCAGGTTAAGGATAAGTGAGGTCCAAAATCCTTGATGAGACGGTCTTCAGCATGCGAAGACAGTTTCCCTGAATATACTGACGAGATTTACTGCATAATCCTTCGCATGCGAAGGAAATCTGTCGAACTAACAGAGCTGCGTAGACCCTGGGTTGGATTAAGTTCAATTGAATACAAAACAAGCTCCTAGAGAGCTACCGGCAACCATATATCAACATTCTGCCGTCTTGCAGCCCGCACTTGGTTATGAAAAGCCCAGAGGTGCACCCTCGAAAAAGACGAGTGACGCTGGGGACATCTCTTGTACCAAGCATCCATGAAACTTCATGCTCATGTCATCGCAGCCGCTATCGGAGATAGTATTGAAGCCGGTTTTCCTTTTCAAGGATCCAGCCACTGTAGAGTAAAGTCGTATCGAAAGTCTCAATATTTCGAGTGAGCTTGTGGAACAATGGGGAACCGATTAATTGTTTATATGGGGAAAACGTACTTTGTTTGAGAGGCTGATGAACTCAATGTTAACAGCACTGAAAAAAAAACCAAAACATTGATAGTCTCTCTAACGATCTGATTAGACTTACTGGCCGTTCCGTATCCCTAATTTAAAATGACTGTTAGAATGAATATATTAGGGATCAGTGTTCCCTCTTACTATGGCACAGGTTTATCTAACTGAGCTGGGTTGATAATATTTACCGTTTTCGAACGCGTGCAACCCTGTGCAGAAGATCACTGACACAGCCTACTAGCGCACACCTTGCGCAGTATACGGTTCATACTGAGGACATGTCAATAGATTCCGTAATCCGGTGTAGCATTGTACGGTTTAACTGATAACTTTCATTATCAAATTAAACGAATCACGTCAAGTCCTTTGAGAATTCAACCAGATTGTAACAAATTCTATAGCATGTATTCAGTCGGCTTCGATTAATACACACTCGCAAATATTTTGTGTAAGACTATTGGTCGACAGAGCACTGATCGACCATACAACGATCTGTCTATCTCATTTTTTCTTGGTTTTATTTGATTCGAAAGCTGCTTGGTGCGTTGAGACACTCCACTCGACTTGGCATCAGTCTATGAAATGGTCCATAAAGCAGTGTCAAAACTCCATTGAAAAAGATGGAAGCACTGCCGTACAACTGCTTCCTCTAGTTTGTAAGGACTCATTATTTACTGACCGCTGGTGGATGAGCGATTTAGAGCGCTCGACTTCCATCTAGAAGGTCAGACGTTTGAACCCCGTCATCGATGTTCACTTTTGTGATAGACAGCAAAAGGTTGTCGACCGGCTGGTTACCACGCCTGAGCTATTGGAACCTTATTTAGTTCTCCATAAACCACAGCTATCAGCGTCAGGTTTCCGGTTATCCTTAATAGTACAGTGGGATTTTAGGGCTCTGGGATGTGTCCCACGAGAAACATACGAAGCCTTGGAATGTAAAAACAAAGTGCACATTCCACCAGTTCAGCTCAGTTCAAGCAACCAATAGTGATACGCTGGGTGTTGCGATTTTGGTTTTTGTATCTCAGCGGCAGCCACAATCGAAAATAATGAAAAACAGAATTATGAACGTAAAGATACAAGATAACCTGTCATGACGACACCTGGCCATATCCCCAAAGGTATTCAACCACTGGGGAGGGTGCTCTTGGACCCCCACCCAGTAAGCGTAACACAGTCCACATGACCAAGTTCACTGATTAGGTTTTTCATGCCTTTGCCCCATGTCATGCACAGCCCACCCTTACTTGTCTTCCATTCTTTACCTGCCTCGACAAACAGTATGCGCCGAGGTATCCTATCCGGGGGCATGAGTAAACCTGTCCCAACCACTTCAGTGTTTCATTTAATGATTTAGTTCATGTGCGTATTACTTTGGGCCTAATCCCAGCTTTGCTGATGCGGTGTTCCAACCAGACTCTAGCAAAACTACAGCGACATCATTGTTCGCAACAAGTTCGAACAGGAACTCGTACCGCCGGCGTGCATGAACAGGAGTCAGACCCAAGTTACCACCCGGTTAGAGTTCCCTTCGCATCAACACTAAATGACATAGCAACTGTCAGGTATTGACAGGGGCACCCACGCATTATTCACACTGTGTACGAGTGTGATCCCATTGTCACTTCCGATCGCCGAACTGTTCCCCCATCCTATTTTGTATTCCAAAGTGACTGTTTGACCCAATCCATACAGCCGACGCGTACGGTTGAGCAACATGCATGCACACCAGTAGAGTTAGATATGCTTAGAGAACTCGTCAGTTACACGGGTTTGTGTATCTTCTCAATTCATGATACGTCTTTATATTGGAAACACCTTAATCGTTATATGAGTTAATACTGACTTGTACAGCCCTATTGAAACCTACTGTTGTAGGTTCCTGTTGATGCACTCTTTGAATCTCGGCTTATTTTATAACTTGGAGCCGCGATCCGCGAACGAGCCGGGTTTGTCAGATCTGTGGTATGCTAGGGCAGTGCTCTTCTGTTGGAGTTTTCACGTGTCAGGTCTGTAAAAACACAACAACATGACAAACTCCCTCAGCCAAGGCTCAGTAAGTGCGTCAGCAGTATCCGACACTTACATCAATCAAATTTCAATATAGCAGCTAACAACCTAATCACTACATTGTATTCGCCTCGATACACTCCTTCTGCCCTTCCCACTCGGAGAGATTTCTTTGAGGGATGGAAGGGCAGCATATATTTGCTTCGGAAAACACCAGAAAACCACATTCTGATTCTCACAGAATCTGAAGTCAGATATCTGAACGAACTACATGTTGATACGGAATTAGGTAGCAAAACAGACTTGAACTTTGGAAGACACTGAAACCGTTGAGCCAAGCTAAGCCCAAATGGATTCGTGGTTTATAAGAACTCCAAATGCCTCAGTATAGTCAGCAGTAGATGTCTCAGGTTACGAGATAGCTAATCGTCCTGAACGCCTCTCGAAATGCTCCCAAATGACCCTGTGTGTAACACAGTCTCTTCTGAGGAAGTCCTACTCACTCCCTTCTCGTGGCGGAGATATTCCCAATAAAGTGAAAGGACGAAAGCGAATGCCCGGCGCTCTCCACCGGGCCAGCTGACTCATATTCAGTCTAGGGGAGATCGCTAAACCCTGATTCCAAACTAACCACGTACAACGGTATGCTCACAGGCATCTGTGGTGGAGGTGTGTACTGGGCACCCAGGATGTTTGGCATCATCCGAAGGGCGTATGGATTGAGTAATCAATCATCGGCCTCCCAGTGGGTTACGGACTCTGCGTTTCATCTCACTGCCTTGTGGGTTAAGCTTTGGATACGTGAAGGTTCCGTTTGTGGACCCCTAAGAAAAACACGTGCTTTGGCTTGGGCAACCTGGCAGTATTGCGCCCACAAACAAATCATGGACTCGAACTATCTACCTTTTCCTCTCCGATTGTACCATGTTTTTTAGCACACAGTCTGACATCAACCGGGTGTGAAAAACACACTGTATATATTCTAAGTGCTCGATAGTTTTGCGGCAAGCTACCGAACATAGGAAATGGATAATTTTACATTTTATTCTTGAACAGTCTTTGTGGCCTGATATTGTTCCCATTCTCTCCCTCGAATGTGTTGATGTGCCGTCTAATCTTCAGTTTAGTTTATGCTATCGAATTGGTTCAAATTACCTCCCTCTCAAACACACACTCATACCCTCCCACGGATAATCAACTTCTTTCTAATGAATTTGTTTGGTATGTTGGACACAAAGATTCTTGAACAAATTGTGTTGAAATCAGCCCTTTCCTATCGTACGGACAGAAAGCCGGGTACGGCTCTAATGATGTCGTTCTTCATTTAGTTGGCCCTTGTACTCTCGGCCATTGGCTAGGGAAATACCAAGATCCTGACCGTGGGCTACAATATGATCAGGACGTTGATGTTTCCTCGGGGCGACATTTTACATCACATGTCCAGTTTTTGTTTGACACCATATTCTGCAGGCTGGCAGAATGAATGTCAGTGGGTACCACAGTGGTGGAGATTCTTTTATGCGCTTCACGGAACAAAGAGGAGCACAAACCGTGCTTTTAGGAAATAAGACACGACCTTATAATTATTTTGTATCCAAAACCTTACAGAGGCTTATTTCCAATAATATCTCAAATTTTTGTGGGACAAATTCAGTGCGCTGTGATGCCAAGTTATCTCATTGAACCCCGCTCGTGATTCGTTCCAGTCTCGTTCGCCTTGCGCTCCCACGTGCGATGCCCATCCGCATCACGCTCTTGTAAGGTGGTGTACGCCTCTCCAAGCTGTTTTCTCACTACGCGCGCTCGCTAGTCGTTTCCACTACACATGGACAACCCGTCCGTTACTGTGACACACCGCACTACTCCACCACGATCACCAGAGCAATGTTTCCCGCAACCCATGAGAAGAAGAACATTGTCGGTGGGGCGAGAGTGGTTAGCGTATATTGCAGAAACATGCGTGCAACTTGCACGAGCAACAGTCAATGATCACCGGGCTTGGCAGCACGAGTTCAGATAAACAATATTGTGTTAAACAAATGAGCAAGGTTGAATGTCGCTACACTGTGCTTTGGCCTTCTCTACCAATCACACGCAGCTAGCTCCGCGTGTGACTAATATCGATTAACCGCTTTCGTCCGAGTGACAAATGCTTACGCTTACGCTTGCTGAGCGTTGATCCAGAATACAAGTTCTGCCGTGCAAACTTACTTTCGTTCTGTTTACTGAGTCTTGGACACAAAATGTGGTCTCGCGGGCAGCTCCATTACTGAATAATGACTCATTTATTAACAGCACCGGATAAGTTCTGGATCGATTCCGCATTACAACCTACGGCAGAACGTCGGAATTCATTAAAAAAAATTCTTTCTGGATTATCAAGTTTCGTTCCTAGTGCGCAATTGAAGGAATAGGATTGCGTTAAGCTACTGCCACTTAATCTATGAAATGAAGGAGGGCGTGATTTCTGTGCCTTACGTCTACAGTTGAAGTCTGTTCCACAAGGTGTCATTACTTCACAGGATAAACATTCAAATTACCGTCCAAATGTACATAGTACGCGATAAAAAATCTCTCAAAGAAAGCAAGTATCAGATGAAACCCTGGATGCGTTTATCCTTCGGATAATTTGTCGTATCGGAGACTGTGATTATAATACTATTCCCGTTAAAAATTCGAGAAAGTACTCTTGGTCCAGCTTTTTATTTCAGGGATCTTGGACTCCTAAATACGCGAAAGGCTTCTAACCGAGGGTGTGCAAAAGTTATCATGGGACTATGTACCCAAAAATAGCACAAACCAAAACTGGTATTCAGCAACAGATTGAACTGTTTAGTCCCCTCTACTCTGTAACTGAAATCTCCCAAGTGAAATCCTCATTACGTTTTTCCGAACAAGCAGTTACCGCCAGTCATTGTGAAAGTACAGACCATCTTACTAACGACAAAAATACTCAGGTACCACTGCCAAATGTCATCTCTGCGGAAATTTCGGACGTTTGGCGGGTGTTTGTCGCTGACGGACTGTTTCATTAGTTGTACCACACACGGAAAGTAGCACGGACTCTCCTTCAGTCAATGCCGTTACTATTTTTGTTGTGAATAATTTTCAAACCGTTTCTTTCAGCGTGATTCAAGAATCTGCACTATCTTCAGCAGATATTCGCACCGTTTATTTTAAAGTTGACCACAGGATTACTTCCACTTCAGTGGAATTAGATCCAGCATCATCGATTACCATAATTTCGTACTCATTTCACAAACACAACTTTTACATGTTATCCACTCAACCTTGAAGTTATTCAAATAGTACTATATGTGTTGTTTGATTTATAGTCATTCCTTTATTTGTTAAAGACGTTGTTAAAAACAGTGTAGCTGAGCATATTCCTGCAGTCTACAATAAAGTTCTGCTGAGTCGCAAGGCTATGGTGACCCTTGGCATCTCACCATGTGTTAACCGTATGCTTACTGTTCATGTTAACGTATCCTCATAAGCTCTGCCAAAGTGTTATTCGAATCATCTTCTATGAAGCATTGATGAAGCCCCGCAAACATGTCAAAGGATTCGTCTGAAGGACACGTCTATAGAAGTCAGAGTGCGACTTATGAACAAGTCTTCTATGAGGTCTCACAGCGATTTACCACCGAAATCCCCCCCTCAATCGAACGGATAGAGAAGACTGGAGTCGGTGGTCAGATACGAGAATGTATTCTATCAATCGTGGTACCGAAACAGTACCGATACCAGGAATACACGAAGGCAAACGAACCCGAAGCGGAAGGCAAACCGAGTGCATTTACAGTCGGCGGAAAACCGGAAGTGAAAGTGATTCAAAAACGAGGTGGACGAAAACCTTGGGAAAGTCTGTTCAGTTAAATGTACGCAACCGAACAAAACGGTGGGGTCGAAACCAAGCGTTGGAAAAGTTCGCAGATAAATTGAATCCAAAACGGTATCCGGTAAATGGTCATTTTCTCAGCACGATCGTGGTCACTACACATGTGACCGGTTTACCGACTTACGAAACTATGCCTCATACGACTACAGAAAGAACATCGGATACAAAAACCGACGGAGCTTCTGAAACGTACTGTCTGCAGAGTGGCTCAAGAAAGAACACTTCAAGATGGTATACTTTCTTATCTAACAGCCCTGCACACCAACCGATACTGTACAATACTCCTCCGTCAGGTGCAGATTCTTCATCAGGAAGGGGATAGCACCAACCGAAAAATGCCCACATCTTAATCCGAGCATATCCGACAATACATTTCCTGACAGACCTTACATTCCGAATTCGACTCGAACAGTATGACCTGTAAGCTGCTTTCATTTGTTTTACCTGCTTTATTCAGCAGACAATGTTTCTCACCTTGTAGTCAGTCATACCATAATTGCAACTCTATTTCATTCTTGTCAGTGCCCACGTTTGTACTTTCCCTTGTTTCACATACTGTAGACATCTCGTGAATGTTTTTCTTAAGAAAGAGGGGATGATGTCGTGACTTCAAGTTATATGTCATTTACTTTCGTTTGTGATTCATTCCAATCTCGTTCGCCTTGCGCTCCCACGTGTGATGCCTGCCTGCCAATCACATGCAGCTAGCTCCGAGTGTGACTAATATCGATTAACCGGGCTGTATAAGATTGGTTACTACATCGATATCATATGTTTGTTGCCAACGCATGAAACATAAGGACTGCTGAATCCGAAAGATACATGTTTGCAGGTTCGGTACTCATGGCAAATTCAGCTACCATTGTTCGGAAGTTCAGAAAAATGGGTCATCTCATGATATCAGGTCTCGTCTTTGAGCATATTCTGACATATTGTTGACTACGTCTTATTTTCGGGGTGCGTCTTACGTTAAGAACTTCCTGACTAATCATGGGAGTGCTTGTGCTTGGAGTGGGTCATATTTTCAAAGAAGCACCGTGCCATAAACGAGGCAGTGTTGTACAGAAGCTACGCCGAAAAAATCAGCTGTGGGCCATGACCGTGTTCAGTTTTCCTATATCCATGGTTTGTTGAACAGATTAAATGAAAACCAAACGTTTTCTGTAAAGAGGGAAGAGAACGGCCAGTTTCCCTGTCTAAATGTCATTCTTAAAATACATTCCGAAATCTCACTGAATCGGAGTATCCCTCAAAGTAATCATGGTTTAGGCAATACCACCATTTCAAAAGTTCTTTCCCATCTCCCATAAAATAGGACTAGTTAGTTCTATGCTCAACAGAACAAGGAGACTGATAACCTCAAACAGAGTGGATGGCTGACTCAAAAATCTTCAGAGTACCCTCATTGACTATGGCTAGCCATCAAAGTTTGTGGGAGCAATATTCAACACGAATTGAACACAACGGCAAACTGCCAGTAGTGGCTGGGAAAGACGTGTTCAATTCTTTATCGTTTAAATCACTTAGAGTTTTCTACAACTTAAAACAATGCCTATAGTCCACCATCAGATGAACATTTAAAGCAGCAAAGTTTGTCTTCCACGGGGAGACAAGTGATCCGTTAACAGCAAGAAAATACCTCCACATCACTTCTCATCAACTCAAGCCTCATTCACAGCTCCCCACTTGTGTATATAGACGAAGAACCAAAAGATGACTTGGTATGCATGTAGCTGAACACCCTCTAAAATGATTACAAAAATCCATTTGCACTTTTTGCAGCCACGAGTTCAAAGCCACGAGCCGGAATTGAAATGACAACCTTCTGACAATTGGGTAGGTGCTCCACCAGCTGAACTATCACGATACGACCTGTCCAGTATGAATAACGAAAATGAATACCTGACGTTGAGCTAACAGCTATTCCAGTGATACGCAGCATCTGTCCCCGTTTTAATTACTGGATTACGCTCGTCGGTTAATTCCCAGTGGGACGAACAACAGACCGTTGAATGAGATTCAATGCGAACTGGAATAGTGGCTTGCGCATCACCGGATATTCACTTGCGTTACTCACAGTCAACTGCCCATAACGCGATATTTCAGCTGGTAGAGCATCTACCCAATGAGCAGAGAGTCGCCGATTCGATTCAGACTAGCGGCTTCGAACTCTGGTGATGTTGATCATGAAAATCACTAAGCTTAAGGAAGCTCAAGTTACCGCATTAGCTTCATTTGAACAGTAAAGAGCGTGCATGGACGACGAGCCCAATTTTAGAATCACAAGATGAGGGATGTTTCCTCGGTTAGTCAAGGAAAACCTTCAGAACGAAGATACGTGGTCCCAAGTTTCGATTTTTGATGTAAGTAGTGTGTTACTGCTCCCGGGGAAATTTTGTCTTGCCATCCAGATACAACAACATACTACTTGCATCATTTTCAAGTTAACTACCCAATCACCATCCATTAGCAGTTCCCCACAACTCTGTTTTTCGCTTCCTATTCCCTGGAACATTTAATCCCGCTTGATTCTCACTTCCTGTTTTTACTTTGCCCAATGGCGTTTTTTGTTATGCAATCACTAGACTAATTTCTCTATTGCGGTAACTTATCAATCTGTTCATCATTTTGCATGAATTGTCCCCTGAACTGAGTGGATCATGTTTGACTGAGTGGCAAAAGCCCTGTTATTTGATATAAAATTTACCCTAGCATCGCAGAACGTAACATTAGTGGTGCGATCGAAATACTTCCGTACATGAGACATCTTAAATGTCCATGCTGTTGTCTTGAAAATGGTATGTTGTAAAGCTATGGCATGGTTACGCATCACTGAAAAAGAGCTCGTTCGTCTCTGTTCTCTAGGCTCGTTCAGTGGGAATTCTGGATAAAATCAATTCCTACTTCTGCTAAGAAAATCGGCCTTGTATCACTCTTACTCAGAACCGTGACGTGGACAAGCGGGTAGGACTAGAAACGGGTCTGTTTGTTAAGCTAACAACAATTAGTCGCCCAATTCGGACAGCACAGAAAACCACTCTACGATTGGTTACCTGTCTTTCTCAGTCGTTAGTGTGTGTATTTGTGGTGAGTGGATGAGTGAGATGAGCAGAATTCGATGGTTGGATGCCGGGCCCGAGCAGCTACTAAACTTTTCCAATGACTGCTTTTTAAGGTGAATGTCATCTGACGTAGGCATTGATCAGAAATAACTCTGAGGGCTCTTAATCTGACAACAGGACGCATTCGAGGAAAAATCTCTGCACCTCTGATGTCGGCAGTGTCCCATCCCACTCGCTCATTGTCACTCTACCCACTGATTGGCTGATGAACTAGGCTGTTTGGGTTGTGATGACCAAGAAAACCCGCGTGCGATTGTCTACCTATCTATTAGTCTGTCCGTCCCACCTCCACATACCTGTTTGTCTGTCTGCCTATCTATCTGACCGCCTGATTATCCCTCATAACACATTCGCTCAGCAATCACACCAGTTTACTATCCACCTAAAACTTTTCGTTATCGACCAGTCCGCTACCACTGCGCCTCTAACGTGCCGGAAGCGTCTGTTTTTAGGCTCGCTCATCAAAATCACCCACCAATATGCCTCGCTAACATCTAGCAGTTCAGTCTCTGTGAACGAATTCCGTCTTTAGGAGAAATTGGTCCGTTTAGCTGGTGGACGAATAATCCGGTTATATGAAGACAGTTAATGCTTAGCTTCATTTACTCATGATCCGTCCATACTTTGTGTTTACGATACATTTTTTGTGCATACGGGGGCAGCTACAAGACCCCGTGACCTATCCGACCGCACCAAAAGCTTCACAGCACACATTTTATCGACCGGCACATCCTTCGGACCCAGCAGCCTATCGTCAGTTGAACCCAGTCGGTTCAGGTGGACGCTCCACAGCACCACGAGTTGCCCTACCTTCAGCACAGCATCCACCGGCACAGCCGACACAACAACAACAACAGTCCGGTATCTATCATCCGGATTCAGGGCTACCAGCCGGCGTGACATTTGGTGATCCTGAACTGAATCAGCAGCTTCATCATCAGGTCCCTCCGAACGGTGGATATGAGATGCCCTATATACCACGACCGCTGCCGCCGTCATCACAGCCCTTATCCGAAGCAAATTCGGATCCGTCCACCATACCAAATCGGACCGTAGTGTCACAAAAACCGGAAAGGAAATCTGGCGCCAAATCGGCCATGCGAGACCAGATAGTGAGTCTAATTATGGACAAGTATCGAAGCTACGAGCGTCCACCGACGGGAGCGAATGCCACACATGTGACTGTGTTTATGAAAATTTTGGCCATTTTCTCCATTGATGTGCGCACAATGGATTACTATGTGGACATGCTATTAAGACAAACGTGGAAGGATCGCCGATTATCGTGGATTGAGGTTCCCGCATTTCAGAACTACACGGAAACTCTGGTCTCGCCGAAATTGAAAGAACAACTTTGGCTACCTGATCTGTTTTTTCGCAACGGCAAAGACGGCTATTTGCACAAACTGACTTTACCGAACTACTTACTTCGGGTTGCACCTAGCGGCGAGGTACTTTATAGTCAGAAAATCACCATGCGTTTCTCTTGTCAAATGCATTTGCAAACATTCCCAATGGATACACAAAAATGCATGATCAATATTGGCAGTTATGGGTACACTGTGAGTGAACTGAAGTTTTTGTGGCGTGCCGAAGATCCGGTGGAGCTGGCCGATGCCTTACAACTGTCCGAATTTGAGACACCCAAGTCCTTCAAAACGGAGGATTGTTCGGGCAATTATTCAACATCAACTGGGGCCTATGCTTGTCTACAAGCGTGGTTCTATTTGCAACGTCAGCTTGGCTCATATCTAGCTACTACATATATCCCAAATATTCTAATCATAATGGTCTCTTGGCTCAGTTTTTGGGTCAATGTGGATTCGGCGCCTGCTCGAGTCCCACTTGGTCTTCTCAGCCTATTGGGCATTTTGACCCAGGCGATCAGTGTGTCCTCAACTTTGCCTCGAGTATCCTACATCAAAGCGATCGATGTGTGGATGATGTTTTCCATCATATTTGTCATTGGCGTGCTTGTCGAATACGCGGTCGCTTTGACCGTATTGCGAAAAAAACAGGCAGAAACATGGCATGAGGATGTGAAAATGATTGTACACGAAGAACTGACCCGTTGGTGCGCCGTGTGTCAACAACAACAATTAGCCCAATTACAAAACTCCCAAGGTCTAACCCGTGGCCAGTTGGAATTTTGCGAAGAAATGGAATTATTACTTACCAGACAATTGATTAACGATCGTAAAGAGAAAACCAAACCCCGACGACCTCCGGGACTGGTGGAGTCCGATATCGACAACTATAGCCGCTTTCTGTTCCCAGCCTGTTACATATTGTACAACTGTTTCTACTGGGCTTACTATTTGGGCTTGAAACATTCGCCCTAGATCTTCCAGCCGTGCGCATGTGATAGTGTACTGCATGCACACACACACACACACACACACACACACACACACACACACACTCACACACACACACACACACTCACAAACACAAACACACATGAAAAAAACCGTATTCTTGAGTACAGTGTACGACGGGAATCCAAACCCTATTTTGCATTAATCTTCCTTCCTCCCATTAGGATTTGTTGTTGGCCTGGCTTCAGCCTGAGGCAGACAAATAAGGCAAAAGTGTTTGTGCTCTATCCCGTCACTTTTGAAGGACATGATGAATGGCTAGACCGGCTAGCGATGCGCTGCCCGCGGACAAAATGATTGTGGATATTCCACCTGGTATGTCAGTCTCACTTGTTCACGTTTCTCAAGTGATCTGCTGTGCACCGCCCCGATTTCGAATTCTCACACATTAATTCTCACCTGGGTATGCTTCCTATGGTCGTACTTGATCTTACACACTAATAAATATACCAGCTCTGTTTCTATGTACATAATGACTGTCACTACAGCCATCTAGGTTTATATTGCAGAAAGAGAGACGAATAAAAATAAATACATACACACACAAACAAATAAGAACAGGCAGGTATAAACATGAACTATAATACATTGAATTCAATCTCGTTCGTAGATATTTACACCTACAGTTAGAACAGTTAGTAGACCAATATAATGTCACACTCAAATGTCTATTGTTTCCCATCTGTTCTTCCTTTCCCACAAAATGTTGCCATTCTCTACGAAAGCATATGAAACATTGGTTTAGTCAGTGACGAAAATCTGCGATATGCGATATTAGTTGTTATGACGTACATAAACGTGATCTGTGAAATGTTCGTTTTTCTTATCCTCTGATCGGAGTTCTCTCTGAGACGAGTGGTCAGCAAAGAAAAGTGTATTGATGCATTTGAACCTGTCTGGCCATCTCAGTATGTTCTTCTGGTTTTGTACTATCACGTTTTGTTAGTGCATATAGGGCGCTGGTCCTTGTACTCAGTCGTTGCACAAAACATATTGGTCTGACTGGTGTGGGCTGCCGTAGTTTCTGATTGGTTGAAGTTGAACCTAACCACAGCTTGACAGAATTCGTCTCTCATTTTATCGATCCACGCTATCGATGGGCTGTCCTGTCTCTCGTGCTCCGGCTCTCTTAAGCCCGAACCTTGACACTGGATAGACTCTGCTTGAGCATCCCATAATTCACCCGGATGGCGTGGGTCTGCTACGAATGCCAGGCTGAATGTTGGCCGTGAATCAACAGCTATCCCCACAGGTCCTCGTTTATTCGTATCTACTCAACAACAGGATGAAGTCAATTGAGTACACCTTTTCAGTGATGAATTTCGAATGTTAGCTGTTATTCGTGTTTAGTGTCAGGTCAATAGACACTACGATCAAAATGCGTGCAGAACGATGTACCTTTATTCGATTCAAATAAAATCTAAAAGTATACTGCGTAAACATTTTTTTTAAATCTCACTGGTTGTCAGGTTATTCGAATATCTCTTTCGGTAGTGGGATGTTAAAATATTTCGTAAATTGATTGATCCCGTTGTATAAACGTCCAACTCTACACTGAGAACCATGAAAGCATAACGGTACGGCTGATTCATCTGGTTGCAATGCACATCCACCGAGCATTCGCAAAGTGGATCGAACCCGGGGTACATGATTTTGAGTTAGAAAAGTTCTGAAGGTTCGGTGGTTGCTGCGTGCCCGGTACTCTCCTGTCCAGATACAATAACCTGATGCTGCTATCAAAAATTGAAACTAGGGACCATGTTGCCTTGTTCATAAGGTTATTCTTGACTAACCGATGAAATATCTTCCAAAGAATCACCTCCTGATTTTAAAAGTGCACTCTGTATTCACGTTCGCTTCTCAAGACTCAAATAAGATGAGTTGATGAACCTAATGGGTAGTCTTCAAGCACAGGGATGATTGGGCGGGAGAGTGCCGGCCACGCGTACCTGATGATCGGCAACAACCACGAAATCGGTCGTGTGCTTTCGGGGAAATTTGTCCTGTCATCCAGATACAATAATATAATGATTACATCAGAAACCTTATCATTTGTCTATCGGGGCTGGCTCGCAGTGATTTGTCTCGCATCAAAGTGATACCACAAAGTGCCCTTTAGTCACGCTTTAGTTGTATTAACGAAAAAGCCCATTCAAATGCTAGCAAAAGCAGTACATGTCCCAAGAAGTGCTAATGTTAGCTCCATCATGTGATCTTGAAAGACCTCCCGATAGGAGTTGAATACCATCTGTTAGTGATAAAAGTACCAGGTGGTCAAACGGATTAGGCCGGAAAATGGACTGAAGTTTAACATCTGTCTCTTTCAGCTGTTTAAGTGAAACTCCATTTTCCGAGGGACCCTGAATTTCTCATAAGTGTCTTTCAAAATAGCAAATCATCGGTAGTTTTTCGTAAAGTATTTCATTCTCAACATCATGTCATACTCCGCTGGACAGTATCGTACAAGACAATTATCGACGAGGGAAAAAAGAATTAATCGACAGAGGATCGGGATTTCAACTTCATCACTGCTTTTCAGCTATTTGTGAACAACAAACGGAATTTCAGATAATAATAGTTTCTACAGATCTTGCATAGTATTGATAAGGATTCCTAACCAATTGGACTACAGTTTCAAAATGACACACTAATTTTAGACTCGGAAAATATGGCGTAACGATCCCCTGTATTGATTTTCTATCTGCAATGAGGGCGTCAGTCACCGTTTCTGCATCGAGAAAAAAAATAACTCCCGTAAATTCAGTGCTTGAGAGTATGAGAGAATAATGTGCGCAGAAACTCACAAGGTACGTTCACAGTATTTCCCCTAGTTAAATAGACTTGCGCCACAATTTGCGAGCCACGCATCACCATTAATTCGAATAACTATCGGCCAAACTGCGCAACCAGTGCTGCATGTCTGCACAAATGCTGTTAATTTTCCGCGGAAATGTTTGCACTCAAGGCAAGAGAATGCAAACAAAAGGTTTACTACAAGTTACAATACATACATATCCTCTAAAATTAATGTCACGTATATTTTTTGGCTCTGCGCGCCGATTCTTATGAATGTCGAGAGAGAGAGAGAGAGAGAGAGAGAGAGAGAGAGAAAGAAAGAAAGAAAGAGAGAGTCGGATTCATGCGAAGCGAGTTGCTTGAGGGTTAGTTAACTCCAACAGTTATTAGTGGTAATCCACATTTGACAAGCAGCATACGTCGAACACTGGAACAGTCGCCTCTCGAGAAGACTCATTCACGAGTTCTTGGGAAGGCAGTTTCACTGTGAAACCCTATCACATCTGTTAGTGACCGATTATTGTATCACCGAAACATGCTGAACAGTACGTGAGTAAAGAATGAGCCGAAATGCGCAGATAGCCAAAAGATAGATTTTAGTGCAAGGCAGGCATGAAAACGAACCACTGAAACGGCTACACACGTTTTACCACTTTGAATTATCGCGCTTAGCTAATAATACAGGTGTTTTTTTTCGTGTTTTGCCTTCTCAGTACAATGTAAACAGGAGAAACTAGCCCGTCTCTTGAACCATTCTGTGGAATATCGATCGAATACCATTGGGTGATTAAGATCACTGGATTATCATCAATCATCCGTCCAAAATTTCCTCTTATTTTCTAATCCACTATAATCTCTCACTGATTAAATGACTCTGTTGATGGTCCTAGTGCCTTCTGCAATGGTGATATATCCGAAAAGGAAAGCCTCTTATCAGATATGAATACTATGGGATTAAGTTAAGTTGTGGGTTATTTTGATTATTGGTACTCATACAAAGTAGAACTAGCTAGCGTTATTCTGTCTCCCAAATTGTCGCCTTAAATTCCCAAGAACGGGATTTCATACTGAACACAAACATCGTGCTGTAAATACAATCTATTATGATTCTCTGTGCCGGTAACCTTTTGCCTGCAAAAGAGGCGTCATATTTGGGTACTGTCCTGAAGTGAACTTCAGAATAAATCCGAACAATATTGGTTCATACCAAAATTAATCTACTGTGTATCCCATCCCTTTCTTCAATCCTTATCCAACGGAATTATTCAAATTAGAGATCATGTCATTTGTAGTTGAGTATCCTATTAAATGATACGTCTTCAGGAAAGACGTTAGACGTTCAGAAAATTCATAAACTTATTTCCCCCAGAACGGGAATGAATTACTCATTTACCCTGTAAAGTAAATATGTGAGTGAAGTTCACGAACCATCACCTCGACCCCCTCACCGGTTATATTGTAGCGGGGAATGCTGCTGTAAAAAAGCGAGTTGGGTATCAAACCGATCAAACCAAGCAATGGAGTACAACGGACCAAAGTAGAGACAATCAGTATATTGGAAACGGCCCACAATAGACGAATATAACCTTGAGAGCTTGTAGGTGGATCCGAGTGGGATCTCAGACAATGAGTAAGATAGCTTAAGCAGGGAGCTATCGATCAAGCCATCAGTGAGAGTGATCCAATCAACTAAGCGAGCATGGTATGCAAGAGAACCAATCTAACGGTCTCATTATTCTGATTAGAACGGAGCCGAAATGCCCATGCAGACAAAGGATCGATATCACAACAAAAAGAATTATTTAAACCGTTTTGCATGCTTTACCAAATTGGATCTTCTGATTCGTCAAATACAAGAGAGCCTCATGTGTCCCGACTTCTCTTTCAAAATACTAGTGGTGTGTAGCTATACACTACCTTCCGGCACTTTTTACATTGTGTCACTCAGCATTCGAAGCCATGTGAGGGATGATTGCCATTCATCAACCATAACGCAGTCAGACCTTGTATCTAAGGAGTACGCCCGCTTCTACGGCACTCACATGTAAACTAATAACATCAAAAAAGCAGAAATAACAACGTGATTGATCTCAACACACCATTGCATTATTAGGTCGAATCAGGTGAGATCAGGGAGACAAATATGACAATCATTCGACTGGTATGAAATACCTGTTTGGAGCAGTTCATCATCAGATCACCTCACGGTCAGCCTAACAGGACACATCAGAATCCGCATATTCATCGCAACAGAGTGATCTGGTCATCAAAATCAAAACACTCCCGGATTTGTATCCGTCGATAGAAACAGAATGGGAAGCTCCCTTTTCTTCTTGGTTCAATGACAAATACAGTTGAAATAAACACTGGTGCAATGAAGTCCACTTCATTCGCAGTTTGTGGTGACTATATCACCTCGTCTAGTGAGAAAACATTAGTCATCTAAACGTCAAGCTTCACAAGTTAGGAGCTCACGAAAAACCCACCAACGTGATCTGTAAACACCATCCACATTCTGCGTTATTGAAAAATCACGTCAATTTTCATCCCTCGCACCTATGCACGAAGAGTGCATTTGTGCTGGCGAACTCAGAAATAATCTGCATCTTCTATCAAGATTTATCATTTGTTCCGTGTTCAGTTTGTAAACGAGATGCAAATAGTTGGGTGTGCAACAGTTAGATCTGTTCGGCGCTGGGAATTGCAAGCAGTGGTGACCGATACAACAGCCGACTGATTCTGGTTTTCAGGAATGCGGAGTTTGAATTACGAAAATCACATACGACAAATTGATGTTGGGTCCCAATTATCTTTGAATACGGAAGATAATGAAACATTCTTGTTTTAGCCCTTTTTTTACTAAAATTTTACCAAATGCGCCGTCAGCAACCGGCAGATTGTTCTGTAATCATCTTCAGTAATCGAAATTTGTGAGTTTTCATTTCTGGTTATCATTCAGGATTGGATAAACAGTTACCAACGCTCACACGGCCCTTTTTAACAGGCTAGTGCCATCACCGTGAATCATGTGAGGTGAAAGCATCACCTGTCCAGAATCGAGGACAGGGTTGAACATAACGAAATCGCAGACTGCAAGACAGCAGATCGATGGCCCTGCTCATCAAGCTGAGAGAAGAAACCTGTCTAGCCGTGTTTGGCCGAATCACCAACTCGTCAGGAGAGATGGCCCGAAAAAACCAACTGCATTATTAGTGATTGGTTCCGGTCACTCAGCAAACCGTATATGGACATTACGGTTTGATTTCAGGGAACTCTGCGATCGAAAGCTGGTGGACCAGCTTAGGACAAACTGACAGAATCTTAATCCAGTTGAGCATATCTCTTATTTTCTAATTTCCTTTTAAGATCCCTTTTTGCTCTGTCATCACTATTCTTCCTCACACCACGCTGTCGTATCTCTCTTTTCTAACTGAGCTGGAGCAATAGAAATTATGGAACGGAGAGTGTGCACATAGCCTTTCGTGGAAAGTTTGAAATCCGATCACCAAGGTTACAGTAATTAAAATGATAGGAGACGCAAGAAAATCGAAAGCTAAATGGCCGAAATCAGGTGAAGGAAGGGTAACATATCATATAGCATCGAATAACATGTGGAAAGCTAGCCCGGATCGTCATGTGGTAAGGCTTGTTCGAACCAAATTCGTTCGCACTGGGTTCGAGTCTCTGTTTGGGTTCGGTGAATGTGCACTGTAGCTGATGATTTCTAGCAAGGATGAGACAGGTGTACGGTGCTTCTGTTATTTGGAATGAAGAGCGAAGTGTTGAAAAAGATAATTATCACTGTCGCATTACTAAAACTCCTTACTGATCAAATTCCAGATAGATCTCAGCAGTTTGATCTAATCATGGATATTTAGAAGTGAAATGGAATGCCAGAATCACAAGAACGCCAAATTCGGAAAATTCTACTATAGTTCCATTTTCACTTTGAGCGATCGACAAGTGCGTACCCGGTGTGTTTATTTCATTTATTTTATTCCGATACGAGCTTCACTCGGAGAGTAGAACACCCAGGTGTAGAAAAAAGACGGGACAGAAATACTGGTCATGGAGTGAAGTGGATAATGAAAGTTTGTGTGAATACAGGTGCATTGATGGCCACGCCACCTAGCCATATTATAGCCAGAAGGCGATACGGGTGAGACACGCACGCTATTTGCTCAGTAAGACAATTTGGAATGGTCAAGCATGTTCAGTCCTTTTCAGCAGTTCGCTTTCACGCCTGCCACTCACTGGGATCAATCCCGAGGCTATCTGAGCATTTCGGCTCCATTTTACCCACGTGTCTACTGGTATGGAGTTTGTTTTCACATGCACCATTCTTGTTGGGTTTATTTGATCATCCTGAGTGACCGTTTGATCTACATACCTCAATTTGGGCCATTTTGCAGACTATCTTGATATCTGTTGACTTGCTCCTGTTTGTGTGCCGGATACTGTGAGAATTGTGTCTACTTGGCAAGCCGTACGTAATGGAGTGGCTCTTTCCCAGACTGCGCGCACTGGGAACTGACGAGATCAGACAAGAATAGCAGGGATGTATTCTCTTGAGTTTGATTGACGCAAACTCGTTTATATATTAAAGAGGCTTGCAGTTGTTGGCAGATAACGCACTAACCAACTATACAACGACTTTTTTGTATTTTCACTAGCGATCCGCCAAGGCCCGGCCTCATCTGATTGGCTGGATACTGGAAATGAAACTACGGCGTGCTGAGCCGCGTGCAGGAGCATTCCAATCACCACAAGCCCTTTTTGTCATCGCTTGTTCATTGGGTTGTGATTCTTGGTTTTGTTGCCCCCATCGGCTTGATAGTAGTCTTGTTCTCTTGCCTAAAGTGCCTAAATGCGCAGTCGGTAGCTCTCGCAACCCAATCCAGAAAACCCAGTGTACTGTGAATTATTATTACAAGGAAAAACGGACTGTCAATGCTACGAATCACAAAACCCCGTATTTTTCACACCTATGCCAAACCACGGAAAGTATTCAAGAAGCCGTGGCAGTCAGGTGGCACTCAGCCAAGTGCCCGTATCGACAATAGTATGCACGTAGTTACAGGGCAACCATGATAGGAATAACCAACGAGAAACTAATGGAGTATTGTGGATTTTGTCTGCATGCTTGTGTATCAGTCATTCAGAGAACGCGAAAAGTCAGCCAAAGCAAAATGACTGGCTGGTGCTTGAGAATTGTGAGCCGCGGCACACCGGTTGAAATTGTACAAGTGGAAACCTGCACCAGGGTCTTAGTATGTACGAGATCATGGGAACAATGATTCAAGTAACGCGTGAATTTATCCGGCGGCGTTGGTAGATTTTTCGGCATAACTAGCATACCCTGCGTTCTCAAGTCTACTGACTAGTGCAACCAAACTTTACTCTCACTTCACGAATTAATCATCGGTAACCGTTTTTCAATCATCACTCGTTTAATACACCACTAGGCGACATCTTTTCGGTGTAACAGACCAATACAATCTGGTCAGGAAGTAGTTTGAGCAAATACCGAAGACACGTCAACCAAGTAGGACAGTCATACTTTCCCATTTGGCAGCCTATGACTGGCAGCGCCCCCCCCCCTGAATCAAGGTACGTTGTTGTAGAAAGAATAAAAAAGTAAAAAAAATACTATAAGTTTGAAGTAATTGGAAAATACTGCCAGTGCTAATTCTGTTGACATCAATGACAAGTGATCTATCAGGTCTGTGATTTTCTCTAACTAATTTCCGCGTCTTACGACAAAGCTTGTTTGCACGTACCAACATTATGCACAATGTGGTCAGTCCGCAGGGTTGAGAGCTGCGTGAGATTAATAAATCTAATAGGTGAATAGACACTGCCAGGTGTTATTGTGTCCAGAAAGAAAATATAATGCCAGAACACAGCGTTGTTGATGGAATATTATGACCAGCCGACTTTCCGGTTACCGTGGCTAACATTTCTCAAGGAAGTTTTACAATCAAAATCCAGTTTGGAAGTCTCTGGATTAATTGTTTTTCTTACTGACTTTTGATTAGTTTTTTGCATTATCTAATAAGATCTTACAAATAATTTATCTCCAGTTCAAATAGTCACGTGAACAAACAGGCAAACCCGTACTCACACCAATACGCCGCGAACAGGTGTACACAGTGGACAAGAAATGTGTACTTTTGGATTTTTCATTCGTCACACATTTGAATACATCACTACAGTCCCGACTACAAATACTAGTGGCTTTACATATCCTATAGAATGAAAAACAAAATAGTGTATGACATATTAACATTAAGTGGGGCACTCGAGCTACGACAGTCAAGCTGACCGGACCAGTTCTTTATCTGAGAGGACTTTCGATGCAATAGGAGTCTGCGAACACACAAGTCCAGAGTATTAGATTACACGATATATCTTCCAGGTGGTGAACATGCTCTCGCATTATGGATGCCATTCTAACACAATCCAGGATATTTCCACGGAACAAGAGTTGATTGTATAAACATATTAATGCTGAGTATGAAATGAGAGCGAATTCAGCTTGCACCCTTGGTGAAAACCCGTCTGGACCGCTGACCTTACTACCCACTTCATCTTCCTTTGTACCCCACATACTTAAAAGGAATATATCACCTATGAACTCTTCGTTTAAATTTAGTATGGAGCCTAGAGCCATTATTTGATAATAAATACCGGTCAAGTCCTCTAATTTGCTTCTCTATTATCCATTTTTCGCGTACATTTTAGTAACTGAATTTATTGTTTACTCTGTGATATTTGCTTCATCGTGCTGCTAACAAAGTTTTAAGTAGTAAGTAGCGACATTCGACCTTCCCAGGGTGCGTACACATTTCTTGTCCACTGTGTACGCAGCTGTACAATGGTCACCGGCTGCGGAGGGAGGCGGGAGTTCCTATATATACTACGGGAAAAGACAGCAGTAGTTAGATTTCGACATCTGGCGAGAAAATGGTTTCCATGGATGACCAATATCGAGATTTACGAATTAGGCTCTGAAAATGGCTCATTTTACCGTGGATTTATCACATAAAGCCACCGACGTACTCCTACCACACGGTTAGTGATAAAACTACCAATATGGCATGTCTATTGTGAACAAAGTAGCCATTTTGGTCAACCTTAAAGTGCCTTGAATGGAGAGTCCGAGTAAAAGCGTTACTTATATTGAGTTCCCTCGACAGTTCCATCCATTAGCACAGCATTCATCTCCAACCTGTTGATACACATGCATGCACGCACACACGCACGCACACACTGTTGATGTTATTCACGCTTCGTACGGGACAGTGTTGAATTATAAGATCTTGCTATGTATCGACTGAAACTGACTGGCCAGAGCCGATTGTATGCGCGGCTTGGGCTACTGTGTGCATGTAAATCTGATCCAGTTGCTAGTTCGCCTAACTGCCTGCTTACTTGATTGCCTACATGTAAAGTGTGTTTTCAGTAACGGCGAATATAATATTTTGACGTCAAGGGGGCAAAGAATTTAAGCCCATAGAACGTTTCTGATCTGCTTTGGCACCCGTTTATAGTGCTGTGTTTCATCGTCTCAGAACACTGTTAGAGGCCCCACTGACGAATATCAGTTAATCTATGGACCCCGACGTTCCACGACTGATGCAGTAGCGTGCGTAGTCCATTTCAACACAGAATCGCTCAATGATTGGTGCAAATGAGTTAGGCGTGCCTTTATCGAATACACATCAGTGTTTAGCAATGCACCATGCTCTTTACTCCTTGAAATACTAGAATCGTTTAGTAGCCCAAACTGGCTACGTAATGGGCTGAAAGCCTACTTCTCGTGAAGGACACAGTGAACCTAATTTGGTGAAACCACTTTGGGACATGTGATAAGGGCTGTTATTTCTGCATATTTATTTTCCACCTACATTAGTGACTTGATCATGACCCACTCTTTTCGTCTATTACAGTAAGCCGATGATGTTGTTTCGGCTTAGTCTGTGCTCCAGCAGTCTGATTTATACGAGTTCACTGAAAATCTTTCACACATTCAGAACTCTTTTAATCAATCTGGTTTTCTGTTAAACAACGCAAAATGTAAACAGCGTGGTTTTCCCAATTCCAGATAGCTTCTTATAGAAGACTCTATTATTGTATTGGTTCAGACATTCACGTCTACGGCGCAGACAACTGATCAACAACCTTCTCACGCATGAACATCCACCTGTTAATATTTAATCATATTTTAGTCCTTGCATTGATTGCTGGCTGATGGATCCCGCTACTCGTTGACTAACATCACTTGACCTGAGACGAATGCACGCTAGCGGATGCATGTAACTTAGCTCAGTGGCATTAATTAAGCACTTCCCTGCTTGTTTGGTGCTTGCTCACCGACTACGGCCGGGTTTTGTGTTTACGCTCGTACAAATAAATGGAGCGTCACCATTACGTGTTCTAACACTAACTACAAATACAACAAATACCACCGTAAACTCCATTGTCCTTGCGCGAGTAGTTCATGTGAAGATTCTCAGCTTTGCGTCACAAGAGAACTTGCACTGGTCTTTGGTTATTGAAACTAATAATGGGCAACTGTATTCAATATGCTTCCATTTGCGTAAACGACTGCAATTCAATGCTCTGCGGTCAGATATTTATTTCAAGCGAACTGTGAAATTGTTTTTCGACCAAATATCTGTTTTGAAGCCGGTAAATGCGAATGCTCTGAGTTGGTTTGAGGCCAAAATAGGTTGATTTGGAATGTCACAATGGAACAAGAACAACCCAGAAACAGTTGTTGTTAACAAACCGACACACTGACGCCCTCGACAGATTAAAGAAAACCCCAACATGGTAATTCTGCATCCAGAAAAGGGAGCGTGAATTGTCGTTATGGCCAAATCGTCATACGTGCAGAAAGTGTTAACTATTCTAGAATATGAAGACAAATTCAAGAAAGCCCCTAAGCTTGACAATCAAAGAAGACTAGAACTGGAAATTACCATGGGACTGCGAACTTTAGTTCAAGCGGGAATTATTAGCGAGTTCACAACCAAGTCACTGAGACCCAAAGAGATTCAAACATCATAACTCTATGGTCTACCGGAAATACACAAAAAAGATATACCAGTGTGGTCAATCTTATCAATGGTCAACTCTCGAAAACATAAACTGGCAAAATGGTTAGCTAATTTGCCGAAGCCATTCAGACTCGCGGTCGCGGAGCATGCAGGGAAAAACATTTTCGAAATGTAAAACCTATTACAAAAGGGAAATATCTAAAACCGGGATATCCTTTTACGGATATTACCTCACTATTTACGAATTTTCCCCTGCGGGAAACCATAGGTATGGTATATCAAATAATCGACCAGCGTCATATTCATATCCGATTACGGAATACCGAATAGGCACATTTATTGCTATTATGTACATCTAGTGTGAAGTTCCACTTTCTCAGTGAAGTGTATCTACAAATCGATGCAGTTACCATAGACAGTCAGTTAGGCCCTATTCTTGAGGATATTTTTATGGTTGACTTAGGAAAAGGGGTTTGAAACACAATATCCGATACGATACGCTATCGCAATTATGTGGGTGATGTTCTCGTTATCACAAGAAACAAACAAGATGAAGAACTGCATAACTTGTCCAGTAATCTGCACCCAAATATAAAGTTGTCAATCTGCAGAGACGACAATGACACCGTGGGCATTTTAGCCACCGAGACTGGTCGCTGAGAGGATGGTTCAATTAGAAGATCCGTTTATCAAAACGATACGTAGTCGGGGTTATATCACCAATTCAGCAGTTTTATTCCGGCAAAGTACAAGATGAAACAGTGCAAACACTGATGGTAAACGGTCATCCAGCGCCATAAGTGGTAAACTATCGCCACCTAAAGCCAAGAAAGGATATTCCAACCAGAGTATCTAAGGTGAAAATATATCTAAAACTCCCGTGCAAAGGTGATAATGTGAGTTGATCAGAAAACGTTTGTAGTCAGTTGTCAGCCCCACTATGCTGCCGACCCGGTAATTGTATTTACGACTAATCGGTTAACCAAGACTCCGATATAAGAATTATCGCCTATCCACGCCAAACCAGACTGCATATACCAATTCAAATGTGAGGGCTCAGCAGCCTACGTAAGCAGAACGGAAAGGCTGTTACGTCATCGAATGGCTGAACGCTTTCCGGTGAGGCTTCAGGAGAAAATTAACAGCTAATTCACCACGATTGCATCATCAACCAAGCAAAAGTCAACCAGGCCATCAATATATTGACTAAGCATTACGTCATCGCAAGTCAGACGATCAACGTGATCTATTCGACCACGAATATCAAACTATTAAGATATATGAAGGCCCTGTCGATGGGTACACACCATCCTGACCAGTGAAAATAAAGCGAGCTTGCGATCACTTTACCATTGCGATGGTAACAAAGCCTGATAATCGTCGTTATGCTTGCCCGATAGACATGTGCGTACGTGTGCGTCACGTGACTTTGCCGTTGTTTCCAAGATTTCCGTTCATCTCTTTTTGCTTTAAGAATAACCACTTTGACTTCGGTCTGCACTTGGCAGAGACGTGGCGAAATGATCCAGGGTACGTTGTGCAGTCTGCGTTTTTTAAACTTCTGTTTTCAAATTTGTGACGAGGAAAGCTTTTTCTTATTTCTTTCTTTCTTCATACATCTGTAAACAGTTCACATCATTCTACGTTGTTATCTTACCTGGTCTACCTAAAAGGGGCTACATTAGTCTTCGCAGATGTTTGCGGATCATCAGTCTTATTTCTGGTATTGCCTTAAGGGAGCTTACCCTTGAATTACGTAATAACCACTTAGCAGCATCTATTGTATTCGCTGAAAAAATCATTGCTGACTCTTCACACCTATTCACTGTATCGTGATTTCTCGCCTGGCCAACACCAGCTATTGACCAGTTCTATGCTTTGACTGAAATACTTTACATAATTATGCCCAAGCTAATACAATAATAATAATAATAATAATAATAATAATAATAATAATAATAATAATAGCTAAACTAAAGTCCTGATTTTTGCCTACAAGAAAGACTAGAGCAAACATCCCAACCATATTGGCTAAGATGGAATTTGCGGAACGAAAGACGATCACTGATAAATCGATTTTGGTGACCAAATCGGAAGTAAATCGAACCCATAGCACTTTGTATTCCCTAGTAGACTACGCGATCGTTACTTACGGTATTTTTAAAATCAAGACTCTGAATCAATAAAAGCTTTTCTGTTCTGATTAGATATTCAATCAATGGGGATTGATCATATGTGCACTGGTTCCAGGGCTCTTAACTGACGTGTAAAACTGGTAAGTTTGGACAAGCACTACCCGGTGGTGGAAAAATATTTGCCTAATTCTATCAAACGTGTTCACTGACAGCTGACACGAATTTCGTGTCAAAGAACACCCTGATCTTTCAACGAAGTGAATTCCGGGAATAAGCAGATTGTGTGTCACTAATTCATCGAATTGTGGATACAACGACTGTGGGAGAATGAAAGCGGCATGTTTGAACACAGTTTGGAACTAAATGAACTGCGGTTGGCCTCAGCTGAATTCATCTTCACGAGTATCAGCGTAGCATAAAATAATCATAAGAAGAGATTCTTTCAAACCATATACATTTCTTGTTCACCGACTTGTCCTCTTGTTGGTTCGACTATGGTGGAATATACCATAACCTACCTTCCAAAATGGTATCCATGATGACAAACGATTTTTGACAATGGGGCGACAGAGAACATGATGATGTCACAAGTAACGAAAACAGTAAGTTACAGCATGGCATACAGGATGTATGATAACACTCTCCGACCGGAAGAGCATTACATTTTCGTGGACTTTATTGCAAATGAGATCTTAGTTGGATCAGCTGGATCAGTGTGAATGTTCACTCACTCTTCTCAGAAAAGTCAGCTATAATAAATACTCTGAATACATGAATTCATGTTCATACATGTGCAGTTGGTATTCAGGAACCCTAGCTGAACGTGAATATTGACCACTATTTGGTTCGCGTAGAAGCATTTCAGTGCACCGTCAGGATAGGTTGCTAAGAAACAAGAAATATGCAGGCCGAGTGGCATTTTGCGAGAACTCATCCTGAAGCGGCAACTCTACCGGTTAATTTGAACACTCTTCAAACAGTATAAACAGTGTGGCTATTCAGTACTTTCCAAGATTTGACGGTCTTAGAAGAACAGTTGTAGTTAACACATGAGTCCCCTTTTTGCACACAGTCAGACATCAATTCCCTCTAAGATGTGCTTATACCACTAGTATTTCCTCTTTTAGGTGAATATTTACATGTTATTGTTGTTGACTTTAATCATGCCGGCACATACCCGCTACTTTCTTTCCGTTTGATGGGTATCAGTGACTCCCCCAAGACAGTAAATTGTCTGTTGGATAAAGTAATCATCAATCATCCTCAGTTATTCTCCCTCAGACTGAAAGCTCCCATTTCTACGACCGATCACGGCTTACTTCTTGTGAGACCAGAAATTTATTCCCACACTGCTCGAAAATTACTCACAGAAACGAATCAGGTAAAATTGCGCCTTCGAAACCCTTCACTTAGTAAAACCTCTCTACTGGAAGCCTTTTCATGGTTTCCCTCATATTCACTCGTCTCATTTTCCGAACTCTTCCGTGATACTCCCTTTACAGTCGTCAACGTCTTTTGCCCAATTGAAACTCTGTTTGCATTCGGCGGTAGAGTGGCCTCTCCAGCACTAGAGTTGCTCAGAAAGTAAGAGAAATGCACCTACAAGTTTCGCTCAGGTTTAGAAGTAAAACACTACTCTCCACCAACCGAGACAGAGATAAGACGACTAGAAGTGTCGATTGCAGGACATTTCCTGAGAACCAAGAATCCCAGAGTTCTATGGCACGGTATAAAGCTACTTTGTTGTCAGAAAACTAAGCCCTGTGACGATGGCACTGATGTAGACCACCTCAGTGCTACTTATGTACGTCTTCCAGTGACTGTCCTCCTTCATAGTCTCCAGGTTTTAGTACAGACTTTGAACCTTTCTCTATTTTCCGCATAACTGAAATTCTTCTTAAGTCTAAAGCATCGTTTTCTGCAGGTCCGGATGACCTCACTCCTGCAATTTTCAGTCATGGTGATTTCCAGCTTCCGGAATCTACGGCAGTTTTGTTGAAAAATCCCTATCAAATCGTTCAGTCCCTGGATTTTGGCAACCAGTCAACTTTATACCAATCCCCAAGGGCTTTAACGCGAAAGGCACAGAAAAGCTTTTCCATCCGATAGTTCTCACATCGGGATCACTAAATTTTCTGAGAAGGTTATACTTGGTCGTCTTTAGACCCATCTAAATGTACCGCCGGACACTTATCAGTTCGCCTACAAGCCTAAAATATCCATCCTCGATGATATTGCTTCCTGGGTCCACTTCATTGTTGAATTCCTAAACAGATCCACCAGATCTGTCCGCATTGTGTTTCTTGATTATCCCTCAGCCGTTAATTCATCACTCCGTTCTCTTCTTATTCTTCTTCAAATGTTTGAATCTTTCAATTGTCCCCCAAAAATTCATAATAGAATCCAGAAAACCAGGTTAAGGTACAAATATTCCTAAATCCCTGTTACCACTTCTGGAGCACTCCATGGTGCCCTGTATTCTGTCTTATCATTTTCTACGCATATCATCCATCTCCGGGTTTCTTCAGTCTCCGAAGTGTTTAAATGCGCTGACGATGTCATACTTTGTCAGGTTATTTTCGACCCCTCCGAGTTCAGAATTCCCAGTGAAAATCTATCAAAAACAAAACAATTTTCTACCCGATCTGGCTAAATCTGAACCCTTTCAAGTCCCTTAAAAGTGTTTTACCAATTGGCGTTCTTCTTTTCCTGCAGATTCTGTTTTCCTTATTTCCAAAGCAATTTTCCGAGCGAGCTTTGTCAATTTTCTGGGTGTTAGCCCAAAACGGACATCTCACATTTAGTTCTGTGTTTGTAGACTGTGAAGCCCATCTTTTCAAATAAGAAAACTCAGGCACTTTCGAAAACCACCAAAAATGGTTTTCAGATTTGTCCTTCAATGTGTTCTTCCCTTCTTATTGTATTGTTCACCCACAATTTTCCCCGGCATTTTGAATTAAGACTTCAAAGTTCTTCGTCGCGGATCGATAAGCATAAGCCACGTTTCATCCCTCCCTTGTGACTTTATTTTGACCGGGCTTTTCAACCAGCACACTGAAAGTCGTGCGGGTAGCCCTAGACCACAAGATATTACAGAATCCAACGCATTCATTACACTCCGGCTTATCTCTTTGTAGTTCTCACTCAAGCACCAGATCTGAATTTAGGCAACTTTCCCCCAAAATTGATGTATACAAAAGCTCTCTTGCGCTCTATCTGACGTGGATAATGACCAACAAGGACAAGAGTAAAATGGAATTACTTTTTGAATTTCGTTAATGTTTCCTTTCCTCTTTCGTTGATATATACCTTTAGCACCCATTGTCGTATATTCTGTTTATTTCATCCCAGTTCTGTCAGATCCCTTTTGACTGAAATACAAACTTATGGCTTGTAAAAAGTCCTTTATACAAATACGAATACATTTGTTTACGGCAGCTCGTGTTTCCTTTGGCCTATCGTGAATTGACTATCTACTCGGGATTTTTATTTGCCCTCTTTCTTTGACTACTTCATTTAGTTACTGAGTGTAAGATGATGTATGTAAGCATTTCTTTACAAAAACTAATAACGTAGAGCAGCGCATTATAGGAATACATCATATTACATAACAATGAGATATAATTCAATACAGTACAATACAATACAGGACAATATAGTACTGAACAAATGGCCTTCCGTTTAAGCCATGTGCTGAACAAATACGGAATAGAAAAAATGCTTCCATCTGAACAATTCCTCCATTTCAACCTGAATTTCTGCTTCCATTGGGGAAAGTGTGAAATGCGTACGAGCGTGCAGAGCTTTTTATTGTCTACATAAGCTTACGCTGACAATTAACTCATCTGTTACCTGTCTAAGTCATCTGAAAAGACCTTTAGTAACTCAGCCGTCTATTTGTGTGCACTTCGATTGGCTTAACAAAGTTGACCTCGTCACCTAGACAACCGCGGATCTTGTTGCTTGGTTACCAAACGTGGCAGATGATTTAGCTTGTTCGCCTAACATAACACGTCATTGAGGAGACACAGACTGGCATGCACAAGCGAATTTGAGGATCTATTTATCTTCGTTTCTTTTATTTTACTCTGAATTTAATTCGGAGCTTCAGTGGAAACTCTCAAAAAGTCAGAAAATGGCCAACAAAAAATCAGCACATGTGGTTTCCGCACGGAAAGGCAAAGAGTAAGTAACTGGCAATAAGTTCTATTTTCAGTAAATATGAATTTGTCTACACATTTCACCCTCAAGGTGGACTTCGTGAGTAACATTTTATGAACAATTCATACTGAGTTCGCTTGATAGGAGGTTATTGGTTGGAAACAATGAGTTACTGCTTTAGTTAGGCGATGTGACTAGCTGATCACTGGAATCGGGATTCAATTCTCCATAAAGAAGGCTTAGCTCATTCACGTGTATTTATGAGGTTAAAACGGGAGTGGGCTGCCCGGAGTCCCAATTCCCGGGTAAACCTGAGGACTGATTCAAAATGCGGTCACAGCCGATCTGAATTTGAGAGACGTACAAACATGAAGCTTCCCAATTTCGTATCACACATTTTCATTCCTAACAGGTTTATCTGTGTCACTTAACGAAGCTATCTTGTGATCTTTTCTTGGAGGTATAAGGATTGTGAATGCCGTTCTGAAGTATCAGTTGTTTCGTACGGGCTGATTTTGTTGTTCAAAAGATTTCCAAAGCAATAATAATTGTACCGAGGTTTGAAAAGCAGACAACCGACGGACGAAAGTCTCGAAGTAGGATTTTCAAGTGACTATTTCCTCGGGTCTATAGGTGATCAGAAGTAGTGCTCGCACGCAGGCCCTTTGTCTCAATCCGAAACTATTCTCAAGTGATTCTGTTTTCCTCCGAGACAAACTATTCAAGACATAATCGACTACTTCTTTTGGGTGTAACAGTAAAAAACAGTAGACAAATTTCTTTCACGATTCTTATATTCCCGAACCAAAGTTTAATCCCTAAATTGAACAGACTAACCTCTAGACTGTTCACTAGAACAATCAATCGTTTATCTCTTACATTTGGGAAGAATCCAGTTAATAATGACCCAAACTTTGAGTATTTTTCATAATCTGTAACCAAAGATAATCTGGATCCACCACCAACTTGTCGTATGTGATTTTCGTAATTCAAACTCCGCATTCCTGAAAACCAGAATCAGTCGGCTGTTGTATCGGTCACCACTGCTTGCAATTCCCAGCGCCGAACAGATCTAACTGTTGCACACCCAACTATTTGCATCTCGTTTACAAACTGAACACGGAACAAATGATAAATCTTGATAGAAGATGCAGATTATTTCTGAGTTCGCCAGCACAAATGCACTCTTCGTGCATAGGTGCAAGGGATGAAAATTGACGTGATTTTTCAATAACGCAGAATGTGGATGGTGTTTACAGATCACTTTGGTGGGTTTTTCGTGAGCTCTTAACTTGCTAAGCTTGACGTTTAGATGACTAATGTTTTCTCACTAGACGAGGTGATATAGTCCCCACAAACTTCGAATGAAGTGGACTTCATTGCACCAGTGTTTATTTCAACTGTATTTGTCATTGAACCAAGAAGAAAAGGGAGCTTCCCATTCTGTTTCTACCGACGGATACAAATCTGGGAGTGTTTTGATTTTGATGACCAGATCACTCCCTTCCGATGAATATGCGGATTCTGATGTGTCTTGTTAGGCTGACCGTGAGGTGATCTGATGATGAACTGCTCCAAACAGGTATTTCATGCCAGTCGAATAATTGTGAAATTTGTCATCGAATACTATTTGGACAACAATGAGATCGACTGTGTTCCATCTAACGAATTCTGACAAAGGAAAATGAACAATTCACAGAATCGCATGGCCACTTTTGAGGCATACGAGGAATTTTTGCATGAATCTTCTCTGTCTCCGTGATCTCACCTGATTCGACTTGGTAATGGAGTAATGTATTGAGATTACTCACATTGTTATTTCTGCTCTTTTGATTTTATTGGTTTATATGTGAGTGTCGTGGAAGCGGGCGTACACCTTAGATACAAGAACTCACTGTCTGCATTTATTTACTGAAGCATATTAACCAGACAAATAATTATTTGCATTCTATATTATACGGGCTATATTGCTCAAAGGCGAACTGCTTTTACTACTGTTAGACATGAGGAGAATGCCCGTTATAGGTTATAGTTCACTGTGATAATTTTGACATTGCTATAGTCTAGTGAAAACGAATGTTGTTGCTGTGTGTTTGTGGTAAAATCAAGGATTTTTTCCTGATAACTGAGGTGTTGGTACGTTCGTTAGACGGATGTGGTGGTTAAGACATTCGAACAGTGGTACCCAGAAACAAAATACTGAGGAAGGAGATAATAGCTCTGTGAAGCCTTGTCTACTGCACATGCACAGAACAGTGTTGTAATGGGACAGCGTCACGTTGGTGACGGGACTGATTTTTCTCGTTTTAATTCTGATGGTCGTGAATAACTCACGCCCGCTGAAACGACGTCTATTGCAACATGCTTTGTAAATAAACAGGATCGTAGCTTTGCATACTGCTACAATCTGCAACTTTATTAAGCCTCGTTTATACACTGTTTCTGGAGAGTGCGAACTTCCGACCCAGTGTTATCGAGTTTATCTGGCATCTATCCACATAGCTGGACTCAAGTCAGTCAAATCTACTGGTTCACGCTATCGTGAACCAATCGATAGTAGTCTATTATAATGGCCAAAATCTGTTGAATTTGACCACGCCTTAAAGTTCGCTCTCTTTCTGGGTATAGGTTTTGGCCATGAATATGACGAAGCAGTCCATCCCATAGGTAGCTCCCCCTAGAAGTTACTCGATATTCCTTTCTATGCAGTCGAATAAACACCGTCCATAAATCGAGGAGAACTTGTTTGCAGCACCTTAAGACGCGGGATCAGTTCTATTGAATCATGAAAGCGGTGAATAGCCACAGAAACCAAATTTAAGTTAGGCAGTCAACGAGTCGGAAGGTCTAATAATTCACTCTCGGAAGCTCCTTTTGAAACGTTTGGCAGAACGTTTAAGGGCAGTATTCAGTAGACCCACGTCCTCAGTGACCTTCCTCCTGATAGCTACACCTGAAATGATGCAACTAAACTTCAACCATCCATCAGAAAAGGCTGCTTGAAATGACACAGAAATGATTTTTAATTCCTTTCTTGCACATGAGTGCATTGAAAGGGGCATATCCCATGGTCGCAAAAGCTCACTGCAACTGAGATTGGGATGGGCTATCTATATATTGTCCAGAAAACTTTCGTGTGGTAATGGGCTAAGTTGTAGCGGGTTCCGACCTACCACCAAAGTTTCGGACTGCGGTGGCCATGCTGGAGGAGACTGCCGTGGAGTTCACATGTTGTAGCTCCTGAGTGGTAAGAAAATCCACTTCTCTTGACTATCACCAAAGGACAGTTTTCGTCATCTCGTTCAGCAAAACACTTACGATTAACTTTCAGCAAGAGAGAAAGAGAGACAGACAGACAGACAGACAGACAGACAGAAAATTTCAATAATGAGTAACCAGTCAGTCGGTCGCTGTGGCCATAACAGATGTTTTCGTAAAAACTACATCAGTCCTCGCATAAATCATCTGTCAATTAACCGAAGCAAGCCGACAACTTAGGCTCGAGAACCAGTCGGGATTGGGTCAACCTTTTTTGTCGTTCTATGACAAATAATATAACACAGGTAAACTGTACACGCACACAGAGTCATGACATTTTGTGGTAGTTCAACAGGCATCATAAGTGATACGGTCAGTTACAGCTTCACAGCTACGCACGCTGAACAGCCACTACCAATCAGGATCGCCGAGGACAGGTAAGGCAAAAGCTCCCTGTGATAGGTCAACTTGTAATCGACCAGTTATTTCCTTTGATTTAACAGATTCATACAAACCAGCCCCACAATGCAATCAACGTGATATTCCGCAGCCTCGACATTCTTGCTACTTTGTTACACATAAATCCAGGTGGGAGCGATTTTAGAGTGTCCTGTCAGTTCGGATATTGCAAACAGTACACCTTTCTTAATCTGAAAGTGACTTCCAACTCCGTTTAGTGATCAGATTTCTGGCCATGCCAGAGGAAGTCATATGCTAACCACTACAGTCATATACAAAAGGCTGACGGCAATCTTTCATCAGAATTTTCTTCTCAAGAGTTTTTTCATCAGAATAAACTTTCATTTCAATTTCATGACCAAAACAATATAGTAAGCGGTCCCCTCCCAGTGTGGAAAAAATTGCCTTTCTGCCGATTCAAACAAATGGTTTTCTAATCCCGAATACCCCGCTGGTATCGTATTTCTGACTGAGGACCCGTAGTAGGTGATGATTCTTCTAACTGAAGGGTTGCGTATATGCCGTGGGGGTTAGAGCAGCTTTACTATACAGTTCAGAAATGTAACCCTCACGGGGAGAAGACACACGAAGTCTATCAGTGTTTGAGGGCCGATATCTTTCGTAGTACTTTATCTGGGTTATACCGTTGGCCCTAGCTGCAGTCGGTTTGATACTAATTGAATACTTGGACCTTCAAATCTGTGGTTTGCTTCTGAAAAACTAGCTAGTCATTTCAATTAGTGTTCTCAAGCAGCTGATGATCAGTACTGAGTACCAACTACATATCAATTTGTCTTCGATGCGTCTGTCACCAGAAACACTTATATATGTAATTATTAGTGGATAGCCGAAAGTACATATGCTGCCGTGGTTGTCGTGGGTGAGCGGAAGAGCAACACATTTGGTGTCTTGGCCAAATCCTGGAACTTAATGGTCTTTGTGGTGAGTGTATACGTTACTTAGAAAGTAGTTGATTGCTGAAAACGGAACTATCGTCAGTCGTGGATTACCAACTCTGCTGCGCCCAAGTGACTAAGTGCAGTAAGGTGAACAACTATAGGCAAACCATAGAACCGCTCCTCCTTCCGATGGTGACCGTCTTTAAGTGAATAGGGCAGAGACTTTGCAAATGAGCATGTTTGTAAAGTTTAGTTTGTTTTGTCCATGTCCGAACAGGCTTTCGTGCGGCGACTTGCGCGTGTGCGTGTGAGTTCCAGTTCAATTCAGAAAACCATTAGCCGTGCACTGGTAGGGGTGACTATGATTGCTATCTCTCTGCGGCTTCCTCGACCAGAGGGAGATAGAAGTGTGAAAAGAGTAGGAAGAGGATTACTAACAGTTGGCAAAGAAAGTTTCGGAATTCAAGAGCGCCAGCGGTCGAGACACCGAGCCATATCATCCAACGAATCTAGCCTCTGACTGTGAGGGAACCTGTTAACCTGGCCTTGGCAGACAGCCAAGTCACGTTGGCAGTCAGCGCTGGTGCGGTACCAAACCCAAGGATTGAGACAACTGGATTTCGAGTGTTAAGACAGAGTATGGCTGGGGGGAATCGATAGATGAGAGAGGAGTCTTGTCAGCGTAGTTTAGGCCTCCAGGAGTGGTCGCCCACACCAGTCGAACCGACGCGTTGTGTGCAGCGGGTGGGCAGATGGATTAATAACCTATATATTTTTTGTTTTCCCCATATGAAACGAAATAGTTCGAAAGCAGAAGAGTTTTCTCACTAGAGCTAATGAGAAGCAACAAAATACTGAGTGGCTAGTGAAAGGTCTAAAATGTCCTGCATGGCCAAGTCCACTGGTTAAGCTTTTATACCTTTCTTCCATGTCACGAACCAACCACCCTAACTCATCTTCTAACCATTACCCGTCTCAGTGAACAGTGTGCGAAGAGGGATACTATCCGATACATGCGAAACACGTCCCAACCACGTTAGCTTGGTTCGTGTGCCTTTTACTCTACGCTTAACCTCAGTATTGACGACGGGGTGCTTCCACCATATCCAAGCAATGCTGCGAAGATATCGGTGTTCACATACCAACAATCTCCGTGTATTCTTCACTGACAGTGGCCATGTTTCTGAACCATACAGAAGAACTGGTTTAACCGCTGCAGCGTACACTCAAATCTTGACAGATAGTCGGATATCATGTAGATGTCACACATGACTCAGCTGTACAGGTGTAAAAGGAGCATTCTGTATACACGAAGACACTTCATTCGATGTCGGATCTAAGGGTGAAAAGCAGCTGCCTAGATAATAGAGCTTGCCTAGGTAGTCTTTAATCTCCGCAGATATGGAAAGGTTTAGTGTTGGACCAACCCGGTCCTGAAATAGCATCTTGCAATTAGAACTTCCAAAACTTATGTCGAACATTGCTACGAAGTTGCTCAAGCTGTCCATAAAAGACTGCGGAAGAACGATATCGTTTTCATATTCAAGATTCGATACATTTCCCCCATGAAAAGTTCAATACCACTATCCTTACCCGACAAAATTGTGGTCTATAGGACCGTATCAACCGCAAAGTTGAGGAAAGAAAAGAAGGTAGAGAGCAACACTGACGTACACCATTCCTCGTGGCGAATTCCGTTAAAGATCACAGTAAGCTCGGACTGAGCGTCGACTGTTCGTGCACGGAGACTTGATGGAAATGAATTTCTCTGATAAACCCGTCAACAAGAGACAGCACCGGAGAACTGTGCGGTTGATTGAGTCTGAGGTCGCTCTTAGATCAAGAGAAATGGAGATGATGAGCTTACGGAAAGTGTGGCCATGTTCTAAAATTTGTTCAACAGCGAAGATGTGAGCAACACAACCTCGATCAGGTTTAAACCCCACTTGGCTCAAATACGAGCACTGTTTCCAAGAGATGCAAACTCTAGCCTAACCACGAACACTGGACATCGAAACACCCCACACGCGAAGAGCGAAATAAGAATCCCATTTTGCATCTGGGGAACGAATTATTACCACAGAACTTGGGTCTCACGTGCAAGTTTTGGCGACACAACCAACAACCATGTTAAGGGTTTCAAGAGTCCCAATTAAGGAAGCCCGTTGTCCCCTCTGGTAAAGAATGCGGACACTGAAAGTTGTTTGGTGAAGCGGATACCCGGGTCAGAGAATTGATTCTCTATTTTCCCCTGTCTCCAAGTTTTCTCATATTACATTCAAAATTGGGATGTGAAGGATGAGGAGAAGAGAGATAAGAAGTGTTACCCGATGGGCCGCGGGAAATTTCTTGGCATATCACGGTTCGCGGCTCTCCACATCTCAGAAGAGGCGTTAATTTGGGGAAGCTGGTCGAAACATTTCCCCCCAAAAATTCGACCCACAAGGTAATGAAGCGTTAACCTAGCACGGGAAAGTGACTGAAGAACCCGTGAAGGAGCTTCTTCTGGTCTGTCACATTAGACTTTTTTGTGGCATGTATTCTGTCTTGTCGCCGCTAGTGGTCTGTTATCGATCCGCTTTTTGGATTCAGTCCTTAGCCCCATGTACCCGATGGAGCAAGCCGAACAAAGATGGGGTAGCATCCTTTGGGCCGGGAGCTGCCCAGCTTAGGCGGGCGATAACTTCCCCACCGTCGAGAGAAACCCCAGGTACTAAACTCTTACGTACATCATGTGGACTTTTTTGGACCGGCAAACGGTTTCTCTCCGTGTTCATTCGCTGAAGTGTCCTCTCCAGGGACAGAATGCGTAGAACCACGTGTTGACCATCAACTGGTTCAGGAACTGAACGTAGCCTGGACTCTATCCATCCACAGGTTCAGAATGGTTACTTTTCCGGCTTAAGGAAGTTATCCTGCACGGCTCTTTGGGTCATGGAGGCACGTAAGCCGTCCCACCTCGTCAAGGTTAAGTCTCCTCTTTATGCTGAGCCCGAGATAATATATCGAACAAAATATTCGAGTTAAACTCATTTTCATGGGTCTTTGTGGATATCTTGTGTTAGACGTTTGACGTGCCGTGAGAACATAATATGTAACAGCAAACCGCATTTGATATCTTGAGCAAAGCCTTTCAGATAAAATCTAATCACAAAGGCTGGGAAAATTTTAAACTATGTGGGTATTCATTTTACTGCTGTTTGACAATCAAAAGTAAACCGAATGTACACTTGATAGCAAGTAGTATGTTAACGTATATACGTATATATATACGTATATATATATATATATATATATATATATATATATATATATATATATATATATATATATATATATATATATATATATATATATGGTATTCTACATCAAAGTACTTTCAAAAACAAGTGACTTTATATTCGTAGAAGTGCCACTAAAGGGACCGTCGGAATAAGTTGGCATCTGTCCGTAATTGATTCACAGATAATAGTTACTACTTGGGATATGCGGTTTGCAATATCGTTGGTCTTCTCTTCAAACGAACAATGGCCGTTTTGAGATAATAAATAAAAATTGCCGGTAGCTACTATTCATAATCTCAGTAGGCAAAATAGAAATTCGAAGTCATAGAGGTGAAACAACGTTGCTCACAGAAAAGCTTCCTTAAGTGGAAGTTGCGTCAAGCTAGGCAAATGCTATGACTCTAATTGATGTCTCCAAAAAAGTCCGTGTTCTTCATATCCCCTTGAAATCACTTTCGAAAGCTGGTGCTGTATACAATCTAAGCACGCGAATTAGGCAAGCGGGTATGATTCCCCAGAAATCGAGCGGTAAGGCTTACCCGAAGCAGTCATCATTTCACATTTTTCGGTAGTCGGTAACGAGGACAGTGAAAATGAATGGGAATGTGGAGGCATTTATTGGGTCATGAATGCCGAAGGACAGACCAGGAAAAAACAATAATGCTACCACGTAGATTTATATTCACTTCCGTAATTCTCTTATCACGTAGTTTGGCTTTCAGGCTCCTTTTAAAAATCTATCTTTATCTAGTATCTTTGGCCAGTAATCAGGAACTTGTAAACACTGGTAAAATGAGCTATAAATAATACAAATATTCAAAGATATCGTAAATTCATGTTAACTGATAGCATCAAAATACTTCTTCATGTTCAAAGGTTTTTTCTCGTAGCTTACTAATTACTATTATTAATATTTTGCTTTTCACCGGTCAACACTTTTTCCAGACTTGATAACTTCGCTTTCTCAAGGAAAATTGAAGTTTTAGGGGGTGCTGCAGTATTTAGCACTGATAAATATCTATTCAATATTGTTACGTTCTAAACAGTTCCGAAGGGTAGTACCTTTGTTCCGGTTGTTTCATTGCACAAGAAAAGCTTTTCGTCGTAGGATCCGGTGAAGAGAAAGACGAGATAAGGTTCATTCGCGGTCAGTTTTTCACGTAAAAGACTGTCATTCACCTCACCTGCGAACTTCTGCCTAAACGTTCAATAATGGCAAATTGACCACCAACCCCCACCAGCATGTTTCAGGTCCGAGCCAAGGAAGTGTCATGAACTGTGAACTTGCACGACCTGTGACACGCCATTCTCATTGCTACTAGCTGTTAAATCCTAATTTGACTTGGCTGATTTTATTACGTCCATTTCCTATATGATATGAAAAGATCAAGAATTCTGGCCCAACTGGGTTTAAAATCTGACCACAGGATAATCTTAAAATCTCATACCGACTCAACATCACAAGTTTTCGATGGCTTCATTCTGAACAAGCACTTTTCACCAAAAGCACCCCTCGTCCCACAAATACCGAAAATTTTGTATCTCAGTGAACTATTCCATTCAAATCAAAATCTTTTGACGTAAACAGAATAGCGTGCTCATTCTCAAACGGTCGCCCACCAGTATGTAGTTTAACCAATCTTAGACGGTACTACAACACTCGCCCGTCGATTCAAGCTTGCTGTCAACAGTCTGATAGTATCTCGAGGCATATTGTCCCACTCATCGTTCAAGACAGTCTTCAACTTCCCTAAAGATTTGTATTGTCATATTTGTTCCAAAATCCCCATAAGCTGATCCCACAAATATTCTTTTTGATTGTTCTCGGGAGATCAGGCTTGCCAATAGGGCATCCTTATAAAGTAATGTGCGTGCAACTCGCATATGAAAAAGGGTCGATATGCAGGCACGGAGCCGTCCTGGAAAATCGCCTCATTAGTTGTATTCAGAAGTGGCGCGATGTATCATGTCCCGAAATCTAGAGAGAACAAACCAGTGGTGATCATTTTCAGAACTACCAGCTCGCTCTAACCCCCGCACTGGGGGGGGGCTATCCTGGTATGCACTGAACCTCCATTGTGCTACTGTGTTGTTACGATTATATCAATTTGATAGTTTCATGTTTATGGTCACACAAACACCAATCAATCACTGTTGGTGTTGAAAGGCGAAAATATTTGATAATCTCATGCCGTAGCTCCCCAACTTTCCACATTCCGACTGCATGCCAAAAGACCTCGCCTTCGTGAGTGTCGCATGATTTCAAAGGAAACAGATAGACGTGTGGTCCGTACTGGTGTGTGTAGGGTGTTCTTCGAGAGTGTGTACACCCATGAAGCTTCGAATTTCTAATGATACCACTGAAGACAGTAGCAGTAGTTAGATTTTCTCCTACCCTGAATTTTCGTGAGGAAAATCGCGTTGTGTTATCCGCATGAGAAAATCGTGGACGACATCGGAATTCCCACATTATACATGCAAAGGTGCTGTTTCCAACCACAGAGTGATCGGAAAAGCTACATAAGCAAACTGAGTGAACCTTTATCCAGCGGTATGCTATCCATTAGCACAGCTTTCATCGCCAACTCGTTTGTGGTAAAATCTCGTATATTCACTTTGATCTCCTGACTGAGAAACTTCAATGATTCGGCTCGCGGCGTCCGAATTTTCGATGTGAATGCAAGTGGATTTTCCATTACATAAGATTCTAGTTCAATTAGAATAATCACTAAAGGTTCTTGGATTGCTGCTGTTTTGATTGCTACTTCCCAGCAGCAACCTTAATAAGAAATTATAGTTTTCAGTAGCACGGCAAAGTTGGAAGTAACAATAATGATAGCAGTATGATGATCAAGTGGTGTGAATACGAAAGCCCCCTAGTCATGATATGACGTCGTATCTTCCTGCTTACCTATAATCACTGGTTGTATAGATTCAGTGGAAGCCTGACACAATAAAAATAACTAAATGTAATTGTTTGATACTTAATATATATTTAATCCATCTTATGGACTGTCCCCTTAATGGCACTTACCCTATCAAAGCTGGTGTAGTTTTTGATAAGTGGTACATGTTTACTCAGTGAGGTCGACATCACCATTTTGACTACTGATTGAACCTGGTTATTGTATTTCGTCTAATACCAGACATACTGTGGTGAAACTAATATTTGCATATTATTAGCAATAGTTAGCTTCTTTACACTAATTTCATTAAAGCCATCAAATAAGCATGATAGTTCAGGAGGAAGCCACTGTAAATGCCATTGTTGTGTGCACAGTCTTTGACGGTTATCTCAACCTTGAAAAGTTCGTCTGACCCGGTGACTGGGGAAGTCTCCCGTAATTACGTTAAGATATCAGTTCAAGTACCGTGGGAGAATGCTGAACTTGTTGGCAAATTCTACTTAGCTTCTTTTCACAAAACTAAAGAGAATTTTAATTACCACTCCTATTGGACGGCGTATTCGCTAAGATTTCTGATCGACCACATCAGTCTGTATCCCTTTTATTTCGACCATGTCAGAAAAAATATAGGATATCGAAATATGTGGAATACGTTCCTAAATAACACCGCAGATGGTGAGTTAAATAACATTAACAAACAATCTGCCGTTTGCACAAATTCATCTCAATATAAACGTGGAAGAGATAGGTATTTATACCTATACACTGGACAGGAGCACCACTGAACCAGTCAGGAGCAAAGCTGACTCAACAGCGAAATGGCTAGAGAAGAGCAACCGGCTGGTCAGGTGAGGGAAAGTTGGTTTATAGTTTATTATCAGTTTTGAACCTCAAATGTATTAGCAGTGTCACCAAAATAACTAGCCGGTTCTTCAGGCTTTAGTTATGGACTCGTAGCTACGCCCAAGTGGTCCACACAAGCTATATCCAAGTTTTGATCCTAACACCCTCAGACAGTATCATACAGAACACGGACAGAAACACCGAAGCCAATGAACCATATTGCGATTGCCAGGACACACTCATTTGTCGTCGCCTAATCGTAACCGTCCTAACTACTCAAGGGTGCTAGAGAGCTAGATACGAATGGACATCACTGGTACTTCATTCTGTCCAATAATTATCATCTTATCTTGTCAGTCATATCGGTACATTTCATAAACGATAAATCTCCCAACACACGTTTCTTATATTCCCTGTGAACCGTCCACCCTTTGCGGTGCAACTGCTTACGTCAACGGTAGTTCACTGTGCGTGCACACCAGTGTTCGTGTTTGAGCTTGTTTCACCTGAAAATAAAAAAACGGGAAAAATTTGTGAGCTTAAAGCTTAGTAGGTGTATCACCAGGACACTTCAGTTACATTATTCGAACACTAATATGACGGCCAACTGCCTGCTCACTGCAATAACAAATTTCATGCAAAGGTAGACAGCATGGCGTGAAAGTACAACTGTGTTTGGTTTGTTTCAAATATTCTGAACTGACGGTTTTGAGCCTGAAGACCATAGTTCATTTGGGTGGGTGGGGGATATTTTTTGATGAACAGTGTACGAGTGCATTCCCACATTGTGTACTCAAGTAAGTTAGTATGACGGATTTTCGATAACACGTTTTCCGTACTCATTCATTCATGAGTAGGCACGCTCTTGGAGCATACGGCAAAAGTTTCTCATTAGGGTTGTTTCCTCGAACATGATCGTATCTGGCACGACGGAGCATCAGCGATCTCCGTAAGATCTCAAGGCAAAATTATCTTCTGGTGATAAAAGGCAGCTGTCGTACTCAATCTGAATTGCTTATAACAACCTGTTACCTGTGGCAGAAACCCAATCCTGACCATTTTAGAAGACAAACGTGTCTGGCCATGAAAGTGTGCGCAACTCTCTGGCGTATGGACTTCATGTTGAATACCTCTGAACATACAGCTGATATGAGTTCCGCATATGGCGTACCATAAGCACTTAAGAAAATTACCCATTTTCATCATATATAAGACGTGTCTACTGCTAACATCGATTATGATGGATTGCGAACGTTCCTTAGCGTAGAATTTAAGCTTTTTGACTTAAGTAAGTTATACCATGGCATCACAAAATGGCATGAATTTCTTTACGGTTTCCTCCTAAATGAAGACGAGTAATGATTTCATAACCAGGATGATGGATAATATGCCGAAATAAACTGGAAAAAGGTCCTGAAGAATACAGGCAAGCCTATGGGTTTCCCGTGCATACAGGCTTTGTCTTATCATCATCTGGGTTGCTATAGTGTAACTAAACTTTACCTCATTTGATCATAAAACTGTCCTGAGAAAGACTACCTACCGTAACAGAAAGGTCAGCTCATAATTTTCTCACTGACAAAGCCGTGTTATTGACATAGTAATTCCTCGTTTACCACACCGCATGACGCATCGTTCCATCGATACACCCTGAACCTCGTTCGGTCCAGACTTACTAAATGTTACTTTATTTCGCTTTGAGGTTTATATTCACTCATGGTTGAGACCGACTGGTGATGACATAGAAGAGGCATATTTACCTATTGGATGAAAGCAGCCTGAAGGGCTATTGGCCTTGTGCTCTACCACTACTTGGTAGTTATTATGCATATGAATATAGACACTTCTGAGTTTATTCCGTCATGTATGATAAAAAAAGTGTTCAGAAAAAGTCCAGTATGCATCACTTTCAATTATATATATATATATATATATATATATATATATATATATATATATATGGTCATAGTTAGTTATTTGACTCACAACTGTTCAGCCCCGGTGCTCCGCAGATGTAAGCTGCAGCTGATGAGTCCCAACGACCCAGATAAAACAGCTATACAGTGCTTCCATGGTTTTCATTGGTAGGCTGAACTTTGGTATTGCATTATGAATCAAGCAAACTTAATATTACTAATCACGTGAAAATATATTAAATCTCGATTGCGACATCTAGAGGTGAACGGTTGGAGTTACTTTGAATTCTTTCTTTCCTTCGTGTTCACAGACTGACAGTAACAAGCAGTGTGATCCCGCCAAAATCACAACTCCCACCTTTGTGGCCTGAATGGACAGAACAGGATGTAAACAACGAGAAATGGGTAAATTACACGTGTACAACTCAAATGCCGCTTCCCGCATTTTTGTAACTCACCAAGCACTGTCTGTTTTACAAGCCTCGATGTATTGTTATGCAATAACCGATATTTCTAGGTACAACGGTTGAGAATCAGTGGTGGATTGTTGCTTATTCTGATCCGAGCCTGTCTACCCCGATCATGTATTTGTTCGTATTCCGTCTCGTTTAAGTCTCAATAGGGAAATCATTAGCGAGAAAAACCAACAGCCCCCTCCCCCCCCCCCCAAAAAAAAAAAAAAGCTGCCACAAAAACTACGGATCTGCTTTAAATGCTATCAAATGTCTAGGTTCCTGCCGAACTTTAGAGTTAGATAAAACAGCCCTTTTTCGAGAATGCTGATCCCCAGGAGATTTCCGAAAGCACAGTATTTTTTACATTGTAAGAATCGAACTCTGTTTGCTTTCAGTGGCAGAGACTCAGTTTTGGTATTTTAGATGGCAAAAAGTCTGGATTTTAAATGGATGAAGGAATATGTTCCCAGGAATTGGTGTGAATCAGTGAAATATGATGGGTTCTCCTGTGGAAACCAGATTTGGTTGGTTAGCACTGCATCCAATCTGCTCTTTGATATTTAATTATTATTAATATTATTATTATTATTATTATTATTATTATTATTATTACTTAACTATCAAAAATTGTGCTAATGCTCAGTTCCTGCTGGGTTTAGATGCGGTAGAGATTTTACCGATCATATGTTCACTCATTTTAGAGCACAGGCATATCTTCCGTAGAACCACCAACCACCTCCCACGAGATCTGTAAGTGACCTTCTACTCAGTCAACCACAGTTTTCTGGCACTGACATTTGTTGAAAGATATGATGGAGAAATTCATTTTCATTGTCACATAAGTAGTGCGCCAATAGCCAAATTCAAGTGGCCCCACAGGCCATTTTGCCTTCTTGTGAGAATGGTCTATTTTAACATACGCGAAGTTGAACAATGTCAGGCCTAATGAATATTAAAAATAGTGCTTGTAAGAGAATTTGGTAAGCAACTTGCAAACTTTTCCGAACAGCGCCAACCTCTGTGAAATAGTGTCGGAAATGTGTTCCACTCCGTCACACAAAAGTTCTGCTCCTGGACTGTACTGATCCAACATGAATTTCGATTATGTCAGGTGGAGAAGTTTTGTTACCCAAGCAGCTACACTTCAGCTTTACGACGGATGTCGAATAAAGTACCAGTAAACATTTGACCCAGGCACGTCTTGTGGAATATAACAGTGGTACAGACCAAAATAATTACCAAAGCAAACAGTTTTTCTCTCTATAGAAATCTTTAGACATCCAAAGAAACCTCTTTTAGGTAGCATAATATTGTGTTGTGTCCAAGACTCAGCAAAACAGAACGAAAAAAGGTATGCACAGCAGAACTTGTATTCCGGATCAGTGTACAGTACGCGCAAGCGTAAGCATGTGTCAATCGGCCGAAAGTAGTTAATCGGTATTAGTCACACGAGGAGTTGGCTGCGTGTGATTGGTAGAGAAGGCCAAAGCAGAGCGCATTATAGACAGGCATCGAACGTGGGAGTGCAAAGCGAATGTGGTTGAAATGAATCACGAGCGAAGATCCATGCTACCTGAATTAGCGTCACAACATATTGTATTACATGTTTTTGTCGCGAAAGCAGACGGCAAATGTATTGTTCGTTCGCTGACCACTTTGGTGTTCGCTCAGATAACCGCAGATCCGACACATCATATGAACACTGGCCATCAATGTTACCAAATGCACCAATATGATGATATTAACGAAGTGGTGTTAAAACAGTTCGCATTTTACACAGCTTATGAGTTGCCAAAGTACTGATAAATTACCCCATTCAAAGTCGTTGAATTTCTTTCGAATTAATCACGTTTCGCGCGTGCTCATGAGCCATTTTAATTGGAATTTTATTCAATAGGAGACTCCATTTGTTACATTTCTTTCTATTATAAAGTACCAGTGTTAAATCCACTATTCGAAATAGACGTAAGAACTCAAGAGTTGTTTCATTTAACCCGGGCTGGCTCTCAACGGTCTGCTGAACATATACATTACATGACAAAGCACCCTTCCGTGATTGACTTCGAAAGGTAACAACCCCTTTTCGCGCGAAACCACCGATTCCTGTGATAGATGACTTTTCTGTAGGGGCCTAAGTACAACGAAGGCATTCGGTTACGAACAGCCTCAGAGTTCGGCTGCTACGTGCTACTATGTACCAGTCCGAATAGCCTGATGATTAGGTGTTCGACTTACAGTAGTGCACCCTGGGTTTTGGGTTCCCATTGGAGCTCGATGGATGTGCACTACAGCTGACGACTATTAGCAATCGAGATGAAACCGCGGTACAGTGTGCGCATGGCTCTCAATAGTGAGTTGAGTGTTCAAACTGCCGGATGAATCATATTCTACAAATTCTTTACCTGTCGCATAAATTGTTTACTGCTTGGTTCTGTGGTCATAGCAACAAGTCTTGTTTGTCTCTACCTGAGTACTCTAGTCTGTATGTTTTGTCTATTTAAGTATTTTTACTTGCGGACTGTTCAAACAGAAATATTCTTCAGTGATGCTATAGGTTGGTCACTCTTTTTTGACTAACCACTTCCACTCGCTTGTGGGCTTGATCTGAGTTTGTGAAACTTGAATAGAACGTAATAGTTTGTTGGTGAAAACGTTTACAACGCAGTAGTAATGAGAATTAACACCTGCTCGCGGAAACCGAAAACAAGCTGGGTAACTGATAGTAGCTTCTTATCTATAAACAGAAGTAGGAAAGTAAGTTTGTTACAAATCAGGCATCTTAGTGACATGTTAGAACCTGATGAAGTGCACGGCACTGTGTGTGTGTGTGTGAGAGAGAGAGAGAGAGAGAGAGAGAGAGGCTGACATGAAAAGTAAAGACCGATCACTTGTTACGGTCATGGTCACGGCAACGACAACCACGATTGCACGAGGTTGTGTTGCCTAGATCAGTAATGCATTGGCTTCGCCCGACATGGGAAAAGCTTGCGTGATCCCTTCAGGTAAACTCTGAGGATCACACAACTTCTTGTCCCAAATAACAGTAAACTGGTTCAACGAAAAGACTGCCAAATGTCTACGATTTTTCTTGCAGTGTACTGGTGTTGACTGGGCTGACTAGATTGATATGTGACCCATTCCAATGAAAAATATCAGGAACAGGCGAATATTTCTGTAATATCGAATGGATTGAATGGGCTCAACCCCGCACATAACTACCGAGAATCAAGGACACCAACACCGAATAGGATGTAGCGTAATATTTCGTAGGCGCGGTATTCCGTACTGCACAAGTGTGTATTGTAAAGGAGCGGATACAGAAGAGTAAAACAGAAAGAGTCACGCTTGAATATCACATTCGCCGCACTCTGAATTGAAGTGGGAGTGTTTGTAATCTCTTCGTGGTAATGAACAAATTCTTTCAGATCTTCGGATACTCGGTTGTTCCATGGGATTCTCGGATTCAAATGTACCTAGATTAGAATTATCAATTGGTGCAACAACAGGTGAAATGACATCTGACTGACCTTCTTCACTAAACTGTACTTGGTCAACATGACGTCCATGACTAGACCAATCATCCAGATCCAGTATAAAGACCATCCGGTTCCCATTGTGCGAAATAACAATTCCGTTCGCCGGTCGTAAATTATTCTCTCCGGAATAACTGACATTTGCTTTCAGCATACACTCGAAACTGGTTCCTAGACTACGGCATTCGAATAGCTGAGACGGACTTTTACCAGTAGCAGTATGTGCAGCGTTACGATATTGCATAAGAAATTTGTCAATGGCACGATCAAGTTCAAAAAATGTATGGGGATTCACAGAATGAATTGTACTCTTAAGCGTGCATACAAAGTTCTCTGCAACGCCATTAGACTGTGGGTGACGTGGAGCGGTGTATACATGTTTGCGACCAAGACCTTTCAACCACTCACCAAAGAATTTAGCAGTGAAGTGTGTGCAATTGTCAGCAACTAGCAAAAAACGGAACCCTTTCTCTGCTGAATGTTTTCCTGAGTGCAGTCTGTGTGAAGTCAGCTGTAGGTGAAGTCGTTAAATATACCTCTGTCCAGAGGGAAAAAGCATCAATGACCACAAGAGCGTAAAATCTACCCAAGAAGGGTACACAATAGTCTGCATGTACGCGCTGGCCAAGGAAGTCACTTTGAGGGTTTTAAATCTGTCTTATGTAAACACTGCTTGCGGTTTTTAGCTGTATGTACTATGTCGGCATCCAGTTCCGGCCACCAGCAAGTAAGTCGTGCCGGTGACTTCATTTTGTCGACACCCTAATACCTGAGTGGAGATCCGCCAATAAAACGGAACAGAATGCAAGAGGAACGACAAAACGGTCATTAAGGCACAGTAATCCGTCTGGAGTGATCGACAAATCATCACAACGAGAGTAGAAGTCAGGGGATTGCCGCTTTTTGTTCGACGTCCAACCCCGACGTAGAGCTGAAATGACTGGGGAAAGATACGCTTTTGTATTCTTCACAAGATCACCACGCCGCACTGGTAATGGTTGTATCAACAAGCAATCATGAGTGACTGGTGGTTGAGATGAATATGGCATTCAGCATAGAAGATCAGCGTGTGGTATGTATTTAGCGCTACGATGCAGGATATCATAGTCATATTGTAACGGGGATTGCTGGGGCGAGGGAACGATGTGAAGATCAAGGCAAACGGACGAACCAAACGAGGGCCACAGACAAAAGAACAGATGGCGAATATTTCAGAGGCATCCCGAAGTAGACAAAAGGAGGTATACGGACTACCAGAGAGGAATCAGCGGGATCTCCGGCAACCAGCAAGATAGCTCAGGTGAAGGGCTGCCGATCGAGCAGTCAACTGAGACAATCGGACCAACCGAAGGAAAATGATGCCCAAGAGAGACAAGCCATCGGACACGGACAACTGGCCAGAACACAGCCGAAGTGCTCAAGCAGCGGCAATAGCAATCTTGGTGCCGCACAGTCTGGAAAAGGGCCTATATAAACGATTGTCTGTTTCATGACTTGACTTGTTTGGCTTTTGAAATACAAGAATCCTGCCGTGTGTTGTCGTCCTTGTTACAATATGAGCTAAGCGAAATACTCCATCGTTGAACCATCGCAGCTGATAGTTTTGATAATGAATGATGCTGATGATAGATAAGCTGCAATGCTTCGTGGTCGGTAACTATGGAAAACGTTTGGCCGAATAAATATTCATGCAAAAGTTGAAGGCCCAGTTAACTACCAAGGCTTCTACTTGTGTTTGTGAATATCCTTGTTCAGCTTTAGTGAGCCTCCTTGAAATGCGAATGACTGGCCGGTCGCATTGTTCAAGAACTGCACCTATGCCAGTAGGAGATGCATCAGCAATAACAACTGAATGATCTTTCGGAGAAAACGACTTAAGAACAACGCCGGACTGTAGGTAAGATAGCAACTTACGAAGGGTCTTTTCATGAACTTGATTCCAAAAGAAGGAATTGGTGAACAGAATATCGAACAGACAACTGGCTTGCCGGGAAAAATTTGGAATAAAATGAGCCTAATACTAAAGAACACCAAGAATAGAACGTAATTCGTGAATGTTTGCGGGTGAAGATGCGTCAACGAGCGGGGCTAAACGTGTTGGGTCCTGCGAGAAACCCTTAGTATTAATAATGTAACCAAGACACGAAAACTCAGATAAACCGAAAATACACTTGTCTGAGTTAATGGAAAAGTTGAACTTAATGAACTGCTGCAGCAAACAACGAAGACGATAATCAAGTGTAGCCGGATTGGAACCACGGACAACAATATCCTCTTGGTGTGACTCCACACCCCCGAGACTGTTGAAAAATAGCAGGTGAGACGTTGAGACCAAAAGGCAGAAAGTTGTATCGAAATAAACCGAAAGGAGTTTTGATGGCCGTTACCGCGCTGGATTCCTTATCCAATCCAGCGCCTGACGTTGTTTGCTACCCTATGGAGTACGCCATGTCTGGTTAACATGTGAAACTTCCTCTGGCAAAACGGCTAACGCAGGTGTCGAAAAACTGGTATCAAGTGAAGTGTCAAGAGGTTCCACTCCAGAAGCAATCATAGTCTAACTCCTTTGCGCGACACCAAATGTAGTATCGAACGGATTGAATGGGCTCAATCCCGCACATAACTACCGAGAATCAAGGACACCAACACCGAATAGGATGTAGCGTAATATTTCGTAGGCGTGGTATCACGTACTGTACAAGTGTGTATTGTAAAGGAGCGGATACAGGAAAGTAAAACAGAAAGAGTCAATATTGAATATCACAGCTTCTTTGCAACTATTTATTGTAGTTGATGAGAAATCCTAGATAGATTCATGCCCTCCGAATAAAATACGGGCTTCGACAAGCATCAGAAATGCACCAAAATGTATACATTTATCTCTTGATTGCTTATGGATCTTACGGAATTAGTATCTAATGGTCAACGGAATGCAGGCTGATGTTGGTGCTTGTGCTTTGGGGAGGGGGGGATATCAAATGCAAGCACTCAAGAACGAGCTTTAGGTTAGAAAAAGTTTTCCAATATCATGGTTATTCATGAAGTTTTTATCTTATTCCGTACACCGAAATATTCTACAGGATACCACTGCAAAACCCAAAGAAAAAGGCAAATCGCCCTCACCAACCACCTATTTCAATGATCCAGAAGGCAGTGTGCACCTCCCACCTTCATTGTATCCAAAATGCACGAAGCGTCCGCAAGAATTTATCACAGATAAAGTGAATTCCAATTCTCGAGATCCTCCTGATGCTCATATTTCAGTCTCCTGTTGTGGTTGATACCGAACTGATCGACGAAGTGGATTTGTTCTACCTGAATGAACATCTCTTTCAGAGCGAGGTGGGTTAATTTCTCCACTTTCCCATTCGACTTTTGTGTGTGTTTCTGTACTTTCAATCTCAGTCGACAAAAACTTGACAGAACCAGTAAACATTCTAGCATGTTGCCAATCTGACCATACTATATGGTCTATTTCAATAGTAGTACTAGTAACAGTAGTAGTGGTAGTAGTAGTAGTAGTAGTAGTAGTAGTAGTAGTAGTAGTAGTAGTAGTAGTAGTAGTAGTAGTAGTAGTAGTAGTAGTAGTAGTAGTAGTAGTAGTAGTAGTAGTAGTAGTAGTAGTAGTAGTAGTAGTAGTAGTAGTAGTAGTAAAAGTATAGCCTAGCGGTTGCTCATAAAATCTTATTGGTGTCCACTGTTAACAGGGCCATGAGAGCGACTTTATCCACGTAACATGGAAGAAAGCGATTGTAGAGTTTCAGAAGTTCTCTTTTTCTCAATCACGACAGTTCATCTACTTAGGCCCGCAAATTGCAAAATGCTATCCTCTACTCAAGGGTTGTGTCTGGAGATCCGCGAGCATAGTCAGTTTTCAAAATTATTCGCCTTTGTGCAGAAGAAACTGGCGTCTGTCAATAACAGTAATCGAACATCCTTTACTCAACATTCTGTTCCTATGGACAAACTTCACGTTTTCTTGCGTATACCTTCATTATTTTCTCAACTCCGACAGACAATACGATGGATTCTGTGTGAAGTGCAAAATTTGTGGCTCAGTGGGAGACGTAAAGCCACACTTGCTGATATTCGTCAAGGTCTGGTACACGACGATGGTTTCACATACGCGTGGAAACCCTGGGAGCACATCTACGCAATGACCAAAGTGGGTAAGGAACCAAACTTACCTCAGTATAACCCCTATGGAAAGTATCTTGTCAAGCTGTTTTGGATGGTGAGTTTCGCAGCAAATCAATAACCTGCTTATACTCCACAGGGATGTTGGAGAAAAGTCGTTGTTGATGACCTGATTCCTTTCGGAGATGACAACCAAATTCTACTTCCACGAAGTCGACATACGCATGAATTGTGGCCAATGTTACTTACTAAAGGTCTACTCAAAATCGCGGCTTTAGAGTGAGTCACTCTGTTGATCAGTAGTATATCAGAGATTTTTCCACCTATTTTCACGCAATGAGAAGCTACTTCGAGAATGTTTGTACTCGGTTTAGAAAGAATTATTCCAGTCAATTCCGGAGCTACGCTGTAACAGTTATTTCCATGGTCACGCAGTTGTGATGAACGAAAGGTGTCGTGTGTCATGCCCATTGTCCAGAACGGTCGTTGTGAAAAATCGAGTGTATCCAGGACTCGGTGATGCGATCATCCCACTGTCACCGAGTTACACGGAAGAGCAAGTTGTGATTCACCAATGATATCATTTGTCTGGACAAACGTGATAGCCATTTATCTGATTGTATGCATGGTTTTGAATGTCATGCTTTCTCTGACCTCGATTTATTCCCTAGTGTTTCGCAGACTTTTGAATTCGTGAAATTTAGTCAGCCTGAATTTGTACCATCAAGAACACGACCTTAATAATACTGTATATATATTTATATTGCTATATATATGTATGTATATGTCCAGCGAAGTCGGTAATATACTATTACCATTTTTTTTACAATTATACAGCTATGGTGGCGGTCTGTACGAAGCGGAGTTTGGTGATTTCAGCCCGATTCACGCTCTAACTGGCTGGACAAAACACACCATTGTGTTGAGGTAACACACAACTCACTCACATACACCTTACCCGACTAACTTGCGTAGAAATCAATCGCCTGAAGTACTTTGGAATTATTTGCAACGGTATGTATCCAGCTGGGAAAGACCTGCAGAAGAGACAAATCATCAGCTGAAGCAGGAAGAGATGGAGTTGAAGTTGCACGAACAGCCGGAAAAATCACCTCATAAAGAATCCAAAGGAAATGTGAAAGAAAAAGTGAAAGAAAAGAAATGTAAGTGTTCGATCTGTTACTATTGAATAGCACTGAATTTAGCACCTGCAGATAAGACAAAGGAGATCGTCAAGGATAAAAAAGAACCGAGTAAGTTGGAATTTACCTGGACTGGGTTCCGAACAAGTACTGACAATCCCTGGGTTTTTTTTACAAACAGGTTCAAGTGTGGTAGAATGTACAAACACGAAAAAACCTGAGGCAATTGTGTTCGCCTCGTATGGAAACATGACCGGCGGTATCATGCGAGCGATCAGCGATAACAAGGACACAGTAAGTTTATGTGGGATCTTTGCAATGATCAAAATAACCTCGTATGCAGAGACCATGTGGTATTTCATTTTCAGTTTCTAGATGTGGTTCGGAAAATCGAAACCCATCAGCACCAATGAGCTTGCACTCGTAACTGTCACAGTCCATGATCCATTTTATCGCATCTGCACAGTTAATTACGCTAAGGCTCAAAGGCGTGTTAAAATCGAATGTCATACCCACATCCTATATGTTTGACATACAAAGATGCTCTTTGTTCGGTTCTACAGCAAATAAAGCTTAGAAGGAAAGTTCAATTGCTGACGATCCCCTTCCACAAAACGTGACAGAGAAGAAACACAAGCGCGTACTATGTTCATAGTAATCGTGTTACGTACTAGACAGTGATATCCTTGCATATTATCCTACTTAACAGACAAAGAAGAACAACGATCCTGGCGGGTTTTGTTCCGTCTCATCAACTATTAGTCAGAAGACGTTTCTGCCTTCGAATGATCTCAGTTTATGAGCGCAGAACACACTGTCTATGGAGCGTGGAACTGTAACAGCGATCAATCGTTACAACACAAACTAATTGGCTCAGGTTTGCATCGGATAACCTCTCTTCTCATTGGTTGACTGGTGATAGGGCCAGATACCACTTGAAGGGAGTACATTCTCATCTTATCGATCCGCTACCTTGTCGCTTGTGAATCCGCTGACTCAGGCACGGACCTGGATTCTGGACAGGCGCTGACGTGCTGACTGTTAACGGGACTTGGCTGTCTATCAACGATGAGTCAACCCTTACCCTCGCAAGTGGAGTCTTAGCAAAAATTCCTAGTCAGCGAAACAAAAGTCGGATAGCTTACGGTGTAGGGCCTTTCATCACTGTTACTGCTTCTATTTCTAACATTAGTTTGGCTACTGTACCGTCTGAAAACCGAAATGAACAGGAAAAGCTCGTGGTCTACGTTTTCCTGAAAACACGTGCAAACCAAAGCAGAGTAATCCACGCGAGAAAAAGAAGCTCTAAAGTGTGTACATGCTTGCAAAAATATAAATGTTTTGTTCGACGGGTCAATCTACTTTCCGCACTGACCGTGCTTCTTGTTGTGCTCAGAATTCAGCGCGCAATAGATCCGTTTATTAGCACATCAGTAAACACGCACGTAAGCAGACAAGCGAACAAACATGGGAGTCATCCACTGGCAAGCCCAGGCATAATAATGTCAAGCGGACAGGAACAACGAATCAAAGGCAGTCACACGTGCCTAGCCCCATGTGATTGGTAAAGTGGATCAAAACAGAGCGTGGGATAGACAGGCATCGCGCACGTGAATGCAACACCAACGGGACCGGAATGAATCACGTGCGAATGCCAACGGCACATGAGCTGGCCACACAACAGCCAACTGACATTGCTTGCTCAGTGATACCCTTGCGGACTTAACCATCGTTTTCGAATGAACTTTGCAATGAAAACCAAGCATTCGATGGGTTTTTCGATCACATCTATCTAGCAAATCGAGAACATTGCACGACAGTTTTTGATGGCCGCCTTGTCAAAAGAAGAGGTCTCAGTAATCACAGCGGAGGAGTTTAAGAACGCTGTTACCGATAGTGATATACATTACTTCATTTTAACTGAGTACCTCCATCGGGAGGAAGTGACTTGTCAGATACAGCCGCTTCACTTGCCACGTAACGAGCTGTTGGCAGTGAATGGATCCTTCTTCTCATCTCATTCTGTTATGTACTTACTATGAATTGCAATATTTCATGAATGGGAGGAGGTGACTGACGGCTGCGAGGCGATTCAAACCCGGGACAAAAGAGCCTCAAAGTCCATGGTATTAACCGTTAGATCACGGCCGGTGCGCGTGCAATAAACTTCTGGATCTACGGTCTGTCGTTTCGAGATTTAGGTTCTGTGTCCATGACGACCATCCTATTATTTTTCAGACTATATGGAAAGCCATTTTTTGGTTCAGGAAGTCCGGGACACTACCGAACTTCGCGCGAGATAGTGAACCACACCAGCTATCCGAAAAGAGCTCAGAATCAGTTGCATCGCCAAAACAACCAGTGGTTCATCTTTCGTGGCACTGATCCTAAATTACCAGTGAATGTATGAGTCACTTCAAATTAGCAACTGCTCATCTATTTGGGAGGGTAACCACAAAGAGAAACATTCGATAGTTTTGACACTTTCCGTCGACTTTATTTCACATATTTAATGAACTTACAAATAGACAGATAACTGGCCACAGATCACTACTCGGGAGCACTGGAGGTTTCTGGAAGTTCCCGCAATCCGAAAGTCACGAGCGCCCCCGTGTAGTCCAGCTATGTGTAGAGCGCGTCAATCGAACACCGAAAAAAGTGATGCTGACAATTGGTTTGTCGACTTAAAACAGGGTGAATGGTGTTCCAGATACTGTGTTTACGTACAACGTTTCTCCGAGACACTTGAAGATTTGCGGAATGTACATAGAGATGTACTATTTCCACAAGGCCGTAAGCTGTGCATCCACACTTGGAAGCAGGGAGATCTGACGAGTATGAACGTTACCAGGCTAAATACACAGAATCAGTTGCACCCACAGGACCGGGCACTTCCATCTTTCTGATGGGGACTAGTTATCGATATCTCTAAAAGTTCGCTATTCTTAGGCACCAGACGCGTATCAGGTGTAGCGCATGCCCGATGTCTACTAATCAGCCGTCGAAAAAATGAATGCGAAACTTTTCATGTCTTTCTGAATATTTCAAGAACATAACAACTGCCACGATCTATTGAAAAACCAGTTCCACCCGATCGTTGCAGTATCAGTTTGTCATCCCACTGAAGGGAGGGGGGGGGGGGGGGAACTTCGATGCGCGACACACATGTTTGAATGAACTGCTTTCCTTTGGTTCCTATCTAGACCGCAGCTCACCCGAGCAGCGTAATGCACACTGAACCTGGTTCTCATCGGCTGTTGCCTGTTCCATTCCTGCTCATCCCAGTCAATCACTTTTAGAATACAGTTTTCAGCTTGCAATGCAGTAGGCCCCTCTGCATAAGCGCACACTCGTTTAACGATACAACAATGAGGTCTTTGTATATATCTCACCAATACTTGCGTCGAGTGTGTAGGATTGATGATACTTTTGTTTGGCTGACTAGTCTTTAGACTTCACCTTTCAATCACAAATTCGAGGTTGTTAAATCAACCCTGCACTCGGAAGCACCATATTCGAGTTTCGTTCTTGTTAGAGTTCATCAACGGTGCATATCCTCTAGCACACCCAGGGTTTGAACCCGGGCCTTTCCACCTCGAAGGTATGTGTGTTGCCACTGTGTTACCACTCCGCTTCCGTCCCGGCTGATTCGAATCACCGAGTTAAGTTTGCTCGGATGTCTTGTTCTATGACAGCTAGCAATACCCGTCAGCTTCGAAGGAAGACACGGTCATTTTCCTGGTAACTCCAAGCGAATAAGGTGTTTCTGTTCGACCCATCAGCTTGTTTGGGAAATACTCCATTAATCAAGGCCAAAGAATTCGAATCTCCAGGCAGATTTTACCTACCTTGCGTCTTTCTGGAGATAATTAAATATTTGAATTTGCATAACGTGCGGTGGTATTTGTGCTGAAACCGTATACTTCACATTCGCCGGCGCGCGCTGTTGTTTTAATACTCAAGGTCACAGAAATTGTATATAAGCAGCGGCGTTGTAATATACAACTTCCTTTAGTCCAGCACCAAATACACGGCTGAGCTGAGGGTCTTGTCTTCGGTGTTCTTCCTTGCTTGTGTGGGTTATCCTGGGATCGAGTACCGGTAGTAGCGCGAGAACTGGGACTGTGGGATACCGACCGCTCGATACTCGTTGGGGGCTCGTAACACAGCTCCATCAGTTTATTGCTTTGGACAGATTTGATGACCCAATTCCAAGAGGTATTTGTTCTCGAAAGTAATTTTGTTGGAACAAAGGATATTCCAAGTTCATCGCCATCGGCTCCGCACCGAACAAGCGTTAGATTCCAAGTTTCGTTGTTCTGAAAGATATTCATATTGGAAACGCGGTTATAGTTTGATGGTTATTTTTCTCATTCCGTGTTGGTTTTCCTGAAAAAGGAATTCTTTCCAGTTACCCTCTCCCCCTCATTCTCCGAATGAGTTCACACTGATTTCACAGCAAATCTAAGGAAGATAAGTAACAAAAACCAACAGATCACGAAGAAGCCTAACAGTGCAGATCTGAAACTTCGAGGGCATTTGCACATGAGAGCTCAGCGATGAACAGCAAATTTACGTATAAAAGTAGTCAGATTATGCGCCTATCATGATCACATTTGTCGTTCAGAACCAGTGTCAAGACGCATCTGTGAATTTGGACCAATTTTTGTTAACTAATCAGCGGATAGAGTCGTTTTGGTGAACGATATCAGAATGTCTCAGTATACTGGCATTGTCCTGTGCTTGGCCTGTACTGAACGGCAAAGTATCAGACTAACAGTAAAGGTTGAATTATGCATTGCTGTTCGATTGCAGAAAGCAAGATGACTGTTGGATACAGTACTGCATCAAAACAACCAGAGCTCAGTGGAGTTCACAATGACTTTGTATAACGGTTGATATTTTGTGTCCCCTGAAGTAGCGTAACAGGACAGCCTGATTGTGTGTATCTAGAATTATCATATTATGGCATGGCATAAAAGTGAATTATACTTGACTTGTTTTGGTTCGGTTGCATCATGTCAATATGCTGAGTTAAGGAACAACTCTTTGCGATTTCATCAAATTGGATCGCAGCTTTTGTCATACAGGCGATATGAGAACGGGCATTATAATATTGCAAGAAGACGCCATAAGGTCGATAAGATCACCTTTCCTGTATCGCTCTGATAAGCCATCACGTTTGTTGAACACAGATGTCCGCGTGTGGTGGAATGTGCATACTACTTACTCAGTAAGTTGGTATTTGATTGCTCAAAACACAATTACGGACAATTGTAGGTTGGTAATGAGCGCGAATACGTCAGAGTAACTAAATTCAGCAAAAGTAGGGGAAGGCATGGAAACCAAACCATTGCATCTTCCGTATAGATAACAACCATCTTCAAGTGGACTGGACGGATGCTATGCAAATAAGCGTTCTTGTTGTGAGTTTGATTTTTATGACGTGTGACCTGGCAGGTCTTAACGTATGAGATATTAGCCAGACACGCCCTCTGGAATACGACGCCCATAGGCGTGATGAACCAATTTAACTCATTGCTCGACCAAAGAACCGAAGGTCCATCTCCTCTGGACCCATCATTATGTGATAACGACACTAAAGCGTTTCTGTAGTAATCCAGTTTCAGGACGGGATTTGGGGATTTTGGAAATGTCATGCGTGTATGGACAAACATTAGACGTTTTGGACTGTTCCTTTGCTAGTACTTTAGTGTGAGCGATTTCAACGGCCCGGTCCCACGTGAGTCTAGTTGGGTCTGCGGTCAAGAGACACTCCCGCATGCGATTGCCAGCCACGCAGGAAATAAGCTGTTGTACTAGCATAACGGCCTCAATTTTATTTTTCGGCACATTGGTATACTCATATGAACGCACGTGGCTGCGAAGCCGATGTAGAAAATCTTCAAGTGTTTCCGACGATTCTTGCATTAGCTGACAGAACTGATAGCGTGATGCAAACACGTTCGTACGAGGTCTCCATGACTTGCCCAGTACATCCCGAGCCTTGACCACGGAGTTCAAAGACCGGAGGTTTAGTGCGTCAGAGTGACGCTGGCCTTTGTTGCCGAGACGGTGGCGTAGCAGTTTTAGTTTCTGACTTTCAGAATAAGTTGCAGCTAATGGTAGTAAATCCAAGTAATTCACAAGTGATTTTTCCACTGAATTCATGCCCTGTTGGTAAGGCGTGTTGCTGGATTGCACCAATAAGGTGTAGGAGGATGAATCTGTAAAACCATGACTCAGGCTCAGGAAACGCGACTCCGGATGTTGTATCTAGTTATTCCGTACGCAATGAAAAGTAAGACACGAGTTACACAAGCGTATATTCAGCACCGGATCTGTAACGGTGCAACGGCACATCGGGCAACAACGAAAACGCGTGTGTCAGTGTGTGACTCAGCCAAAACGTCCACACAGGCAAGTGTCATCGGTGGTCACGTACAACCGAGCGGAAATTGGATCGATCAGTACGTGGGACCAAAATGCTAAGGCCAGATTGATTGGAGAACAGAGTTTAACTAGGTGCGGTTGTTCGACGTGCGCACGCGTACAGACTAGACGACCAACGAATGAACGAAGAACAAGGACGAGTGCAATTGACAGTCCAATTAACCATGTAGACAACACGCAGCTCGTGTGTTTACTTGAGGTTCGTCTAGTGTCAGATACCGCTGTACTGTTGGAAGTGTTTCATCTGAGAGAACACGTCGAAATCGACCTAGCCAGCAAGAAGACTAAGGCTGCCGATCTTTAGGTGAATTTTACTATAGATCTCATTTGTATATGTAAATAAGATCACTTTGTCATCCAGTCACAGCTGACTTTTGTAGTACCCGGTGACAATGGTCCTAATTGACCGCGGCTTCTTACTGTGTGTGACCGCAAGGCTGTACCGTACGGTGTCCCTTGAACTGCGCACCGAATCACCACAATCACCCACGCACAAGTCACAGAAAGTTGGAACTGAATGGACATACGGTGCATGGGAAGTGGGGGTTGGATTAGGCTACAAGTGCTGACATGAATTAGTAAAACTTTAGATTCTTTCGGGGAAATTCATGATTCCATGGCACAGTCATTGATTGATTATTACTAAGTCTTATTGCTACGGATCGATGCTGAACGAGATCTCCCTTTATGTGAATAGGAATTAAAACGTGACGATCTGATTCCGTTTCAGTCCCTTCCGCCGCTGACGCAAAGCAGCCCTTCATCACATTGTACGTAAAGAACAGATTTTAAGATTTTCGACCCCTTTGAGTAAAATACCAATTTATTGGAATTTCACATTTAATCCTGGAAATTTGAGGTTTTGTCTGGTGTATTCAGTCTTGTCGTACTGTTTTACAATAGCCTGATAGTTCCGGGAGTATTTTTTGACTCAAGGAATGATCAAAACGCAGTCCGGTGCATTCCAGTTCCTGAAAGTCATTGTCAAAAAGTCATCTTTTCTGTGTTTTACTGTAGCGGGATCGAATCAACAAGTTGAGTCGTCTTGGATTCACTCATCTGGTTTCCTGTCCTATTGGCGTTTCAAGTTGTCGAACAATCCCGCTCGTCGATCCTGCTCCGGTTAAACCCGTTCCACGGTGGAAACTGATTCGCCCACTTCCTTCGGATTTCCCACACGTTGAAGAGGAATCAGAATCCCAGAGAACTGTGCAAGAGCCTGAACCGATACGATCTTTGGGTTTGTGGACACCGTTGCAAGATTTGGTGTTTCAAGATTCGACCTATTTGGTGTGAGTTTGGTGCGAGGTTTAATAATTTGCATAAAAGAAGCCTTGACACGTCGTATGATCATTAGTCGTCCAATGTCGACATTAGATTACTACTAATGCATGGTGGTTATCAGAATTCAGGCTAGCCACAGTCGCTTCAGTAGTAAAACTTGGAACTCGATCAGATGGAAGTGAACCCCTATTTATTGGTCACACTGTACAGCTATTTCACCTGGCCTCTTCAGACGTATCAGCAGTCCCAAGTGGTACTGGAATCCGACAAGTATAGTCGTTACTTTCAACGATGACAAAACGGTGTGCGCTAAAACTCATAAGTCCCGAACATCATGGGGCACAACGTTCAATTTACTTGTGTGCGATGGACTAAAGCCATCGCAATTCGAACTTAAGAACTTTTTGAATCCAAACAGACGGATGAAGGATGAAGGGAATATTTAATACTTTGTTTGAAGTCCAATTATTTAAAATCCGCTTACATCCGGACTTTGTTCTGAAAAAATTTACGACGTTCCGTTTATCACGCACGTGTTTTGCCAATGGAGTTTCAGACCACAGTGATGTAACAATAATGTGCAAACGCATTCACTGGATTAACCCGATCACCAGTCAGGATGTGCTTGACTGCCGGAAACAGTCCGTGTAGTACCAAGAAGCTTATTTTGTTTAGGATATGCATTTGTTCCACAGTATACTTCCCCGCTTTTTATTAGGAGGCTGTAGGGACACCGGAACGATCCAACTTCATCCGAATATGGATGTGTGCTTACGCCGCCAGTTGGACAGTCCTCATCTCTTGGAACCCAACCACGTAGGCGGGAACAACAACCCAAGTCAGTGCTGATGATAATTTCTTTGTGCACCTTCGCCAAGTCGTGACAGAACCTCAGACCCCCTGGACTATTGATTCCATGGTATTTCGTGTTAACTTAAAGCTAAATGGGCCAAAACGTTTCCTCCACCTAGGGTTTGTGCACGACTCATTTTTCCAGCAAGTGTGTTTCATTCACCCTGCTCTATATTCCGCGTCTTATCGATTGTTGTCATCCAAGCCATACTGCCCGTTGTAAACCGTCCCAGTAATTCTATTGGGAACTCAGTTCGGTCTGCAAACAATTTCCTTATGTGTAAAAACAAAGAATATATGGGTAGTCAGTCCATGTACCTACACGTTGTACACAGCGCATTGATCCGACTGATGTGGGCGACCACGTCTTGAAGCTTGAATGCCGCTGGCAGGATTCGTTTCTCATCTATGTTGTCATGCCATCGATCGGCTGTCCTGTCGCCCGTGTTTTCGCGTGCTCAGCAGGAGCCGGTGCTGACGCACCGTCTGCCAGTGAGACTAAACCGTCTATCGAACGATGTGCCAGACCATACCCTCACACTGCCAGTCTGAAATCTCTACTGGCTAGAGTCCTATCTTTAACATGCGAGTCAAATCTACGATTATCAAAACAGCACCATTTCATAAAATAAGCTGCGTTTATTCATACAACTGAAGGCTGTCAAGTTACAAATCATCTGACGGATGCCATGAGCAGTGTTATTCAGCGGGAAGCTTTTCCAGAGCTGAGTCTGGTCTCATTGGTCAGTTGGCAAAACGCACATTGTTCATGCGACCTTGGTAATCGTTTAGATGACATCGGAGACGGCTTAGCTGACTCCGGCGTTTGTGTGGAAGCCACTGCCGATTGTGCAGCAACCGCCGTTGATGCGTCAGTCACCGTAGTACGATACACAGCTGCTCAGGCGGCCCACACACGCCTGCCAAGCCTCGTAAATGGGCCCGGGGAATTCACACGTGATGTGACCCTAAGCGGCGCGCCTGCGTTGAAAAGCAAAAGCTACTTTACTTTACGATGTCGTCACTACATGGCCAACAGGGATTGAAAAGCAATCACCAGTGCTGACTAAAGGATCGTCAAAGCCGACTAAGCGATGGGAAAACCTGCAGATCATGGGTGCTACTAAGATCTGCGCTTAAATCTCATGGTACTTGATGATTACTAAAATCTGAATTATTTCAGCATTTATCAAAACCTGTCAAGGGAAACTGCTTGAAACAATTAGTTGCGGAAACAGTTATCGAAAAGCAATACTCTGAGCGTTCTGTGACACGGAACGGCGAAATTTCGTCTTAATGGTTTTTCAAACACCTAGTTGTACGATTTCTTTGTAGCAGTCCGCAGAAAGAACGCAAATTGTCAGTGCAAGAACACACCTGGGAAAGTGTGACACAAATTCAGTCTCCACAGTACTGTCCTCGGTTGTTCTTTCAGGCTATACAGAGTTGATGTGATCCAGGTATGCAGCTGGTTTCAAATTTCATAAAACTTCATCCCTTCTTAGTTGGCTCTGACCCCGGAGCCACAGCTCTTCCTCTTTCTATAGGTACCTCCAACTCTAACTGTACTGGTGGTAATGGGCCCCCATTGTGATGAATCACACCCTAATCAAGGTTTAGTGTATCAAAATGAATCACGAACGATGGACAACCATGCTGAGATGCGTCACGAATCGTGCAAGTGCTATCTGGTAATACTTTTCCAACTATGAACGTTCCTTTCCAATTTCTGGTAGTACTCATTTTGACGTCTTTGAATCACTTGGAGAGGAATACATGCCAACTCTTCCCCTCGTTTGATTGAACCACGGAAACTGCTTACATATCCCAATACTAAGGACGGTAGATTATTTGTAATAGGTAGACGTAAATCTAAGGGTAGTCGGATCTCTCTGCCAGTCCGTAGAAAACTTGGCGTCTGGTTAGTCGCCGAATGCACGGTACTACTATAAGATATCAATCAACCAACCAGTTTCATATCTTAATTGCCGTACCTCCCAACAAAATCCTTCAGTAACCTAATAAGCGTCCGGTTAATGCGTTCTACTAGGCCATTGCCTTGTCAGTGGTGAGATGTTGTGCGTGTTTTAGGAATTCCAAGTGATCTGCACAATCCAGAAATGAGAAGGCTCTCGCAATTAGGTTCTTTGTCAGAGTGCAGTTGGCAAGGTGCACCCCAACGACAAATCCAATTCCGAAGTATAGCTTCAGCGACCGTGTGCTCGTTAATCGTACGAAGGCGAACAGCCTCACATCATTTGTTAAAATAATCAACTAATACCAAAATATATTTGTTACCCGCTCGCGTCACCGGTAGCGGTCCCACTATATCCATATAAACCATCTCGTTTGGGAAGCCGACGACGATTGGCTGAAGAGGGAACGATGCTTTATTGTGTGGTCTTTGAGGTTACCACACTCTCCCCCACATTCCGCTGGTATGGCCACAAAGGTCGTGGTCTGGTCGAGTGTTTTAACTTTCTAAAGCCAGAGTTGCCCAGTTCGGTGTGTAGTGTCGTCACTACTGACTGTACCATCATCCTCGGAACCAGGATTCTAGCCGGATAATTTGGTCCATACTGGAAGACCGGTATGTCGCCCACCGTCTTTAAAGAGTCCCAAAGGCTCCATGAGTATTTTTTCCATACACTTAAAACTAACATCTTTTGGCGCGTTGACTCCTCACTTCCAGTTTACAACCTTTCATAGACGAACGCTACGCCGGTATCACCTGCTTGCCTCGCTTCCATTGTCCTCTAGTATTCTCATAGAGAGTAACCTGTACCACACAGCTGATCGGACATGATGGACAGTTACCATGATTCCTCACTGTTCACGTGGATATAGCGTTTGGATTTGCATGGCGATTCCGTGGTCGATGTTCAGAAACTTAGTCAAATTCCTAAAACTGCTGTTAAAAACGTGCAATTTGTCCCTGCGGGTCTGCGAAATTTTCCAGCCACAACAGTGATTGATGGTCAGTACGGATACGAAATGGACTGCTGTTCAAGTAATGACGATATTTCTTAACGAATCTCACTGAGACTAGCATTTCTCTCCGGGTAGCGCAATAGTTCTTCTCTGGTTTAGTCATAGCTTTACTTCCCTACGTTATTGTGTGCTCCCGATCATCGGTACCCACTTGGAATCACTCCGCCCCAGTTGAGTTGTAACTGGCATTGGTATCTAGGATAAATTCACCTACATTTTCCGACAGGTCTGGAAGAACCAATACAGGTGACGAATACAGGACGGAGCGCAGCTGTTGGAAAGCTCCCCCACACTGCCCATCCCAAACAAATCTGGTGTTGTTCTTAAGGAGGGCATTCCACCGTGCAGCATGCTCTGCAAAGTTCCTAATGAATCGTCGATGATAGGAAGCCAAAACCAGAAAACTTCGCTGGTCAGAGAACAAGTGAGAAGTGGGTCACTTCAGGATTTGTCGATTTTATCAGGATCCATTTCTATTCCATAACGTGATACTATATGTCACAAAAAGATAACTTCCCCACAGAAAAACCTACTCTTGAGTCCTACCTTTCTAATTCGCTCCAAAACTAGTTCCAAGTTTTTCAGGTGCTTTTGCGATAGTTGTTCCATGTATCAAAACATAGTCAATCAAAACAAGGCATTTCGAAGGAGCTAGACCCTCTGGCACTTGATTTATCGACCTTTGGGAAATTGATGCTTTAGTCACGTTGAAAGTCATCGTCTAAATTTCACACAAGCCTGATGGCATTGTGAATGCCGTTTTCCCTCTGTCTTTCGCTTCAGTATCCACTTGCCAATATCCTGATGTTAGATCTAATCTGCTGAAGTAACGTGCACCCCCAAGTGCGTCAAAAATGTCTTCCGTTACTGGTAAAGGGATGGAGTCTTTCTTAGTGACTGCTTTTGGTTTTCGATAATCTATAAGCAATCCTAGCTTGCCATCCTTTCTTTAACCAACACCACAGGGGATGCCCATGGAGATTGGGAAGGTTGAATGACGTAGTTACTAAGCCTTTCCTCGATGATTTGCTGTACCTCTTCTTGACAGTGAACTCGGATTCACCCAGGGGCCAATTTTATGGATTCGGCATCTCCTGTATCAATATGGTGCTTTACCACAATTGTTCTGTCCAAATTGTCACCTTCCCGCACGAACAAATCGGCAAATTTTCGCGGAGGATTGAGTAGCATTTCACCATTCGCCTCTGGTTCATTTTTGCTGATTAGCCACTTGAATTGCTGCTTTGATCGCCCCAGTGGTATCTGTACCGGAGTTTCCGTGGCCATAATCAGTACAAACATTATCTTTGTCCGACGCACCGTCTTTTTATTGAAACATCTATAGCACATTCAAATTTCTGCAAAACGTCTTTTTCAACAGTTACCTCATGCGAGAGAACTTCAGCTACTACCAGTGGTTGCTATTTCACCATACCAACAAGTTCTGTCGACAATTCGAGAATTCCCACTATTGCTAGCCTTCTTCCACTTACTGCAATCAATGTAAAATCACATGGAGCTGAGTCATTCTCGTCTGAGTTTGGGACTACAGCATTACTGTTGAGGTAGCGAGTGGTCCCGGTATCGATCGGCTCACGCACTTCAAAGCCGTTGATCTTAATGTTAGCAGACAATGAATCGGAATAATCAGAATTCGAAGATACCGGAGGAACAATGATGCATCCACCTTTCCGTATTACTGGTTCGCATCATTGCTTTGGTTGATTTCTTTCCACCGTGATTGGGTAGGTGTACCGATAGCCCCTTACAGCACCATGCCACTTTTTTCCTGGAGTCTGCTGGTTATAATCGGTGGACATCCACCAAGTATTTTGACTTCGTACCAGGTCTGGATTTCCCTAGACCCTTCCTGTGTTTATTCCCCACTGGCCTATATTTCGTCTCAAATACCACGGCCACGGTTGGACGCTGCAATAGGCCAAGTGGGATTGGTTCTCTGTCCAAGTAGCTTCTATGCACTCTCATTTTTCTGCCGCAGCCATTGCCTATTTTGTTCCATCACACTAGCTCCAGTGAGAAAATTTTCTGCCTTCGAACCATCCTGTTTATCTTGCACAACTAAACAGTTTATGTAGAATACTACGTGACCGAAAGCAAAATATTCGTACGAAGCTCACTGGTTTAGTGCTCCTCGTGTAACCGGGTCTTCTGAATAGCTATGTAGCTCTAGTCTCCGATTGGCTGATTCCTTTACGAAAGGTTGAAACAACTGCTGGCTACTGATTGGTTGATTTCCGTTCCGGTCAATTACAACAACTCTTGGCCGCTGATTGATTGACTCCCTTCGGTTCTGTAAGGACGACTCTTCACGGCGGACTGGATGGTTTCGTTCCGGTTTGTCACGAACTGACTGAACTATCGACCCGCTTCGCTGACCCGAGCTTTGCCATCGATTTTAGACTGACGAAGACGTACTGTCTGCAAACGAAACTAGGCCGTCTGTCGACGAGTCAGCAGATGCCCTTATATGACCCGCCTTAATTCTTGGAAATTTCCGTAGAGTAGCACCTTCTTCACGGCTTTGCTATACACCCCTTCAATCAGCTGTTCGAGAACTGAGCGGCTGACTTCGTTCTTCTTCTCTTCCAAGTATCCCCTCCCAGCTAGCCGCTGCAGCGGCCGGATACATGTTTGCACGTCTTCATGAGGAAGTTTCTGCCTACCATGTAGCAGCTGTCGGTAACACACCGAAAGCTTTGGCGCATCCAACTCCTGACACATCTACTTGAGGGCTTTCTCCACGTTATCCTCCTTAAACGCGTCTACTAGGCGTACACGGTCATACGCCTCGACCGAAAACAAATTGATTACCACGTCGGTTTGCTTGTTAGCTGCAAACCACCTTGGGCATGATTAGATTTGATCTTCTCATCGTGAACAGTTTCCTTCCATGTTGATTTTTTATGGGGCCGTTGGTGTCGTGAGCGACAGCGTTTTCAACATGTTGCATTGTGCCAGGACTTGTACGACTTCTAGGATGCTGGTATCACTTTGGGCGAGCGGTCCAATAGACTGTTTTCTGTATCTTCACCACTGGTTCGGTTTCTTCCGCATGATTCCCGGGACGCGGCACCAATTTGTAACATTCCGCAGACAGAAAAAAAATTGTCAGTGCAGGAATATATCTGGAAAAATATGACACTAGGTCAGTCTCCACGGTGTTAGTACTGTCCTCGGTTGTTCTTTCTGGCTCCACAGAAATGATGTGATCCAGTTATGCACTCAGTTTCAAATTTCGTAACATCTGAATGCCAGAAACCTCCCGCACAATCCAGATAATGAGCATCAGCAGGTAAGACTGATGGGCTGTTTCGTCATAGTCAAAACACAGACCTTTGGAATATGTCTATTAAATCCTTCCCTTTACGTACTCAGAATAAGTCAGCTCCTCCCACCCATACTCCGGTCAATGGCCAATCAATTGATGGTTACTGAGCGAAAGTCCACTCTCATCTTGGAGATGAATTTGGAGTACAATACGATTTTTAACACTATTTCGGAATTATATCTGAAAGGTCAAGGTCAATCCCGATCACATTCCTTTTTGTACTGAACCCATTATCTAATCAGTCATATATATATATATATATATATATATATATATATATATATATATATATATATATATATATATATAGTACTGGTTTGGACATGAGTAGTACATGATGATGCGCTTAAATCCGGAGCTGGAAAGAAATACATAGTCAGGTAAATCAGATTATTTTGAAAAATTTGTGTCGTACTTAATCGAGAGTATTGTAAACGAGGTTGGCCGTTGGATTCCCCGTACTATGTACGACAGCTGTCAGTTTTAATGCGGGCACTTGTGGACAACGTGAATTCATAATATTTCTTACTCACCCCATTAGTGAGCATGTGATATGTAGGAAATGCTGTTGTGACTAATTGGATTGCGAGCAGTGTATATGCCTACTGCCCTTTGATGGAAATTGCTGCTCCATCTCCGTTGACTGTACAACCACAGAAACAATAAAATAATAATAATAACAATAATGTCCAGAAACTCGAACCCTTGTTCTAAAGAATTTGGTTTTTGGATCTGTTCCTTATTAGTTGTTGAACTTCTGGTTTTGAACTTATCACGAGCCACTAACAGTGAGCAAACCATTTTTCCATTACCTCAGGGTTTTTTCATGTTTCATCTTGATTGTGATTGTGACCAGATCACGTTTTTCGGTACTGTATTGAACGAATCAACGGATAAGCGGTACGATACCTGGGTATATTATCGAACGGTTCAAAATGCAGCAACAACACTGAGCTTCACCACTGAAAACCATGGAAGCACTGAGCATCGTTGTTTCACTTGGCTTGTTAGGAATTATCAATTGCAGTGTCCATCCACTAGAGCCGCACTGGGACTCGGACCGAGGTTGGTGACGATCAGTCTACGTCGATCTACGCAGGATGCTTGTAACAAAATGCCTTGGTGGCACTTAGGCTTCCTAGAGAGAAACCGTCCATCATAAATGTTGATAGCTGTGTGGTCAATTGATTGTTACTTTACAAAAATCCGGTGGTCTTGGTGTTGAAAAAATTGTTGAGAGCCAGCCCAAATAGTCTGGTGATTAGTTGCTTGATCCATAAACGTTCGCCTCGGGTTCAAGTGCCAGTATGTGCTAAGTGAATAACCACTGAAGCTGGTGATTCCAAACATGCCAGATGTAACAGTTTTACAATGCTTTTATGGTTCTCATACGTAAGTTGACCGTTGTTATCGAAAGATGAGTAATTCGGGAAAATCCAAGTACGATTAGGTTTGTGAATTTTAAGCGGTTATTTAGAGTTCATTCATTTCTTCATAGCCTAAAATACTCGTTTGCTCCATGATGTAATGGGTGACTTGATTGTTTGACTTTTTCCGGGATTTCAACGTCTACGGAAGTCGTGTAATCAAAATTAGTCTCCATTTTATTAACAAAAATCGAAGTAGGATGAGTCGAGCGTGCGTGTGATGTTTGGTGATTCTTCACGTGACAAATGTTGACAGTATTAAAGTACGCGTCCACTTGACCACGGATTTCGAAAATATCAACGTGATTGGTCACTCAGAGGTTGGTCTACGTGTTGTTTCAGATGCATGCCATACATTTAAAACTATTAGTAGAACTACTCTTAGTGATTTAAAGAGGCAGACTCCACACGCTTGGGTTTAAAAAGCCTATTAACCTGTCGAATTGTCACAGAGCAATAAACTACTGGTAGAAAATTATTGAAGGCTTCATACTACTTATAAGATGTGATTAGCAAGGGGCTTCCACAGCAGTATTTCTCGGGGATGTGCAACATTTTGATATGAGTAGTACGGCATTGTATGTGGACGACAGGACAAAATTTCCCCGGAAGCATACTATCGGTTTCGCGGTTATTGCCGCTCATCAGGTATGCGTAACTTTGGAAGAATCACCGTGTGATTCTAAAAATGGACTCCCCGTCCATGCAGGCTCCATTCGATTCAAATTAGATTACGTCTGTGCAACTTACTTTTGTCCGCATGACTACTAACCTGTTCTCATTGTTTTTTGATCTCTTTAATACCAACCGCCAGTCCGGACCAATCCAGTCCTCCAACGACACCCAGTCCAGTTGATAAACTGCCTAATGGCTTCGGTAAACAGGGCGGCAAAATCACACCACGCGCCCTGTCGGGCGGTAGTCGGAGCGGTCCAGGCAATGCGACAACACCGAAAAATCAGGTAATTCAAGTGAAGCAGAACGACAACATTAATGATGCCGTTTCCACTAGCAGAAGTACTAAGGCATGCATGCACGCGGAAGTGTGTTAATAGTGGTTACAGCGTGCAATGACACAGTAGTACCGGGGTTTATCATTCCTACCAATGATTCTCGAGTAGTCTGATACAAATCGGATAGCAGATCCAGTGTTAAACATCACCTAACCGAATTGTTCTTCATTCTGAGCCTCGGGATCAAGGCGTCCTCTTCCTTTTCTTTTTCCTGATCATACAATGAGTAATCCTTCATTGTTATGTCCATAAATCAGGATCGCAATCTCTCATGGCACGATTCTTTCTCGAATTCCCCTCGCGAGAAGACAGAATACGATTGCACAAAGCCTCAAAATTCTGCTGTATGAATCATGCACAAACGATTCGTAATACACCTAGATCAGGCTCGTGTTTGTTTAAATAATGAAATTTCTGGTCATACGACGGATCATTCACCGATGCCAACCAACATATGAAGCGAGCCTCGCTATAGTGGCTCTATACAGCGTTCAATAAGAACCGTCCACTTTGTTGGTACTCCTTCAGACATTAGTACTGTCAAGTCATTCGTTACAGGGTGGTTCTCACGGGATCCGTAAACAGTAGTCATGCAAGAAATGGGTAGAAATAATGCAGCCGAGTAGGTGTGCCCAAAGATAAGGGAATGATTTCTTTATCCTGAGGAGAAATTCGAATACTGGTTGAGTTCATGCCAGACGTATCTGGCTTTTTTTTGGTGTTGTTACTGCTAGTGCATGCTGCTGAATTTATTGCGTTTGTGTATTATGTAACTACAATAATTGGATCAAACCCACCAATAGTTTGTGATGAAATTGTGCGCATTCAAAACAAATGAGACTGAATCCGTGAAGAGCTCACTCATTTTTCACTGAATAATCCCTTTTCACTATGTAGAAAAAAACACCAGTAGCGAACAAGCCCTTTTTTCTATGATATCATCCTCGTGGCAAATATTTACATTCATGGGTTAGAAAAGCATGAATTGCGAACAATATCTGAGTGTCAAAATGTGATTAAGTAGTCATGAAAATTGGTGCTACGTAGTTAGGAAACATGGGAGTGGAATTGCTGTTGTTCCATGGTTGGAGAAAGGACCAGTGAAACGATGAACACGGGCTTTGGGGATTATCCTTTTCCAATTTCAATCAAATAGTCAGCGTTTGGGCCACGCTGAGTTCCAAGGTCGGTCTCGCATCGTGACCAGGGCAGTTTGAGTGCTTTGACGAAGCATTTGAGAACAACGCAATGGATTGAATAATGCTGGTGAAATTGGTGTTCTGACTTATACCCGCTGGCTTGCAATACACGCGAAGCAGTAATTTGCTATCGTCGCCTCTTACGAGAAAGGCTTCTAGGATGCCGAAAGTATTTCTTTCTTCTACTTCCGATGTGGAATCAGCCACATTATGAGTCTGACTGAACTCTTCTAAGAATGACTCCAACCTTGCGCGGCTGTCGCTTAGGACACAAACACCACCGGCATAGCAACAGTAAACGGGTAGTCTTTCTGTCGTATCGCCAAGCCCCCCATTTTTCGGTTTAGCTATGAATAAATCAGCCAATGAAGGGTTTAGCGGTGACCCCACAACAACTTCATCGGTTTGACGGTACAATTCTCCATTGGAGGTAAACTGGACATTGAAAGTACATAGTATCAGCAGTTCCTTCAGATTGGTTACTAAAATACCGATATTGATCTAGTTTCTTACGATGAAATCACACCAGTAATTGATCTTTTCTAGAACCAGAACTTAGGTGAACAAAGATGTCACATCCAGAGAGACCATCGTCAGTTCTCCAGCATGTTATTCGTTAATCCGTTCTATGAATTGGAATGTGTATTTTAGGCTGTAGTGAGCAGTTCTTTAGTGAACCGGTTCAAGCACATCTACGAGCCATCGGGCGACTGAAAGATACGGGAATGAACTAATGTCTAGTATCGGCCTCCGTGGTATTCCTGATCAGTGAGCCTTTGATAACCAGTAAAGTCCAGGGATAGTGGTTCCAGTGGGTACTAGCTGTTCGAGGATTGTATGGAAGATAACACTGAGCTCTTTTAGCGACTTCATGTCTTCGACGAGCTGATGCTCCTCTGTTCTAGTTCAGTCCTTCTACCTTTCTTGTTTCTTGAACTTCCTGTATTCCTTTAGTATTTCATTCATCTTAGTGATATAATCTGTGCGATTCCTAGGAATAACCCCGGATCCTGTCTGGTTTCAAAATGACGGTGTCATTTTTATTCTTTACATTCTCAGTGCTGTTCCGTGTCGATTATTGAGAATATTTCTGCTGTTGTTTTGGGTTTGACAATGTTGATGCGAGCAGTTCACAAGGGTAGTTCTGAAATCATCAGTCACCCGTTGTGATGTCGCTGTCAATGAGTAGGTGTGAGCATATAAGTTTACAAACTGCACCCCTATACCTAATTTCCCGTAGGTAGGGCAACAGAAATTCAGCCCTAGTGATAATTCTTTCAAAGCTGGTGTGTGCATAACCAAACGTGGAAAATCATGCACATACCTTCCTGAACTAACCGACAGACTGGTTCTTGGTTTCGTCTCGTTTACCGCATCCTACAGTTTTGCGAGTTCCTTACTGCCCTGCTTGGAGACTAAGTCCTTGGCAAACTGCTCGAATCAGGTCATTTGTTCCTCGCCCTAGTTAACCATTCAGTTGTTTTCATATGAATCTTCATGGGATACCACTGGTAGACAATATAGTGGCCAGTCACAACATAACCCGGAGTGTCTTGTGGATGATAAAAATTATATTAATTGATCGACTGGCCCAATAGAGGCATTCGTTTATGCATCCATTGCCGTACAAAGAAAAAATAATGGGTAAACATTCCACTTTCAGTACCAGATTACGTTCGAAAAGAATTGTACGCAGCCGAGGTTTCGGCAGCTGAAAGCAGTCTTTCGGCGAGTTTTCAATCGAATAATAGAATAATAGCTCATAAAGCAACGATTCAATCATACTCCACGTTAGCCTGTTGGATAACATACCCACCTCATTTAGAGTTTCCCATTTCACCTGACCCTGCTCTTCAATGCATCTACGCCGAACTCTATTACATTACCTTGACCGACCTCAACAATCACTCACTACTCGGTAGAGACTGGTCGCATAAAGTGCTCGGTGATCGCATTTTCAATTTGGTTACTTGCTTTGGAGTAGCATCATCCACTAAGATTTGAGGTATTCTGTATCCCCTCAAGTTTTCCTGTCCCGTGTTCAAAAGCTTATGAACGTTAACCCTACCTTTCTGCAGCTTCAACTAATCCCGCACACAGTAAAAGACCCGATTTGACTCCCGAAACTATTTGCTCCACTCACTGAAACATTTTCACGTTGTTTCTTAATGTGATTTGTGTGCAACTGATTGATGGTGTCGTCATTAGAATTCTCCCGGTATTGTTTGCAGTTTGCTTGTTTTTGTGGTCTTATTTGATTAACCTGAATTCTATATGGTTCAGAAGACAAAAAGTTCAACGGAAACCAGTCAATGCTTCCCAGTCATCAACTCATGCAAAAATCAATCAGGTCTGACATTCTCTTACTTCGGTGATCGAATGGGTAGCCATGGTAGCTCGAAAATCACTGACCGGTAAGATGGTTTCCTGAATTCTTTACCATATTTAGAGAAAATCGAATATGAGTCAAATCAGTTCTTCACTTCAAAATTCGTCACATTCCAAGTCGAAGTGACCACGTACATCCTGAAGCAAAGATCTGACCTAGAGATCACCTAGAGAAAGCGAGCCACGTAACTGGTGTACTGCAGCGTAAAGTGTTAATTCAGGTCCAACGCACGATGTGTCTTACGTGATATGGCAATCTACGAGGCAGGACGAAGTCAAACCAACCTCCGGAGTAGGGCTTTAGGAACCCAGTCAACACTGTAGGGAACGGATGGAGTTAGACTAAGGCAATTTAGATGCTTCCGCACTCGGCGCGGTGTGCTATAGCCTCTTTTTCAAGATTCAACGAATCAGACGAAGTCAGACCTTGAAAGTCAGATTGCCCGGATACAGCCAGATCTCGCTATAATTGGCCTGTAAATTGTCTGACAATGGTGTCCCGCTTTTCCTCATACATAATGCAGTGTGTGAAAATTAAAACGGACAAAATGCATACTGGTCACTCCTGTTCTGTCAGTTCTTCGTGAGCATTGCCCGGGTAAGAGTGATTCCATAAAAAAAGTTTAATCGGGTAGATTCAAGTGACACAAGGATGCATGAATGAGTTTATTTGAAAAAAATCCAATCGCGCATCAATTACCTCATCGTCATTGTGGTGCGATAGGAATTACGGAAGTGGAGATTGTGTTAAAAATTGTTCCTGCAAAACAGCAATTTCGCTGGATGTTTTCACCAGGTCTGAACATAATTTTGCCTATGGTTTCGTTGAGGCATCATAAAGTATGACAGTGATATACCACTCACTGTAGTATATTTTTAACATATTTCACTTTGCTCCAAAGAAAGCATTTTTCACTGGAAACTTATCAGCTAACGGCTTACGCCTTTATACGGCTGAATCATGCTTTCCGTTGCTAACAGTCTTCCGTTGAAAAAGGGAGCGGTTCGCGTCCATTCGTTCGCTGTAACCTGTGATGGACCTCTCTATCACGCTTGTGTGTATGTGTGTGTGTGTGTGTGTGTGTGTGTGTGTGTGTGTGTGTGTGCTTATGTATGCGTGTATGAATACTGGCGAGAATGTCCCGGATCCTGCTCCTTGTCATCAGAATCTATTTAATACGTGCTAATCTTTCGCCAATTTGTAATATATTTCATCACGTTTTTTTATCACCGGAACCATCCTCACGTTCCGCGTGGTTTTGTATCCTCTCTATAGAGACGCGGATCGCGCGAAGAAGGACGGAAGAAAAGTGAGTCGACCTGTTTAAGTTTTTTGCACATTGAACTAAACTTGTCTCCTAAACTTTGTCTTAGTTCCGACTGTGGCTTTGCATCTTCCACACCGTAATGGTGATGGGACTGTAGCCAGCCTTCACCGAGGGCATGGCATGGTTTATCATACAGCACCAGCCAACGTGCACAGAGCCACGACCGGACAGGTCCTATATCCTATTGTGTTGCAGCAAAGCGCACTGTTGAGAACCAGCTTCCGGGTAGCCTAGCGGTAAAGTGTGTGTGTGTGTGTGCGTCCCGGGTTTGAGTCCCAGTTAGGACTCAGTGGATGTGCGCGGCAGCTGACGAATGCTAGCAAATCAAACGAAACAGCCGTCTAGTTTTCTTCTATAGTTTTTAGGGATGAAAAAATGCTGATTTAACATGAAGGGTCTTTTTTATTATACGTTTGCGTACGAGTGTAACGGAAGTGGTATACCGCACAACCAGAAAAGCCTACTGCACTACCGAGGATACCCTGCAACCAGATCGTGAGACTTGTAGTGGCAGAAAGCCGCATAAGGTCCCAACTAGTCGGGTGGGGCAATAAATCGGACGACAGTGGATTACTGCCTACCACCAAAGTAACTGGTGATGGTGGGGATTCGAACATCTAACCGCCGAAATGGCAAGAATACGCTCTGAACCACCTGACCATCACCAGTTTGGTGTGATCACAGGCGTTTTCAATTTGGAAACAATACGTGACTACACAAGATCGCGGAATCTGTTAATTTTTCACTGGCATGAATAGTATACAACGCAAGATGTGGGCTCAAACTCACTGGTGACCCTGAAACGAAAATGAGACAGAGAATATATATATATATATATATATATATATATATATATATATATATATATATATATATATATATATATATATATATATATATATATATATATATATATATATATATATATATATATATAATAAAGACTGCTGTGCTGAGCTGTCAAAAATTAACCATGACACGTTTGGTCCCCACAATCAATGTAGACTGAGAATGGGAAAACGCTTCTCATGATTTCTCAGACCTTTATACGTTTGGACGAACGTTCACTGAAAAGACCAATAATCCCAAATAATTTACTTTCTGCCGTATTTCAGCTTCGGTTACAAAAAGCAAGGACAGCAAGAGTTCAACTCGCACGGGGGAATCAGTCACAAGAAGATCCATCGCATCGACTGAAGAAGAAATGGCCTTCGCTACCCAAAAATTGAAAGAGGATGTCCCTCTAAGTTCTGTGGGCTCACAGCGTTCCCCGATATTGGCCACACGGCCAAAAGAGTTTTGGATCGACATAGCTGAGTTCTGTGATGTTTTCAAGTGCGTAATTGACTGAGCTTTGTCTGCTGTTGAACTGTATATCTTTCTAGGTCGTAGATGATCCCACTCATGTTTTTTTTGTTTTCCTGGTTATTCAAAAAGATTATTACTATTATTGTTGTTAGTACTACTTTAAAATAGTTCATCATGCAGTATCATTGCCCAAGTCACTACCAGAATTAAACGGAAACGCGAAAATCGTACAAGTACTTCGTTTGTCTTGTTAGAGATTAGTAACAGCGTTGAAGTGAAGCAAACTTTTCAAATCAGTTTCGCCATTTGACCCACATTTCTGCATGGTGTTCTGATTCGTGTCCCATCTCGACCTAGTAGGATATTCGGATGCACCATTGTTCTAATATCCATCATTCATTACTCTAATCTGTTGGGAACACCGTATCAGCAATGCTGAAGTGCAACGGAGAGTCTTAGATGCACGAACCAAATTATTAGATGAAGCACTAAAGCTGACCAGCATAAGGTGTTTGGGACATGGGTTGCCTGTGTCCCTGGACAGAATTCTTCGGCGCGTAATGTTCATCGATGCGGGTGACGGTTGGAAGATGAGTATCGATGGCTAGTCCAAGACGTGGAAAAGTGTATGAGAAGCCAAACGAGTGGATCTGGTCATGTAGCTTTCTGGATGTGGAGCAAGAGATACCCACTCAACACGTTATATACTCTGGAGGATATGGCTCGATGTTGCAATCAGTGGCGCTCGTATATTCACATACTTTCTTTATCAACTAGATACTACTATTTTTGTGGTTTTCTTTTTACTGTTTGTATACCCTTGTTTTTTATTATTTCCTGTTGGGGCTTCCGCTGAGAAATGACGATCAAAGCCGCTGCACGGTTATTGGGTACGAGAACTGAACCCAGCACGCAAATGCAATTCCGAACAAAACATGCAGCTTAGACGTACAACTGTATTTGCCATCAATAATTGTCGTGCTGCCACAATGTAGCCCTGATGTTAGGCGCGCTAGTGAGTGCCAGCCCGGATAGCCCAATTGTAACCTGCGTGACCCACAGCCATGACCCCGGATTCAACTCCCGATTAAGCTGACAGTATTTATTAGCTTGAGAACCATCACACACGGCTGAGAAACGATGTGATAACAACGAGTATTGACGAGAAAACCTGTTTTAGGAATGCTTTTTGGAGAAATCAGAAGAGAAACAGAAATGGATGATTGAACTAAGTAGTATGGTGCTTATCCTGGATGACAAGACAGAATTTCCCAAGGAGCAAACTACCGGTTTCGCGGTTGTTGCCGCTCATCAGGCACCGCCATACACATTCCTTTACTTCAGCACTCCACAGTAAGTTTATCGCCTCAGTTTTCTTTGAATCCAAATTTGGGGCCGTGTGTCCTCGTTCTGAAGGTTAGCCTAATTCACCGACAAAATTACCTTGGAACGATCACCGTGTGACTCGTAAGATGGACTTCTTGTCTATTCCCAGCCGTTAAGATCCAAATAAGAATGGATGATCATTCTAGCGTTTGATTGTCAACCCGGCATTCCAGATCTCATCAGTTCAAATGGTTGGTGAATCAAGTTTTTTTGTTTACATTTTACATGAAATATGTATGACCTCAGAGGGAACAAATTTTCATAAATTTTCCTAACTTCTGCTCCATTGTACTCCCACCATTTACCTAGCGTGATTGATGTGTATCACAAACCACAAACATATCCGATCGTGAAAGTTTATTCGGATTTGAAGGTGAGCGTGTTTTGAGCTTCGTTAAACACCAGCTGGGTAGTTATACAGTAAATGTCAATTCTGAAAGTAATATCATTAACTGGATTTCTCCTTCGTGACTGAGAAAACGGTAATTAAAGTTTTGCACACACAGACGCACACAGAAATAGGTAAATACACTTATACACACATGCATACATACATGCCTACGCACATACGTATATGTTCTTTGGTTTCATCGACGCTCAAAAACCATACCTTTTCATTTTCTTTAACTCACCACAATCTAACAAGAAGCCTTCTCAGTGCGAATTACCAAAACTCATCATTTGTTTCTATTCCACGAAAGGAAGTCAGGCTCAAGTATCAAAGAATAGAGAAGAAAGCTACTTTTTGATTAGTGATCCTCTTAGTCTATTCGTTAGTCAAACAGAAATGGCGCATTCCTTTTGTAGACAAGACATGGCCAATTGAAGGCTGCCTATTACGGACGCTAGTCGGATGCTTATGGTTCCCAGGTGGAAAATGAATTCAGAAACGTTCACATTGCTATCGGTAATTTGTCCCATCTCAATTACCACATTTACCTTTACCGTTCAGGATTAAATACTGCAAGACGAGGATGTGAAGTTGAAACGGCGGAACAATAAGCATAGTTTGTTTTGTGGATCTTCTCGTTCGAATACCGAAACTCAACTTTTACGCAAACACGAACAACGAGTCCAGGCAAAATGACCATCTCGTCTCCGGACCTGAATAAAAGGTCGACGACAGACCATACCATACGTCATATTCCGAAAGTTATTGCCACACTAGAGGAATTCCTGTACGTGTTAGGACTAAGAACCTCCCATGATTATCCCGAAAGGAGTTGTATTCGGGAAATATGGTCCATCGCCTTATCATCCAGTGGCTTTCTGTCCAGTTAATTTTCAGAATGGGTGACTTATCATGATCTGCTCCTACACTGTACTGATTTGAGTTTTAGGCAAACAGGATGGATAAGTCGGGCAAATTCCTTCTTTCCCTGAAGACAACTTGGCATCCGCTTGTACTTTATCGATAAACACTATGCTATAAAAGTAGGGGCCCTTTTCATTTTGTGCTTTTGAATAGAACAAGTTCCAACGCGAGAGAAATTAACGTTTTGTCTGACGAAGCTAGAAAAATAGATTCAAATGCAAAACTAAAGAAGATCTACAGGACAAAACGTTACATACAGAAACACTATTTCCTCTAGAAGGTTTTGTTTCTGGCCCATGCGGATGCTGGTTTGTACTTTAGTGTGTTGCAATACACGAATTTGCCACGAGCCGATTCGAATACTCTCCGAAATCCGATGTGATGCAGTTTTGTTGCTAACCCTCTCTCGGTCAACCAAACATCTCTGTCCTTAGTGCTGCTGATTTTCTGTCTTGGTAAAATGACTGCAGATTGATATTCACTATGTAAGGTAGTTTTCTAGCTGATGTACACATTAGCACCAAATGGCTCGAGCATCCGGTCAACATGCATGGGCTAGTCATTCCGTTCGGTTAACCGGATTTGATTGTAACAACCAATTCCACTTCAATCTTCACTACCGAGACAGGCTTGCACCCTCAAGATTAATTGAGGCTTGTCCACATAGCAGTTGCTGGGGGAACACATTTTTTTTCTCCATCGCTGTCAGTGCAAAATCTGGCCAACTGTGCTCGTAGCCTTACCGCCACGTCCGGACATAGCTGTAGAGACACGGTCATTTGGCGTGTCATTTGTGGGCTTAGCGGTAGGTGTGTACTTAGCGGTAGGTGTGTACTTAGCGGTCAACTGCGCGGGCCGGTCATAGAAATCACGGTAGAACGTGAGGTTAAACACAGAAACCGTTGACTGAGTCCCAGATCAGACAGCACAACGGCCAACTTGCCAGACTCACTACTATCGGGCAAGCAGCTCTAATTCGAGTCTCAGTGGGATAACAGTCAATGGATGTGTACTGGGCCTAAAAGTCCCTAACAATGTGGGGGAAACGGGTGTACAGTACCTGTTGTATCATGACATCTGGAGACAGAATAAAGACACATATGTTCGAACGAATGTGAATACACGCATTTAGCACATGTGTACGGCAAGCGTGAGCAGAATCGTGTCAAACGAATGAAAAAGGTCAATCAACATCAGTCGCATGCGGAGCTAGCCATATGTGATTGGTGAAATAGGTCAGAGAAAGGTGGAGCACAGACAGGTATCAGATGTGCTAGTGTCAGACGAACGCGAAAGGAATGGATGACGAGCGAATGTCAGGAGCCCATGGAGGAATCTCGTAGAATCCCAACAGAACAGTGCTGCCACATATTTTTGTTGGTCAATAAGGCATTGACACCACATTCAATGAAAGAAACAACGAGTTTATTCTCCTCGAAATTTGGAGGTCGAGGGTACATGTGGTCATGGCCTGTGAAGAACAGTGCACATTCTAGTTGCATTCTAGTTTAATTCAAACTTAGTCAGGTGTGGGATTACATTTATTTGCATGTACCACTTACAATCTACGGGGTACACCCTTTTAGGAAACCAGTCATTCTGAGCAGCATTGAAGGTTTGACAATGAACGAGCGAAAGTACATAGAATTGTTCGCTTTGCATAACCCAGTACCTTCTTTGTACTCACATCCTCTTTGTCAGTATCCCGGCTCACCGACGGATCGTACACCAGGAAACAGTCAGTATATCTTCGTTGACAGTATACATCCAAGTGAAATATTGTTCAGTTTCTCTGCAATATGCCGTTGGCCGTTACCCCTGCTGAAGGATACGAATACGCGGTCACAACAAGGTGTTTCCGGGTTCTTGGCTGTCGACGAAGCCCCGGTTACTAATCAGGATCCGGTGAAAAATTTACCAAACATGACGGAAAGCGGTAAACGAATTGAAATGCTTCTCTTTCGCTATGAGCTTGATTTTATCTTTTTAAGCGGTTTTTACACGGATTAGAGAAGGGATTTCGACGCCGCCCGAAAAACTGAGAAAAGTAGGAATCGTGGGTGTGTTAAGCTCATGTACCGTACACTCGTTTACATATGAATCCTTATTTCCCGCCGCGTTCGCAGTGTAAAATGCCGCTATATGACTGGCTTCACCCTATACCAAACCTTGTATTGGCTGGCAAAGCTTTGGTCAAAGCAGATAACTTTCGTTACCTAGTCAGTTACATCTCATCAGGTGACGGGATACCAGATAAAGTGTCGTCGTGTGTGTGGCCTTTGCCCATTCTAAGTACCTGTGGTGCCGGCGTGGCATACGATTGTCCACCAAGGGTCGAGTGTACAATGCTGCACTTAGATCAGGCTTTTTATACAGCTTAGAAATATGACCGTTCAAGGTAGAATACAGGCAAAGACTGGTGGTGTTTGATCATCAATATCTCCGTACTATAGGTCGAGTATGATGAAATCACCGTACCAGCTATGCTGTAGTTAGGCGTAGGGTTTTGGGAACCAGAGGTTAGCCATAATAACAGAACAAGCGTTTATTCTAAACAGGTTACGGAGATCGAGAGATGGAATTCCTTGGTGTACGTAATTCTCCGAGACAGGAACAAGGGATGAAAACCTTAACGATTGGACTTGAACGTGTTAAGCTCCCGCCTTGGGGTCCATGAGATCTGTCCACCGGGCGATTGGATACACTAAGTGACATGGCTAGGTGCCATTGTCAGTGGTGTGGTAACATTCAAGTTACATCTTTGTCTACACGATTTCATTTTTATGCCCTTCTTTTCTGTTTGTTCGCTTCTCATTCTTCTATTTGTTTTGCTTTCTCAAATGGACTATGCTGTTAGGTAACAACTCAAACCAGATACACAGCAGTCTGAGGTTTGCTTGTTGGAAGAAATGAATCGAACTGAACTGATTTCCCACCGTTAAGGTACGCGATATATCGATGAACCACTCATCAGGTTCCTGATCTCTCGAAAAGAGAAATCAATTACCAAAATAAAGCCACGGAGGCCCACGGAGAAAAGGCTCAGAGTTGGATTTCTTTAGGCAACTACGCAAGTATGGAAGACCGATAAGTTGTGAAGAAATGGCGAGTTTGGGAAACAGACAAACTCTCAGGTACCTGTACAATGCGATGGCATAAACAAGAAGTATGTGTTTTTTCCGAAACGACCGATAGGGAACATATTTCACACTGCTTACAATGGGCTTTGCGTATTCCAAAAGCCGCTTTGAGTAATCATTTGAAACAGTAACAGCAATGGACTAATGACGCTCGCGGTGTGGGTTTATTGGCCTCCAAGTTATCCTTTGACAACGTGTATCGTCGATTTTAAGAAAACGTATTTCGGGCATGAGTTTTTCAAACCCTCATTGCTTACCTTACGGATCTGATCGCAAAATCCGATCGCGCGCGTCTAAGGCGAATGTACCCTCTGAGACAGAACGACGGAATACGACCGCTTGCGGATTCAGAATTCCGTTGGAAATGAAGCGTTATTCATCTAAGATGTACATTCGGCCGACTGAAGGTCACACAATTGTTCCGATTAATTCGGACGGGCGCTGTGTGTTGGTCAACGATGGATCAGGTGCCGTGACACGCGGCGGTGTGATGTGAGTCGTTTGGGCGAAGCATGTCAACGTGCAAAAGATTGTCGGCTGCACATGCCTTGAGACAAACCTGTTCTCAGTCCTGTGCGGTTGCGCGAACCACTGGCTGCTTCCCGCCCCCGGCGATATATACCTACTGATCTGTTAGTCGATACTGACTTCTAAAAAAACACGCATGTACGAAAATCACCTTGAATTGATTCATACCACGACTGGTTTGTTCCAACTAATGAAATTCGGGCTTTGAGTCATACTTGTTGATTCGTTCGCGGCTGAACAGACAAGTTTGGGCGCACGCGATTGCATGTATACGGCTTACGCTAGAGGTAGATGATTTACTTGCCTACTTGTTTACTTGCTTGTTTTCCTACACTGTTCGCAGAAGAAAAAAAACACCCCACCCCCCTACACCAACGAAATAAACTATGGTCTTGAGGCGCCACCTTCAGCTCGGTTTATTTCGAGCAAGCCTGGCGCAGTTGTGTTTTTATGTCATACAGTCGACCGTTGCACGGGGTTTGTTGTGAAGGTCAGACACATGAGTACTTTCCTATCTGACAACTCACGAATTTTTACGTTGTTCGAAGTTCACGTGATGCTCACAAAGTGAAGGTCGTCCGGTATGCAATCAGAAGGTGGGAGTCGAAGAAATCACGCCACTAGATTACCAAGTATTTTGGTCTTTCAAAAAGGACAGTGAACAGATGTATCGATGGATTTAGCAATGGAAACCGATCATTTGGGCCGATGAGTCAGTATGTTAGTTGTTCAAAAATGACTGTCGAAGATGTGTTCGGAAACAAATCTCGGAAATTAAAGAGGTACGATGACATCAGCAACGCAGCACAATGGAGGTACAATGCACGTCTTAGAAACCATCTGGCGGAAAAGTCGGGGCTAGCTGATATTTCTCCACAGCCTTGCCAATGGTCAAGGTTACCTGGAAGTCCTGATAAGACACATCTTGTCACTGTTGAACACAACCACTAAAGCGATTTTCCACGAGAACTAAGCACCGGCATATCGTTCCCTTGTTGTAGGCGAATTTATTGCGCATCACGGTACGAAGATGTTCCCGTGACCAACTCAATCCCCCGATCTAAATCCAATCGTGAATTTATTGGACAAGCTTGTGAGGGAAGTGGATCACAGATGGTAATACAAATTTCTAGGGGAGTTGAAGACTACCTTCAAGGGGAAAAGAGACGGTATGCTACAAGATATCAAACGGTTCATAACGTGCATAGCTCCGTGAGTAAATACTGCTTTATCATCCGAAGGTAGCTTGGACATAAACTAATGAGTGGCCGTTTGAGAACGAGTACCGTATTCTATTCGCAACAAAATATGTTGATTTCATTAACGGATTTCACTAATGTACAATGCTTTCGGGAGGGGGGAGGGGTGTGGTTGGCGAACAGTAGAAGTAGAAGTAAACGGATGTCCTATCTATCAGGGACTGTCAGTGTTATGTCCCAAATTCGATAAGTAGAATGAAGGCGTGCTGGTACGGGCGAACGTGCACACCGTAGCAACACATGGCGAGCGCAGGTACAAGCAACTGAAAACGAAAAACGCGTAAGCACGCGTGCGAGTCAACGTTGTACGCAAGCGAAAGCGTAGGCCGAGTGTGCAACTGGATCAATCCATGCAAGGTCGTTCAACGGGTGATGCCGTCTGACTGATCTGATTGGTACGTGTGCGTACGACTACAGACGTGGGCCCGTGATTGAAAAGGATTTGGGTCAAGTGTGCGTGTGCGTGCGAGACTATCTGCCTGAGCACATGGCTATTTGAATCAAACACAGCAGCCAGTAGTAGCGTGCACAAAGTTCAGGCCATTATCATTAACTTAGTTCTTACGACATCCCGACAGAATTCCCTTTCGGAGTATGCAGTTGTTCCCGATAGAGTCACGCATGCAGTAGTATAGAAGTATATAAACCAATAAATAATTTTTACGAAAAATCATAAAATATTCACTTGCGTTAAACAAGATCGCGATCGATGGTTAATTCAAGGAAGACTACAACAACATTCAACACGGTAAACACCAAAGTATCCAACCAAATTTAGACATGTGTAAATTCCCCAGGGGGCTTTTAAAACTGTCTGGCAGACGACAGTCACAAATAAGTAAAGTCTTTTTTCGGTTGTAGAAGTCACTAAGCAAAGAAATCTATGCTGAGAAGCAATCGATTTGGTCTCTCCAGCTCTCAAGGGCAGCCAATAATCACAATGGGGCCAAGGAATTAGCGAATTAGTCACGTGCTAGAGAACTAACTGAACATTCTGTCATTAAATTTGATTGAGTAAAGTTTATTGTCATTTCTGGCAAAGATATCCATTGTCATATTCCTGCGTGACGTGTATTCAAGTGAAAACGAGTCGTTTAAAATTAACTGATCGACAAATCCGTTGTTTCACAACTTGGTAGGTGTTTCACAACGTCCTCTGTTTACTTACGAGCACTGGATTTAACGGAGGTGGGAATGGTGATCAGTATTTCTTTATCAGCTTGTAGGTTCAACGAACGTGGATCGTTTCTGTCAGGCAGGTGATCTGTTTGCACCTTTTTATTTTGCAGCTTTTCCGTATCCGATCGCAAACGAAGCTATTCGGGTGGTGATCCCACCTCCACCAGCGGCGACTCTCATCGTGGAATCACAGCATTGGCTGGTTAGCCGGCTTGGAGAGCCTGTGAAGCGCCTAGATGTGACTGGAAGTCGAACAATTTCCTTGCTTCTACCACCGGGCAGACATAGTTACCGTCTGCTGATACACGCCCCAATGGGTTATGTGCTTCAGATTCTGGGTGCGGTGACGGAAATTGCAGACGTTGGAGGATCCACGCTACAAACAGAAGCAGCTACGTCGGTCACAACAACAATGGCAATAGCTGTAGGTTTACCATTGCCGGATGAAAAAGTACACATCAGTTCTCCGGAAAAGCAACTTCAGGTGATGCCAAAGATATCAACAACACTAAGGGCGGCAGCGTCAGCCCGAGTTCGTCCATCTACGTCCGGGCAAGCAAAACAAGCATGTAATACAATAGGGTCCTTGATCAACTTGCAACTGGGTGATGAGGATACAGTGCTCACAGAAGGCTTGGCCCTGACTCCAATGCGGATGCGGTTACACGCACAACGTTTGATTCGGGCACTCGGGCAATTCGGTCAGACGTATAGTGGTTTGACCCAGTCAGATAAATGGCTAACACAACCATCTACCGAGCTGGCACAACAGAAACCGCCAGAAGAGGTGAATTTAGAATCAGATCCATCGCCAGTAAATGAAATGGAATTGTACAGCCGTGCACAGAATTATCTGGATTTACTTGGACAAAAGCAGGCAGATGTGGCCCAATTGTTAGGCGTATCACAGCGCATGCCGCTGGAAGAGCACGCGAAACTCACGGTAATTTCCCCCCACATAAAACTCGCTGTTCAGTTAGGGTATTCCTTTGTTTACCGAGTTCAGCAGTGAAATTACGAACTTTATATCAACAGTCCAGATGACATTATCAGTGCAAAGGTAATGCGATGGATGTTTCTATACCTTCGCCCGTTCACATAAGCTGTCGGCTGTCTTCTGTTGTAGGGTTGTCATTTTATTGGTGATCGCTCAATCTTCCCAGAACTGGTGACTGACTTTTGATCTCGGTGACGTCGCTGATCACCGTGCATTGAGCTTATTTGAACCTATCCCGGATGATCTACACAGATCTGTTTGTGAACGCATTGACGCATACATATGTCCCATACCGATATCTTTGTCCATAAATCTGTTTGAGGAGTGACAGACGTTGGGGAATTTATGCCGGTTTCTGGTAGTTCATATGATTCTGTCAAGCACTTATACTGATATGTGCGAAATCCCGGTTGCGTCAATGACTAGTGTGAATTAAAAAAATCAGAAATATTGGGTTTACCCAATGTATCCTGGGCCATTTCGCTGCATCTCTACGCGAGCATATTGGAGTCAATGTGATGGCATATATAACCATCAAAATAAAGATTGTGAGCTGAGACAAGATTGAAGTGGATGATGAGTCACACTTCAGGAGAGAACATTTCTGTGGTACAAATATTTGGATACCGCAGTGAGGCCAAATTGCTGGGACATTCACACGGTTTGCGTAACACGGGTTTATAACTGAAGAGAACTACTGCCTAGGCATATCTAAACTGTCTCTAGCTTTTAGTGTTGTTTATGACGTTAAACAAGTAGGTGAAAGTTAAACAATATTTTTGGTCACTCTAATGTTGCGTAATCCATGATTCGTTTTGTGGGTTGATCTCAACCTCCTAAAATACCTTGTAAAGAACCGATAACTATGAGTATATAAATATCTGTGTAGAGTTGCCGGTCTCAGCTCGAACTGTGAGTTGCAATCTAATAATCTGTGAGATCAAAACCTCTCTGTAAACTTTACCGTGCTGGAAAAATGTACGCATAAAAATACCTGTTTAACTGGGACCTGGATACATGACGTTTCGTCTATCTTCTTTTATCATAGGACTATCGAAAAGTTCTACTTGGTGCACTTCAAAAACTGTGCGCTGAAGATGGGTCTGCCACGGCAGATATGAACTTCGCTTGGCGTGTCACACAGTTCGATATGACCACGCCTAACCCGTTGGGTGTGGTGTATAAACCGTGTAAGTTTACCCCTCCACCCCCCCCCACCCCCCCACCCCCGAGTTATCATTGATCGTAATCAAATAAACTGAAATTGAAAGCTTCCAAAGGTGACCAAGTAGTGGTAAGATGGTAACCGTATCAAGACAAGGAATATGTAAAAGTAGTTCAATAGGTAAAGATAACGCCTGAGATCCTGCTGTCCGCGAGAGAAGTTTGGAAGAATCCTCACTGGAGTATGTGTTATCCCTACTGACCTACAACTCATCAAGGAAAACGGAGGGTATTAATTTTCAGGGATTCAAAACGCTTGAAGGAACCTGTCTGAGTTTTAAACCGAAAAAAAACACTGAAGGATGTTTGAAGCCTTGGCTCTCCTTTATCAACTTCGTAGGAACGGAGAGAATATATGGGTCGAGAGATTCAAGCGTCTCGTTTACTGTTTTCGATCGCAAACGGTAAAAAGACCGGTCTATATACGGTAGAGTAAGGTGAGGGGATATAAAAGCAAAGTAGACTGGCTTGAAGTCTTTCACAGTCTTTTACAGTTTTTCTTCCTTGTCTGTCTATGAATGAAATGGATGGGCCAAGCACCATGGCCTCAGAGGTCAACTGCATTATGTGAGGGAACCAACAATTGTGGGTCTTAGACTTGGAATGGTGATGAGCCATTTACGGTTGGGTTGGTAAAAAGCTGGAGCAAACTGTGGGTGTACGGGAATGGGCTAGCCCATTTCCAATAGACTTCTTGGTTTGTTCAGCAGACCGCACGGTGGTTTGACGATCAGCCAGTATGTCTTCACCTGTGCTAGATCGAGGACAAGATTGGGGTTAACGAAACGGACCGAAGGACCAAGCAAATGCTAACTGTCGTCTGAACCGAATCAACCAACTGGCTTTATTACCAGGCTAACCAGTAAGAAGAGCTGGTTATGAATACCAGGTGAACCAATAAATGTGCGAGCCAGGATATGGCTATGACCATCGGACATTTTATGAGACAGTTATTCTGGCATTAATAAGTCGAGATGGTTCGAACCCAGAAAAGTCTTCTCACTGGAGTCAGTGGGACAAATCAGAACAGCGGGTATAGGTGAAACCTGAATCGGCCCGGTCAGCCGAACGTATCTGAATACCTCGAGCCCCAAAACTGCGTGCACGAAGAACAGACGGAACCAGAACAACGAACATTATTTGTTATATCATCGTTCATGTACGAAACAAGATATGATACCATGGTGCGCCTACCACTCACACGGCGATCTGGTGGCATCAGGACCATCTGAATACCAGGGTCCTACTAAACTCGACTGGCTGAATTCCGAACAAGAATTCATAACTGTATTTGTTTTTTTGTATGACGAACTTCTGCAAGCAACAAGCTTACAATAAAGTCAAAACGACTTTGACAAAAATGGTGTGAAATAAACAGAATATACGAAAATGAACGCCAAAGGTATATCAGAGTGAAAAAGGGAAGAAAACATCAACGAAATTCAAGAAGTAGTTCCGTTTTACTCTTGTCCTTGTTGTTCATTATCCGTGCCAGGTAGGGCACAAGAGAGTTTTTGTATACGTCACTTCGGGAAGAAAGTTGCTGAAATTCAGATGTGGTGGATGAGTTAGAACGACAAAGCGATAAGTTAGAGTGTAATGAATGCGTTGGATCCTGTAATATTTTTGGTGGGTTAGGGCTACCTACACAATGTTCAATATGCTAGTTGAAAAGCCCGGTCAAAATAAAATCAAAAAAGAGGGATACAATGTGGCTAATAACTACCAATCCTCGACGAAGAGCTTTGAGTGTCTGTTTCAAAAGGCTGGGGAAAGTTATGGGTGAACAATACAATAGGACGGGAAGAACACATTGAAGAACAAATCCAAAAAGCAATTGTTGGTGGTTTACTGAGTTTTCTTATTTCAAAAGATGAGCATCACAGTTTACTGACACAGTACCGAATATGAGATGTCTACCCTAAATTGATGTCTAGTGTAACATCCAAATACTTGACGGAATTAATTCCGGGAGGGATCCAGTGTAACAAGATCTGTAACGAAAGGTGGGTGAGAGAGACTGAAAACACATTCAAGGCATTTTTGATGGATTCAGTTTTAGACCCGACTGGGAAGAGAAACATTCTGTTCGAGATAGGTTTACATCAAATTTCCTGGAATCCGGGTAGTTAGAAATAGCAAGACGAAGGACAACATCATCAACACATTAATTTTATATATATATATATATATATATATATATATATATATATATATATATATATATATATATAGCACCGGAATTGTAAACAAGAGGTATTGAGATGTTTTGCACCACCTTAGTTTGCTGAACTTGATTATGAAAATAATTCGATAGCCAGAAAAGAAGTTATGCTGGACAGTCGAAAGTTCCAAGCTTCTGGAGAAGACGAGATAGGGGTACAGAATCAAAAGATGAGGAATAATCGAGGAATACGCAACGGACAGATCACCCTGAATTGTTTAGACAATAAGTGATGGAAAGGAACAAGCTGGTCACAGCATCAAGGATGGATCTTAGGATTTTATAAGCAAACTGGAAAGGGTCAAGTGGCACATTGAGATGCTCTTGAAAACGGGTGAGAACAGCCTTTTCAGTGAATTTAAGGGCGGCAGATGTGAAGACAATGGGGCGAAAGCGCTCAACCCCACCAGAATTATTTGCGCCTTTAGGAATTTGAATGAAGGTAAGTGGACGGTACAGATCAGGGATCGGACCTTTGCATAGAGACTCGTTCATCAAAGTAGTGGTTGGTGTGACAAGTTGAGGAGCACCATACTCGAGAATCACCGAAGGAAAGCCATCAGGACCAGCAGTCGATGAAGTTCTTGATTTATGAAGGATTTTGAAACTGTCTGCGACTGAGAAAGGTCCAAGATTTGCAAAAATACTAGTGGGATATGAAGGGGGGGGGGGGGTTCATTGGAGGGTTGTATAAAAGTAGCACTGAGGTAGTTCACAGCGACATTATCGTTTTTTTGGTCTTCTGGCCACATAAAAGTCTTATGTCATGCAAAGAAGCACGGGATTCTTTGTGTGCCGAAACTTTGGTAAAGGAAGCATCCCAATGTTTGATCTCCCTCTTTATCAGCTGCGAAAATCTGAATTGTGAGCTTCGGCCGGACTCGTATGCAATTTCTTTTTGTCCTCTGAGTGCTTTGAGTGTATGCAAGGCAATCCTGCCACCAGAGGTGAACAGTGTTTCGACGGGGCAATGCAAGTTGAAGATGGTGTTTTGTTCCATCCCACTAGCTCCAGGGAGAGGTCAGTTCTGCCTCGGAAGTATGTCCATTTATTGGTACAAAACAAAGAATAGATAGGTTGCTATCACACCCGTCTGATCGTTGCACTTAATGCGTTGATCCAACTGGTGTGAGCAACCGCACCTTAAAGCTTGAATGTCGCTGGCAGGATTCGTCTGGTCTATTGATTCGCGCCATCAATCGGCTGTCCCGCCGCTCGTGGTATCGTGGGCTCGGTAGGAGCTGCTACTGACGCACTGTCTGTCAGTGAGACTGAAAGGTCTATCGAACGAAGTGTCAGACCATACCCTCACAGATGCCACATAGGGTCTTAGTAAACAATTCCGCACCGTGGGTGATTGACGGCGTACAAGAAAACTATTGTTATGATCCACGAACCTCTTTGGAGATCAACAAAACAAATCATATGTTACAAACAATCCATTTGCAAAATCGTTGTCCTGCTCACTTGACGACAGTCACCATCTAACGGAAGAACAGTCGTGTGGTTTGTCTGTTGTCGTTCACCTTACTGCGGTTAGTTTCTTGGGCAAACGGGAGTTGGTAATCCACAACTGCCCATAGTTCCGTTTTCAGCAATCAACTACTTATCAAGTAACATATACACTCACCACACTGTGACAAGGAAACACCAATGATGGCGTTAAGAAAGGACTGGTTACTAGAATAAAGATTACGAAGGTGAGAACTTGCCTCACTTAGAGACGTAAATAATCCGTGGGCAGTGTGTGATCAGATTTTTGGTCTCAGAAGAAGCAGTCTATGGGCACTTGCGTAGAGAGAGGTTTCCAATTTAAGAAAAAATAAGCAGGGTTGACTGGTAGTGACAACGCACCGCGCCACGTGCAGCAGCATTCAGATCACAATATAGCATCATAAGTTGGTATGGAAATTTCGGTTACACACCAGTGTAAAGAAAATAACTTTCTAGGGCTTGTGGACTAACCAAGCTGCTGAGTGCCTAAAGAGTTTTGAAACTGCGCAGAGCACCGCTTACTCATTGTGAATAAAAAGTAGATGAAATGATGCAATTTCCCTATCCCATATTTCATTCAGAAACATATCCCATCATACCAGAATGAGTTGCGCTCAACAGAATGGACGATTTTCGGCTTGACGAGTATAGGTTCCAGAAGTTCTAGAAGACCAGCGGGAATAAAAGTTCGAAATTGTTGTGGCCAATTTCATAAGCTGAACCGGGATCCGCTGCTGGTCTCCGCAAAAATACAGATATAATGTTTTTGAACTCCTATTCTTCACTGTATTCTCTTCCGTAATCACAGTGGAAATAGCATACTTCATAGCATCAACGATCCACTGCCCTGACACTGAGCCTTGGAGTTATAGAGATTAACACAAGGTTCCGTAGGTCAGATATGATAACGAAGGAGGCGGGTTTGTAGTGATTCGAATGCCTTCACGCGCAGTCCTGTGCGCTGCAGCTTCATTTCCAGTATCGAACCAATCACGTGAAGCTGACCCTGACTGCTAGATCTTGTAGACACAGTAAAGTCGCCTTGTGATTGGTTAGCCCATTATTAACCAATAACTGCATATCCTCTCTTGTATATTAACGAATCAGAGACATTAGAAGCTGACAGAATGCATTCTTGCTGTTTTTGTCTGGTCTTGTCGTTTCCCATCGCCCGTAGTCCGGGTGCGAGTTATTCCATGACGTAAGATGGGCCGCGTAGGTATAGTTCCTACAGGATTGCTACCTAACATTGAGATACGGAAAATGTACACTCCTTCACTTGTCTCAGTTGTATTACTCCTATAATTCAAGTTGTTGTGTACGGATCATCTATAGATTGCTCATGTGTTGTATGGGTAATAAATGAGAGTACACATCACGCAAGAAAGCCGTTTATTAGCGCACAGGCACTGATGTGCACCGTATGTAGCAGACACAAGCTGTTCAGCGCAGTCGAGCACGACTTCCAAGCAGGCAACGAACGGATAAGCACGTATGGCTCAGTACCGAAGTCTGATGGGTATGGGCTAAGTCAAACGGATGTGCGTGTTTGCGAGTGTAATAGTGCAGCATGATGAAGAACGCAATCACGACACGACGGAAACAAGGACGATAACAACGGTAGTGGTCTGACACAGGGAAACAGTGGCTGTCGGGGTTGTTGAATAAGTGTTGGTTGCAGCCCTGTTCCGTGGGGGTTGCAAGTGCACGATCTGCAAAGGCATAAAAGAACGAAAACCCGATGAGCCGAAACAGTAAGTGTATAAACAGGCATCAACACTTACATCTGATAAAATGAGAAGGGCTGTATTCTCCAATGAGGTACAATAACGGTTGTTATCAGCTAACCGATCTATAAATTTACCCCCATGAACATGATGCAGTCAGGGTTACTATCGATGGTAAGGCCACCCGACATCATGTAGGCTTACTTTCGATGGTGAAAACAAATTGCACGTGTTTCATCACCAGTCAAGATGACGCCGCCAGTGTAAATCTGCCAACTAACCAGCTGGACTAACCGATGAACAACATCAAAATTCGGTTTGATGAATTTAAACCACTGTGAATTTATCCAACAGCGTCTTAACCCCACTGATATCAACGATTATTAGTATTTTGATCTATTCGAAAGAGAATCTGCATTTTATTGAGAAAGCTCTAACTCTATGGTGCAGTCGTCATTTAGGTATTGATGTATTATCCCGTTGATCAAAATGGTCAAACATTGCCAGATTTTACTGTGAGCACTGAACATCTTTAACTGGCATGTACCATTTCTTAGATGAATGAAATTAGAAGGAAGTCGGGTAAAACACCACTCTGTCAGTGTATATGTGTATGTGTGAAGGTTCTCTGCCAGCTTAGTTTATTCTACTATCTATCACCCCCCCCCCACACACACACTTCATTTCCTTTCAGGTGCTCCATCTGTTGTTCAACCGGTTGCAACTGCCAAACAAAAGTCGAAAACACAGAGTTCACGTGAGTTGGTGAATTTCCCTCTTTACAGACTACGGGGTTTGACAGAACACATCAATCTGAGTAGCTGCAGGGATTTAAATCTGTAATGGAACAATTCATCAAAGTATATGCACACTCACCTAGTAAGGTATTGTATTGCATTGCATTGCATTATATTGAGGACTTCAGCAAGTTGAACTGACATTCCAAACAAATAGAAGGAAGTTGATCATTTTTACCCTAAGGTGAATCCTAAAAAAATAGATACTGCGAAAAACCCTGGTTCAAGCGAAGTTTCCATGTGACTTTCGTCTTCCTAGCCAGAACAAGTCCTAACTAAAGTACTGTAGAGTTGGCAAAGATTTATTCGAGAGAGGATCAATCTAAATGTGGAACATGTAGAGGAATGCCAACGGTACGCAGATGAATCATGGTGCACGGGACGGGTGGGGTCCGTAAGAATCTTCTTGGCAAGTTTTTCACAGGATATTACGTGCAAATCGTGAAAATTTGGAGATAAGAGAGTCTTTGAGAATCAAAGAAACGTGACTTAGACTGACCAACCTGTGATATCCTGTGATAAAATCTTTTTTAAGAAGAGCAGAAAAGCTTACGGGAGAACAGTGGAGTTAGACTGTGAGTATACATTGGCGGACAAAATAAATCAGAGTTTGTTTGGCACTAAACGATTTTTGCCTTCGAATTTAAAAAGACAATCTACGCAGTTTTTAACACAACCAAGAATGTGAGAAGACCACGTTGAATCGGTGCTGATTGTACCACAGAAGTATTTGACCGAGTCAGCCCTGGAAACGGGGACATTGTTGACGACCACTTGCTCAAGTCGTTGACATATGCGGTGAAAAGTTATAGGGAAGTACGACAACTTGAAGAACACCGGGATTGTTCGTAAAAGAACTTGGTAAGCTTGTGCCAAATGAAGTATCTTGATTTCTATTGGAAAAGTATTCTTTAAACCATGAGAGTAAAAAAGTGGGACAGCCATAAGACTCTTGCTTTTGAAGAAGTAGAGGACGGGGAACTTAATCAAATGCGGAGGAATAGTCGGGGAAAATACATGGAACGGATTTGATGGAACTATTTAATTTGTTTGATATGAGGTGCCAAACTGAATTAACTGCATCCGCAGTGCATCCATTGAGTGTGTACGCAAACTGGTAGGAGATATTGGGAACTACGAAAGAGGAATTCAATTGGCTAGGAATAGCGCACTCAGCGGACTTGAGCTCAGAAGAAGTGATGGCAATGGGACAAAAACTCTTGGAAAACAAGTTGGAAGTAGAATGTTTGTGAATATGTACTACCATCACGGGTTTCCAGAAGGCAAGAATAGCATCATCATCAACCAATTTATTGGTGAGGGAAGTCTTGATTCCGGATAGTGGGCTTGCCTCACATTCGAAAGCAATGAAGGGTATGCTGTCTGGGCCCACAATAGAAGCTGATATTGAATTTCCAAGTAATATTAGGACATTTTCTGAGGAACAGATGGAATATAGGACGGTAGGGTTTCCGATGAAGGACGAATAAACGCAGTGTTCAGGTTTTCGGCATCCGTATCATAGTTTCTGACCAAGTTCGTTGTCCACATGTAAGCTGAATTACTTCACAAAATGTCTGTCGTTTTTTGGTGCAGAAGAACTGGTGGAAAAGTATCGTATTCAGCCTTTGTATCTCTTGTTTGATCAGGATAGAATGACATTTCACAAAAGCCTGATCATGTAGCCCAGCGAGCAAAGATAGCAATTAAAGGAAAATCACAAATATAATGTAGAGGGGTGAAGAGTTTGAAGGCTAGTGCTGACTCTTGGTCGCTAATTGGTCAAGTCCCGTTAACAGTCAGCACGGCAGCCCCTGTTCACAATCCAGGTCCGTGCTTGAGCCGGCGGATTCACAAGCAACAGGGTAGCGGGTCGATAAGACGAGAATGGATTCTCGTCAAGTGCTATCTGGTATCTGGGACTCGTGTCCAATGATTATTACTCTTGTGACGCAGACGAAAAGTGCTACTGATGGACTGATAGGTTGATAGTTCTCTTTTCTTAGGCAAAACATTGTCACGGAGTAGACTTGTCACTGAAGATTGAGACGGTGGCTAGTTGGCAGTGTCACAGCTAACCTCGTGAGTCAAAGCACCACGATATAATTACCGCTTTAGTGCGTATAGTGCGAAAAAAATTCAACGTATACCTGAATAGGAACTTGTTTGAGTTCTACACTCCATAATGACAGAATGTGATTGAATCATGTACAGTGTGGTCAATGAATGTGGTGACACCCTGGGGAGGGCGAATTTCTCAACTAACTACTCAGTACATTGTTAGTAAGCAAAATGAACCAAATACTTCAAAGTAAATAATAAGGTCCACTGGAAAAGTGCGCACGAAAAATGGATGGTAGTGAGTCAATTTAGCTGAGGATGAAATGAGGGCAAATTCAGTTTGCACCCTTGGTGGTAACCCGTCCGGACCACCGACCTGATCACACACTTTATCTTCACCAGTACCCCATTTACTTAGAAGGAATTTGCAACCGAAGAATTCGTTTGCGGTTAGTGTTGAGGTTAGAGCCGTTGTCTGACATTGAATGTTTGTCAGGTCCGCTAATCTGCTTATCTATCATCCAATTTTCGCATACCCTTTCCTAGCTGACTTTATTATTCACTTTGTGGTATTTGGTCTATTTGGCCTACTAACAAGATTTCGAGTATTAAGTTGCGAAATTCGACCTCTACAGAGTGTCTCCATATTTATTGTCCACTTGGTGCTATACTAGAGTCCGCGACGCGGACTAAAATGAGAAAGTGATAGTGCAAGGACCCTTGTACAAGATTTTCGTCCATAAAATGGATGGTTGACAGATAAAGGAACCCCAAGTCCCAAGGCAGAGAGTACGTGCTTGCTTTACTACGTGTACTATCGGACAAATTATTAAACAATTACTGTGACATTCGTGTAGTTGTGGGGGAAACCGACCACAGAATGAAGACAGTCAACAAAAGTTTCAAAATGTCTAGACAGTGATAGACAGGAAGCGCTCGAGACGGCAAAGCAGGAGCGAGTCAAGTTGTATACAAGTAAGGTCCTTATTTATGGCGAGGGGCATTTCGACCAATCACCGGCCAGAGTAGAATTGCCTGAGGGAACACACACACAAGCTTGGTCAAGAGCAAACGGAATAGCGGGGCTTTGGGAGAGTGCATGACGGCCAAGTTCAGTCATTCACACAGATGAAGCAGGTAGAGGGACAAATACAATTACGTCCAAACGTTTGGGCCTTGTAGCCCAGGTAATTATGACGTAATAACAAGGGGTCATGTATACCGGTGGGCCAGTGAACATAGATTTCAAAAAGGAGGGGGAAGGTTACGTAAGTGATTAATCTGCTTTAGAATCAGATAAAACGAACAATTAGAGTCATGACAGTTAAAGTCAATGGACACCTGTCATATAAACAAGGCTACAATTGCGTGAGGCAATGGGATTAAACAAAAAAATTATCACGCATGCATGGGGCAGTGATCGGTTTGGAAGTTAGTGGCCTAAGCTCGTGGACAACAAAGGTGCTGTTTGGCGAATAAGACAAAATTTGTGATGCGTAGTACGGGGTTTGGACTAAATCAGTTCGAGGAAGTTTCTTGATATGGCGAGCTGAATTTGTATATCCAAGTTTATTAAATATTTACAACCTTTATGTCATGAATTCAGCATAACAATGTAGTCGACTTCTTACTCATCTATGCAATACTGTTTGAAAAATGATCTAGTCAAAAAGACCATCACCATCACCATCACCTTTTGGTTTTACTTTGATGATATGTAACGTTACACTGGGCCCACTAAAAAAAATATTTCAGGTACAGAAAAATTGGCCCCGTCATCTACAAAACCGTAAGTTTTGAGTACCTATTCGAATCGCTTTGCTTTTCTTCGACTAATGAACTTCCGCGAAATCATTCCGTGGTCCATCCACAAATATTCATTCTGATCAAAATGGAAGCGTTTTTCCAGCATCATCACTTACTGGCTGAGCCTTCAGTTATCTTATTGATGACTAATATTTATTGGTAAATGGAAATGGCAAAAATATGAGTAGAACTGCATTTGCCAGATCAATAGGAAAAAATATTGGGTGGTCTAATCAATACTACGTGGTTGGCTGATCACGCTCATCTCACGACTGAAGACTTATCGAAGACTTGGCTTCAATAAGAAACAAGCAATCGATTGTCAATCACTTCACGCGTCTGCCTTTGGTGTTAGCGGTCTTGTTAGGATCGCACACTGTGGTATGTGTCCCAAGATTGTCCCAAATTTAGTTTTTGATTACTCATTTTTGAGCCGTTGAAAATGGTATTCACTTGTCCTGAGATAGGAAGAATAAAAGAGAATAATCAGTAGATCAGTCAGTCGGTTTGTCAATCGATCGGTTAGTAAGCGTGTTATTTCTCTTTTTCAAGTCCACTAACTATTTTATATCATATCAAAGGGTTGAAATAGAAGATAATTACTTATAAAGTCTAAAAGCTCAACATATGGAAAAAATACTGGTCTTGGAGAACGGTTATAAGCTTTCAGAAGAAACAACGTGGCGAACAAGCTCGTTTTTAGTTATTCATACTCAGACCAATAAATAACATTACATACAACTCACCGGCAGTAGTCAAATGGTTATCATCGTTAACTCTGGATAATATCGACCCGGGTTCGATTCCCGCCACCGCCGGTCAGTTCCCCATTTGTCAGCCTCTCATTGGCAGTGGCCTCCTTCCTGAATTGGTGTAAATTGTTGTATAATAAATAAAAAACGAAGCAAAGAAAGTAGTAGTATTATTGGTATTAGTTTTAAAAGGGAAATTGTGATCCAAATCTGTCTCTTCACTTGCGTGTGTGCACATGAAAATGACCACGGTGTGGAATGTTTAAGTGTGCACTCACGCGTGCAACCACTTGAAAATTCCACAATGTGATCAATTTCACATGCACACACCCACGTGCGGAGACAGATTTGGATCATCACTACTCTTTTTTATTTAGTGAGTCATATATAATGTTATGTATTGATATGAGTAAGAATAACTGGAAATGAGATTGTTGACCACAGAGTTTCTTCTCAATGTGTTTTGTGGGATTTTTCAGACATTTATAAAATGGTACACCTGAATAGAGTGGTTGTGTCCGGTCCAAGCAGTCCCGCTACTACGTGTAAAACCAATCAATATTGCTCCCGTGCTTGAACATACGCCTGCTAAACTTTGATATTTAGTCATTTGTCGGTCAAGACAGTATTGAATGATCGAACTTACTATTTATTCGTAGAGCATAATTGCTCGTTAGTGAAGAAACAAATAATTCCGTCCACTTATTCACCTGTTTACAAGCTTACCTGCTTGGTCACCGACCACGGCCGGGTTGTGATTACGTTCTTCTAACTAAGAGGAGTACAAATATTACTTGTCCTACGATTAATTGTGAATACGTTTATTTTTTTATTCCTAGTCAGTGCATTTTATTGTTAATTTCTGCGGGATACAGTAATTGGATTGGATAGAGGCCTCCTATATTCATTTTTCCGGATAAACAAAGGAAAAAGGGGTATGCAATCAGTCGAGAACTGCTGAATGTTCTAGGGGGGGGGGAGTCAATGTCTTTGATCGTCTTTACCTGAAGATGTAACAAGATGTCAGTTCACTGGAAAATCTCAACAATCATGACTGACCGGACTGATAACAATAGAGTCAATTAATGGCGCCGAGATCGCGATGACCCATACACATGGTACGATTCCTGAGTGGATTCGGTTTGAGTTTGGAACGTTGTATGTATTGTTCCTTGAAAGGTTGATCTCATTGCTAAGGCATCAGTTGACAACATCGATTTAGTTCCCACAGATTTAATGAACTACCCTTGTGTTTTATTCGTAACGGAATGGACTAGCAAACAGTAAGTAGAACGGCCGTATCGTAAGTGTCAACCCATGCAGACGAGTGGCAAACAATGGACAACGCAGTCAAAGTGACGTGATCTAAATGAGACAAAAGTAGTATGCAGGGATCAGTGTATCTGCACCGGGGGTTGCTTGTTTTCGATCTGCTGTAACATGCAGGGGCAATGCTCCTCCGATGCGGGTAGCACGTGTGTGATCTGCAAAAGCACAAGAGAAGATAAAACTCCATGAGTCGAGGCCCAGTAAGTGTATCAACAGGCACCAACACTTACGTTAGACGAACAACAAGATAGCGGCCTCCAATCTGGCCGTTACACTGCAAAAAACAAGTGAAAGAAAACTCTGTGAGCACAAAGACTCAGTAAGTGCATCAACAGGATCCTACACTTACATTATTCGGATGCCAATATGGCTACTCACAGCCTGCTCATTAAAGTAAAAACCAGTAGGCATCAAGATCACCGGATGCCTAATGTGCGGTTATCCGGCAGTGAAGAGAATAATAATCTGTGAATCGATCGCGAACGGATCAGGTGTCCAATACCATGCATGCCCGTTAACTCATTGGCCTTGACTTAACATGCACAGTGCGTGGAGGCTCATCGGTTGCACTGTCCGTTGTGTCACTTTCTTGTGGATCAGCGACGTCTCTGATTTGTAAGGAAGATTCCCTTGAATTCCTGACGCCACCCATTGTCAGAAGGCGGCTTACTGTAGGTCAGTATGCGTCAACAAGAATAATAATGTTCAAATCATTACTGGAAGCCACTCAGGCACTCACCCTTGTTAAGAACTCGAAAGTGCCGAGTATTTATACTGTATGTTGAATCTGCCGTAACGCAAGGATCTAACGTAATCTTCTATTACAAATGCCTCCCTCCAAATCAGTTAGACACAGAACACCGTTGCACGCTGATTCAGAAGTTTATTTCAAGTTCAGATATAATCATCTTATAGTACGGACAAATGGGTCGAAGGTTGCTAGAGCACAAAACTTTGAAGGGCCGTTTAAATTTTGGTTTTCGTTAGCATAGTAAAAGGATTTACAATATCAGCTGGACAATCTGACCGCATTTCTGCTGGTCGCGGTAACTTGTGGTACACATCTGTTGACCGTCGCAATCCGTGGCGCACAGCAACTTCCAAAACTTTGATCCAGCGGTGGTCGTCAGGACATCCCATTACCTATTTTTGAACAAGTGGCTATACGTATGATTTCAGGCATGAATTAAACTTTGCAGACTTTGTTTAGTGGTGCATACGGTTGGATTTGCCTCTATGCGGTAGTAATCCATCTGTTTGCGTAGGGACATTTCGCACGGCAAATCAATCAATGGGACTTAAAGCCTATTTACCGGAATTTCGAAAGTGTGCTGTGCAATTTCCATAAATTCATTGCCATTTCGTCTGAGGATCACTGGTTTTTGTAGGGCTGTTGGAGTTGGCTTCTATGACTAACCCGTAAGTCATTTATAACGTAACTATCAGACAGCATGGCTAATTTGCAGTTCACTGGCACAATGTCCAACTGCAGTTAGGCTGCATAGAAATTAATCAGAATATGAACATGTTTTTTACAACGAACAGTATAAGACTAGAATGTGACAGACAAACATCAAGTATGCCAATCAAAAATGTTTTAGATGGTGTTTCCATTGGAACCGCCATATGAAAGTGCATCTGACGGCACCAAGCTTGGGTTCACGAGTTGGTAAAGCTAGCAGAATCAGCCATATTTCCCCACTTGATCAACACTTTGACAGTGGTGCGTGCTTTCTCCATGGATATGTCAAGCTAAAAATCGATGGAACGGGCACGGCGGTGATTTGGCTATGGCAGTTTTCTTGGCTCCAGAAAACGATAATGATTTCACTGTCGCGACTTTTTGGGATGGAAATGCACGTCCATGTGTTCGGTATCGTTGCATCAAAGTCCGAAACTCTGCGGCTACAGATTTCCCCCATCCGTTTTCAGCCGTTTATAACGATTCTTAGCCAGTAGGTACATTCACTTTGAGATCTGTCCGATTGAGCGATCAAAACTGACCACGTGAGTAGAATGCATCAAAAGTTGCGTTTGTTGAATGGACAGTGATACAAGAAAATAGTGATTATTCAGCTGCTTCTCACTCAGGTGGTCAGTGCCGAACATTCACTTCAGCGGATTTCATACTGAAAGTACTTATTGTCTTGAAATCATTATACACAACCGGGAACACAGAATTGAGCAACAGAGAGAAAATCTGTAGTTCTTCACAGCCAGCTCTTCTGATTGGTTAGTCTGATAATAAACCCAGCTGGTTGATTCGGTCTGGATGACAGTAGGGATTTAATTGGCCCCTCGGTCCGTTTCGTTGGGTCCAATCTGATCCTATATTCAGGAGAGTCGAAGACGTGATGGCTGGTGCTCACCGTATCGTCGAGTGGTCTGCTAAAATAACCATGCCGTCTGTTGTCAGTGCCGGCTCATACCAGCCCACCTTAAACTGCTTTGAAGGGTAATAAATTTCACGAATCATTTACCCCAAGACAGTACCGTCTTCCAGTGAAGTTACTCATATTCTAAGAAAGCAATGAAGGTAAAATTATAGAAAAAATGAAACTTAATAAGGCACATTTTGAATACCGCTAAAATAAGCCAACTGCCTGAAGTCGTCACATTGTCGGTGGATTCGAAACCAAGCCCTAGCGCAAGCATGTTTCAGTACTGGTGGATGTCAGGGCCACTGGGATTGGGGCACATTCCGATTAGAAATATTTGAGAAATTTCGAAGACCACCACGATCTGATCCCGTAGCTCAACTGGAGCTAAAACACGACTAGCATTCACGCTTTGGTTCAGATCCCTCGTAGGCCGGTGACGTTATCTTTCCGAACCAATTCAACAGAAACCTTTTTTGAAATGTTTCATCGTAGTGTATTAACGCTGGACTCACCATCGAAGTGAAACAAACCGCTGAGAAGTAAAACAGATTACCTAGTGCTCAGGCCCGTTTTTTGAAACCATGTATTCCGGGTTTTAGTCCAAGTTGGAGCTTGGTGGATATGAAATGTTGATGATTCATAGTATTTAACCCCATAACACTACCGCACGGTCTTGTAGCAATCCCTGAAGTTTCGAATTGCTATTCTGGCTACTGATGGCAGTGGACGTAGTTACGTTTTGCGTTTTTCCTTATCAGTCAAAAGTGGTGTGAGATCGTCCACATGATATGAAGATCAACAACATCGATACTGGTGCGTCATCACCTAGAAAGCGCAACTGCTGACTCCGAAGTGGATACACAAAGATTCTGACGCAGTTTGACGGCCAGGTTGGTGGCTTTTCTACAACTATGAGCTAGCTCATAGTAATTAAACCGGCGCACCCGAGTCAAAGCGAACAATGCTTACATGGTTTTCCGTGGAGGCTTTTCAAGAGCGATGTAAATCTCATATTACTCACAATGGGAAGCGGAAATATCTGACTGCTTCAGAAAACGATCCAGGCCTCCAAACTTAGAGACATTAAGTACTCAGAATCGTGTTCCGTCAAGCAAAGGATCGCTTCATTTTCACTCACGTACGAGAACTGGCGTAGAAAAGCTGATGGAAGGCAAAATCCCTTCAGGTTTCATGTTTTCCTCTAAGCATAGACAGCAGATAATTTCATAATTTTGTGACGAGAACGTCTATTTTCTCTCTTTTCACTGGTGTGTCGTCTTTAGACTAGTCGACCAACCGGATCTAAGCAAATGGAGTCAGCCTGTCGACCCTGACATCCTTATTGCGATTGTACGTATCCAAGCGTTCTTTCGTGGATATCGCAGTCGGCTGGCTTTGTATTTGCACGAACCACGCAACGTGGTCTCACTTGTGTTGGCTACTCACCAATCAGTTGGCGGTGAGTTCGAAGGCAATCCACTGGCAGCGGAAATACTGTCTCAACCCGAAGCGGAACAGGTTTGTCGTCGTTGGTTAATCCAAGCTAAACGTGCAAGTGACGGTTGGCTCAGGTGTACCCAACTATTGCAACAACCTCAAGTGGAGAATGAGATAGGCGTACAACTGGTAAAAAGTCTGATTCGCAGTGGTTTGGTCGATTTCTCACAGGATTTGGAACAAATGTTGGCATATTGTGATTATACGGGCAATTATAACCAAATGGGTCAACCAGAAGCTATGCCCAATACTAGTCCAGTACAGTCCTGTGACGGGGCAAATCACGGATGGATCAGTTTACTATTTCGGCAACTCATCCAGATCCCTACGATTGAGAATCGGACTTCCGAGAGTCTACTGCCTGTCCCGTTCGCGATGCGATTCAAATGTGATCTTCCGGGAACTCGAGTACTGCTCATCAATAATGATACTGGTAAGTGTGATTAATGCAAACATAACCCCTATCATACAGAAGTCCATTTTGGCGAAACAATTGTTTTCCAGTAGCTCATTCTCGATTACATTACAAATTTCATGTTAGACGTTAGAAAAATGATCACTATCGGTGATATTACCGAATTTCCTGTCATTTATTGCCTGCTGACGACCACGGACTAATGCCGTTTAATATACACTGCCAATCGAGTAATAGCTACCTTCGGTCACAACGACATGGGTAGAGTAGTTGAACATTTCCTGCGCAGCAGTAATGCACAAGATCCAATAACTTGAGAATTCCCAGGCCCAGTGATGGAGTTTCGTAGTCTTGGATGAACCACACGAACAGTTGTCTCCTTGTGCGGTGCTAGTGTACCGGAAAGGTTTGGTCACTGCACCTCAAGTCGTGGTGACCTAGAGGGGCTACTAATAGTTTGATAGTTGTTACTAAACGACAGAAAAACCAAACAGCGTTACTGACGTATTGTCTTGTTTAATCGTTTAGGTAAACGTTACGTAGCGTTGACAGAAATCAATATGTTTGAAACAAATCCGGATAACCAGTTAGGTAACGTGTGTGTTATAAACGTCAGTCCTACATACCAATTTGTTTCGAGTACTTTTTGTGGGGGGGAGGTGGCCAACAGGGTGGATATGCACTTCAACAGTGGATGATCCATGAAAAGTACGTGCAAAACTGCTATACATTGGTTTTCAGAGTTTAATTGGAAGAGAACTCTGATAACCGATTTGCTCGAAATGAAATCAGAAGACATTCGAACTGGCGCTGGAATGTGTTCATCTATTAGCATGCAAACTAGGGCATTTTTTTCTAGGCGTGAAATATGTAATGGAAAATATATACACACAATCATTGATCTGTGAACGAGGTAGCTGGTAGGCAAGAGCTTGCCAGATGCTTTCACGTGACACGGAGGCAGCTCATGCGCGCAAGAAGAGCTCATTGCTATCAATGTCCAAAGTTGCAATAGGTTGATTCATACGCTCACAGAATATTTGGTCGTGTATGAAAAAGCATGAATGATGAATGATTGGAATGTACACTGGAAAAGCGAGCAACGATTGGCTCACATGGGATTTCCCGAACTCCAGGCGAGTACGACAGAGTTTGGGATTGAACATCTAACTTCCGATGTTCGTGCTAATGGTACACGTGGTTGAAAAAGGACCCTTTAAGGTCATCGTTCAGTCCAGTACTGTCACAAAGGCCGTAAGGCGGAGAATGGTACAACATGAAATGTGCGACCCAGACGCACTTCCCGACATAACAGTCGTTATGCCTTTTAAACAGAAGTCACAGAAATATACTGTGGTAATCAGTAGGCTTCATCAACTAACTGTTCCGTTCCATCCGAGTATTTCTAGTTAGAAGACTCTTTCAACTTCGAACGGTCTCTATTTAATGACACCAAAACGACAGTTCATACATGGTGGTCATAGAAAAATCTTGGCCAGAGCACTTAATAGTCCACCTGTTGGCGATAGTCAGCTTTTCCGAGCGGTTAGTCTGTTAACAAACCACATTTGTTGATTCGGTTCAGACGACAGTTGGCTTTTGTTTGGTCTCTCGGTCCGTTTTGTTAGCTCCTATCTTCCTTTCTTTCCAGGACAGGTGAAGATGTGCTAGATGCTCGCTCAACTGTCTAATCGATAAACGAGAACGAGTACTGCTGAAAATGTTTAGTCTCTGGGCAATACAGGCGCAAAGCTGTACTGACGATTTTAGCAGATCAGGATGGCTGCGAAGTAATTCTTTGCATGATTTCCGTTGGCCGTGGCCTCCCATCCTCAACGTAGCTAGTTCGACCATGCAAAAGATTGACCAGACCATGGGTATGCAAAGATGCCCAGATGAAAACTGACGATCATGTTATTCGTGCATTCATGTGTATGTCCAGGTTGAGCTGAATTTACATTGATAAAAGTACCTTTACCAAACGGCATACGAAATATGTGCGCTAGATTCAGAAAAAGGGGCCTCAGCCTATGGAAATCATGCAAGGAATCAGTCGCACTGTACTTCACCGCTTTTCTAGCTCGTGCACAAGTGCGCACGCACACAAATACACTCACTCTGCTACTTAGGTCTTAATCAAGCCTGTCTGCTCCATTGTCCTTTTGACAGTCAGACTTTGGGTTGTAATACCATATTTTGCCTACTAACAAGCACTGAAGTAGTAAGTTGCTAATTTTGACTTCCCCATGCTGCCTACAGTATTTTTGAGCCCACGGTACAATGTCGCTACACAGTGAACTAACACATTACAATTCAAACAGGGTGGTAAAACGGTACTATATATATATATATATATATATATATATATATATATATATATATAACATGCAGAAATTCTTTTCTTTTACACCGTATAGGTTTTGGCGGTTTTTGCCATTTTGTTTGTCTGTATGACATTTTTTGTAATAATGAGACACAAGAGTTTGACAGACTGACCGTACAACATTCGCGCCACTGTCTTTTATTCTCAGCCATGTTCTTCAACGTCTCTAACCAACGACAATCCTGATTCCTTCGACCCCAACCAGTGAGGCAAGAAGCATCAACTAAAGCCAGGGCTGATCCTGGCTTCTATATACATCTAGGCCAATTCACTGCCTGATCGCAACGTCGCTTCTTCCAGTCTGCCCAGCCCATGCGGATAGAGCACGGAAAAGTAGATGATGAGCAGGCGTTTGCAAAATACCACCGAGCCACCGGATACGGTGTTGAGCGGCCACTTCGTTAAGAAAGTGGCTGTCCTTGCCTGACACACAAAGGTACATCTCGTCATTGCTCACTCGATACTTCCATCAGAAGCGAGCAGTTATTCAGTACAGCGGTTTTCAGACGCAGAAACACGTCAAGTATCCTCCATATGAAGTGACCAGGTCTCGCAATCACAGAGTACAGTACGAATCACAGGGATGTACACCCGTCCCTTAAGAGAGGGCCGGATGTCACAGCAACGCCACAGGTGTTAGAAGTTTGCGAAAGCTGCTCTGGCTCTCGCTATTCATGAACTGACCTCCTCCTCAACATCACCTCTAGATTTTTAGCAAGCCACTAAGGAGCTTGAAGCTGTGAACTAACTCAAGCTGATCATCACAAAGGATGAGTGTAGACAAGGGTTCATACCAATCTTGTAAACGTACTTTGCACCTGAAAGGCACAAAGTGCACACCCTATCTGGACACCTTAATCGCCCAGCCATCCAAAGCATTTTGCATTGTCTGTGCGTTATCACCCACTAAGGTGATATCATCGGTGTATTCCAAATCGAAAACTCAATTCCCTGAGAAGGGTTCAACTCTATCTTTTTTAGACCTACTAAAGCATTCCGATTCTGTCGAACTCCGCTGGAGACGACAAAAAGTGATGAAAGCTGGCTGCAGGCCCTAATCCAACCTGGGGTATGACGACACAACTCATTGAGGATTAATAAATACTTCTTAGGTTGTACAGGATTGTCAACCCGTAATTAAGTGACCAGCAGATATACGAAACCCAAGCCCCAAGACAGAGGACATAAGCTCACTTTACTACGTGTACTACAGAACAGATGATCATACAATAACAGTAATATACCTCAAACTACGGAAAAATTGACCACAGAATCAATATAGTCAACAACAAAAATGCTTCAAAAGGCCCAGGCAACAATAGCGAGGAAAAGCTCGGGACGGCAATGCAGGAGCGAGTTAAGTGGTTTACAAAGAAAGTCGTAATTTATGGGAAGCATTTTGATCAATCAACTGTCAGCAGAAAGGTAATTGCTCGAGGGAACACACACACACACACAAGCGTGGCGAAGAGCAAACGGAATAACAAGGCTATGAGAAAATGCATGATCCTAGCGGTAGGGCTAAGTTCATTCATTCACACGGATAAGGCAGATTGGGAGGAAAAGTTATTTAGGTTCAAGCGTTTGTGTCTCGTCATGTAATCCAGGCCATTAGGACATGGATCATTCCAAAACCGGGGTTAAAGGTTACGCAGACGATAAAATCGGACAGATAGGAAAACCAATTAGACGCGTGATAATTGGGATCAATCGACACTTGTCATGAGAACAAGAACAACAATTGCGCGATGCAATAGGACTAAAGAACAAATTGTCACGCGAGTGAGGAAGCCAAGTGAGGAAGATAGTCAACGTGGAATTTGATAGTGACAGTGCATGAAAAGCAAGCAAACTGTTTGGTGAGTAAGAGATCAAATTATGATGGAAAGCACAGAAACTGAAGTGAACTATTTTAACGGAGTTCCTCGATATGGCGGGCTGAAATTCCTTGTCCAGTTTCAATAAATCTTTAAACAGATACTCTTTTTCTGAAGAAACAGTACCATGGAGCAGTCCTATCTACGGGAACGCGATGATCGTTGGTTTTTATAACGACGAACTTGCAGCTGTCAGAAGGTGAAGATTTTGCCGACGCATCCATGACCACTTTTGATATAACCTGCAAAATATGACAGACTCAAGTAGCTTGAACGCTACTGCGATAAGACTTAAATCCCTATGGTTAGCTCAGTCAGTGCATGGGCCGTTCCTAAAGGTTGGGGAAACCATTAATTCTCCTCACAAGAGAGAACCTGCTCATAATTTCAAACTTTTGAGTACAAAACATGAAGTTCTGTAGCAAGCAGCACCCCACCATCTTTAAAAAGGGCTGGGGAGGGCCATAGGAGCTCAGTGCTCTTTGACATCATAATATTTGGATTTCCTTTCGGATCTATGCCTCGGTAGGTTGATCTATCGAAAAGGACCTTGGATGCGAGACGGAAGTGAGATTGGAGATGCTGAATCTGAGGTTCAGCTAAACTGTGTCTAAAAGTGCTCCACCTATAGTTCAAGACACGGTTGTTGATTGTGAATTTGCAGACCGTCAGTTTCACAAATTGTTTCACTCACTCCAAGTGGCTTCCTACGGGTAACTCCGATGAAATAGAGCAGCTTGCGGAAATTTCGCTTGGCGGTGGCAAGTTCCATTTCCGTTGTACGTTGTACCCGCCAGATTTAGCTATCCCTACGACGAATCGTGTCAAGTGCACATTTCATTACGAATCGTGCTTCGGTATATTCACTCCCATCCAGAATCGACTGGTGTGCATCGAGAAGGTGCAGAGATTCAGCAGTAACCCAGGGTCTTGAGGCACGACGAGACAGGCCACAGCTTACTAGACCAGCGGGATGAAAAGCTTTCTTGATAAGTGACCAGTGTTGTTTTACGTTTTCAGGTGGGGCCACAGCTAGTTTTTTAACTAGCTCGTTTTGGAGGGCGGATAAGCTAGATCGGTTGGGAATCTTATCGCAATCTAACCAGTGTTGTAGCGTCCGTTTGCGACAAACCAGGAAGCACATGGGCAGCTTGATGCAAACTAGTGCGTGGTCGGATTCAAGGGGAGGATGGAGAAGGGAGTTCTAGTACGAACAACAGTCTTGTATACAACCCCACCATTTGCGATTAGTGGCGATGTGGTCGATTTGGGTCCATTGTTGAATCAGAAAGAGCGGATACCACGTGGCGTAACGGCGATTAGAAAATATAAAGTTCCTACTTGCGAGGAACAGGTGATTTTCTGATCACAGGGCTAGAAACCGTTTATCAAGCGATAGAAATCTAGCCCGAAAGGACCTCCTAGATGCACCTCGTTCGACCATAGCCGTCCTACCCTATCATTCAGATCTTTTGCCAAAATCACCATATTGGCCCGGCTTGCTTTGTGCAGGAGGTGCATACACAGAAACGACTAACAAATTGCGCTTATCGAAGGGGAGGCTGCTCACTTTGCATGAACCCCTGAGTCACACTGCGCATGAACGAGTGTTGACTGGGATCCAGTCTAACAAAGCCGCTCCAGAGTTTTACTGGGAGGAATGTAAACGCAAGCAAGACCAGAAGCCACAGGCTCAGCTTCCGCAGAAAGGTGTAAGTGAAACTTCACGGAACGATCTGATGAAGGACGTCAAGCAAATTATGGAACTGGAGTCTTGGACGCGAGTCTCCTGAATGCCACACACACGAGATGGTAAGGTATCCAAACGTCTGAGCTAAACCCACCTGTTGCCTGTATGCATTAGGATTCGCAAGCTGAACGCGCCTAGTTTGAATGGGTATCGAGGACGAAGCAGGGTATCGGCCGGAGAGAGAACATAGTCCGGATTTCTACCGGTGGCACTACAGCTGGCACGGTCGACCGAAGAACTCGTGTGGTGTGAGAATGAAAAACAAAGTGGGAAAGGAGTGGAGATGGGAGGACAAGTTGTGTGCGGTGTAAGAGAACGATCGCTTGTGCACATAGAAGAGCATTTGATCACAGTGGCAGAATCTTTCATGATTGTTCGCGTTGTGAGCTGTTATGCTACTCGGCTGCCCAGTCCACAGTAAGCATTTTTATTCAAGGATGCATCTCTTGACCCTTGTTGTATTTCACGAGATGGTGGGACAAGCACTTCCGGTTGGGGAATTCTCTTGCTCTCAATTGACGTCTCTCCTCCATTCCTTGGTTGGTGAGTGCCACCGAGTTATCACTAATGTTTCAATAAGGCCTATTCCCTCAACCGAGACCCCATCCCAGTAAACCATTCGAATAGTACGTCTAGAGCATACGGGTCCAGTTCCGATGGATTGTGCAGAGACAATCCATATCTTTGGTGTGGGCTTGTCAAGACCATGCTATCGTCAAATCCCGAGAACTTGGACTCTCGGGAAAACGATTCAAGGCATCGCCGTAATATACAGAAAGTGGCTGCGCAGGAAGTTGTTATTGGTCTCCATTAGGTCAAAGTACCTACTAGGTGGAGAGTTACTGCGTAAATACTTATGATCCGTTCACATTGAGGATGTCACTTCGACGTGTGATGGAACATTTACGCTTTCAAAGCCGAGTTCACCTACCAGGGCCCCATGAAAATCGCCCGTTCCTTAAAATCAAATTCCCAAATAGTATAAAAGTAAGTATGTGAGTAGCAGGAGATTGGTTTTGTATGATATGATTCATCATGCAGTACCATAGCTCGAGTCATAGTTTAAAACCATGGAAGCATTGCACAGCTATTTCATCCTTGGTAGGAATCAGCAACTGTACACATCCACCGAGCCGCCACAAGGGCTCGAACAGGGGATGAACCACTGCAAATCGAATACCTAACCACCAGACCACCTGGGCTGGCTTTCAACGGTTGGATAAACATGTACATCACATGATATGACACTCTTCTTTCACTGATTTCGAAAGGTAACAACCCGTTTCGCGCACAGCTATCTACTTCTGTGATGGATGAACTCTCCGCAGAGGCCCAAATGCGTCGAAGGTACTCCGTTAAAAACAATCTGCCGGGGATTTAGGCTACATGATGGATCATATCATACAGATACAGAAGTACTTCTACATAGACCACGTTGACGTGGTGCGATAAAGCAACCAATTGTTCCTAGTGGATCGTTTCTATCGTATTGAAAACAAAAACATTGAACTGATTAATAAATACTTTATGATGTTGATTTCGCGTGGGTGACTGGTGAGAAAAATATAGGAATTTTCGGTCACTTTTCACATTTTGGTGCTAATGATCAGTGTTGTGTTAATTTTATGATCTTTGTTTAATTGTGAACCTCCCCCACAATTGATCACTTCGAACTGAAGGCTCTTATGATTTGTTTTCGCGCTCCCGATCGGAATCATCTAAGGTGGTTGCAATCGTCTCCACCGTGAACAATGGCTGAGTCCTGTTTTGTGTAAGTCAATCCACGGTGATGGAACAGTGGTTTAATCCGTATCCTTCGTTCTGAAACAGTTTGACTTTTGATCGGCTCTTTGTCTGGCGGTATGACCAACGGAACTTTCCCCACAGTGAGCAAGAGAACCGATAATACACAGTGTGAGGTCGACTTTGTGCCTATTTTGTATTCTGCCAATAACGAGGGACCTAGTGTCTTTCCAACTGCACTAGTGAGAGGCATTTGTTCGGTTTTCCATCACACGTCTATTTTGAATGGCAGTATTACTTTCTCTGGAAGGGATATCCAGAAAGTCAGTGACATTTTCCCCAGACATCGAATGAGTGACAATGATACACCGGTATTTTGTCCCTCTAGTAGTGTAGGAGCCGAATGCATCATTTTTTAGAGCCGGCACATTGCAACTTCCTAGGGTTAGCATTAGAAAGTGGGAAGGCACTGCCGGCAGATTGCTAATTCGTGTTGAAATCATGTATCAAGAATTTAACATCGTACAAAGGTGTGAACTTGAACATCAATGCTTGTATTTCGGCCCACCGGATGCTATATTACAAATATGATGAAAAATTATTTGAAAACTTTGACAGAATTATCCACACAATGACTGATAAGCACGCTGGATTACTTGCTTGCAAACTGGCTTTGTTTATAACTTGACTGAATAATGTGAGGATGGATACAAGTATGAGACAAGTAAGCCGACCGAACGGCCTTGTCTGAGGCGGAAACTTCTGGCAATCCTCTTGGATAGTTGATCCATTGAGAGACCCAAAGAGGCCGGTATATTTGCGGCAGTTCTGGGTAAAACTCCGAGAAGACGCCGGGAAATTTTCGGAACATGAGTTGGTGTATGAAATTCGGCAACAGTTTCATTGGGCCCCTGATAGGCTACAGTGAATATCGCTGATTTTCTGATTTTGTCTATTAAGAGGTTAACCTCTATTTGATCACTGTCGGTAGGTTGATTTAACACGGTCCGATAGCTGGATAGGTAGATACATAATCGGAAGCACATCTGATTCAAAAACGAAATGTCATATAAAAATGAACCGTCATATGGCAGAGTCATGAGCGTTGCAAGGGCAATATCTAAGTCGAACCTCAAACTACTTGAACAAGTGGAAATTGGTGGCCTTGCGAAGACGACTTGGTCAACTATTTTGAGCTTATCTATTGGAAATCACGCGCTTAATACTATCTGAGCACCACACATCTGTGGTCATTTCACATTTACTCACGAGACATTCTCTCCCACACTCATATCCACTTATAATTCTCGACCGGTGGATAGAATTTTGAACAGTTCGTCTAAGATGTGCCTCAGTATGATCAACTCTGCTTCGGTGTGTGAGTTTCGGACCACAGTTCTTGTTGACCACTGCCTAAGAGAAATCCAAATAGACTGAGTTGAAGTGATGGGGTTAGTAATTTGCGGTGTGATGCATTTCACTTTCGGATAATTTGTTATCCCCTCGAACAGAGCTAACTGGACTACGTTTGACGTGCGTCGCACGGTGCATTGTTGGAGGTTTACATGCGGATATCAACAGATCACCTGCGAAAGAGGTATGATAAAATGCATCGAGAGACAATTGCGGGGGAGAGCTTTTGACCCACCTGTCCGGAGTCCAAGTTTTTGAGAATAATAAAAAATGTCCAACTCGTAGTCAATTTCAGTGAAGACAGACGGTTTGAGAATACATGTATATTTATTTCATATGATAGGTAGAGCGGCATTTCATAATCTCATTTGCCTTATCCGTAATTCCGGACCCTTTCTATTGAAAATAATCCTTTTTTTAATTTATAGTGAGGGAAAGTAGTTCAGCTTACAGTCAAGTGTGCTTCACCGATCCTCGTTATACAAGGATACTGATGATTCGGAAGTGATGATGATGACGACGATGGTGGTGATGATGATAACCATTTGGATGTATGTCGTATTGTTCTCAGTTATCGGATGAAACAGTGCTAATAAACCACCGTTTGTATTTAAAAAATTTACTATTTTTCAGTGTCAAATCTGCACATCGCAGTTCCTTAGAAACCCGCATAGGAAATTTGAAACGGACAACTGCAGATGGCCTCTTTCTCTTGATTTCTAATCCATGAAGTACCAACGCCTAAGCTTTTAGTTACACAACCACAGGTTCTAAACAGCCGACAAAAAAATGACCTTCTGGATGGAGTGAAACATTTTGTCATTTATAACATCTCCACTTCAGTCAAATATTGTGATCAAATGGTCAAACTGGGATTGCATGAAAGATTAAATTGAATGAAGTTGGTTAAATCATTAAGGAGATCAAAATAAACTGAAATTTTACCACAAGGACTGAAGCATAATCCAGACATCAATCTCTTCTTCTTGGCCGAGATGTGAGCTGAGTATCGGACCGGGGAATTCCCGTGGTTATGTGCGAAGAGGCACGTTGAAAAGTACGTCGCGTTCAAATACGACAGTACCAGGTGAACAAATCGGAGTGCGATTGTTTTGTATTGGTCATATGTATCTTTTGCACAAATGTGTTTATTGCCAACTTTTCCGACCGGTTCTCTAACGGAGAAGAACAAGACGACTAATTATCACTAGGCTGCATCGTACAATTTCGTAATTATATTTTGGAAGGCCAGGGAATATCACAACAAAACTATAATGTTTGTCAGTTCACTCCAGTTCAGACAAACGTTACGCATGCACTGGATGCGGTGGCTTTGGTTGCTATTTCCTGGCGACAGCCTCAATTGGAAACAAAGAGAACGGCAGGAATGTGTAAGGGGCGGTAAGGAACTACAAACATCAATGTCGAGTCGATAAAGAAAGTTTGTGGATACAAGAGTGCCTCTGATGGCGACACCCAGACATATCCTGCAATGTACCTAACCTTTGAGTGGGAGGGTCTCTTGGACTCCATCCAGGAAGACTAACGTGCTCTACATGAACAAGTCCACGGGTTAGGTTTTTCATACCTTTCTCCCACGTCCTGGACTGGCCACTGTTGCTCAGCTTCCTACCGTTACCCCCTACCCTCAGCGAATGTGGCGCTCCGAGGAATCCTGTTAGGGAACATGCGCAACACATGTCCCAACCACCTTAGCCCAATGATCTTTAGTGCTTCATCTAATGACTTGGTTCGTGAATCTAAGATTCTCCGCCAAACCCCAGCCATAAAGTAAGACGGGGAGAGCAAACTTGCAGAAAAGTAGGCAATATTAGCTGAACGGGTCTGCAATTATCTAAGCTTACACACGTGAAAAAGGGAAACTATGCAGTCTCCCAGTACAAAAGCTGAATGTGCGAAGACCATCTGATTTCGCGTGGTAATTCGTAGGTTGTGGGTAGAGTCGATTCCAGAAGAACACAGCGTGTATTGATGGTAGCATTGTCTGTGCGTAAAGTTGTTCATGAGAGAGAATAAAGCTGCACTCCTAACATTTTGACAAGCTTGAAGTGTTCATATTTCAAAATGTAAGCAGCAATTGGTAGACAGGTCGCTAACATAATTGGAAATGATTATCGGGGGAAAACAGCGTCTTGAGTCAATTCGGAATTGCTGGTCAACGGTTTAGGGAAGAACGAGTCAAGTGAGGTATAATTTGTTTACCATTAGACTTGTCATGCACTGCAAATGCTCAGCTAATCCCTAAAAACCACAGAAGCACCTCTGTACACCTGTTTCATCCTTGTTAGGATGTTTCCCCAATGTACATTCATGGTTTTCAATGGTTTGTTGAGTGTTCAATATCGACAGTATCATGGCTGTATTGGAGTGACGGTTTGAGAATGACAGTTTTATTATTCGGGGAATAGATTGTTTATGAAGATGTTCGTCATGCGGCGTCAACGCTCAACTCACTGTGTATTGTTGTTTGATCTGTCTTGTTACGAATTATCAGCTGCAGTTCACATCGGCTGAGCCCCCACTAGGACTCTAACCCACGGTGTAGGATTGTGAGTTAAAGACGTAACCACCAGACTATCCGGGCTGACTTTCAACAGTAAGGATTCCATTTATTCTCTTTTCATTTATTGAGTTAGTTGAAGCTCTTGCGCATCGAGAGACTGTAAACGCGATCCAATTCGATGTGTTTATTGACTGCATTTGTTGTAGAATGCCAAGCTTCCAGAGACACACGTGCATATCTCGTGGTTGTTTGATCCAGAATATGAACTTCCTCCAGGTTGAATGTGTGTTCCTCTTGGTCCTTGTGGACGGATATTATTGACAATCGACCATGTCTTCTTGTAGCCAATTTGTGTTCGTGTATTCTCGTGGCAACCCTCCTCCCAGTTTGACCAGCGTAGCCTTTGTCGCAGTTCTTGCATTTCACCCTGTATATCACAGTTCTTCTTTCTTCGGTTTTCAGTTGCTCGTTCGGTCTTGATATGATTATTCTCAGGTTGCTGGTTGGTTTATGAGCAATCTTGATACTTTGTGGTTGAAGGAGTCTTGCGGTCGTTTTGGATAAGTTTTCGATATATGGTTAGATGGTGTCCCCTGACTTGGTTCATTTCTGATTCCGTGTCTGTATCTTCGAATGGATATTCCTTCGCAGAAGTTTATTTAACTTATACAGCACATGATATAGTGTCCTTCCGACCCCGGTCTTGAAAGCTCTACTACCCATACAACAAAACAAACACTGTAGGTTGTACTTAGGCCCCTAACCAGAAGCCGCCCATCATAGGAGGAGGTCGCTGTACGCGAAATGCTCCTTTACCACTCCAAGGCAGTGTCCGAAGCGCTATATCTTGTGATGCATAGGTTAAATGAACCGTTGACATCCAGACCACACAGCTTGGTAGCTAGGTGGTTCACTCACAGTCGTTGACCTTGGGTTCGAGTCCCAGTGAGAACTCAATAGATGAGGATTTCTAACAAGGAGGAAATAGATATGCACAGTGCTTCCATGGTTTACAACGGTGATTTGGACGTTCACCCCCACACACTATATATATATATATATATATATATATATATATATATATATATATATATATATATATATATATATATATATATATATAAAGGATGATCGTGGGTTACATGTCTTGCAAGTCACTCACCAATAAGCGTGGAATAAAATGGGTAGGGTGCTTTGAGAATAAACAACCAGTCGTTTACCGGGCATAATCTCATTACTTTACTGGGAATAATAAAAGAAATGACGAAGAAGAATAAAAACACTTATTAATTCTTTCAGTTGAAAGAGACTGGGGAACCATATATGCAAGAAGTCACACACTATGAGAAAAATTGGCTTATGAAACCAAAATAAAGTAGATGCAGAATCATTCCTTCGGCGAACATCATGAATCAGTATTGCACACGGTTGTGGGGTGAGAAAAGAGACACGATGTGACTGTTGACGGTTTTTCAGGAAATTTCATTTTTCCAACATGTACACGAAGGGATCGCAGGTGCGTGCGTGCTTGCTCGCTCGCTCGCCAGTGTCAGTAAAGTTAGCTGACGCCGGATTGATACGCGTAAGAAGCGAACTTGCTTGGACGACACAGCAAGGATGAGAAAAAAGTCAAATTGACTGAACCTCCGGATTGCGGAAGTCCTGCGTGGCGTAAAAATCAATGCATGCTCTACAAGTGTTAGTCAATCGATCAATTGAAATAACTAACTTACGCGAGAGAGTCCATTGTTCCTAAGATGCCTTTCCGATCGGCGTCAATGCGATTCCTTTGCAAATTTGTGCAACCTGACACATCGGAGACTGTCATTCTGATTATGAAAAAGAAAATATTTTTCAAAACACAGTACGGGTACAACTTACGACTACGTGAATCTATCTCTTTCTCCGTATTCGTGCATACGCACGTAATAACATGAGCCTCGAAGAAATTTCGTGTTATTTTGATGATTCACTTATCTTTGGATATAAAGCAGCACTTTCACCATAGCTTCTTGTTCATCATGGTAGTACAATCTGCGGCTGCTATGAGTTTGTACTGATGTGAACGGATGGCAAAAGTCTGCGAGCTGGGCTGAGAACGCGACGACCTTTTTTGGTAATGCCTTATTTTGAACAATCATTGATGCTCAGTCTTGTGTTATCTAATAACATTCACGTCACGCGTGGTTCGAGAACAAATTTCGAGCAGGTTATAGGCTCTGGTTAGAAATAACAACCTCTCACTTATCAAATAGAAGAATGGCACAAGGTCCGAAGCTGTCCTAACTGGAACCAAGAAAAATACTCGCACAAAACTAGCGAATGAGCTGAAGCTCGATTTAAAAAGAAGATGTCCGGGTATCAAATTATTATGTGGAGAAGAGAAAAGGTGGTATTCTGAGGAAGATCTCTGGGTAGGTTGCGAGGAAGCTTGTGCGTATTGCTTCGAACCAAATTATGGCCACAGACGTCATTGAAAAGGAAAGCATGTATGTACAAAACATCTTCACTGTCTGCGTCATACCCGCAGTACAGAATGATGAGCTCACTGCTTTGGATAACTGATCGTCATATTCAAGATCCAGCGGAGTGGGCCAGACATCATAAAACCAGTTATGATAAATGAAATGGTGTGATATTTAGCAATGGAGAAAAGTTTAAGTTCGGTAGTCCTGATGGAATTATGTGCTACTGGTACGATTACAAGAGTTAGCTGAAATTCATTCGTCCAGCCTTGGGAGTTGGCTCTATGTAGGTTTAGACGAAAGAGGGAGGGGGGGGGGGGGGGCAAATTTCGAGAAAGGAAGATCTCGGCTAGAAGCAGGCGGCTGATTTCTGCATCCTAACATCGAATGAATTTCTCCTCCGGATAATTCCGGAAAATCGACTAAGACCTGATCTTCCAAGGCGGCAACGCGGCTATACATACAGTCAATGTCAGTAGGAACATCAACACAGTGAACGGGTCCGCTCAAAGTCCAGACTTGGACCTAATTATTGAGATGAGTTTATTCAAATGAATGAGTCTTAGGTACTCGGGATGAGTTGAAGTTCACCATCCTCGATTGATGGGACAATATAAGAGGCATGCCCGAACGTCGTATTTCAGTCAATAACAATACAGGTCATTGATTTTAGTAATAAAATACTTGATTATTCATTAAACTGGGGATGGATTTAGTAAAATTTGCACCATCTGAGGCATGTTATCCCGCATAAATCGATTTGCCTGAGTCAAATTTACAATCCGTTCGCATATTTGGTACGTTACTGGATAGATACATCAGTGTGCCAAATAGGGTCACCCTTGTTGGTTAGTTTCAAGATAAATCGCGGAAAAGCAGGTTGTGCCTAATAGCATTGGGTATGCTATATAAATGCGCACAAATAGTATCTGACCTTGAAACCTTTTTACCCTTCCGAACAACAAACACACCGTCAGTCAAGCTATATCGCATTTGATCGGACGCGGTTTAGGGTACTGCGAGCGGGTGAGCACAAACTGACCACACAGCCACGTTTTTGTGTTGTTTGTACCATCCTCGTCATCTTTTTGTGTCGATGAGTAGAAGTGTTTTCTTGAGTTAAGCCACTAAGAACCGGATTGGACTGGGCCAACGGTTAACTTGGAATATTCCGAATCATGCTGTCTGGGTTCGAGTCCCCCGCTGAAGTGACTCGTTGTACACGCGGCGCAGTTGGTGATTCGCAACAAGATCAAAACAACTGCACGGCTATTTCCACTGATTTTCAATAGTGGGTTTGGTTCGGGATGTCGCATAACGAGTGCCAATCGGGTGCTATGTGACGGAAGATTAAAAAATGGGATATTTTTCATAACCTGTGGCACATTATATGGTCCAAGTAATGATTGTGTTTTGTTTCCTTCAGTTACGATACACAAATTACAAACACCAAAGCAATTCGGTACGTCCTATGGATATTCACACTCACTACAGCAGACAACACACAAACATATGCATACACGTAGACAAAAGTTTCTTCAACTCCAGGACTTTCGTTTTGCTTTTCAGGAGAACAGTTGGAACCAAACATACGATATCCGCAAACTTGGCTCACTCTGCGGCCCGCCCGAAGCGGATACAGCTTACTCGGTGTGGCTGGTCATGGTCCAGCACCGGCTGGAAATTGGCAACTGCGTCTTATCGGTCACGGGATCCACGGTGATCAAGGTTTGCCCAAACTAATGGGTGCTGTGAACAAAAAGACCTTGTGTTCCACATTCAGAATTTTGGACATGTCCGACTATTACGTACCGAATCCACAAGGTCTGCTATTTAGTCACCAAATCCACGTACGTCATTTGTCACTTATGGTTCAGAAAGACGATTTTCTCTGCATGTAGACTGAATATTCTCCAACTATCTAGTCCGATTCTGGGTACATACTGATGAGACTTCAGAAACAGCCCGGCTGACAGTGTACGAGCGAAAGGGAATTCTTTCAATGGACGGTACGACAATAACCGTTTGACATATCATATAGTGCTAACACGCAACTCATCATTGTGAACCATTAAGACACTGTGCACAGCTGTTACATCTGGTCTGTTAAGAATCCTTCAGCAGCGCACATCCACCTAGCTCCCAATGGGACTCGAACCCCGGGGTGAACTATAGTTGGTCAAACACCTAACCACCACAGTAACCAGGCTGGCTCGTAACGGTTTGTTAAACGTATCCACAATGTGAAATAAAGTTTGAATAGTTCACTATTTTGGCGATGGAGCACTTTTCAATTTCTTTGATCTTTTCTAATCTAAGGTTAGCCCTTGTCCCTCGTCGAAGAGTAAACGAAGACCAGAAACGGCAGATTTCAAAGCCATCCCACTTATGTCTGTCATGCGCTGCCGTTTTTCAACATCCTTCACGGCAAAGTCGCCGCATCATAGCATCTCCGACATTAGTAGATGGACACTGAACATTGTTTTTTTATTGACAACCACTTGCTTCAGTTGATCACCACATCACAGATGGGTTTCACATGCCTTACAGAAAATCGTGCACGATGAGCCAGCGTGCGAGCTCTTTTTCTAAATTCTGTTTGTTTTTTCTTCTTTTCGGAAGCGAACAAATGTTTGCTTTCATTATTTGTATTCTTCTGCTACGGGAAAAAGAATAATTGGGGTTAAAGTGATTGGGGAATTTAATTGAATGCTCTAGCATCTACACATTTGGGCGGTTGAAGTTTCTCGAAAGCAAGTGACCGGTTTCGTGGTTATTACTATTCACCGGGTACTTCTCAGTCCGTTAATTATTATCCTCATACTTTGATCATTCACCTATAGATACTACTAACGTGAAATATTTCAACTCACGGTTGCAAAGAAACAGAAGTGGTTCCTCAATGGACTGTTCTACGATGAGTATCGACTCACACTTCTGATTCACAAATTAGACTGTTGTGGATAAGATGCTGTGGTCTGCCTGGGACATCAACAATTACTCGACTGTTCAAATTTTGATAAGATCACTTTGGGCAGAAAATTACAGAGAATGTTCGCGAAGGGTTTGAAAATGAGACGGTCTTCGTCTAAAACAAGATGTTCGGTTCAGGGAAAGGTAGACTTTTTCACTCGAGGATGCATTTCTAGCTTGTGCGCAGCCAAGCGCATCCTGCAAGGCAGCACCTCTGTCCAGATGAATCGGCGGCCATTCGTATAGTACAATCGCCTCTTTAGGGAAACAGTAGGAATCGTATCTAATAGGCCAATCGTACGTAATGTAATAACCTGGACCCGGACTAAGCGCACTGGAAGAACGAAAGGACCAGGCAAGAACAGCAAGAATGTATTCTGCTGCATTTGGTTAGTGCCCACTCGGTTATATGCAAAAACAGGCATGTGTTCATGGGAAGATAACGTCCTCACCAATCACAAGGCAACTTCGCAGAATCCAGACCATCTAACAGTTACGGTCCGGCTTTACTCGATTGGCTGGATACTGGAAATGAAGCTACAGCGCACTGGACCGCGTACGGAGACAGTCGAACCCCTACAGAAACTTTGTTAGGTAAGTGGATAACGGCAAAGAGCTATGACATTCACTAGTGGCTGGTCACAATCGCCACATCACAGGGTCGTCAGCAGATTTATTGACGTTTTAGAGCGGAGAACGTTAGCCAAGCGGAATTCTCGACACATTCTCATTCACTGCCACAGATTGTCTATGACAGCTTATTCGGTGAGGCCACCTGATTCACGATCAGTCGCTGGTGCTGCACCTTCCCTATCCGCAACCTGGGGACACACTCGGTAGCATTTAGCCCTACCATCCCCAACGGATGTCTCGGCTGCGGCCCGAGGAGTTCAGGGAAATGTTTTGTGTGCGCGCTGTCTCAGCGACTGCCACGGAATTCACTATCTGCTCATTTCAGACTGATGAGTTTTTCTACTCAGGGTTGTTAAGACTGGTCATTAGCGCCTTGGGCACAGTGGTCCGAGCAGTCACATGCTCACTATTGACCAGGTATTGCAGGATAGCCTCTGAAATATTTCAGACAACCTTTGGGAAGAAGATGACTGGAGGATGTTCCGTAATCTGTTTAGAGAGTTATTATGAAGTGTGTCCGATCGGCTGTAATCCTGAAAGCACTACTGCACAGCACTTTTTTACAGTTCCAAAAATTTTCAAAGGCCTCTTATCATCTGACGCAATTGCAGTCACTACTTCATTTTTATCAACCGTGTGTACATCAATCAGGTCACACTTGTCGGCGGTGACTTGGTCGATATTCGTTTTCCGTCTCACGGTGTTCCCATAGCATTCTAACATTTGATCTTGGTTGTCTGAACTGTATTTATTTCTGGCTCTGTGGACAAGACAACCCACTAAATTCCATTTAGAGAGAATAGAAAAAAGCTCAGATAACAAGCCTGATGATGATGTTCCACTCGGATCCAGTTACGCAATAAACTTTTTCCATTTGACCTTCGTCTTTTCGAAGTTCAGCAACGAGAGAATCCAAGATTCTGACTTTTCTGTTTCATCAGTATTACCGAGTGCCCCGTCAGCAGTTCTACAACGTTTGAGATACAAAGAATAAGTGTGTTGTATATTTATCTGGTCTCAATAAAAATCTGATATGTCGTCTCTCCGAAATGATTGTTCGTTGTGGGTGAAAGAAAACGACCACTCTATCCACGCTTTCAGAATCCTCTAAAAAGCATCATTTTGATGAGTTTGAAGGTGTCTTGAGTTTCTTGTGAGAAGTGATGGTAACTTCGGTTTGAAGAGTAGCAAGCAATGGGGGGGGGAATCAATATGAAAACCACCCAACCGCTGACTGGGAGTTTCCAGTAGCAACTTCAGCTTGACGAAAATTCTGGAGTATTGCTGCGTCAATTTGTGTCTTTTGTCACTAAATTTCGAATTTTCCAAAGCACTGTGATTGCGTGATAGCCCATGTTTTTTGCACGCGGAGACTAATCAGTGCTTCCCCCAGTAAAGGTTTTTAAGTGCATGCGTATTCGGATGTTATCGAGATAGACTTCTTGGAACAAATCTCCGTAGCCTCGACGGTGGTCCTTGCCGATCTCCCTATTTGCCCCCATAGGTTATTGGCTGGTCTGTTAAGTGAAACCATGACAACGTTGATCAACCCATTTGTCAAAGTAAATAAAAACGTAGGGTCAATACAGTAAGTGAAACGTTATGTCTATACAGATCCTGACTCCTGAAGGTCAGCGGCTGCCATTATTGTATTTCAGAACAGTCTATCTGTTTGTGATATTCTAATTAATTGACTGTGTCTATTAAGCAGCTTTTCCCGTGTACATTGAGTTGACCCAATACGTTACTGTCAGTTGATTATTCATTTTATCACAGGGTTCACAGTGAACAACAACGATTCACATGCAGGCAATACTAGGTATCCAGCTGACTCAGTTTTTATTCACGCTCTCCGTTTTGCTATAGATTATTTGAAATATGTCGTAAAATCAGTTCATTATATCCCAGTAATTGCTAAGCCTTCTGCTCGGTCTCACTTTTATCCGATCTACGATGGTTGATGAATTTAGTTTGTCTAATTTCTCTTGTTCGTCGTGGAAACACTAATTTTCTAATGACCTCTGAAGTGTCGATAATTTTACTCAATAACGGCGGACCCGATATCCGAATTATATCCATTGTTCCAAACCGTTTATCCGAGGATTATCACCGAATGCCAAATCAAAATGAGACTTGTGCTGTCCAACTTAGCTGTCGCCAACTGTGCTTGCATGTATGCATGTAAGCATGTGTGCATATATTTATGTATGTATATATGTATGTATGTATGTATGTGGTATGTATGTGTGTGTGCGTATGTGTGTTTGTGTGAAGTAAAACAGTTACGTAGAGTCCAAATAGGAATAGGTGTGTGTGGGCATTGACCAGCTGACAGTCTGAGTCAATAGGCTGACACGAATGTGGCCGTATCGATCGAGATCTGTGAACCAAAAAACGAAGTGACTACACGTCAAAAAATAAGACGATTCTGACTCACGTACAACAAACCCAATGTTCACACTCCACAAACCGTTCAATATACTGTCTCTTTATCCTTCAGTCGCATGTGGAATCGACAGAGCGCACACGATTCAGATGCGTGGGTGATACTCGTGCGTACGTTCGAATTCCACTATGACCAACGACCGTTGACATTTGGACCAATTCATTTTGGGTGACTTTATCTCTCATCCAGCCCACATAAAGTTATAAATGTGTTGGTGATGTGATACTATTTTAAGTAATCCTTAGTAAACCCTAATTTTGCCCAATTTTCCAAAGACATGGTTAAAAACCCAGGAATTTGTGTTCTCAGCAGCGTTCCATCTTGATGGTGTATAATCACACACACACGCATATATATATATATATATATATATATATATATATATATATATATATATATATATATATATATATATATATATATATATATATATATTGAAGATTAGAAAATGTGAAAGCAAAGTTTTATGTTTTCAATTTACATGTTTCGTAAATTTTTCTTCTGTTAATCGATAGTTTATGGGGAACGGCAAGTCAACAGACAGGCCATACAGCATTCGCACCACTGGATTCCGTTCCAGGCCATATCTCTCAGCGCTTCTACCCAACAACAGTACTCATCTCCTGAGTCTCAGCCAGGAAGGCAGGAAGCACTAACCGAAGCCAAAGTCGAAGCTAACCTCTTCATGCTCCTACGCCAGGTTGTAGCCTGACCGCCGCGCCGATTCTTCCAGCCTTGTTCAGCACGTGCAAAAAAATCACTGAGAGATAAGAGATGGGAAGGCATTCGCAAATCATGCCGAATCATTGGAGACGATGTTGAGCTATTATCTCGGTTATACGGCATCTATTAGCATCAGACACCCACTAAAGCAACTCGTCATTGCTTACCCAATGTACCCACCAGACACGAGCAATGCTACGGAGATGTCAGTGGTCGAATAAAGAAAGCCGCTGAGTATCCTCAAAGCGGAGGGGTCAGGTCTCACAACAACAGAGTAAAGCACTAAGAACTATGGCATTGTAAATACTTCCCTTGAGGGAAAGCCGGATGTTATGTCGGCGCCATAGGTGTCACAGGTCGCTGCTCTAGCTTTCGCTATGCGTGAATTTATCTCCTCCCTGATACCGCCACCATTTGTTATCAATTTCCAAAAGTACTGAAGCTACCGACTACCTCCAGCTGATCACCACAAAGGGTGAGTGCAGACACAGGCTTTTGCCAGTCTTGAAGACGTTTCCTGCATTTTGAAGACGCAAATCACACACCATATCGGGACACCTCAGTCGCCAAGCAATCCAGTGCGTGTTGAATTTCCTATGGATTGTCACTCACCAAGTCAAACCTCTGTCCTCTGGGAGGAGTTTAGCACAACCGTTTCAAGACCAGAAAAAGCGTTCCGTAGAACATTTTCTAAAGCAAAGTTGAAAAATGGTGATACAGATCAGCCTTGTCGTACTCCACTGGAGACGGCAAAGAGTGGCTATAAGGCCTAACCCGTCCTGAGGTTTGACCACACAACTCTTTGAGGACCGACACATAATTCTCGGGTACACCACCCCTCAGCAAAAAGGGCGATGGTGAAGACCAGTCGACGGAATCGAATGTCACGCGAATGTCTAGAAACGAATAGATCCTTGGTCTATGAAAAGAGTAAGAATGCTGAAGCAGCTGTCGGGAGTGAGAATTTGATCGATGCATTCACAACCGGTATGAAATCCGGCCTGTTCCTCGCGAGTTTGCTCATCACGCTTGTTGTACAACCCGCTGAGAATGACAGACTCCAGCAGCTTGTTAGATAAGCTGCGATTCTGTGTTTATTCACCAATGTAATTTTTCACAGAACCCGTATGTTCATGAACTTTGTGCATACCATCTAATTCAACTCAATCCATTTTCCGACAAAACAGAAAGCAAATACAACTGGCGAGATGAATGCACTTCTTTCACCAGCGTCGATCGCGAAAGTAAAACATCGGATTGTTGAGAACAGAAATTTCCCGATGCATACGTGGAACACAAAAGTACCTAGCTTCAGGTTGCACGTTGTATTCCAGAGAAGTACACTGCATTTTTAAGAACGGTAATCTTGACTGTTGTGTGCACTCGCAAAGACACTGCAGAATGCTCCGGAATGCATCGTGTAACTTAATTCTATCGGCTTTTGTGTTCACGTCGGTTTATATATTTTTTTCCGGAGCAGTATAAATCAACGAGGTGGAGCAACTAGATTTTACGAGATAGAACAGATTGATTTCAAAAACCAGTCTTGAAAAGGTTACCCGTGGTGACCGAAACGTCGACAACCTACCAACGATTTCGACTACGCTGTGTTATTAAACAATAAAATTCTACTAGAACAAATTGCCCTGGACGCGGTATAAACATACAACTGTCAACAAGCTGTGATGTCTCGCTTTTCAAATCCGTAAAAAAAAGCGATTCGGAAAGCGTATTTCCCCATGGCAATATAATGTTCCCGCGAAATTTGTCTGGGCCTACTGAAAAAGGGCTATGTCACGTTTCTTCGTCTCCAAGTTATTCCGTGGTCGGGCCATCCGGTTCAGCTGTTATAGGTCTCACAAGCAAGATGCATATCACATTACCTCCCCCGGGGGTTTTGCTGACCATAGGGATCTTTTGCAACCAGATCTTTGTACCTCTTTTAGTTGATCTGAATTCTGAGTTTGTTCGCGTTTCAGGTTAACAACTGTCTTAACCTGTTGGTTACTGAGCTTGACGTTTAAGTTACCAATGTGTTCTATCACCAGCCGAGGCGGAATCATCAGTGCTCAGGTGATGATGAGACAGTACGTTTTTTCCAACTCCGTTTTACGGGCCAGGATTGGGAATGTGTATGCAGTCAGCATGAAAGAAAGGTATCGTCCGCTTTGAACGATGTCAGTTGGTCGACTGTCCCGACTTTGGATGAAACCATATTTAGTCCATAGTTTGATTAATGAGATACAAGTCACAAAGTGGATTGAGCATGAACCTCAGTGGTTGCTCAAACGAATTCTTAGAATTTTCTTCCAGTTCTACCTTGAACTTCCTTCTTTTCAATTTTCTTTCGAAGAAAAAGCTGTTGAATTTTTTCGATGTTTCGAACCAAAAAATTATTTGCGCTCACTTCCAGAAATTCCCATCTCAGAAGTGAAATAAAGAAGTTGGTTTTTTAGATTTTGACGAACTGTGAACTGATCCCATTGGTGAAACTCAGGCTGAAACGTACACATTTTCACATATAGATCACTGAAACAATCAGTCAATAATTTATTGACCTTCCATGTAGCGAAGTAATTTCATTTGCCGTCAGTCTTTCTTCAGTACTTAGGTTTTTGACTTGGTTCATACGGTAAAGTCTTTGATCCGGGCGGGATCTGCGTTTCGGCATGGACGCCAAACGCACTTTTTGCACCGCTTGTGCTCTACCAACGGAGCTACAAGGTCACGCTGAATGGATTTTTGACTTTTCGCAAATGGGTCATATAGTATGTCCACCCCAATTGTAGTAACACATTCGCCACATTGTAATTTGACGGCCTTAATGAAGATCTCTCTATGAATCAACCACCTTTTGATGTAGAACTGTTAACCACTATGTTTCCAACCGCTTAGCCCAGGCAGCAGCAGTGAAAACCGAGCCATCACTTGGTGTGCTTTGTCTGACTTATCCTGCGGCAGCTTGTGTGTATATCCAAAGCAAAACGGTTATACGGTCAAAATGGGAATGGTTGTGTGTATGTGGATGTATCCGATGGACAAACGATCAGGGTCAACCGAGTGAGGCATGGTCGTATCGATCAACATTTTTCAAAGGAGAAACGAACTGATAAAGTGGCAAAAAGTGAAACATTTCTAACTCACGACAAAATCAATGTCCGCGCAACAAAGCTCCCGTCCCGGAGCATCAGCTGAATGGATGTGGATGCTCGGGGAAAAGAAAAGAAAATGAATAGTTGCACAAGGAATGGATTAAACGGCATTCCTACGAGGAGCGGTGGTTAGTAGTGAAGGGGTATGGAATTCATTCTGACTATTGATTGGAACGGATAGTTTGAGGAATGATTCGTTTTCAAAGTAGTGTGGTTCCAGCTGTGCAACTTTAAAACGATCAACGGTAAAGGTCTAGGGAACAATCAAAATTTACAAAATATTTATCATATGAAATAACGCGAAAAGGGCCATTGTAGGGGATTCAGATGGGATGCTTGACCGAATCAGATCGAATTTTGTGAGATAAACTGTGGGGAAAGATACTAGTGGGTAGACATTCCACTGACTTATCGCAAAAGCTCTTTTAAATGTCGAACAAACGTGCACAGGTGAGTGTTTTTGGAAAGTGAGTTGAAAAACTCACCGAGCAATTCTAGTTCCGAACACCATTTCTGCGAGAGTAATTCCGATGTCTTCCTTGCAAGTGGGTGAGAGAGAATCCGTCTATTTCACTTTGGGGTATTCAAGCTGACGGTGAAATATTTCAACCAGACCACTGGCTGATCGGACAATAAGCTGTCGATCGAGTTTTGCCAACAACAACAAAAAAACGAGTTGAATAAATGGTAAAAGATGAGACAATTTGGACTCACAAAAATTAACGTCCACAATAAAGAGGTGTATTTTGGGTTATGAAGTATGACTTTGCCCAAATGTTGGTAGTAATAATAATAGTAACAGCAGCAATAGCAATAATGATAATACTAACATATGTAATACTAGTCATACAAAGTGAACAAACTTACTTGGTAGGGGGGTGGGACCGTCACGTTGATGACGAAATAATTATTGTCGTGTTCTCGTACAAATTGCTACGCCCCGTACGTGCTGTCAGCTAAGCACTTTGGTTTGAACATCTACGTAACACCAAAATCAGTCTTGCATAACAAAATTGCTCATTTGCATTACAGTTCCCCAGTCCAATTAAAGGAAGTCCATTCGGTCAGATTATGCAGTCACATGGTTTGTATGTTTCTCTTCGCCTCACAGCTTTCGGTCCATAAGACATAATCACGTTCTTTGTCACTCCATATTTCCTGAGTATTTTTGAGCAACTAATTACCTATCTCTTTAGGTGAGTAGTAGATATACTCCACTTCACTATTAACAGTATATCTTTGTCTTACTTAGGCTCCTACGAATAAGTCGTCTGTGGTTGGGGTCGATCAGTGCATGGAAAACAGGCGCTATATCATGTTAATTGAATCGCTGTTCGCGTTCAACCCTCGACGCCCTCACTTCCCTCACGCTTTCCGTCGTGTTGTAGCTGGATTAGAGGTTAGTTTTTTGGACGATAGTGATACATTCAACCGCGTAAACAGATCCAAGCTGAGGCAGATCCATACGAATAGTGGAATTCAGCCAAATGATGTGCCTTCACGCCAGTTATCTAGCAAGGAGTGATCCTATCTCCTTTTTTGTTTTTATGTATGTCGCTTCTATGCCCGTTCAGGATGACTGTATGCCTATCAAATATGTGGATAAAGTGATTCTTGACATATCCTACCCTTATCAGTCCGTACAGGCTCTTCTGTGGGACAGCGTAAGTGAGCTTGCTGATTGATCCTCCATACACAACCTGCGAATAAATCCCTCTAAGTCTCCCAGCATACTGTTTTTTCTTCATTAAAGGATTGGGTTTTTTAATTTTATAGAACCCACTCTCCCTGTTCATAAACTGCGAGCGTATCGGAAGCAATTCACCAACAACGTATTTCGATGTTATTTTTACCCGTGGTCTATCTAGGTCTGAACATATCGTCGCGCTCTTCCTGACAATAAGACCGCTTAAAATTTATATTCCGGGACTCAAATTCTTTGAAACTCTACTTCATCTCATTCAGAATTTCCTCTATTCCCGCGTTCTAGCTCACTGACTCTAAGATTCTCCTGCAATATTTTTTGGATTTCCTGGTAAATACTCTAAACTATTTGTTCGATTCCTGAAGCGTTTATCTAGAGGTAGTTGTATACCTCCAAATCAGTCAACCTATTTTATAAAGTGACAACACCTCAATTCATACGCAAAGTTATCCCGTAAGATACTGGCTGACGAAGCGCCCCATTCTTACCCCAATTCCACTAAATTTACTTGTGCATCGTCAACTCGATTCCCGTACAAACACTTGCATTCACGTACCAAGATCTAAAAACCCTCTACAGTGTCGCACCCCAGCCGTTTCCTTACTACCTCTGACGCCTTCACTGCAGTACTAAACTCAATGCAGAGACGACATCACTCTTCACTCCTCGTATTATTTAGCAACTGGAAGTGATTGTGTAACTGCTGAATATCCACCTTCAGGTGTATAAAGCATACACGACTTGACTTGTGAGCCCGGATAGTCTGCGGGTTATGTGTTCGACCCGCAACAGCTCACCCCAGGTTCGAGTCCCAGTGGGGGATCGGTCAGTGAGCACTGCTGATAATTCCTAACAAGTTGGATGAAAGGACCGTAAATTGTTAGTACGGTTCTCATTGGTGATTTGGACGTAGTTGATGAATGGTGATTCATATGCGTATATAAAATCAAATCTAAACGTACACTGTGATGTTTCCGTCCAAAAAGGACTCGTTTTCAAACGTGAGTTAGAGCGGTTACCATAGTTGCGTGCACAGTGACGTATTGTCTGACTATCCACTCCTCAGTTATTCTTCATGGCTTGCCCGGATTTAGGCACGTGAGATGAAGGAGCTCATCAACAGGAGCTGACTGTGAACTGTCCCTCTGGTTCTGGGGAGATTTATATACTTCCGAACAGTCTCATTTTATTACGGCGAAACATAGTGTTTATGTGGGATGCTAGGACACGGGGAACAGTTGCTGAATAAAACGAACCTGTCCAGCACGTTCGACATACCGTGCTGGCTCTGGCCTGCTAGCCCAGACAGGTTGCATACTAGAGACAAATCAATCAATGCCCTCGCAGTGTATATCGAGGGTCAGGTGTTATCATTTCTTGTTAGTTCCAATGGACGATCTTTATGTTGTCACTGTTAAACTCTTGGCCTGTGTCCGACCAGCTGTTCTGTATTTGCAAGAGTGGCTCAGCGAGGCGAAGTCGAACGAATGGTTATTTGTTTGCCCGTAATGCTCAAGTGCCACTTGTAGCTCCCCACGTATGTGTGCCACGTCGAATGTATGTAGCTATATTTCTAATAAATCTACCGATGAGAGCAAACAGATTTGCTTAGGATGAGTCAGTTGGATACCACTTCCCCATTTTCCCGCTTATTTTAGACGGAGGTCGAACAGCTGATCACGGTGCAGCTGCGGCTATCAGCGCCAAATGTCCCGGTCGAGTTATACATTAGAAGAGGACACTCCCCCATACCTCTCAGTGTGGTGCGCGGCACCGGAGAAGCCTTGCTGCTGAACTGCTTGATTACACCTGAACAAGAACCAAGCACCGCCGAATCGAATGATGACCAAAAAAGTGGCGTGGATGAAGCAAATGCCGGCGACAGCAACATGGTACTCAAGACCAGTCCGAAACCCAGCACTCAGGGTCGATCGACACAGATTAAGAAACAAGTTAGAAATTCAGTGAGTGAATCTGATGAGTTATCTTCTTGGTTTTATTCACACAAAGAGCTGATTTGCTTAGCAAACGTAAAGGGCATCAATTTTATTTCATTATCTACGGGGTTTTTTTTAGTCCTTGCGCAAATGGTAATCGTGCACACTGCATTATCCTCTGTCTCGCTCCCTTGCTCTTTTCATTGCTGGACATTCTGTTTTCTGTAGGCGTCGTCCAGTTTTGATCGTTTCGACAAGACTGATTGTCTCAGTTTCCGACCCATTTAGTTACGTATTTCTGGTTGAATACAGTATTCTATCCACGGGGATCATGCATGACTCCGGCTGAAGAAGACACGGGGCCAGTACTACCACCAAGAACACGATGGAAAGAAAAAACACTACATGCGTGTAAAGCAAGTGATTTATTACGGAAAAGCTGTGAACATGGTTCAAGGGTTATTTCCATCAGTCAGTCGTGATCTATTGTGTTGGAACTGTAGTTCTTCCGACTTTATTCCATGGACTGTTCCTGTTCGTCTTCCGCCTCAATGCATCTTAGGCGTGTCCGACCTGGTGCGAAAGATGGCATACAGAAGCATCCCGACGAGATATCTCGGCTTTTTGGTTTCCACACCGACACAATCAATTATAGCCGTACAGGTGTGACACAACCTGAATGATCCGACCTCTGATCCATCTGATTTGAGACAAGAAACGTACCAGCCGCTCTCGCATTGCGTGGTTCCATGTGGCTTGTGCTAAAATTCTGAAGAGCACAATGTGTCATTTGGTATTATTCTTATTTAAATGAGACGAAAATACACAACTGAGTCCGCGTGAGTGCTTGTGTGAACTTCGGCCTTTCGGTGATCTGACGATTTCACCTCTCCCTGGCTAGAGAAAAGTTTGCGACCCAGGCGTCAAGCTTAACTCTCAGGAGATTTTGATATTTTACTGAAGTGTTCGGAGATTAAAATGCCGTGTGAGAAACAGTACACAAAATGCGTCCATTGCATAAGTATTTGGCAATAACCTCTGTCAGAACACTATAGTCAGTTAACTGTTGGATTGGATAGCTGCGCATTCTAACACTGTTGGTACATATTTCGGATACTTGATGATATGAAAATAGACTAGTCTTTTGATAACCACCCAAGGCAGTTTTGTGCTGTTGTATTTGGACTGATGTGATGAGTGGTCGGGAGGAGAAGTCTGTAAGTGCTTGAGTGCTTTGATAATTCCCCAGGCCGTTCGCAGTTCATGCGATGAACCAGCCACAAATTATGGTCCCGGATGAAATTCAACAGACATTCTGATCTTTTAAGCCGATGGACATCTGGTAAATGGTTTTGTGGCCTACAAAGTCAGGTGCAGCATGACCAGATAAACAAGTAGGTAAGGCTTATTCAGTTAGGTAAATACCATCTGAATACTCTGGTCCACCACTCGCTCACTCACACACACACTCACCCACTCACTCACTCACTCACTCACTTATCTACTCACCCATTCACTCACTTTCGCTCACTCACTCATCTATTACCTCAGTGAATCTACCAACCATTATTCTTGTCACACTTACACCTGTCTAGCAGTTTTATCCAGTCTCCACATAGAACTTGACAAGGATCATGATAACAATATTAATAATGATAATAATCAAAATAATAATAATAATAATAGTGCTGTACTTCTATTATCAATCAGTGTACCGAAGTGGTACAATATTTCAAGAGGGGGTTGCGGTCACTTGTGGTCTACCGAATGAGGATGTGACCGAGAGCAGTGGCAGCAGTGGCGGGGACGGAATTTGAACTCCGGGACCAGTAGGTCTGTAGTTCGCCATACTGACTGTTCAATCACCGCATTGGTCACAAGAAAGTAAAATTATGGGAGCCACTGCTTGGGATAACCAGCGTGCAATTACTGGCCCTTTATTTCCATCTAACTTTCTGGTAGTAGCCTGGAAAAGCACAGAAATGTCTGCCATGAAACTCCTTTTTAGTTGTTAGAATCCTTGTGGTTTTAAGTTATCTAAATAGTCAAACATCTAGCCAACCTCAGTCTATTGTTCCCCGAGATTTACCAAACTGTATCAAAGCTCAGAGCAGCACCGGATGTGCAGGGAAGCGATTTTATGCGTTTTACTAGGAACCGGCATCTGTAGAACATATCCGTCAAAATCTACCTGGTCGGGGCTTGGTTTTGGAATCCGGTATTCTAAGCCCCAAAACGAAGTCATCGGTCTACTCTAGATTTTTTTAAATTCATGCCTACGCATAAGCGCAGTGGATGAGATATTCCATAGCCCCCAAAAGCTCACTACATCATTGAGGATAGACCGATAACAGACCCTGAGACTTAGAATGATGAGGAACCACACAAGGTCTCAATAGATCAGATGTGTTAACGAGCCGATGATAGTGGATTATCACCTACTACTAAATTAACCGGTGATCACGGGATTCGAATTTTTGACCTACGGAGTAGCAATCGAAAGTTGTAAATCACTCAACTACTCCCGGTTGGATCTCAAAGCATTACTTCAACTCAGAAATCTGTTATTATAGTACTTGTGTGCCAGAAGCAATCGGAGTTGACAATTTTTCGCTTACAAAGTTGCCGATTCCAATGATATTCTTTATGGTAATCAGTATGAAACGGAAACATTACAAATCACTTATGGAGTTTTACTACTTGGACCGTTTAGGTAGTAGTAGGTCTTAACTGCTCGTGGGTAGAACGCTGGTACTGCCCCATTAACTGTTTTGTGACAGTTTAGTTTTTCGGGCATTTTTTAAGTTCATATTTACCATATACTGTTGCCGAGGTGTAAAACGCTCATTGGAACTTTCTTGGACTTCAGTTCCCCACAACTGACCCATCTGACGTGATCCTATACAGTGAGGATCAGTCTAACTTGATTGTCTTGCCTTAATCGTCAATCACTAGCATGTGATCCGTGAAGCGCTAATTTTCGAAATAATTTCCGAAAAACTCATAGTAGCTACGCTGATATAAAGATAGTTAGTCGAAAATTGAGTTGATTTTGAGACGACGGACGCTGAGATCTACAGTAGGCGCTGCCGGATATCAAAGTAAATGATCATCGTGGATCATAGGCGCTGAGCAACATCTAGCAGTGAAGCCGTTTTTGGCTAGCATTCGTCCAGGTTGGACCAAAACTCTTTCCATTTGCTTCGCAGATTGTACAACATTTAGCGGTAAGTTGTCCGAAACCGTAGTCGGCATATTTGTCTCCAAACCAGATATTGTTTTCGTTCAAACATACATCGGTCATCAAACAGTCAGTTTGTCAATAAATCTCAAATATGAACCGTGTTCTGTTCTCAAAGAGAAGAATCTTGAAGAATTCCTGTGAACGGGCATAAATTCACATGCAGACAGCTGTCGCTTCATTTGGGAAACATTCATGTAGGTTTTTTCAAATTCCTGAATTAGAAAAATCTGTGACGCATGTTTCCAATGGAGATCTTGTAATCTAAACTTGCACGTAATTAGACAAGATTTTGACTATTCTATTCCCCCAATTTGCTGCATTTCGTTTAGATCAGTTCGAGGGGACCTCCTGGAGAAAAACAGTCGGCTCGGTCCACAACGAGCTCACATTCCTCGCGGAGTCGAAGTGGAGACCAAGAGGCTGGATCACAGTCCGCAACACGCTCGCATAAGCGAGTGCGAAGTCAATCGCCAGGTGAGCGACAAAGGCAGCAAGAAAAACCGCAGGCATCAGACTGTCGACTGTGGCTTGAGGCACGTGTGGATGCATCACAGTGGCCCCTGAGTTTGAAGAACTGGTCTTTCTTGGAGGACAGGAGAAAAATACAACTTCAAGAATATTTGGGTAGGTGAATTTTTCGCCTAAGTTGGGATTTTTAGCTTCATAATTTATTTACATGCAAATCTAAGTTCGTTCTGACATGGTTCAATTGCTGTGTGACCACGACCTGGAAGCTTCTGGTCGACCACATGTCCAGTCTTTAAAAGCACTAAAAGACAGAAAACTCCAAGAGCTGGAATTGAATGAGTGCGTTGACAGGCGTCAGAGCTTACGTAACCAAAATACCATTCGGGCAGTTTACAGCATGTCACTATTCCGCTCCCTCCAACTAAGAACACTGCTTACAAGGTTCCGTACATACTCATCTCATACACCAGAAGAGCTTGTCTCACTGGGACCACAAGTCCGCCAGACGATTTCAGATGACCATTACCGGGTCACACAGCACACCGAACCTGAGGTCGATCAGAAAAGCCTCCCATTCTACTCGGTCCCGCTGGCATGTGTCCCATCTACAAAAGCGCAGAAATTAAACTTCATGAGCCATGGCTCATTAACTGCATTAACAGGCTCTGACATTTAGATTAGCAATAATTTAATACGGCGGTCTACAGTCTGTCGTTACTATACCTACATACCACTGTCCCTTAAAGTAGCAATTCAGTGCTCTTGTTTTTGCGATTGCTGCTTTCAGCATTATTCATATGCAGATGAAATTAATGCATGATGATAACCGGCGGTGGTCAAAGGACCATCGTCGTTGACTTAGGACTACGATGTCCAGGAGGGGGGATGGAATCTCACTATCGCCGGTCCTTGGCTGTCCTTGGTTGGCCGGGGTCACCTTCCCGTTAATTATGTACTTTTTCGTTCAACGAATAAAGAAACTAAAATATAAATGAAAATAAATATCTGGGTATAGTATCGATGAGGTCTATGGAGACGGAGAAAGAGTTCGGATGCAACTACGCCACTCGCTGTAGCACTTGGCCATGCTGACCCATCTCATCAACCATCCGGTTGGAAGACCGCGTAGACGCAAACTCGGAAGCCCGACGTGTTCAAGCCCACAGGTCTTGGTTTCCCTGACATTCCGCCACCTAGTGGGTGATCGGATTCCTTCGAGCTCCGAGATATCCACCATATATTACTTACCTCTGAGAACAGTGCATATTTAGTGTGTTTACCAGTGGATATGTGAAAAACGGCGCTATTTCATAAATGCTGATGCGATGCACTCATCGTTTTCGAGCACCCACTCTTTGATAGTTTTTTGTTCGTATTTGTCCCTACCGGTAATTCTTGTAATGCTAAAGGAGGACTAGTGTAACTGTTGCCTGCTTGTGCATGAGTACCGTGGAAAGGATAAGCCCAGTAGCCACGAAGGTCCATTGTATTTTTAGGGATAAACAGCAACCAGACTCTAAGACTTGGAGTGACAGAGAACCATATAAGGTCCCAACAGGTCAGGTGTGCTAATGAGCCCAACGACAGTAGATTATAGTCTATCACCAAAATTCCAGACAAGAATAAAGCCATTTAAGCGACCAGTGGATCAGTCGTCGGCTAACGTTTATCTGAATGAACCAGAGCCGAATCAACCAATCCGGGCACAAACAGACAAACCAGCCAGGTGAGCCGTTTAGGTTTATCAGTAAACTGATGGACTTTCAAGCTTGGTTTTGGTTATGATCAACGCATATTATATATAAAGAATCTATTTTTTTAATCATCTGGACGCCTATAAATTGGGTCGATAGCACACTGTTGAACGACATCAAATGGACACTAAGTTATTTTTAATCATCTGGACGCGTTTAGATTCATTAAGAGGTATCTGCTACAGACTATTGTTCGTAGAATTTACTATTGTTGGTATACAGAGCCTGGATTAAATGTTTTCTGGAAAATCCACTGGCGTATTTCGCAATCAAAGTTTCAACACCGCGAGCCGGAATCGAACCGATGACTTCTCGCTTACCAGGCAACTGCAGTACCAGCTGAGCTATTGCAGTATGGCCAATCGGATGCGACTAACGCAAACCAATATCCACTGATGCGCAATCGCTATTTCAGTGATTCACAGCAATTGTTCAGGTTTCAATCACTGCAATAGCCTTGTTGATCACTTATAAACGGGGCCGCTGGCACAAGGCTGAACGACATCAAATGGACATTGAGTTATACACAAGGAATTTTAATGCACCGAAATCGCTTTCGGTTCTCAGTGCATCGAAGGAATGATGTACCTTTTGATACTATATTTGCCTTAGGTATTTTGGTAACACAGCGTTGTCTGAAATGTTGGTAGTCATTTGACGTTTCGGTAGCGGTTCTCAAGACTAGCTATCAACATTTTTCGACAAATGCGAGTTGCCATATGCCAAACGCTTGTAGTGAAAAGGCAGACGTGGTGTGACTGCAAACGCGTTTCTTAGATGAGTGAACGATTAAACACGTGCACAAAAGGACAGTACGTGCGGGTTTGTGTTTCGGTAGAGTCAGCTGACCACGGATCGATACGCGCACAAAGTAAACGAGCGCGGATGGCACAGCAGGGATGAGAATTGATTCAAATCGGTAAAACGTCCGGACCGAGGCAGTCATGCATGATGTAAAGCTCAATACACAATCTCCACGCTTGCTTGGTAGATCACCCTAAATACTTCATTATGTTTTACGCGTAGACCAGTATCTACCACGTATGCAAGGGTGTTCTTCGCTCATCAGATCCAGAAACCACAAATGATCCAAATTGGCATCTGGCAACGTCTCTTCTGATTGTTGCGGACCGATTTGATGAGTGAGGATTCCCGTCAAACTGTAGCTAACCATTTGACCAACCAACGAGGCGTTTCTTGATGCCAATTTGAACCAGTTAGTTTTGGTTGCAACGATTGGTGACAGTCACTCTTCATCCTATATAGACAACGTATTCTGAGCTAATAAGCGGAGATAGTTTGAAGGCAGAAGAGTTATTTTACTAGAGCTACTGGGAAGGACCACAACAATAAACGTGGAAGATCTGTTGTTGACTCTCTCAAAACTCCGCGGTGGATTTTGCTGCTCGACCACTCACAGTAGCATATGTAGAGACACTCGCAGCTCTGTTATTTTGTGTAATATTCGCTGCTCAAAATTGTATGTCACGACGATACTTCGGTGACTGCATTTGTGTTTCTGTGACTGAATCTATCTTCCAGTTAGGTAGCCTATTTTGGTTTATTTGTCCACCCTACCTCTTGGCTCTGTTGTTCACTTTGTGTGAGCACATCTATACTGCCCGTTACATACACATGACCGTCCTAACTTACCTCTGACTGGTACATTCCTTTCTGTTGCTTTTCAACTATCATTCGGCTATCATCGACTCGAGCCACCCACACCCATCTTACCACACTTTGCTGCTTTGTCAAACGAATGGTCGACTGTCCAATGCTCTTGAATATAGTTTTCCGGCTTATTCCTTTTCGAACTGGCAGACTCACTCTGACTATCTACCACTTTGTAAGCATAGACAATATTTATATACTCTTCGGTATATAGCCTGCTTGTTTAACTCGTGTGTTGTCCATTTATCTGGTTTCCCGTTTTCTCGTTGAGGCTGCTGCCTGGTGGGCCTGCTTTCATTGATTGTACGATCTGTATTTTTAATTTCTGTGACTATAATTAGTGAAGGGCGTGCAAGAAAAGCATCCTGGGTGGGCGGAAAACGGCTACCAAAGGCCATTCTTAGCTCCTTAATGGAGCGCCCTGCCTGCACTGGGCAATTAGTGGCAATCGATCAACCAGCCAGTCATCGATCGAACCCAGACAAACCCTTCGAACGAGGTCAGAAGCGTCACATTATCCACAGTGGACATGCATCATGGGCTCGTGCTACGCAAATAAGAACGTCTTCGCTACAACCTGAAGCTCCCGTGGCTGCAGTGTACAACGTAATCAAAAGCTTGACGAATATTAATCGCTAACATGTAGAATCATACTGGGGTTTTACCCTGCCCCGATAAACGCTTCACCACCACCCTTTCTGTTATCATTCTCTGACCTTCGAGAAGGTAGATAAACGTTCTGATTCACTTGACGATCATTGGTCCTGATTCCGACAAAGTATTGGTGAATGCTGTGCTATAAACGGTGACTGCACTAGCAGACGACTTGGAAAACAATCTCATTTTCGTCAGTCAGATCCCTAGGCACACCTTGGCATATTGTGGTCAAACGGATTACGCAACACACAGGACGAGTCCTTGCACACAGACCAAACTGATGATACAACAATCAACCGAAGTGAATTTGTGAATGCACTCCATAACCCCCATCCCAATTTCAGAACTATTCCAACCCGAATCACTTTCAATATCTCCTTTTTTTACCGAAAATATAATAGTGAATGATCCAGAGTTCTCGAAACTTTCCAGTGGAGACAGCAGCGATGAATCCGCAGAACTAGTGTTGGCATAAAACTGGAATCTGATTATTTAAAGTTTTTGACCTGTTTGTCTTCGTTTACCATGAATTAACGACTATCAAGTACGCTACGGTTCCTACATGCTTGAGAATATCATAATGAAAACGACCATCCACCTTAGAACGTTTACTTTTTGTTGTACATGAAATATTCTGTAATATAAGATGCCTGTCTGTAACCGTTGGTGACCGCTGAGCTTGGCGTTTGGGTAGCAAACATTTTAGCTCCAGTCGAGGGAGTTCTGAATTAGGACCAACCATCCCGAACTTTTTCACCTACAACCGAAAGCTCCTGTTTCAACGAGTGATCACGTTACCATTATCACCAGATCCAAAATTTACTCACGTTCAGCTTCACTGTTCACTCGTCAGGACAAAACAAATAAGGGTCATTTCTAGAAATCTGTCACCCACCCACATAATCTTTCTTCAAAGATCGCTTTTCATTGTTTCTTTGTGGTTTTCTTTCGGCTGCTGTCTTTGCCAGCTAGACGCATTTACGAAGATACTGAGTGCGGTATGTGGTGTGTGTTATCCTATGGAGACTGTATTTTTAACAACGGTAGAATATCCCCATCGTAGCTGAAATCTCTTAGAAAGCTAGACGAACATGCCTATAAACTACATGGCCAGGCTTCCGTGAAAAGACTCTCTATCCTGATCAAACAAGAGATACCACGACTGAATACAATATTTGTCCCCCCCCCCCCGCCAGTTCTGTACCACAAATAGCAAAATTCTTCGGCACAGAATCCGGCTTCCATATGAACAACGAACCCGGTCAAAAAACTGGGATGTAGATGCCGACAGCCTGAACACCGCATTTATTCATCCTTCACCGGATACCCTACCGTCCTATTTTCCTTCTGTTCCCTCAGATACAGAGCAGCTCTCCTCAGAAAAAGTGTTCAAGTTTCTTCGAACTTGGAAATCAGCCTCTATTGTGGGCCTAGACAGCATATCCTTTACTGTTTTCGAATTCGGAGCAAGTCCACTATCCGGAATTATGGCTTCCCTCATCAGCAAATCTGTTGACGCTGGTGCTGTTCCTGCCTTCTGCCAACCCGTGACCGTGGTACATCTTCTCACACACCCTACTTCCAACATTTGGTCAAAACGTTCCCATCCCATCACCGTCACTTCTTCTGCGCTCAAGTTGACCGAACACGCTATCCTAAGTTGATTGCGTTACTCCTCTTGTTGTTCCAGACGACCCCCCGTCGGTTTGCATGCGAATCCAACAGATGCATTCTGGATGCGGTTGATTCCGACTGGCAGTTCATTTCAAACATGAAATCCTTTCGGTGTATTTTCCTCGACTATTTCTCCGCATTTGACTTGGCCCCTACTTCTCTACTTCTTCAAATGATCGAGTCCTTTGGCTGTCCCACTTCTTTAATCTCATGGTTTAAAGAAAACTTTTCCAACGGAACTCAAAGTTCTGAAGTTGGTGCAAGTTTATCGGGTCCCTTAAATAACAACTCAGGTGTTCTTCGGGGTTTCATTCTCTCTCGTCTTTCTCTTCACCACATATATCAACGACTTGACCACTGCACCACTTGCACGACGTTTTAGGTATCCCGAAGACGCGGTACTCCGTCAGTCCATCTCCAACCAACCAGACTTTACTTCTTCCTTTTGGAAAATGTATACAGTACTGAGAACTTTCTGCCCTATTATGGTTTACTTTTCAACTTTTCCAAATATTTAGACGGTAGGTTCTTCTTTTCTTCTTCCTTCTACCCCCGTTAGCAAGCGGTCATCAACAATGTCCCCGCTTTCAGAGTTGACTCGGTCAAATACCTGTATGGTGCAATCAACGCCAATTTACAGTGGTCTTCTCATATTCTTGATTGTGTTAAAGTAGTTCGGTAGCACACAAACTATGATTTTTTCTGTCCATCAATGTATTCTCTCAGTCTTACTCTACTGTCCTCCCGTGAGTTTTCCTGGTCTACCTAGGAAAGGTGTTATCACAGTAGGTCCCAGAACAGTCACTATCAGTAGTGTCTTTTGATTTCCACGGACTCTATCGTTTCCAAATGTTACAACTTACACATCGTAGCCTGTGAAAAACTGGCCAAGAAGATTTTTGCGGACTCCACCCATCCCCTGTACTGCGACCTATCTGCATATCTTTTGCGCCCCTCCACAGGTTCTGCACATAGACTTATCCCCTCTCGCGTAAACGTCCATCGCAACTCTACAGTGTCTTGCTTAGCATGTGTTCTGGTTGACAAGGTGGAAATCACAGAGGACGTTTGCACGAACCTGGGTGGACGAACTAGTCTCATTTCTACTGTATTTACTGTTATGCTTATTTCATAGTGTCGATGATCAGTTTCCCTCCAATTGGCTGAAATGTTAGTTTGATAACATAATGGTATTTGCTGACACGGCCTAGTTTCGTTTACAGAGATCACGTGTTCGTCTGTCCAGAATCGACGGCAAAGCTCAGGCCAGCGAAGCGGGTCGATGGTTTACTCATTTTGTGATGAAACGGAGCAAGATCACCCAGTGAGCTGCGAACAGTTGCCCTTACCGAATCGAGCGGAGTCAACCAATCAGCTGCCAAGTGTTGTTTTAGTCGAAAGGAACAAAGTCAACCAATCAGTGGTCAAGCGTTGTTTTAACTGAACGCAACGGGTTCAGTCAATCGGGGGCAAGACTTGTTTTAACCAACCTAAAGGAGTCAGCCAATCGGGGACTTGAACTATATAGCTATTCAGAAGACCCGGTTACGGGAACAGTTCTGAACTGATGAGCTTCGTAACCTGATTTTAATTTTTGTCACACAAAGTTCTTTATGAGCTATTTGATTTGCTAAATAAACGAGTTGATTCGAAGGCGGAATAGTTTCCTCAACAGAGCTAGTGGGACGAAACAAAGCAGTTAATTCGCTGAAGTTTTCAATACAATGCATCACAATAAAATACCACAATAATCACATTTTTGTTGACCACCCCGCGCTTCTCAGTTGGTACAGGTTCGAGTACAGAGTCGAGCGTCAAACTGTCAGATAATTCCGGTTCCACCGAACGTTCCGCAAAACCGAGTTTAAATTCCAAACCAAATAGTAACCGGGCTAAGCAACCAATCGGACGAGTGTCATCTGCCAAACTGGATCTAAATCATGCCCATTGGAAACTGCAAGTTGTCACAGATGCCAATGTGAGTTCGACTATGTTTATATTGTCCAAGTATGTGTCACATAGGGTTTCACTATCCTATTTCTCAAATCTTGTTTTTCGAAAATCAAGTCCTTCGATCAGAGTTTGTCAAAACAATCGAAATTTACGCGTTCGGTATTTTGTTGTTGGTCCGTGGTTCGAATCCCGACACCGCCGGATACTTCGGTGGTAGACACTAATCTACTACCTTCCGGCTCGTTGCCACACCTGACCCATTGGGACCTTATGTGGTTCTTTTTCACTCCAAGTCCCAGAGTCCGGTTGCTGGTTATTCCCAGTAGAGCATGTTTGTGGCTATGGGGTATATACCCCTTCCACTGCATTCATGCGCAAGCTGAGTGCACGATCTGCAAAGACAGAAAGAAAACTCGAATCTCCGCAAGTGCATATGCAAGCATCAACACCGCAATTGATAAAGATGGGCGTTGCGATCTACGCCCGAGTGAGTTTGCACTGCTCAGACTGGTTAATCTAACCGGAAATAGTTGTATGTCATGCTTACTGGCAATTATCGTACGGCATTCAGGAATGGATATGATCCATTTGTCTAGTGTCTGACGCCCCCGAATTCCAGATCCCAGTACTCTGCGTATAGAGCACGTGTGGTACCACTGCGTTCATTGGGGGCATCTACTGTTTAAATCAAATCCCACTTAAACCGACAGTTCTCAACATTTGTGCCAAAGCAACCACTTGATCAGTTCATTCTTTGGTAAATAGTTAGGAACGTTTATATGATGATCTGGAATTGATCACCGATGGGCACTGAACGGACGGTAAGGCCACGCAGTTCATAGAAAAAAAAACCACTTGAAAACGGAACCCCAGATAAATGTTCTCAACTGTCGTTCAGCTTAAGGCCAATGTTCCAAATTCAGATGGTCTTGTACCTTGGTCGTTCATGTGACAGTGCATTTTCAACCGAAGGGACTTACTGAAATCAGGATACCGCGTGCCAACTACGACAAAGTGTGTGCATACTTTTTTGTCATTGCATGACAGGGCTTGTGTTTCCAACGGACATGAAATTAAATGAACATCATCTGGTTTAAGGAATGTTTACAGATTTCAGGATAAAATACTAGTGCACAATGTTGTATAAGTTGTGGGGTTGTAATTGAAGCTTTCATATTGATTAGGCTGTGATGCACTTGTTATAAACATCAAAATATTTATCTGCAAATAATACACTTTGCTTGGTAGAAAAACGCGTTTCAATGTGTTAAAATACAATTAATGTGAAAATATGTTCTCCGAAATTAGCTTGATGGGTGCCTCGGATAGACCGAGGACGACCTTAATCAAGAAAGTGCATATTCAGATCAGCAATATCATCACACTAAACACCGTCACAATAATCATCACCATCATCATCCGAATCATCTAAATCTTCTCCATCATCATCATTCTTATTATGATTATTCTCCGGATGGTGACAGTTTTACCTATGGTTATTGTTCTCCTTCGCATAATGATGGTGATGTGGGTGAAGGTCCTTATTCTAATTACCGTCATTTAACCACGCGAATCAGACCCATCATATGAGACCGGATGTTGATTTTTTCTATAAGATTTTTTCGCACAATCCACTTTTTCTATATTACTTCGATACTAGTTCAATATACCTCTGAATCTACGGGGCTCTTCCTCAGCCACTATACCCATCCACTGGTAATCGGTCAAGTGCCATAAAGTTTCGTACGGCACTGCAGTGCATTGTACATTCTTGGAAGTAGTACAATCTACTGTCTGCGGTCTATTGTCTGTTAGTCGAAATGACTCAGCAACAATTTAATGTTGTTGATTTAATTTGTGAGCTGTTGACAGGACCAACCCGGATAGTCTCATGACTAATTTATAGGACACCCAATCTCGCAAACCGACCTGATACAAATGGTTCGAAGTGGTTTCAACTCAGATAGAAAAAAGAGCATTTATCAGTTTCCAGAAAAATAATAACCGATGTAGAGCTTGTTTTTGGATAGAACAAATTCGGGTCCATTTTCATGTGCCCAGCAACATCTTCCAATGGTCTTTCTTGATCTGGACCGATTTCTATCAGGAAGAAATTTTACACTGCTCTCCACAGAAAGTCCTCAAGTAACCAATAATCAATGTGCCAACCTTTATCATTCGAGAAATTTGCCAATTTAAAAGGAATGAGTCAAACTGTATTCGTGAAATGAATTCAGTTGCAATAAACACCTTTTTACTGTGCCTTTCCGCTCTCACGAAAAAAAAAAGAAATGAGGAAACATTTACTACAAGTGCGTGTGTGTCAAAATGAGACTAAGTGGTCATGATTGTTGGTTTTGCGTAGTTAGAAAAAAGATGCCAGGGGAATCGTTTTTGTTCCGGGGTTGGGAAAAGGACCAGCAAACCAATGAACATGGGTTTCGGGGATTATCCATTTCTGATTTCACCCAAAGGGTCAGCGTATGGGCCAAGTTGCGCTCGAAGGTCGGCCTCGGACTATGGCCGGGACAATGGAAGTGCTTTAATCAAAAGCTTTTGAGAACAAAGCGATGAATTGGTTAACCTGATAGTTACAAACTCTTGCTAGTTGCAATTGTAGGGACTTTGTGGGATATTTTGTATGCCTCCTCGCTTACGTAATGCCTCGTACGTGCATCGCGCTCCACCATTGCACTAGCATTTGTTTTTCTGTTTACGATCACCATACAGACTAGTTTGCGCTCTTTTATCCTTTGCGATCCCGTTTTGTGCAGTGAAAGAAATGCACTCTTGACATTTGATATTGTCTCGCAGAATACCAGATGTAGAAATAAGCAGGTGGATTTTCCATTTTATAAGATTCCGGATTCTCGTGCCGACATTACTTTCTATGAATACCAGACTAGTTGAAAACGTTTTGGATGAGTGAAGGCTTCTCAGTGAACTTATCTCTATGAAACTGTTTTGACACAGATCGAGTCAGCACCACATTTTTTGGCTGGGTGACATCAAGTATCATTGTTTTAGGAGATGAACCCCTATTTGTTTGTTCACAAATGCAAACCACATCTCGGCTGCTGTGCTAGAAACTTCTCCCAATTAGGCGTTCACGTCCGGTCGAAACCATTTATATGGGAATCCCGGATAACGTGGATTAGACAGCAGGTTCGTAATGAGTACTAAATTATGTTCCCCCCAACGATACCAATTTTCCCTTAATTACTGGCTACTTTTCGCTATCTGTTGCACTTTCCTCCTGCCATACTTTGTATTGTTTTGCTGAAGCGTTGTCACTATATTCGGTTCCAAGCAGGAGTGCACTATATATATATATATATATATATATATATATATATATATATATATATATATGCAGATTTGTTTGAAGGAAGAGTAGGAGACGAATTTGGAGGAAAAATGACCAGTGTCAGATAACAATCTACGGGTGAGTTTGTCACAAATGTATGTGTGAAAGGTGGAGTCTGAAGGACAATCAACCAAACAAAAACATCAAAATGCTTGCTAATGATGGGATGAAAAACTTGCTAGTAAAAATGAACAATCATCTTCACGTAATTATCAAAATTAATGGTTGGATTTCCGAATCACCCATAAACCCTATCTATTACTATCACAAATCTTCTGTGTCATTTGATGTAGTGTGATCTTTTGGAGATCCAAGGTGAATAACATCGCTGGGCTTCTTTGATGTTAAATCACCCGATATCACACATGCATGCATATTTACACATGTGATTCATATGCGCAGAATGAATTGAGCTTGGTGAAAAATGAGGACTTGGCCGTCCAGATTCGTGCAATCAAACGAGCCTGGGAAGAAATGGAACCAGGTCGGGCCGAACGAGCTGGTCTCAGTCGCATTCGATATTTAGAGCAACAGGAGTCCAAGTCAGATTCACATAGTCATGTGACCACAATTGAGAATTTGGCCATCGATCGAAGTCGACCCAGTACACGGAGCTCTCCAGTACGCGGTAAGTCTGCGAAAAGCGGTGACGACTGCTCAGAAAGGAAAGAGAGTAACATTATTAGCCAGCATTTGGGTAGTTTCATTGTTTCGTTGAAAACTCGTATTACGAATTGATTAGCAAACTAAATGATAGTCATAGATACCAAGTCGTTAGGGTCACATTTGATCCATGGGATACGACTGTGCGCAATGACCTGTTGTAAGATAACTGTTAGCTGAACAGTTACAGTTTATAGTTTGAAAACTTTGAGCATTTGGTTAGGACTAATGTCCCGGTAAGTCAAAAAGTTGAAGCGAAAAATATAAGTTGCTTTATTTATTATAAAGAACACAGGATAATTACCAATCTGAAACCCATTGGATGATCGTACGAATGTGAAGCAGAGCATTTTGCAAGAGGAAAACATGCAGTTGTTGTCATACCGAGAATGGCTGGCTGATGAATTTCACACAATAAAAAATCGAAGTAATCTCACAGAATAGCATTCTAGTACTCTCTCATGAGTTTTCCAGCGAACTTTTATGACGATCAAATTTCGCCTCAACAGGGCTGCAGTAGGCTTCATTTAGAAATAAAACGAATAGAACCTCTCCTAAGGAAACGACTTTCAAACACGCATCCATCTATCGCAGTGTGGACCAAGATGAGCGGTGTGTCAACATTCGATTTTCCCCTAATTATTTTCCTACAGCCATTTTCCTGGAATCTAGTGAATAGCTGACTGTGCTCATCTTCGAAAGGCATTTGCAATATAGCATAGGTTGGAATGCAAATAATGATGTTCAAGATAACACCTTTTTATGATGTAAAAGTCATGATGATTAATTTCGAAGCGAGCTGGTATTCTGTTAACAGTACCTTCACATTTTCTAGCGTTCATTCTGGGATGATGAGATAAAGGTTTCAAAGTGCCGCAGTTTCTGGCACACGGTGCGATGTGCCGGCAGTCAAGATAAAGCTTTTGCCTCCTAAACTACTAGAAATAATGTAGATGGACAAAATACCCGTGTGTTTTTGTCTTTCATTCGATTTCCGGGAAAGTGTTCACTGACTTTCCGGATATCCCTTCCATAGAACATCACGAACGAGCGCATCCTATCAGTGCATTTGGATGGATAATTTGAGCTTCGCTTTCTGTTCATAAACGGGTCTCTCATCATTGGTGGAATACAAAATGGACACGGAGTCGGCCTCCCACTGTGTTTATCGGTTCCCTTGCTCGGTGTGGGCAAGTTCCGTTGGTCGTACGACCAGACACCTTGGGTCTCCGAAATCAGTCTGTTTCAGTCAAAGACCGATAAGGGCGGGTTTCAGAGCTGTTTCGGTTCCCTATGTTTGTGTGTAAGCTGGGTGCACTGACGAACTGATCCAACACAGCGGGTTGACCGAAAAGGGTCAAGACTCGACCGTTGTTCGTGATGCAGACGATTGCCGTCACATCAGATAACCCCGGTCGTGTGCGCGAAACCAGATGGTAAGCTTTTTCAACGCGATATGGTCACGTGTGCAGACAGTTTCCAAATAGACAACGATCATAAAACTAACACTTCACCAAAATGTGAAAAATGACTGAACACTCTTGTATTCCCCTCATCTATTACCCATATACAATTAGCTCCATGGGATATTCATCGACCGGCCAAATATTTTTGTTTTCCATACTTTAGAAACAGTCCATTGAGAACATTTGATTGCATTATCGCATCACATAAAAATAGTCTATGTAAAAGTCCTTTTGAAGTATCCAAGCATCTCAGCTTACGGAACGGATTGTTTTCAGTGGCTCCTCATTGCTGAACTTGGAGTAAGCAACGGCTCCATGCCTTATTGTATATTCCGAGATGGGGAGATGTTAGTTTCAAATGGTCACCGTTGTTGGTAAAGAAGTTTGCTTTCTGCGTGTGTCACCTCTGTCTCGGACAGCCTATTTGGCAACGTACGCTGTGATTGGGATCCTCGTTGTAGTCATTCGGTCAGAGAGTTGGAGATCGGAAAATGGCACGTTGTATTGATTGGGGCACGGCTGTTAAACCACAGTGCTAGACGGCAAAACTAAACGAAATGACCATATCAGAGTTGTTCACACAGTGGAAAACATCAAGGAGATAACACAAAAATGAGTTTTATACTGTTCCGCGCTAATGTCTAACTCTCTATTAGAGTTCTGAACTGACCGTTTTTTTCTCACATTCTCCAAACAAGCACCGATGACTGACATAGTTCATGAACTGAGATGTACGGGTTTTGCATTGTTCAAGCGCCGGTTTCTTATGGATCAAGTTTAACAGTTTGGTGTCGGTTCTAACGGTGTGAGGGGCAACTGATTAATTCAGCTAATCCATCAATAAAGCTTTGCCACCCAATTTCCTAGTTAAACGGAAAAACCAAAACCAGTAAACTTTATTTACGTATCGATTGCTTTACAGTTTGGAACTACTGAAGTATAGAAACAGAAAATCATTGAAAGGAGCTGCCGTTCGATTGTCCACTTTGTGGCACGAAATACCCTGCATATCCACACCGAAGGAGACAAGTTAAAGTCCCTATTCGATTTCAAGTACGCCATTTTAAGAGGAGCAATACTGGATAGAAAAATAAAACCCGGGTGCTGCGACGCCCCAAGCTGTGATGAAATAAGAGCATTGAATGAACTTGAGATGAGTTTACTACTAACTAATTAAATTAGCCAAGTACTTAACCCAAGCAGATATCAATTAAAGCTTTGATATGTCCTCCGGGATCACTCAGATAAACGGTCCGGAAAACTTGACGTTTCCGTTTCTTCCAAGGGAAAGCCATGGGAATTTCGTGATACAACTATCACACTTAAGTTACTCTTTCATTATTTCTAGAGACCTAGATACGCTTTGGGTTTTTTTACGGGATTTCTACACTTAGGTGGACAAGCTGTTGGGAACACACATCTGTGTTCCTTAATGTGGTCTGATTTATTGTTCACAAGACTCGCTTGTCTCGTCCCATCAGTATTCCTCGAACACTTTTTACCCCGCTTGCTAAGCGTCTGTTCATCTCCGATCTTAACAGCTCTTGGTCCATATATTATTGCAAAAAATAGATCGCTTCTGGTTGAACTGGTTGATGTCCATACAGTAAGCCTACTGTTAACTGAATAAACTAGTTATCCGATTCGTTCTCCATTGTTTTCTGGACACAAGAGAACTGTATTTTTTTCTAACGGAATGACCACGTTTCTGGATCACGGAGTGGTTGCGATATAGGATAGCTATGATGAATTAGCCTGAAACCGTGTGAAATAACCAACGTCACTGTGCAAAATTGATATTGTCTTCTTCAATCTCACCATCGTCATCATCATTATCAACGTCGTAACAATCACTAACGTCATCATCATCACTACTACTGATGTCGTACGCCAGATATGCTCAAGAGGCACATACGTACATTCAAAACTCGAATAGCAAGCACGTTTTCCCACCAACCAAAGGTTTTCGTTTCCAGTCTGAACTTATTCCCACAGTCGAATGGGCATAAATGAATGTTCTGTCATCTCAAGTAGTCACGTGCGCAGTCAGACAGTCTCGCACGCACGCACTTGCTGACCGCCTATTGATTTATGCTTACTCGTTACCACAAGTGGCTACACGTATGCACCTGGCATCCGACTGCACCATTCATTGTATCACATTTCGCTACGCACCGGAGGACCTTGCTTGGCCGTGCCAATTGCATGTGCAGCCTGCGATAGCCCAGTTTTCCGTACTTGCTTGAGCGTTCGTCAGTGAACGGTTTTCCCGCATTCTGCGTTCTGCGTTACTACTGATTTCCGAACACAACAGTGAATTGATGGGGAGTTTCTCTCCACAATGAAAGAAATCATCACACTGCACTGGCAGCTTTCGTCCATCCAAGACGACCAGCTTACAGACGAAGGAAACTATTTCCCCTCCCTGTTTCACTCGCCCATTCGGACGCGTGGGTATAAAGGCCAAATTCTAAAAGTAAATAAACAAACAATATATCAGCACACACAAACAGCGTACAAACACCAACGTCTTATACGACCAACTACGATGAACTACGCTGAGTGCGAGCGATTCACTTTCAAGTTGCCTCACTTTTCTCAGTCTATTTTTGACAGACCGAGCTTATTTCCAGATCTCTTTTGCTCTTTTGACCTTGCATTGGCTACCTTGAATGCTTCTTATTGGACTTGTCACATCCTGACGCAGTAATACTTGCCGAAAGATAAACAAAATGATTTTTTTTGACCCAATCCACCCTCTTCATGAAGATCTTGTGAAATACAAGTCTGCAGATTACACACGTTCTCACTGCAAACATCGTCATGGACGCACTCGGAGGAACTGCATTTTTACTAGTTCGTACCAACCAAAGTCTTTGCTCGAACGACATCTGAGCTATTGCTGGTTCTTACTGTCCGTTGTCCAAGACGCTTATTGTACTGTTCTTTATTTGTTTTACAACGTGAACTTAGGCGAAATCTGAATACTTACTTCCTAGGGTGAATAAAGCGTTTATAGGCGTGCATCGAGTGGCACCAGACTGTGTGGCCTTCTTACAAAGAACATGTTCTACTGTGGGAATTTCGCCGTGCTTTTCGCTCGTCCTCAAGAACCATTGTAAAGTAGCATCTTTCGCTTCATGACATTTTTACTCCACTGTCAGACAACAACATTGTCAACTTTGGCCTATACATAAATGATCTTCAACTAGAGTCTTGTTGGCGATCACAAAAACTTTTCGTCACAGAGGTTTGTGTTGTCTTTGGTTCGGAAACCATCTCCAGAATCTTCACTTTCTCATTTATCAATGGTCTCTAGTTCATAATCTCACACTGAGAATTCGCGTCTGACTTCCAGATGAATAAACTGGGAATCTGTTCACCTTTCGGGTAGCAGCCAATAAACTATGGCGATATGGATTGATCCGTTGCCAACACGCAACCTGCTCTTTCAAACACACCGGAACATAGACTACCATTGCATTTGTAGATGGCTTATTTTGATCAGTTACTTGTGAGCATAGCCTTAGTCAATCGGGAGCCGCTTTTTGGAGGTCTGCTCCTAACGTGTTTCGACGCAGCTCGTAAGGACGATATTGACAGACGGCGATTTTCCAAGGGTTCTATTTCTCAGGATCGGAAACCCGTGGAAAACATAAGTTTAGGATTGGGTTTCTAACATTTTGGGGACACTTGGCAAACTGCGGCTTTCTGAGGACACGGCATATGACAAACGTAAGTATATTTGATTTGAAACCAAAGGTCCCGTTAGGATTGGGAATTAAACTTAGAGGTTTATTTTCCGAAAACCTCGACTTTCCGCTACGTGAGTCAGATACACCGGTTAGAGGATCATTCTGGAAAAGACACCACCCTTGGAAAGGCCTCGCACTGTCATTCTTTCAGAAATATTCACTGCTCTTTAATACTATGATTTTTCTTATTTTATTTAGTCGTGTTCTTAATTGATGCGAGATAACACAATCAGATCCAATTCGGAATAAGTCTCTTTGTAATAATAAATTGGCACTTCATCTGAGTGCCTTTTGTGTTCACACACGGTCAGATAATATGGAAGAACTTTTGAAACCTTCATAATCAACTTCATAGTGTCTGCGAAATGTGCATGCGAAATCCCTTTTCAGTGGTCCCACTTTTCTCCCCAAATACAAACGGGGCCTCTCGCTTCACAGTTCGTTTTAAGTGTCGGTTTTGAGTGGGCTCGACTAGAGAAGATCTCAGTCAGAAGGCGTTTGTATGCTTTTTGGTTGGTCAGTTGCAGTGATTCAGATGGCTTCGCAAGCAGTTCAGTGCGCTACAGCTTGATTTCCGGTATCCAGGTCGTCAGGTAAAGCGGGACCGTGACTGTTAGATCGTATAGAAACAGCGCGATCGTTCTGTGATTAGTCAGCACGTTATCTGCTAATAAGTGCATACCTCCTTTTGTAGATAAGCAAGTTAGCCCAAACCTAATGGGACAGAATACATTCCTACTCTTGTTGTCTGGTCTTGTCGTTCTCCCAGTGCGCATAGTCCGGATACAAGTTATTACATTACGTGTGACTGGCTGGATAGATGCGATTTTCACAACAGTTCTGAGGGCAGCGAATGATTCTTTGTGTAGTACGAAAACTGAACTCACCACTGAGAACTACGGAAGCAATATTCAGTGTTATTTCATCTGGTTTGTTCGGAATCATCAGCTGTAATACACATCCACCGAGCTCCAAACTAGGACTCGCAGCTGGGGTCAGAGATTGTCAGTTGAGCACCTAACCACTAGGCTTTCCGCGTTGGTCCTCCACGGTGGATTGAGCATTTAGACTATATGGTATAGCGCCATTCCGTCTTTTATGTGTGCCTGCAGCGATAGGGTGTACCACTCATGTATGTTCGATTTGTCAGTATATTTTTCAACTGACTGTTGTTTTATCGAGACTAAAGACGAATTCGACCGGTTTTTGTCTCAAGTACTACGCGTCATGCACTCTATGGATATGACGGTTGCCACTAATGAGTTCAACGCTTCCACCGTATGTTTCGATGAAATAGGTGCACATATGACAGGCCTATTTTCTATTCCAGTAGATCTGAATGAGTACAGTGGTCGTCTCATCCAGTTTTGTTCTGACCATTACCTGTGTCACGACAAACACAAGCGGTACAGACTTACCTGGCGTCTTTCTACACTTTCACAGAGTTGAACTCAGAATAACCCGATTACCAGTGGTAATAGTGGGTGTACAATGAAAGACTTTCTGTCGTCTTTGACGGCGCCATGGTGCGTGACCACCTCATTACAGATCTGTGCTCACAGCAACGTTAAGGCCACTCGTCCCGTATTACTGCTTCTGGATGGCACCACGCCATCTATTCAAAGTCATAATGTAGCTTTATTCGTACCACAGGATCGATTTTCATCAGCGCTTATCGGCACATGTAGGTCATAAAAATAACCTAAAAAGAATAAAATAAATACTTGGTTCAAACAGCAATAATGAGGCAATTATGGCGAAAGAGTGGGAACAAAGTTTTCTTGAGTTCATCAGTTACCATTGATGGGTTGGGGAAGTTGTAATAGAAGCCGGAACTGGCCGGATGTTTTTGAGTGACCACGTAATGAAAGCCTGTACTTCCTTCCATCCCAGGGTTAGTTTGTTTCTTCTGCAAAGCCAGGGCACAAATTCGGTGGCTATTCCGTAAGTGTTACTTGGGCGTTCACTTATTCCTTCTTCTTGGCCCTATCAAAGGCATCCTGGAAGTTTTTCGCTGGTTTGTACATCAATTAGACTCGAAGTTGACGAACTAGCAATCTCATGCAAAATCTTTCGCAGCGAGCTCTGTCCGGGTCAGCTCTCGAGTGTCCCGGGTTGACTCTTGTCACCAAATCCATCAACGACCACGAAAATTCACCCACACATCCACCCGTTTGTTGTTTTCTCGTAAGCATTCTCTCCTTCCAGACGGAGGGTGGCTCGGTACTCAGAAATAACTACCGTATTGTGGTGCATATTTTCGAAGCTAGCGTCATGACACACACACACACTGCAGTGCTGCGAACAATCCTTGCTGCTTCCCCGCTCAAAAAGCCTAAAAGAAAAGATCCAGGCCTTTCTGAGTTTGCACTCAACAAGTACAGAGAAGCTTGGAATTCCCAACTCTCGTAATCTTCGGTCAGTGGGAACAAGGGTGGTTGTCTTGGCTGAAAACTAGTGGAAGCAATTGTTGATTTTTCGTCCACCACGTTTTTACCGCCGTATAAATTACCCGTAAAGAGATACTCGACCTCCGATCGATAGTCACAAACACAAGAAGTCAAAAACCAGATGACACAAACGCGGCGAAAACCACATGTATTTTGATCGAAAAAAGGAGCGAAGAGGCATATTTTTCAAAGTAGTCAGCCTAAAAAGATATCTTTCAAGATAGGGTTGGACGGGTTACCGAGGATCGGTTGTCCGGTAGTAGAAGAAGTTTTATTTGCAATTTGAGTAGTATGACATTGTATCTTGATTTTTCAGTTACAGTTTGTTCATTTACTAGCTTCACTCTTCTGTGCTCTGATTTCGGTTGCTACCTTCCAGCATTCTCGAGCCAGGGCAAAAGGGAATAGAAGTAAAAAGTGAAAAGATCCAAAAACTCAAAATGACAAGGGGAAATCACGAACACAAAGAAATGGTTGGCATACAAATACGCCAACCGTTGAGACACCTAGCAGTATCACCTAATGAAAACAAACCTTTGGTAGGCGGGAAAAGTCCGCTTTTCAAGTTTTTCATACCTTTCTTCCATATCATGGACTGACCACCTGGACCTAACTTCCAGTCACTACCTACCTTGGAGAACAGCGTACGCTGAGGAAGTCTATTGGTGGACATGAGTAACACATGTCCAGACCAACTTAATCTGTTTAGGTTAAGTACTTGATCCACAGACCGACCTCTGGTTCCCAACACCGTACGCCTAACCTCAGCATTGCTGATACGGTGTTCCCACCATATTCAGGCAATGCCACGGAGACATCGGTGCTCAAACACCGACGATCTTCGCTTATCTCCTACCCTCAAAGACCATGTTTCTGAACCGTATAAAAGAACGGGTCTAACCGCCGCATTGTACACCCTACCCTTGGCAGACAACCGGATGTTACGCCGACGCCACAGATGACGAAGGTTGGCAAAAGCCAAACGCGCCCTCTGTACACGCGATGACACTTCATCCGATATCTGTCCACCTGCTGAGATTTAACTGCCTAGCTAACAAAACTTATCTACTTCATCTAGAGTTCCCCCTGCCATGAACAGTTTCGGTGTTGAGCCAACCCAGTCCTGCAGCAGCATTTATACTTTGAAGGTGCCAAACGCATCCCAAGGATTACTACGCCGTTGCTTAGAATATCCAAGAGAGCTTGCAATTTACCTGGGTCTTCACGCAGAAGAACAATATCGTCCGTTTGTTCCAGGTTAGACAGTTTACTGCCTGCGCAAAGATCGATGCCGCCATCCTCACACGAGGACAGGGCTATCTCGAAAATCAGTTCAGTCACTGAATTGAAGGGGAAGGGCAAAAGAGGGCAACCCTGACGAACACCACTTCTCGTCGTGAACTCGGGTGAAAGATCGCCGTAAGCTCGAACTCGGCTTGGGCTGTTCGCATACGAGCATTGGAAAAGAGAAATAAATTTATCTGCAAACTCTTCGACGAGAGGGGACGCCGGAGAACTTTGCAGTCGACGGAATCGACCGCAGCCTTCAAATCAAGAAAAACAGAGATTTTGGGCCTATAGTAGATGTGTCCGTGCTCTAAGGTTTGCCGAAGAGTAAAGATGTGGTCGATTCAACCACGACCGGGTCTGAAACCGACTTGAATCCCACACATACACATTTCACGGGTTTTGGCTAATCGGTGGATAATAAGGCCAGTGAGCAGTTTAAACGCGATACTTACCAAGCTGATTCCTCTGTTGTTTTCACGAGAAGACCTGTCATCATTCTTGTAAATAGGCACAATCACCGATTCACACCGTTTCCTGGGAATCTGCTCACTATCCCAGATAACTCAGTTTTATGAAATACGAAACCAAAGCTTCGCTTTCATCCTTGAAAAAAGATAGAGATAACCTATCCGGTCCAGCTTCTCTGTACCTTTTCCGCATAACCTCCATTTCTCATGGAGGAGTGACATCTGTCTGCATTAGTTCTGTGGCAGGCATATTGGGAAGGTCCACTGTTGAAGTGGAACAACTGAATTGTTCCTTGAAATGCTCCGCCCAGCAATTCAGACGACGTCCATGGGTATGAATCAGTAAGCCATCAGATTCCTTGACTAACTGACTTACCCCGGGTTTCCGTGGACCGGTACCTCCAATCAAATGGTAAAGGTTGTGAGTACTGCCAATAAACGGCCTTTTAAATTTCCTTACATTTCTCAGGCTCCTAGTCAGTTGACGTCTCAGGGATTTACGCACTTCATTGAATGCGGCATCCGAAGAGACGGATATGCGAGCATCTAACAGAGCAACTAACGTCGAAGATGTCCATCGTTTATGAGGTCTATTCGAACAAGAGTCCTATGTGGCTTCATAAGCGGAATGCAAGGCTTCCTTGTTTTTTGCCAGAGTTCATCTGGGTTCTGGACATCCGGCTGCATCGATAACCATGTAGAGAGCTTCATCTGAAAAGCAGATAGTCGGTTATCGTCCAGAAGCAACTAGGCCGGATGGGGATCTTTTACGTTGGTGCATCACCGGACGAGACGTAAACAAAAGCGAACACTTACGAAGGCGTAATCTCAGTCTACGGGCGAGAACCAAAATGACCACAATCTTCGATTGGTCCACACCAGCGGTGGCCATTCACAAAATAGTCACTCTGAGTCCAGTATCGTGAAGAAGAAGGAGAACGCCTTTTGAGTGTATGCCGCTTCTTATGACAGAGGTTCGTACTTACCAGGAACAATCTGTGGTCAAAACACAGCTGTGTGGGATGATCACCGTTGTCAGTACGATCGGCAAGGATAGCAAATGGGCCTCCGATGTGCCTTTCGGAACCTCTCAAACGGCCAGGTTCAGCGTCGAAATCCTCCACAATAACCACCACATCCGTTTGATGAACTCTCCGAAGCATCTGAGACAAACCCTGATAGAATTCGTTCTTGATCTCAGAAGGACTGCAGTCAGTCAGCGCATACACAGACACGACGAACAGGCATCAACATTTCAGCTGGTTGCTGTTGACACGCACAGAACCATCCAGCTTAAATGCATAAAAACAACTGGTGACCGGAATCCAGTCTAGCAGTGCACGCTCAGCTCTCGTGCTCAAAGCAATCCCAACGCCAACCTGACCACGAGCACTAGACACTGGATCACCCGACACGCGAGGAGTAAACCGAGAGACTGAGGTTTTTTCTGGAGTGCGAAGAGTGATCACAGAAGTGCAGTCCCGTATGCGCGTTTAGGAGACACAGTATGTACCTATTTTGAAAGTGTCAGGAGTTCTAGCGAGGGCGACCTGTTACCCTATCTGAAATAGTGCGCGGAAGTTTGAGGCCGCTAAGTGAAGTGAACATTTAGACTTAAGGAGTACATTCGATTTATTCCCAACTCTTGAGTTACTGGTTTCTTCAGAGCCGCAACAGCCTGTGGCCTTTTGTATTGATCTTAAAGAAAAGGAAGAAAAGTTGGTAAGTCCCTTCACAGGAAAGATGTTGGAGGTTTCTGGGCGAAGAATACTTCGCGGTCGCCCACACGGTAGAACGGGTTTTTCTTTGGGAACCCTAACCGGAGCCTTTGACTCAAAAGTCTGACCCACAAGGCAGTGGGGCTTTAACCCAGCACGGGAACGTGACCGAAACTCCCGTGAAGGAACTACTTCTGGTCTGTCACGCGAGACCCGATTGTTGCATACGTTCTGTCTTGTCGTCGCTGGTGCTCTGTTATCGATCCGCTTTTCGGATTCAGTCCTTAGCCTCGTAAACCCAATGGAGCAAGCCGAACATGGACGGGGCAGCATCCTTTGGGCCGGGGGCTGCCCAGCTTAGGCGGACGATAGCTGCCAACTGAAGTGCGATGACTTCTCCCACCGTCGAGAGAAACCCCAGGTACAAAACTCTTACGTCCATCTAGTGGGGGAGGGGGGGGGGATTAGACCGGTAAACCGTTTCTCTTCATGTTTATTCGCTTGAACGTCCTTTCCAGGGGCATAGTGGTTAGAACCAGATATTGCTCATCAACTGGTTCAGACACTGGACTTCGTCTTGCCTTTACCCACTGACCTGTCAGACATGATTGCATCCCCGGCTTAAGGGTCATGAAGGCACGCAAGTCATCTCACCACGTCAAGGTGCAGTCTCATGGTGATGGTATATGTAGATGACAGGGCAAAATTTCTCCGGAAGCACAGGATCGGTTTCGCGGTTTTTGCCACTCATCGGGTATGCGTATGCGGTACTCTTCCCCCTAAGTCATCCTTATACTTGATCACTCCGCAGTTGGTTTGTATCTGTAATACCGTTTGAGTCTTATCGATTATGTGTCCTCTTTCAGTAGGTTAGCCGTGCTAACCGACGAATTCACTTTGGACGAATCACCGTGTGATTCCAAGATGGACGCTCTACGCAGGCACGCTCCCTACAATTCAAATGAGATTACAGCTGTACTTTTTATTTGCGCCCGGTATGGATGAAGATGAGACACATCCAGTTAAATGCGAGTGCAGCGAATAATTCGAGTTTGATAAAATATTGGTTCAACTTTTGTCACACGATGAAAGGTGTTGCTCTGCAAGGAAACCGGTTAAGTCAAGATGGGAGATACCACTGGATCGTTAAACAATTTCAATAGACCTTCGAAAAATGACGAAATCTTTCACTCAAAGATTGACAAAAAATGGCAAGGGAACAACAAGTGAGATGTGGCATCACAAGAGAATAAACAGTACGCCTAATTAGGTATTGCTCTGCATGCACTGGTCTCAGGTTTATAATATAAATCGATGGTCGTCGAATATTTTTGAATCTATTACTCATATCCTGGGACCAAATGAGGTTCTGAGAAATCGTCAAGCCAATATATTTCACTAGTCGGACTTAAGGTAATACTCTGTTGTCACTGCATAAAGAAGCGGAACTACTTGCGACTGAAGATAGACATCCTCCGTCGGCAAGTGAAATGTAAACATTGCCGCAGCAGAAATCAACAAGATCTTCTGCACTAATACTGTAAAATATAACATCCCCATTGATGAAGATATAAATGCAGTCAGTTTCAACTTCCGCAGGGGCGTCTACAGCATTGCTGTCCCCGTCGGATCTGCTTCCAGCGACTTTTCTATGGGCAACGTCACTGGTTATCGTGAATGGTCATATGATGTGGATGAGAAGGGAAGATGTATGCACACTGAGATATTACAGCACTTAAACCAATCCGGAATAACGCATATACTAAAGACTCGAGTTCAGAACTATGAAGCATCCGGAACTGATGAGATCGAAAGAGTATCTTACCCTTGGGTTTCGATGGGGCGAAAATTGTGATACCGTTGTGAGATAATATGTTGGGATTCGGTCGTATTAGACTGGTCTGATTATCTGGTTCCGGACACGTCTGATTGGTTGATTCCCGTTCTTGTTAATGAGCAGCATACATCTATGCATGCAAAAACGTCCGAATCACCACGCATGAGCGGTTGGAAACAGATGAGTCAAACAGGCACGATGCTTCTGATCATGTTTGGAAGCACTTTCCATAGGAGGGGCTTGCATTGGATAATACGAAATATGGTTGGTCGAAATGAAATCTACCGCATTGCTTATAGTCGCGATCCATAATAGTGACTAATTTTGGTTGTGCAGTGTGTGTGTGTGTGTGTGTGTGTGTGTGTGTGGAGAACAAGGAGTTTGCAGGAACTGACAGTAGCCAGGCACGTTCGACAGATCAGTGAGCCATCTCAGATAGCTTGGTGGTTAGGTGTTCAACTGACGATCGTTCACCCCGGTTGGCGCCCCAGCGGGGACTCGGTGGATATGCACTGCATCCAATGATTCCTAACAAGCCAGATGAAACAGTTATACGGTGATTCCATGGTCTTCGATGATGGTTTTTGCGTTGATAACGCGTGACTAATCATGATAAGAAGGAGGTAATCTCCTGCTAGTTACACTCATGAAAGTTATTCGCTTGATTAGGAATAACTGGCCATGGCAACTGATCATTAAGAACGAGAGTAGTCGATTGGCTGAGTCATCTGCGAAATTATTGAGCTATTGGACTGTATGATTTATCCCGATCAGCTTTTGAGGATGAGGGTCAAGCTTTGATGTTAGTTATCACAAAATCTTCTCAGGCCAATCATGGTAAATGGAAAAACTCTGGGCATAGGGGGAATTGGTGATCGATAAATGTTGACAGGAGTGCCTGGAAAAGTCCAGAACAATTAGCTCGGTTAGTATTGCATTCAAGCTGCCTGCTGTTGTGATTATTTGCTTTTTATTCAGTCCTACTAGCAATGTAACTAAAAATTCCGTTGGCTTCTAAACTTAGATTACACGGAATGCTACTTACAAATATATCTACTAGCTCATCCTAGAGGATAGTGAAGACCAGGAGACCAGTCTACAACGTATACCACCCAGTGGCGTACAAGAACTCAGCTTCATTCTTCCTCTAGTAATTTATTTCTTCCTCATCGCTTGTTTTCAGTTTGTTTTCACGTCGGACAAGGCTGTACTAAGATAGTAATCAAAACCTCGCCGGATTTTTATCCCATGCTTGTGCATGAGCTAACTGGTGGTGATTAAGTGGCTCTGTGCGTCTTCTTACCACCTCAGAGGTCTGAGGTTCGAACCCCGACACCGCCGGATAGTTTGGTGATAGACAGTAATCCACTGTCGTCTGGCCCGTTGCCACACCCGATCCATTGGGACCTTATGTGATTCTGCGCTCCAAGTCTCAGAGTCTAGTTACCAGATATCTCTAATACTGCTGTGGGCATTTATAGCTATATGGTATACCACTTGCATTAGTCTCATGCACAACCATGTAGTAGAAAAGGGGCATAACCCGGCAATTATATATTCCCCAGAACTAGAACGATGACAGCCAGTTAGAGTCTCAGTAGGTCAGGAGTTATAACAGTCCAAGCAAGAGTTGGCTAAGATCTTAATCAGATTTGAGATCAGACAAATAGCAACATATATTTTCACTCACTGCGAATCGTACGTAGACGCAATACCAGCACGATAACTTTCAGTTACGAACAACTACAACAACAGTGTTCAAAAACAGTGAGTACAGAACCTCTTTTTTGTAGCACCAGGAAACAAACGCTTCTTACCTGGACATTTGTTCACGTCACCCTCACCACCACAAGCTACACCGATAACATTTGCCATGTATGTTTGGTAGTTTTCTTTGTACAAGAGATTCTTATCCGTCGCCTGAGTGATTTTTTTTACTATTCCCGCCGCTACAGGTGCCAGCAGTAAATCCACTCCAGAGCTGTCTACTTCTAGCCTAAATGAACGAAACATTACCACACCACTCGACGCGGATCCTGCTACAGTTTATACTCTAGAGCCCCCGACAGGACTGTTGCGTCTTCCGGTCAGTTGCCCTAATGGAGATAGATCAAGTCTGATCAGATCTCTAGTGGACGCAGAACAACAACGTGTTCAATTCGCCCAAGATGCATTGGAGAACACCGTTGGCCAAAAATTGGACCCATGGTTTATTGGACTTCGATACCTACAACTGATTGAACAGTGTACGGAGCAAAGTGAAGATTTTCTAGCCGCTTATGAGGCCAGACAGCAAGCGTTTTTTACACTCACACGTGAATGGGATGAGTATCATGCGATGGAGAAAAAATCAAGTAGTCGTGATAGAAAAGAACATATTGAATTGTTAAGGTCCATCCAAGTAAGTTAATAAGTGTGAACCATAAAAATTGGTCTTTGATGCGTGCATTCGTCACACCTTTCAATAATAACAAAAGCTTCTAATAACCTAATAAGCGTAAAGCGATTATTCGTGACGCAATAGCAACGGTTCTGTTTGCTATCTCCAGTCGAGGCCCTAACTCGGAAACGAAAACAATTAAGAAGAAGGGAAAATTAAGAGGGGAGGGCGGCTGATCAACACATTGTATAGATGAAGAATGTGTTTGAATACAATAGAGCATTATTGATCGTGGCTACTTTCCATGCCTTTTAATGCCGTTAACCGCTGAGTGGGTGAACCCTTACCGGGAGGATTGACACAACCTACAGGGCCTGACCCACTTGTTAGGTTTTTCACACCCCTCTTCCATATCACAGTTCAACCATTGCTCATTTTGGTAAACAGCAAGCCCAAGAAAGGATATGCGAAACTCACACACACACACACACACACACACACACACACACACACACACACACACACACACGGCTTGCATTGATTACTCACGCTTACCATTTTGCCTCTTCGAGGTCATGACAGAGATTTTCACGTGGGCTGCACCGGAGAGAACACGCGATGCGCCTTGTTGATGTTTCCGGGCGGAAATCCATAAATCATCGAGAAAGAGAGGGAGAAAAGACATGAAAACTAGCACTGCGTCGGAGGAAACTGGCTCTCTGATTTCGCCCCTATTGTGATGAGAACGATTTCGCACCCAGTTAATTGGCATACATTTATATTTACACCGTCGATGATCTGGCTACCGTTCTCATTATTCAGGTCACAATGCAAGTGCCTGTTTGCACCTGCACCGATTAACGAATTAGTCATCTCGAAGACTACTCAGTGTTAGTCATTTGATTGCACCCCCCCCCTCCAAACATTCCGCCCGCCCGATGGGTGAGTAAGCCCACACGCGTTTGATTGATGCACAATCAACGTTCTTTTTGTCCGAATAATCCCACGGGGCACATGGAGAACAGCACAAGGTGACGAACAAGCTCCTTTTCAGTGATTCGTAATCATGCCATTACATCACATTTTATATGAACAGTGTTAGGTGAACAAAACAGAAATGAAGATGAGGCGATGATTCTCACACGCAAGGTGTAAGGATTTACCGTCAACACAATATTGACGGTTCATTTTCTGATGAAAATCTGTGGCACAAGACCCTCAGACCACGACCCAAGGCTCGTGAACTAAGGTGTTTGGCTCTACGGGAAGATACCGTAGTATGGTTGATTTGAATACAATTAAATTGTGTTGCTGAGGGGACCCAATGATTCACTTTTGAAAGGATGTTATTACAAAATTACAGGATCCCCTTATTTTTCTGTCTATTTCCGCTTTCGTATTCTGCAGCGAAACTATTTCTGGTCAGTACGACTGAATACCTACTGCGATACGGAATGCAAAATTTCAAAACAAAATAACTTATTTTGAGCTATTTCAATTGCAATTGGCGGAGAATGGGAAGGAGTGACAAGAGTATCGGATCTCTCTCAGCTCGGCTTCTATGGTTGCCACCTAAAGTTGCGCGCAAGCGCCATTCCGCTGCATAACCTCATTGCATTTCCGCAAACTACTTACATGACTTGTGATTGTCCCCCGGTCAGTTTTCACCCCTTCTCGCATAAGTGCTAAACTATAGAGTCTTTGTACACCTGGGGAGCAAGTATGCCCCACTGGTTGTCAATCTGGTTCAGATTCAGATTGCAGACTGGCCACTGCATAACTGTGATCCCTAAGGAACCACAGCCAATATTTTGTAGTGTATGCGCAGTGGTCAGCAGCACTGGGATTTTGGAATCCGACGTCTTCTTGTAATCTGCTTGTTAGTAGCCGGAGAAGAAACTGTTCCGATGTAAGAATATACTCAACGGAATCTTGTATGACCTCAAGCATAACTAGCTCACTTTGGTCGTTGGCCGAGAACGTTCCACAAACCATCGCTGAACTCGTAACATTGTTTCTTTGACTGAAGATTCTTTTTTCTTTTCTGAAATCATACCAGTATTAGTTGCAAGCATTTCGTCCATCCAAATTAACTTTCTTCTGTCACTTAAGTAAACATTATCCCACTTCTGTCTTCATGCTAGTGTGTTTCTGCCCATGATAAGCATCCTTTTCTATCCATCCGCGGTACCCTTTTCAGTGTTCTTTGTAATGTTTGTATCGAAACACTGAAGCCGATCAGAACTTCCAACGTAGATATGGAATATTTACTATCGGAAGCCAGACGAATTAATCTGTGTTCGCCCGATTTCGTCGGCTATTTTGGATGACCTATCCAGTTTTTAGGCACTTGCTACTTGTTACATTCTAGATACCGTCGTACGATGTTTCACGATCTCATGCACTGCCTGGGAATCTCATGCAAATTGAGTCCCATTGGTAAAGCGCGGACATCTCGCTCTTTTCAAAACCTGCTAGTTTATTTTCGTGTGACATCGGGCAGACGTGGTTCGATGTGAGTTCCTTAAAGTAGGTCCGCGCAACCGACGCGAATGAAGATACCCTATTTCACTAGGGTGCATCACAAGCTGCAGTGCATATGAATCACGTGATTCCGCTTCTGAAGGATTTGTCAATCACCAAACCCGCAAACCAAACTAATCCGTTTGTTGCCAGATTCATTGGTCTCTTTGGTTCTGCGGAATTTTCCCTGGGATAGTACACCGGAATAGGAGGTCCAATACTTTTGTCACTCCGTTTTCTGCTCAGGGTAGAGTATAGAACATAGTTCCGTTTTTGAAATCTGGTATTCCGTATCGCACCGTGCATTCAGTTGTTCTCGCCAGATATGGTTTGGTTAGAGAATACACAACCCGAGGTATGTGCAGTGTATATTCAGAAATATGGACAATCTCTGTGTTATCAAAAACCCACTGTATCCGGGATAATAAGAAGTTGTAAAACGCTATTTAGCAGATCTGACAAATTTTGAATGGATGCAAATGTTAAAGTGCGGTTTGGATGGGGCAAACTGCGTAATCCGTTTACGAAGTATACCAGGCCTTTGACGGAGCGGCGTAGCTCAGCTGACAGCAGATGCGGTACAAAAGTGTGAATAGTGTCCACGCGCTCAGGTTCGACTTCCGCAGGGTCAACAACGTTTGGGTCCTTCCAGATTGAGAAGTTGATCAGAAAAACAGAGAAGTCCTCATAGTTCACGCGACTGAGGGGACAGCGGTAACTACTTCGTACCTCAGACCTGATAATGTCACACGCAGTTAATAATAACGAATGTTGCGTAGAAAATCCGTTTTATTTGCACGTAAGAAAGCGAGTGCCGAAATGATCAGTTGCAGGCTAAATATGCTATCGGGTCAGGTGATTCATTCCAGGGGAAGTCTTTGAGTGGGTTTGGTGGGTGTGGTCTGCTCGTGGGTCCTAGAAAGTCAGCTGCAATAGCACTGTACAGCGTTCTTATGCTTCAGAGGGGGATTTAACGCTGATGCTGCGCGATAAATCATCATTCCATAAAGTGGTACCGCCAGATTCAAGGTTTTGTGCACGTGCTTCACCGTAGCAGTCAATGAGCATGGATCAACAAGGTAATCAGAATTTCCCAGTAAGTGAATTCTGTTATCGATCCTAACGTTAATACTCTGTCTCTCTCTCTCTCTCTTTCTCTCTCTCTCTCTCTCTCTCTCTCTCTCTCTATATATATATATATATATATATATATATATATATAAGAGAGAGAGAGAGAGAGGAAGCAAACCTCCGGGCATATTTACAGCTGATGCCCAAAAAATCGTGATTTCCTAGGAACTTAATTGACAAATATTCGCTCGGATACTCAGGCAGCATTTTTAGTCTTCTTGGTAGTAACTGAGATGTACATTTTTTCATGCGTTTTAACACGCACATACGTACATACAAGTGATACCGAGAGATCGTGCACTCACAAACACATAGATGGATGCTGCGTTTTCGTCAGTGATGTTCAGCTACAGTATGCTATTGTAACGTGCTTACGAATTATAGCAGGGGAATTAGCTAACTCTATGGCTTAAGAGCCTAGTGCACTCACAGAATGAGGCGGTATTCTAACCCTGACCGAGAAGCTTCAGGCGAGGAACCAGATGAGGTCCCAGCACGCCAGACGTGGTAACCAGCCAAGAGATGACCAGTCAATTGCCTGTGTGACTGCTATCCTCTCCCAGCTAATGGCAACCAGACGAATCTTCCAGCCCGTGGTACAGCTGATTTGGGCTCGTGGAATTCGGCCAGGATACTAATTCTTCTTTAACCAAAGGATTCAGTGATTTGAATGCACACTTGTTATGTTCTGCTTTCACTAGTTACAATACTAAGACCGCACTACAGCAAAACAGGGGATTTTTAGCAGTTGCTTTTTCCGACACGTTTATGGAGGATTCTTGCTTTACGAAATCAGTACGAAATCAGTAATTTAATTATACAACAACATTTGTCACTGTTGTACAGCTGGAGGAGGTGAGGGGGGGGGATGCTTTATTTTGTATTTCAGACGAACCTGTCCATTTCCAATTATGATTGGGGGTTCACGGTGGCAGTGATTGTGGTCTCGGATTTCAGAGTAGTGAGGGCAATGAGTTCGTTTAGCTATAAACACTTTTTACCAGCCTAGTGTTTTGGATGTAAGGGAAATATGAATGACCTCTCGTTCGCTGATGCCGCACTATAGGTGGTTCCGTGACAGAAAAAAAATATGTCTTGCTTGGAACTCCGTCGAAATGACTCTACACGTAAAAAGAAGAGGCGACTCTCAAATTTGTGCAACTATTCCAACTTATCTGGGGTTTGTGTGCTAGGATACTGTTTACTTCCTTATATGAACCGGAATACTCGATCATCTAGCTTCATCTCAAAACAGATGTCTGTTTTATAGCTATACTTCTTCCCTTTTTATTGCTCAATAACACAGCGTAGTCGAAATCGTTGGCAGGTGGTCGACATTTCGGTCACCGCAGGAAACCTTTTTCAAGACTGGTTTTACAACCGAATGAAACTGGAATAATAGCTTAGAGCAATTGGACGTTAGTCACAGTGTGTTCGTGTGTTGGTCTGTGTGTTTGTGATGTTGTTTTAGTGTAAGGGAGGGGGGGGGGGAGGGGGGTTGAACCTCCGTCCATACTAACACCCAGTTGCTCTAAGCTATTATTCCAGTTTCATTCGGTTGTAAAACCAGTCTTGAAAAAGGTTACCCGTGGTGACCGAAAAGTCGACAACCTACCAACTATTTTATTGGATTTATTCCACTTTGTGACCTACTCCGGGTTAGCCAGCCCCAAGTAGGCTCCATACACTGAAAACGTTTGCTGATTCGTCTGATTATTAGACTGGTCACTCAAGTGTTGAATACTGACCGAGTGAGCATGCAAAATTGATGACCAAAATCTGTTCACTTTTTTCTTTTTGTTTTCTCCTTTCTGTTCCCATTTTCATTCAGTTGAAAAAATTTTCTCCAATTAAATAACATTGTTGCACGCGTTTGTGAATCATGTTTGAGGAATAATCTGACCACTTATGCACAATTCCTCCTTTTTCACTGACACGAAGCTGCTCACGGATCAGATGCGCGCAAGTTATCACGAGGCGTGCGAGGCACAACGACGTGAACGTCTGAACATACACGAACAAAAGAAGCGGGAACTGAACGCGCAGTTCACGGACACACCGATTGCCCCGCCAACGGACGTATCGGTGAAAAGTAAACAAGGTGGTCATGCGAAAAGCACGGGCAGTGCAAACAGTAACAGAAGCCGATTGTCATCGCGTGGACGAAATAAAACCTAATTTGTTCTGACACGATTGCGGTTTCGGTTGTTTTTTTGCAATAATACACCGCAGCGTAGACCTGATGACTTCTTTCGGTTTCTAGGGTCCCTTGTTTACCTCCTGCATGGACAGCAGAGAACCACGGTGCTTTTTATGCAGAAATTTTCGGGCAGGGTTCTTTTTGAGAAAGCAGTTGAGGTATGTATTACCGACAGAACGACGTGAGGCAGTTAGAGATTGACGAAAGGAGAAGCGACTGGCGCTGACAGGATTCAAAGCCAGGAATACGTTGTCTATAACTAGCAACGACGATCGGTTGACCACAGCCGATCCGCATTTGAGTGTTCCAATACCGAACATTGCTTCTGATCAGTGCCAGTAACTTGGTATGAATTAAATGGGTGGTATGAGTGAAAATTTATTGCTGGTTTTATTCTTTCCTACTATCATGTACTACCAAAAATGTTGGTGTGCAGAGTCGAGTGACAGACTCCTTCCCAGTTTAGTCCAGTTCATTCAACCATCAACCTCGCAGTTATATGCTCTGGTTTCGGTTGCTACTTTACAACAGACTGAGCATGAGCGAAAAACAGCCGGAAATAAGAGGAATTCACGAAAACAAAGATGCCTGGAAGCAACTATACCACTGGTTACAACATCCAACCATATCACTTAATCTGTCTAACAATTTCGCGGGGGGTCACGTAAACCACAACCCAGAAGTCTAACACGTCTTACTTGGAAGAGTCCACTGGTCGAGGTTTTCATGTCTTTCTTCCATGTCATGGATTGAACGCCTCCATCTACCTTCTAACCATTACCTACCTCGGAGAACACTGTACACCAAGGAAGTCTATTGGTGGACATACGTAACACATGTCCTAGCCATCTTATACTGTTTAGATTCAATACTTGATCCAAAGACTGACCTCTGGTTCCAAACACCTTACGTCAAACCTCAGCATTGCTGTTACGGTGTTTCCACCCAATTCAGGCAATGCTACGGAAACATCGGTGCTCAAACACCGACATTTTTCACCTATCTTCTACTCTTAACGGCCATGTTTCTCAGCTTTATGGCAGACCGGGCGTAACTGTTGTATTGTATACTTGACCTTTGACAGACAATCGGATGTCACGACCGCACCGCAGATGACTGAGTTTGGTGAGATCCAAATGTGTCTTCTGTGTACGCGGTGACACTTCAATGATATCTATCCTGCTTGTGAGATGGAACTTATCTACTTCACTCGGGACTTCCCTTTCAAGAACGAGATTTAATGTTGAGCCAACCCAGACCTACGGAAGCATTTTACACTCTAAAGATATAAAATGCATCCCAACCTCTCATAGACTGTTTTTTAGTCTATCCAGTAAAGCTTGAAATGTACGTGGATCTTCACTCGGAAGAACAATATCGTTCACATATTCTAAGACAGACGTTTTACTGCCCGAGCAAAGATCGCAGTTTGTTTAGATAGCAACAATAGCCATGTTATATATATATATATATATATATATATATATATATATATATATATATATATATATATATATATATGTATATATATGTGTATATGTGTATGTGTGTGTATGTGTATGTATGTATGTATGTATGTATGTATGTATGTATGTATGTATGTATGTATGTGTGTGTGTATGTGTGTGTGTGTGCGTGCGAGAGAGAGAGAGAGAGAGAGAGAGAGAGAGGAAGAGAAAGTAAGAGAGGAACTCATCCGGAGCAGGATTATTTCATTGATCAAGAGCGCACTCAAAGCTGAATGAATAAGTGAAGTATGAAACAGAACAACAAAAGATGTACCTTGTTGATCAGTACAACGCACAAGGATCTTAGTAATACGTTCTGCGAAGAACTCTCATACTCACAATCCGCCACGGTATTTACAGTCTAGCTGACCATCGCCTTAGCCTTCCGAGTAGCAACTGGATGATCGTCGAGCCATGGTTATTGGGTTTGGTGTTTAGGCCCTAAACGCTTCATCATCTGTTTGGGCGACATCAAATCTGTGCACGTATGATGATCTCTTCTTCCGCGGGCGAGATCCAAACACTAAGCTTTCGGGGACAGCAACTTTTGGAATCGCTCAACTAGAGGTTCAAACACTACATCGATATTCAAATATGCTGTGTTCCATTAGAACAAACGATGTGTGTTGTGTCGCCAACCCATGTGTCACTGGCATTCTCACGTGATTCATTCTGGTCCCGTTGGCCTTGCACTTGCGTGTGCGATGCCTGTTTGTCTCACGCTCTGTTTTGAACCACTTTACCAATCACATGCGGCTAGGTGCGCGTGTGGCTGACATCGATTCGTTGTTCCTATCCCTTTGACTCAGTACTATGCTTGCGCTTGCCAGTGGATGATTCACTTGTTTGCCCGCTAGTCTACTTACGTGCGCGTCCATTAATATGCTGAAAAACGGATCTATTGCGCACTGTGTTCGATGAATTCTGATCACAACAGATGGGATTGACGAACTAGGCAACTTCTGACCAGGGAGTGCTTTGGTTCATTTGATTTTGACGTATAATAATAATTGTGGAAATGACTGCTTCGATAACCACAATGCTTTGCCGTCGTGGTAGTGGGAACCAGTTATCATGATTCGGGGACTTGGTGTACACGGGGTACAATTAGCCACGGTTTGGTAGGGCTTAGAGGGGGGGGGGGCGGTCAAAACTGCTAAGCGTAACGACCATTCATTAAGTGAGAACAAATAAGGAACCCCGCAACTATGACTTTCCAGTATTCTACCGCGGATTCATTGTCCTGTATGTCCTCCGGTGAGTTCTTCATTCAAAGTTCCAATGTCCTATTTGACTTTTCGTCGTCATAGTGCAGGGAGTTGGTTTACGTGGAAAAGTATGGAATGAAAACATGCCTTCTGTACATAAATCGGCTCCACTGTGTTCATCTTTTTTTCATACTATTTGACAGCAAGACAGCTAAGGGAACGAGAAAAATATCTTTCATACGCGCTTGGTGGCTGAGTTCGATTGTAAATGTTTAACCCCAGATACTACCCTCAGAATTACATGCTTTCAAATGAAAGGCCCGAACAACAACATGAAAACCACTATACCGAAAGATTACCTAACCGATCTCGAGCTGGTACTCAGGTGATCTGAGTTCCCGGAGGGGATAAAAAGTATGTTGGGGCACATTTTAGTTCCCTGTTTGCGCCGTAAGCGGCCAAGACGATACTCTTGCTCTCTGACGTAGAAAACGGTTGGCTGAAAAAACTGAAGAAGGGAAAAACTTATTCATCCTGCCCGTCAGTAACTGAAAAATGTCGATCTTCACAGACAAAGCCGATCGTATCCGGAAGGCAAAGCAACTGTTGAATGGTACTATTATTGACTGTCTTTTCAACGTGGATCCAGCTGGAAAACTGGAATAGAAAATCGAACCAACCCCGCAGCAGTTACAAGACATTCAAAGGATGACTGAAGAAGAACGCCGGAGGATGAGAGCATGGGCCTCGAACACCACAAAGTTCTACAGATTTACGATGGTGTACAAAAATGACCACACGGAGACCAATTATATCCCTATCCTAAAACTCGAAATGCAAATCGATCGAGGAACTATGGAAATCCAAAGACCATTGATAAGTGGATCGAACCACATCATAACTAACATTTAACAGTTCCTGAACAAAACTGAAGGGCGTAAAGGAGGACGAGGATGAAGCAGTACTTTCTTTGGACGTCATGGCACTCTTCACTTCAGCTGACCTAGACTTAGTAAGGAACTCACGGGAGACACTGCTTCAAGAATATCCCTGAGACAAACTATTAGAAACAGAATTAGTTTGTGTAATGATGTACCTATCCCCGTGCACATGTTTCCGATTGTAACGATAAAATCTACGAACAAGTAAAATAAACAACAAAGAGGTCAAAAATAGCTGGACTTTTTGCAGAAGCTGTAGTACAACCCTTTTAAAACATTGCATCATCAACGATTCAATCAAAACTCTGGATCAAATAGATGGATGATACCATCCTCATAATCAAAAGCTCGGCGGTTCAAAATGCACTTATCACAATCATTAACACCTTCGAGGACATCCGATTCACTATCGAAGTGGAGAAAGGTCACAAACTAACATCTCGGAATGTACTGGTAAGAATAACCGGGAAAGTAAAGCCAACGACATCTGCATACTGAGAACAAACACACCCGGACCTAATAATGAACTACCAAAGCAGTCATCCAAACAGTCACAAAAGGTCTCACATTCGAACTCTGTTTCGCAGAGCTACGACACGTCGTAGAGCAATAGAACCAGGAGCACAATAACAGACGGTTCTTCTCAAGAAGTTTCAAGAAGTACGGAAACAAAACAGAAACCAGCAATAGAGCACAAACTCACAGACGGACTGCAATGCAGTACACCAAAATCGTGACTAAATAACAATGAATAATATTTTACTTCCTTTGCTTACTATACGACCAAGTACAACATTTCAGGAAGGGAATCGCGGTCAGTGAAAGGCCAAATGGGAAAGTGACCGGCTTCAGTGGAGAATTGAACCCGAGTCATTACTGTCTAAATTCTACGGTGATGACTCTTTGATCACCGTCGGTCTGAAATAACCGCAAGACTCCCCAAACTTCAAAGCATCAAATTCGCTCACAAGCCTACCAAAATCATGAGAAGCCTTATATCAAGACCAAAAGGGCAGCTGCAAATGAAGGACTGTAACGAAAGGTACACTGTTCAGACTGGGAGAAAAGTTGCTGCAGTAACGCAGGAATGAAAACTCATTGCTTCAAGACATAACCCACTCTCTTTAATATCTGTCCACAAGTATCAGGAAAGAAGCTTTCATTTCAGATGAAGCTCATATTCTACATCAAGCGAACGCGAGGTACTCAAGGAAGTTATTGGAAGCCAGTCACTCATCAACAAATTCAGCCAGTAGACTCCTTTGAACTTGGTCGCATAAGCAGTTCATTAAAGCACAAGAAACCCAACCAACTCGAGAAACGGGTCGTAACTTAACGGGTCAACAGTTAACACTTTGAACTCCTCCTTTGTATACATCCGTGGAGTACGATTGTTGCGGTTTCACGAGGCTAAACTTCTACAAAATAGGTCCAACCACATGGATTTCAAAATTTCATGTTTTTAACTTTAGAAGTGGTCACATAAGTTTGAAAAGCAAAGTGAACACCGATGATATAATGTCTAAGATTTTGACGTCAATCCCAGAAATCGGGAATCAATGGAAACAATCAGACTGGATTGTGAGCAATATCCAAATATTGAAAACCATTGGGATAATCTTTTAAATAAGCTTCACCATTGGATGATTGGCTCTCCGGAAAATAGTGACAGAGCAATATTATCAGTTCAAAACTGGTATCTTTCTAGAGGAGACTGGAAAAGTGATCATGCGTCGGTGAATTATCTGGACCAAGAATTAGCTAGTCAAAATGACCTCTTATCAAATGCGGCAGTTATATTGATCAGCTCAGTCTATTGATCTTGTTTTAAACTTGACCACTTGATCACGAATGTTTGCTGAGCAGGGGGAAAAGCTTTTAAATGAACGTAAAATTTTGGCAAACGCGATCTCAGAATATTTTAAAATTGGTTTACTGTTCAAAACTTATGGGAGTGATTGGTTTCCCTCTGACTGTGTAATCTGTTAGTTACTTAGTTGCCAAGTTATTCCCAGACAAGATAGCCTTTCCTATTCTCTTTCTATTTGGCCTATCGGGAATATGTGAAACCGATACTGTGCGGGTTCGAAATATGCACCACTTTGCTAGTTTATATATATATATATATATATATATATATATATATATATATATATATATATATATATATATATATATATATATATATTAGTGCTCTAGACAGTTAAGAATCTGAAATTGGATGGGTTTGATCTTCACGACAGCGAGGAAAGCTCATACGCACTATAAAACACCGATTAGCGGAGAAATGTCTCTTGGAGACAAGAAGCTAAACCCTGACAGACACCACACGTGAAGTACATTCTAAAGAATAAAATCGATGTAGCAAAAATCGATAAGGTAATGAACTTCTATGCGTGGAAGTCAAAGTTGTTGCTCACCGGCGGTTAACGTGGGTGTCATCTGAATGGCCCCTTTGATCTTCTTGGTTTTATGTAACGTCACCTGGAATAATGGAAGAAAGAAAATAAGTTATGCTGGTTCGAGTATGAACTACAATATATATATATATATATATATATATATATATATATATATATATATATATATATATATATATATATATATATATATATATATATATATATATATATATATATATAGCCGTTTCAATGCATAGACAGACAAGTATCTCGCAGCACACTGCTTCATTCCAGTCACGTTCAGAATCTATCAGAGAAGGACATTTGTTTTGGACTAGTGGTTTTGATGATGATTCTGACCGGACCAACGCAAGCCCCAGGGGAAATAATCTGTCTGGAAGTACACCTGTAGAATGCTGTAGCATTGATCTTCCGATGGGTGTTGCGCGTCTCCAATCTGCAGAGATACAGAAATAAACAAAACTCCATGGGCTGGAGATTATCATCAGTGAATGAATTCTCACAATCTCATTGACCAAAAATCAACACACCTATCTGTGGCCTGCCTTTACACGGTGATGCGATCACACCTTCTAGTAAACTTGCTAACTGACTCTCGGAACTCAATCAGAACAGAAAAAAGATGGACAATGTTTTGCAGACAATTTGTTCATTCCGGTTATAGCTATTGCAATGTAACCGTAGGGCTTTTGAACCGGTCAAGTGAAATGTTGTATTTCACTCACTGTACCAGACAAAATGTGACTTGTTTTGCGTTTCTAGTTGTAACCTCATTCTAGTCGTGAGGAACCTGCATAGACGAAGAGTTCATTTATAGAATTATAAGGTGATTGTCCAAAAATTATTTCGTCGGTTACCAGCGTCCTGCTTATGACGGAAACCCAGACTTGGTACCATAGGTCCTCTTTCTGAGGGCCGGTCGTCTTACTCGACGAAATAACTTTGGAAGAATTACCTTTTGATTCTACAGATGGATGCTCCATCCTTGCAAGCTGCTCACAATTTAAATAATATTACAGCTGTTAACCAACTGTGGGATGATCAAGTATAGGGATAATTGGGGGTAACAGTGTCTGGTACCCATACCTTATGAGTGGGAACAAGCGCGAACCCAGCCGTGTGCCTAACGGGAAAACTTTGTCCCGTCATTCAGATACAACACTACTCTGCTTATAAACACCACTTGCTTTTTGTGCCATCAAAAATTGAGTAGAATAGGCTCTGTGCTACTTAAAATGATTTGTAATCAGTGGTTTTGGTCTTGGTTTTTGGGATACAGCAACTCCCGTGAGCTCCTTTTAAACCATCAACTTTCCGTGTTTTCGTCCGTGCTGTGACAAGTGAAATTATCTAATTGATACTGTGATGACGTTCGCAAGGTTCATTTTCAAGCTCAGTGACACAATAATCAGCCTAATTTGGCTTCATGCCTGATTTCAGATGTAGTGAGACACGCATGCAAATACACCTCAGTACCGCGTGAAACCTGTCCGTTGTGGGACTAGTGCACGTCAGGGGTCGTGGAACTGTTGCTAATACTAGTTTAACCAAACAAGGAACCTCGTTGAAAGTTTTTCACGCTCAACCACCAACCCCTTATTCCTCCTCGCTTGAACAGTGTTGTGTCTGGTTAGGGTCTCGCACACTACGCGGACAACCGATCAATATTCCTCTCATGAATGGACATACTCCCAATTTGCCTCGATCTTTAACCATCCTTTAGCGCCAGCAGTGTTGACCTATCGATTGTGCTGTGTACTGATTGGTCTTCCTCTGCTGCGCGTGACGGCACAAGTAGTTTAATTCTTTATGCCAACTCACTTGCTTGTTTGCCGCTTAGTCGCCGGCTACGGCCGGGTTTTGTGTTCACAATGGCATAAATAAATGCAAAGCCACCATTACGTGTTCTGCTACCGATTGTGGACACAACAAACAGAAAAGGTAAAAAGACTAAATCCGACATTATCGATTGCCACAGACCAGTCCAATCGATCACAGAAGCATACATACACAATTCCATGCCAAGAAACACTGCGTTCAATCGTTTAGGACTGATATATAAACTGATATGTTACACGTACGCGATCGACAAGAGTGAACGAAATGCATACATCTCGCAGTACATATCTTCTTCCCGATTTTAGTAACTAGACAGAGTAAGTCGGATATCACACGTACACACACTCATACACTTCTCTACGTGTGCTTTTCTCTCAAGTGAGAGGGTGACGCCGAAGAATTGGTTTTTCACCCTACGACTTACCTAACTGAACATTAATTAAGTACCGATCGGCGAAGTTAGTTGAACAATCAAAACGGTGGATTCTGGGTTTCATATTTCGTCTTTTCTGACTACCCTTCTCTTCTCAGTGAGAAGTGATTATCTGAAACCTCATTTCTTGCAAACATTTTTTACCGTCAGTGTGGGAAGAACTATAATGATATTATTTCCGATGAACATCATCCAATAATTTTTTTCAGTGTATGCAGAGATCGGGCTTGTTTTTATGTTGTTTTATAGATGATAGCTACTGTGTTGTGTACAAATCAGAATGAGTTCTACGAGTTTTTTTTCCAAATACGTATCAACTGGGTAATAAAGAGGACAGACGCTGTTTCCGTGAAATTCGGAAGTGACCAGCTTTGTGTTGCGCAATGTGTCGCACAACTAGACGTTTACCACGCATTCAGTTGTAAACTTGTGTGCGCGGAGTGAATGCTATCAGTCGTTTACTGATGCAAATAAGATCACGGGTTCGTAATTTGCATCCATCCGATCGGTCCTAGGGATTAGGACAGCAATCTGTGGTTGCCTGTTGTAACCGGACTAATGTCGCCGTTTCGCTCTCTCCGGATAGTGCATCGAACCCTTGTCCCAACGGGGTCATTTTCTGTCTGTTGTTGGAGCAATAACGAAATAAAATTTACTTTTATCACATTGAAAGTAAAGTAACTGAAGTACAAGTTGACAGCTTATCATCCGATTCAATGATCAATCGACTGATTTTATACAAGTGAACGACTCCATTCCCTGTAGCGTTCATCTTTGAGGTATTCTCCTTTCGACCAGTGAAAATGTGGTCTAGTTTGTTTTGGCACCGACTGTTGGGCTTTTTGAATACGGATACTCTGGATTTTGGGAACCAGTGCATCTCTCGTTTGAAACTGCATGTTGGTTACGGTTGAACTAGATGCCATGCCAAGCACTCCTAATGATGAAAACTCGATCTTCTATTTCCTCAACAATTCCTCCCCGGAGCTAATCGAACGTGATAATGAACAGCATTTCGTCATCTCCAAAATCTGGACTACTCCTGACCGAATTGGACCTCATGTGATTCTCTACTCCAAGTCTCAATGTCTTCACTACCAGTTCTTCTTATAGTGAGCTCGTGTAGTTGTGAAGAATATCTCTTCCACTATGATGAACCTTTGAATTTCATGATTCCGAATACAAAGTAGAGCATCTGTCAGCCGTGCTTCGTCAACCTCTGGTATCACGAAATTCGATCGTATCATTTTATATTTTCATGAAAAACCGAATATCCTTTGATCCATCTGCGATCATGCATCTTTTTCTGCTAGATCGCAATGCTGTCCAAACGATTATCAGGAAGTTTCTCTGCACACTGACAGAGATAGCGCGCACCACCTCGACAGGATCGGCACGAAACAAACGGATTCGTGAGATTCTCTCTCCCACACACAGCGAAATTCGGAAAATTAGGACCCCCATGTCTTCTTGGTTGGGGTCCAAAAGATTCCTCAGCTAGTTGGATGAAGACACTGAAGGAACAGGGGGGGGGGCTCTTGTTGTTACTTTCTGTCAAACCAGAATGACTGATCAGTGTGCTTTTGTACAATTAGACTGTGTGTTTCGTGTGTTGACCATTAGGGCGTTGTTTCGTTTCCCCACCAGTGTAGGTCCACTCCGTAGGCATCTTGTATGTTCATTCCCTCTAATTCAACGTGCAACATGGTGAGAAAGGCAGTGATCAGTGGGGCTTGCCCTACTGTTTAACGCTTGATGAATATGATGGTCACACACACGCGCACACACACTAGCTACTTATCTGAATATCCCAGTCTGATGTCTTCTTTCATCTCGTTGTCCAACTGTTTAGTTCGTTCTACTCAATTTTATGCCCGCCTATTTCTCGCGGTATCAAGTTTTGATCTGCCCGCTTTAGGGTTGAAGAATCACCAACTGACTGCAGATAATCTGAAGAGACAGAACAAACGATTTTCGACAATAGAGGACAAAGAAGCATTACGAGTAATAAGGTAAAACTTGGGAGTTAGTAAGTGTTTGAACAACTTGGATTAATGAACGGCTAGGTAATTTACGTAATATGATTGATCGTGCAGTGTGATCGTTTAACTCATCACTGAAAACCGTTGAAGCAATAATGAACAGCTTTTTCATCCTCCTTGGCAGTCATCAGCGGTGCGAATCCGCTGAGTCCCCAATGGAACTCGACCCCAGGTTTAGGTAATTTTCATGGTTATGAAATTCGTTTTACAGATTGCTTCAGTACTGAATTTGTCCCAGAAAGACTCGAACTTACATTTGGGCACCAGTCACGCTCGATTACCGTGTGCTCTTCTTCACTAGCTGAGCCACACCGAGAACTGCAGCCGTTTTGCAAACATGTGCTACCTAACTGTTATTAACACATGACAACCACCGTTATGAACATTCATTCTGATTAACTACAACAAAATTTTCTTACGTATCAACTGGTGTACATCGCATAAACATGCGAACACGTCATTACAGTTCGAATTTGGGTGCAGTTCCCACCCCACCCCGAACCAATAGCAATCGTCTCGTTGGAGCAATTAACTCTTCCTGGTTAGCCCCATACCAAACGTGATTGCTCTGTCTCGTATCTAACAATTTCAAGGAGTGAGTGTGTCATTTCCGCGGCTTGGGATTAGTTTGTTGCACATCATGTTTCACTTCATCCAACCATAAGTGAGTTTTATGTAGCTCTGAAACTGGCTGCCCCACATTTTGGTGCCAATCAAATTTGAACTTCTGTGAAAAATACGAACCAACGTCAGAACTAGTTTTTCTTTTAGTATTGTACCTTCGTGATGAATAGAACCCTTCCGTGTATGGTAGAATGAACTATATTTTCGTGTTTATCAATGAGAAAAAGAATTAACCGGTGAGATTCGTCCTGAACAAGGTTATTTTATTTTACCGAAAAGCTGGGGTTGCCTTTTGATTGATCAGTACATCATCCGTTGATAACGCCATTTTCTGATTCCCACTTCACGTGATTTCAATGTGGCTACACCTGAGAGTAACACGCATTCATAGCATCGGTTACTGCAGTTCCAAGAACCCACAGTTTCAACTATAAACTAATTCATAGAGCGTATTATTGACATGAGGAGCCTGAATCTTGTACAGTGGAAAATCCACTTGCTTTTTCACATCCAAAGGTCCAACCCTACGAGCAGGAATCGAACCGGGGACATTTCGCTTACCGGGCAGATGCAATTTCCACTGGATCGCGTTCAGCCGTGTGCTGTGGTTCGCTCATCATGGCATATTCACTTGCATAAATAGCCCCCGACTGGCCGTACAGCGATAATCCAGTTGTTAAACCATCTGCTCCGTAGGCGGAATGTGGCTGCTCCGATTCCGGCTTGCAGCCTTTGAGTTTTGGATGGGGAAAATGCAAGTGTATTTTCCATTATATATACTAATTCATTAACTGATCGAAGTATCACAACCACCCAAGCTTTGAAGTGGAGAGAATCCCGCGCCAATGCCTCCTGGTATTCTTCCCAAGATCGTGATCGTGCTGGGCTTGGTCGTTTAGGTCGTAAGCTTTTCCTTCGCAGACATCTTGCTATAGTCAGTTCATTTACTAAATGTTTGTGACTTAAAAACGCGAAGCTCAGTGGTGAGCAGCTTGTGAGAATCGTAGACGTGAACGGAGTCAACAAGCAGTTTTAAATGCCACTGAATCCCTTCTGATATCTCGGATCATGTCCGTTCTGAAGATTGATATAGCTTCATAGAAAAAAAAATTTTTCTTCCGTTAATTTTCAGAATTTTGATCAAAGGAAATAAAATTAAGTTTTTTAATTCACACGACTGGAGTGTACCCGTCGAAACAGATTGTTTATCGTTGTTCTATAAATGAAAACATTATCCATGGTCGATATAATGATGAAACGAGTAATACAGAGATGTTCTAACACACATTTCATGACACAGACAAAATAATTTAAACTGCTTTTTAGGCTTGTGAATTTTCCTTTGCAATCTTTGTCAATAATCAAAATATAAGCAAACGAAAATAGTCATCTAGTTCACTTGCAACATCGATCCGAACGGATAAAGGTTACTCCAGAATACTGACAGAAATTCAGTTGAGACATAACATAAGTAAGGGACATTATTTTTCTCCCAATTAAAAACGTAGTGTAAAATAACCCAAAGCAACTGTCTCCAGAGTGTAATTAAATACTGATCAGTATTGACGGTATCCCAGATTCGACTTCAATTTGGTTATGCTCACTGGTCAAAGGGGATTGGACAGCTAACTGTTTAGAACGCTCACAGAGTTCTGAGTATGGCCTTCTTGAGGTACAATCAACCTCAAGTAGTTCACTTCTATAGCTTGGAAACAAACTCACGAATAGATCCATAGTTATTCTCTTGTTTCTGAGTCTCTCCTCTCTAGACCAAAAGGTCGTCTACTCTTCTTTGGTGATTTTCGCACAAAACGGTTACACCATCCTATTAGACCACTGTCTTTGGAAGCTGTTTAATACCGTCGTCAAAATACCTGTGAAATAAGCGTGTTCTGTAACCATCCACTCACTCATGTGAGAAGACTGTTCTGGCTTCGAACTGTCTTCATTTATTAGCACGGAGACAACAGTTTTCATAGGATGCATGGTGGTCATAGCCAAATCCTGGCCCGTACATTTAAAGGTTCGGCTATCATTCTCAACCGACTCCTCTGATTGGTTAGTCTGCTAATAAACCCAATTGGTTGATTCGGTCCAAGTCAGATCAATTCAAAACGTGGCTTTATTCATCCCAATGGATGGATTTTCAGCACTGTGCTCATTGCTAAATTATCCGTTGGACAAACTCATTGTACATTCGGACAATTAAAAATAATTAAATAAATATTTGTCTAGCTGACTGTCCTTCGGACTCCACCTCTCACGCACAAACCTCAGGTCATCCGACCAACCTGCACTCGGAAGCACCAGACTCGAGTTTCGCTCTTGCTAGAACCCATCAGTGGTGCATATCCTGTGCCACACCCAGGATTTGAGCCCGGGCCCTTTAACCTCGAAGGCTTGTGTGTAACCACTGCTATCGGGCTTCTCTGGCTGTCCTAGAGGTCGACATCTGAACAAGTTTACCTTGGCGATTCAGATCAGTCCGGACGGGAGCGGGGTGGCGCAGTGGTAACACACACCTTCGAGGGCCCGGGTTCAAACCGTGGGTGTGGCACAGGATATGCACCACTGATGGGTTCTAGCAAGAGCGAAACTCAAGTCTGGTGCTTCCGAGTGCAGGTTGGTCGGATGACCTGAGGTTTGTGCGTGAGAGGTGGAGTCCGAAGGACAGTCAGCTAAACGAATATTCATCAATCTTGCACACTGCTTGCAAGTAATTGCGTGATGTACGTAATTAAATAAATGATTGGTTCAAGTAGCGGTAACAAATAGTGATGGCAAACTGAGTAAAAACAAAGCGTTTTTGAGTTCATTAGACACTAGTGATGGGTTGCTCAGGCATTTTGAAAGATAGGGTAGGACAGATAAATGATGGAAGGTAGAACGAGTTCTATTTGCACCTGTTTAATGAGGAAAAACACGCCCAATCAAAGGCATGTGCAGCGCTAGAGTCGAGTCGGATAATATACTAGAGCCAGTTTTTTTCTCACGAAGAGAAGAGCTTTTCTTTAGGGAAATTGGTTACAACGTGATCGGAGATACCATTACATTGTGATATAACTTTGACAGGTCTGCTCAAAGTGAGAAAGTCCTTGGAAGACCAGTAAAGATGACTGGAAAACAGTTAATCGAATGTGGCATCATGCAAGAAAATACTAACCTTTTGATAAGGTACTGTGAAACGTGTAAGGATTTCAGGCGTAAAATATAAAACGATAATCTTCGAATCCTTATGAACGGATTAATTGTGTGCTGGAACCAGGCGAACTATTGGGAGATGGTTATGCCAAGATATTTTACAGACTGGACTTTGGGTATTATCTTGTTGTCAGTATGTAGAAAAGAAAAACTGCTTCCGATTGAAGATAGACGTCCTCTCTGGGCAAGTGTAAACAGGATATCATTACATTTGGATACACTAGGAGATAAACGTGACGACGCTGACCTTTGAATAATAAAAAAACAATGAATCCCTAATTTCAGAAAACTGAAAGTTCAAGCAACAGCTGGCATTTGACTAGTCCTTCGGTCCGTTTCCCTCGCACCAATCTTGTCCTCGATTCAGAACATGCGAAGATGTACTGGCTTCTGCTCGCCAAACATCGCGGGGTCTGCTAAACGAACCAAACGGTCTATTGGCAATAAGACAGCCCACACGAAACAAACAGTCCAGAAGAAATGGAATCCCATTTTTATGAATTCCGTTTGGAACTAAGGGTCTCGACAGTGGCTCCGATTGATGGCCTTCGTCCGCTGCTGATCGCATTCAGGTCATCTCAACTGGTGATGAAACGTGTGCAACCCGAGACGCCGATCTCAGTGTGATCAGAAACGGATAAGAACAAATGGATGTTAATTGCCTTGACACTTTGCCTGACTGGTTTGATTTACTGTTCAACGGTAAAATCAATTTTGCAAAAAAGATTATTGGCCTCGAACAACTGAACAAATCACCGAAACATGCAACCGATGACACTCGTAGATAGATTCCTTCCGGTATTGAGTGCCAGTTCTTGGTCTGTACAGATCTTTGGTTATTCTCTTTGGCCGCAATGATGGTTCCCCTGGATGAGAAATCAACGACTGATATGACGACACCCTCGTTACACGCCAACTCCAAGGTCATAAGTAATCTTCCAATAGGAAATAGTCATTCTTTTCAAAAAGAATATAACATAGTATCAAGAATGTAGGGACAGTCATCAACAGGTATCGGCGTAATCAACCAACATCAAAGAAGTTATGGCCATAAATTCAGGGACTTTCAAGACTGCGGTTGAAATTCAACCGAACTGTGCCGAGATATAAGAATGTATTATCACAGTAGTAAATAATTCGCATTCGGACACGGCAACCGAGTTGATGATGAAAACTAACTTCCTACATAGTGGCATCTGTTGCTTCTAACAGCTTATGAAGCTTTGGGCAAGGCACCGTACTACTGTTGTTTCCGCCAAGGGAGTGGATACTTCTAAGCAACGACCAGTTTAATGCACTCAGACTTAGATTTCCACACCCGTCTTTATCGATGTAAATATTGGTGCTTACTTGCGCTCTATCTGAGCTCCGGCTCATCTGGTTTTGTTTTTTGTTTCTTTGCTGATGGTGCTCATACCACCCTCATGAAAGAACTGTTCCTCCCTCATACTACACCAGATGAGCCGATGGATTCGGTCCTGTCAACCAACCAAGGGCCATAGACAGTAGTGGTATTATGGGAAGAAGAATGATAAGAATTGTCTTTTTACAGAACAACCGTAGTGTTTTATCCCGGATTGAGTAAGCAGAATGAAAGCACCCATACACGGATGAAAGTGTATTCTGAAGCAGCACAAAACGAGCACAAATATCTGAAAAGAACGGAAGTGGTCAGTTATTGTTAGTCCTACACGAAATAGATCGCAGGGAGTAGGTGGAGTAAGGCAGGCAGCGTGTGTTTCAGATGGGTGTTCAATGTGTGAGTGTACAGACAGACGGACTGGAAATGATTGAATCACGAATGAGTGTCCATGAATCATGGATAAACCTCACAACACCTTGAAAAGCAAAAAGGAATCGAAAGAGGAACAAGCTAATCCCGGTAGAACCATGATGAGGGCTTTTGATCAGGAAATCAATCCGTCAACCATCGAATTCACACAGCAAATATAGAACACAAAATAAAGCTCAGTGTCTCCAGGAAGGCAGCGAAAACGAAGCAGAAAGGCTCGAGCAGAATGAGAATTGGTGTTGGTGGAGTGCGCGCTTCAAAAAAAAAACTATTTAAACGGCCGCGTGCATCTTTTTGTTTTCGTGTTACACTATGGACAAAAGACTGATCCCAGGTGCTGAAAGCCCACCCTATATTGGGTGCGTAGAACCGTTCGCTGATTAAACTTGACTTTATTTGGAATGGACAATACGAATATCGAAAAGAGTGGATGAACCTCGGGGCATCAACTGAGTGGCCGATTTGCACACACTAAAATTCTACGTAACAAATTCCTGGCGTTTAGGAATTTCCAGTTCGAACTTCTGGGAATTACACTGCATACCAACTGGTGGTGGACGCGAGAATATCGACAAATTACTCGGAGTGGGCTATCATCTCAACGACGGTAGTTTTTGGTAAATTTTCCATCGGGTGAGTAAAAATTACATCGTGTAAATTGGGAAGACCTTTGGTCCAGTGACCCCGTAGATTTACTGCTCCATGAGAATAGTGGAGACATTCACGTTGAGGTTTCCCATCTTCTACACCGGATTGTGAGCAAGTAAGGTGTCAACCCGACATCATTACCAGTAACCGAGATAACCGGTAACGGAAGGAATAAAGCACAACGAGGTGGTGGAGAGCGGCCAGTAAAAAGAATGTACGCTTTTGGCGACCGGAATTGCAATAGAGAGGCCTTATGGTATTTGCGCCACTGACTTCTATTCCGAGTTATTCCGCTCAACATCTCTAACCAGCTACAACCCCCAATCACGAAGGCATGAAGGACCAACCGAAGCCAATATAGGTGCTATTTCCTTCACACCCAGACGACAAGTCATGGGCTGACCACCACGTTGCTTCTTCCAGCCTAGCCCAGCACGTGCGAATAGAGCACGGAAGGTTAGATTATGAGCAGGCGCAGACAAAGATGTCCGAACCACGGGAGGAGGCGTAAAGCGAGTATCTCGGTCAGAGGACAGTAATCTATATCGACTATACGGTTAAGAACTTCGCGAATGCTCACCTTATGTTCTCATCATGAGAGCAATGTTTCGGAGAAGTCGATGGTCAAACCCGGAAACTACCAAGCATCCTCGACATGAAGTGACCAGTTCTCGCAACCGTAGAGCAAAGCGCTAACGAACTCTGATGTTGTACACCCGCCCCTTAAAGGAAAGCCGGATATCACAATGGCGCCACGGGTGTCGCAGGTTGACAAAAGCTGTTCCTTCCTCCCACAGACCACCTCAAGTGGTAATTAGACTTCCGAGGTGGTTAAAGTTATCAGTTACTTCTATCTCATTATCACATGTGGTGGCTGTGGGCACAGGCTCCTGCTAGTCTTGTAGAAGTGCCTTGCGCTAAGAAGGCGCAAATTGCATACAATATCGGAACACCTCAAGCTACAAGTGGCCCGAAACATGTAGCTTTCCATGTGCGTTATTGCCCAGCAAGACAGTAACGTCGGCAGAAGTATGCTTCATCACTGATGCTCGTTGCGATCACCAGATGTATCGATTCAAGTGACAAGGAACAGAGTAAAATGATAGGAGCCGTTCCTTGTTATCCGGGTCTCGATCGGTGCTTTCCGACCTTTTCTAGCATTCACATCTCCTACCAAATTCACGATGTCAATTCGGCCTGCTATGAGTAAGGAGTCGTGTAGCTTCTGGTAGAAATTATCTTTGATTACATCTGGGCTGCAATCGGTGGGTGCGTATGCCGAAACGGCAAACAGATTGCCTCTGTCGGAACTGCGATTGCTCGCTTTGCACGAACCCCGAGTCTCACTGCGCAAAATCGACTGCCTGCACGAACCCAGTCTAACAGAACGGTCTCAATCCTCTCACTGAGAGCCACAAAAACTCTAGCAAGATCAGAAACTGCACCCTGGATGTTCCCCGAAAGGCGTAAGTGAAACTTCACGTAAAGACTGGACGGGGTGTTAATCAAATGATAGAAATGGAGTCTCTAATGTGAGTCTCTAGAATGAAAACACGTCGGTGGCAAGGGATTCAAGCATACGAGCTAAACCTGCTGGCTTTGAATGAGTATTGAGGACGAAAAATACAGTGAGCTTACCTTAGCAAGTTCGGAGAGACTTGAGAAGAAGGGAGAGAAAGTGAGGGATTGGGTGTACAAGTTGTTATGTATGCTGTGAAAATGCTGTCTACCATGTGAGAATCGTCTACGGGCAAAAAATAACGGTCATTCATTGCAAAATCTCATTTTTACTGCACTAGAGACTGTTGTACTAATTGGTTGCCCGGTTCAGAATATAATTATTCACTTGAGGATAAGCCATTAGCCTTTGCGCAGCCAAGCGCATCTTGCAAGGCAGTATTGTTAGGGCTGATGAGCCCACGGCCAAATGTACGGTTCATTCGCTTTCTCTGGGAAACCTTGTCGGATAGATAATTTACGGTAAAAGGACTCGACATTATTTAATGGTGAATGAAATTCGCCACGTCACTGATTTGCGTTTTTGCTTCAGAGCGAGGAACGCCAGCCAAGCAAAAAATACTTGGAACACGCTCAGTCAATACGACTGATGTTCCGTGACCGCTGGCATAGTCAAAGGAAGTTCACCCTATTCACGACTAACCACCGAAATAGGGGTCGGTCTCCTATCTGCGACCGAGAGACGAGGCCAATAGCGTACAGCTCTGCTTTACTGAACCAGTAAAAATAGCTTATCGATTCTGTGTATAAAGAAAGGTAGATGATAAGAGGATGGTGAAACTGATGATCGGGTGTTTCGAAGTTCTACGGTTCTGAAAAGGAAAGGATGATTTTAATCACATCGACAACTGGGTTGACTCGGTTTCAGTAAAGTGGACTTACTGGGACAATTTATTAGAATGGAGATTCGATGATTCACTTCAAGAGAACAAAATCCATTGTTGTGACAGTGAAAGAGAGAAAGGTAAGCGATCGATTGACTGTGGCATAGAGAGGGTGTAAATTTGAAATAAGCTGTGAGTTGGCAGTAAGACCAATGACCTTAGGCAGAACTCGATTCAGGATAGAACATCAGGAAAAATATGGATGCAGTATTCGAATGTAGGTTTTAGTCGGACCCGGTACAGGGCTGGCGTAGGGGGTTGAGATTAGGTGAAGTAGCGTTTCGCGCGGAAATGATGCGATATTCTGCTTAGGGCATATAATGCAGTTTCAGAAACAGAGTGACCAATGAGTACAGTGCTAGAAAATCTGGAGGTACAGAAACACCACACAGGAATTGGAACTAAGCAATCAATTATCGAGTTTAAAATATGGGAGCGTGGAGTGTGCTTTTAGAAACAGGCATGATGTGTCCCTTGGAAGTGCTGAAATTTCATCGATCGATGGCTCCGCCAGACATTGATGGTGTTCACGTATGAGTTCATAAAAATTAGATGAGTGGATTGTAGGTAACAACTAGCGAACAATTATTTGGTTTCTCGGTTGGTTTCCACGGTGATCTCTGTCAGCGTCCGTGCGAGATGAATATGGCTTCCCGAAATTTTCTCGTGTGAACGTTTGCACACTCATCACCCTGTAAACTTATTGGCGCGACATTGTCAAGTGGGGTTTTGTTCGTTACGTAAAATGGTACAACTGGTCCTACTCTGTAAAATGCGATGTTGTTCCACTGATCCCATATTTGAGAAGAATCCGACACATTTTCAAAACATCAAGCCCTCTTTATCAAACTCAAGAACTGAACGAGGTAAATAAGGATAAAATACCAACATCTGCCCGATAAGGAACCGGAGCAAATCAGTGCCATCGATGTTCCTAGTGTGGTGGAGGATTTCACATACTACTCATGAGTAGACGTATGATGGGCAGGACTTGTGAACACCGAAGTTACAACGACAACAGATGAAGCTAAAAGAGGTGCGTGGGCACGTATAGAGTTTGAGAACTCTTCACTGTGATGATTATGCACATTTGAGGCCAGTGAAGTTTTACGGTTTACCCCCATGGACTTGGTGGTGCTCAGAACCTTGATTCGCAATAGATGAACTCTCGACCGGCACTTCTTCTGGATTATGACACTGGCATAACGCATAAAAATGGCCATAAACCCACGGTGATTTTCTGCGACTCGTTTAAAACCAAACCATATAGAGCCACCAAAGTGGAAAGGCCGATAATTCAAACCGCTAAAGTATTAAATATGCTCGCAGACTTTGAACATGGCCCAAACGAATTGAATTATCCCGAATAATGTGCCTCAGAGGGCGCACAATGCTGTTAGACCCACCCGTGGACGAAAGCAGCGAGTCAGGTTATAGAAGCCGCCTGTATTGCTGTTATTATCCATTTTCACTGCTCAGGGTTGAATAATCATTTTTTTTATTGAACATTGTCACATTGTCATATGTACTTCGTAATCGAAGTTCACGTAGGCCGTACATTGTGATCAGAAATCGCGACCTCTCATTTATCAAAAGAGAAGAACGGCACAAATCCAGGTGTTTTTAACTATAACCAGGAAAACCACCCACCCAGAGAGACTCACTAGATTTTCAACGAAAACTTCCAGATTGAAAATAGCTATTCGTAACATTTTGTAAGACGCAGGTCATTTTTTCGCGAAGAAAAAGCATGGAATTCAATGAAAAATCTCTCAGCAGACCATGAAAAGACTCTTTTGGGTGGTGCTTCGGACCAGCTTGCAAGTGCGTCGAAGTTGCAGAAGTCACTGTAACCGAATGTAGGCATCTAGTGAGTAAAACAACTCGTAGATCTGTAGCACAGGTAGATGAGATCAGTGCTTTGGATAAATGATCGTGAAGTTCATTTACAGGTCACGTATTTTGGAATGCTGAATGAAATGACGATATTTAGAGATGAAGAAGGGCCAGTTATAATCTACTACTGGCACCTTTTTAGGAAGAGCAAGCTGGAATTTAGTCGTCGAGCATTTGGTGGCGGCCCTGCGATGGTCTGGGGTGTGATTTTTGAGGGCCGAACATCTCAGCTACGTTCATGATCTTTCAACATGACTACGCGATTATAAGCACAGCCAGCGTTAACAGAGTGTGGTTATTACACCGGAACATCAAGACCACGGACTTGCTAGCCCACATTCCAGAACTGAACCTAACTTTGCATACCTGGGGTCTTTGAGCGCGGCGAGTTTATGCGGACAGGAGAGTCTTCAACACTCTGCACGAGTTGACGTCTGACATCCTAGATGAGTGGGGCAACGTAGAACCTTACACCATTTAAAGCATCATTTGAAGGATGCCCAAATGTTGTGTTTCAGTTTTTAACAAAAACCTTCGTGGCTTATTGTAAGTATCCGATTGCTTCTGCCACTCTTCGAGAGATGATTTCACTAGTATTTCTCACCCTAAGGGTGGCATTATCCCGGATAAATCGGCTCATCTCGGTCATGTTTAAAATCTGTGTACATAGTTAAAAAAGTAGTGAGTTGACATATCAGTATGTCGAAATTGATCATATTAGGTGGTTTAGTTCAAAAGGGATAGCGGAAAATTAGGGTTGACTTATTGGTATTTCGCTCATCATATTTCATTGGTTTTGCATATTGAATTTACCATCACTAATACGTTTTCAGATGGGTATGACAAGACCAAAATCGATCGGTAATAGTTCGGCTTAAATGACTCACAAGCATGAACAAGGCTTACAAACTTGTCATCGGTCTGTGGTTTAGAATTCAACGAGTTTGGACCAAAGCAGAACGAACAATTGTGAGCTCGCAGATTATCGCGTTGGCCTGATCCGGTCATTTGATTTACGAGTACACTACAAGGAATCCAGTGTTATCCACTTTTTACGAACCTAGGCTTTTCAAGTCCGGTGGTGGTTCGAATACCGCCTTCGTCAGTAGCATTGATGGGAGATAGTAACGGACTGTCGATCGGCTCGCTATTACGCCTATAAGTAGTATGCACAGTTCACCACATTGTTAGGACCCTCGAGTATCAAAATTCACTTCTATGCAAACACAAAGATCTATCTTCCAAAATATCTGTATTCCACTAAATTTATCTACACAATTTCACTCATACTGATTACCTGAACAGTGCGCAATCCCCTTTCTATTGTGTACTCCATGCACTGGTGTATCTCGTGTTAACGAGCATGTTTCATCTATGAGGTCAAATGAGGTCGATCAAATCCCATCACCCGGTGACCGTGGTCCTAGTCCAGTTCCGATCAGCTGGATAAAGGGGACCTAGTGTTCTATATTGGATTTCGTCCTTCAACTTTTGGGGTACCAAGTTACCCAACATTACATTTATCACACTCAGTTCATACAAGCCAATGACAGTGCAGCCTCGATTCCCCAACCGGTTCACAATCAGCTGAAGCTTGTGGTCAATTCTGCAAGTTTCTAGTCTCTCAGTCAATCTCAGTAAACACCACGATCATTTCTGTCGAAACCATCACGTTTTATTCTATTACATTTGACTCTGGACTTAACTGTTTGTGTCTAGTGTTGTGAGCACACCCATATCTTGGCACAAGCGTTTACCCCGTCACAAATATGGTCTCTGGGTGAAATTTCTGAAACTTCTAACCTGAGATTTCTCTTCTTTCTTCAAATTAAAGGAAATAGGTCATTTCTGATTTGCCTTCCTCTACCTGCTTGTTTAGTATACTGGATTTATGGTTGATCGATCGACTGAAATATGATCCCACACGAAAAACAATGGTGAAAGAAACCGTTGCAAAGACAGAGATATTTGTGATTGCTTAATTAGGTCAGTGAGATAACCTCTTTCCAGGAGGAGATAAAGATTCATTTTAGAAGACAGGTTGGGGAATGTGCTCGTTTTCGGTGCTGTTCCCGTAAAACAAAATGAGAATTATGAACTGAGTCGGAACTTGCGAGCTTGTGTTTGATTTATGTAAATACGCTGCATCTGACTAGTCAATTAGAAAACGAACGTGGTTGTCATCTCGTCTTCTAATACGACCACCGGATATAATGAGGATTCGTTTGGTTGTCAAAGGGGTGAAATTGATCCCGGAGTGGAAAATCACGAATGAATAAGAAACGAAAACAGTCCTGAGAGAGGAGAGGGATGAATTTAGGCGTCAGCAAGGGGCTTGCTCTAGATCACGAAAATAAAACCCACGATCAAGTCGACTGATGCGTATGACTGTTCGCCCTGTCTGCTTGGTTGCATTAAACTCATTGTACTCAGGTCAGTCAAATATCGCACTCTCAAAAAATCACTGCTTATAGCATGTTTCCAGTGTTGATCAGAAAAGGCGCACCCGATTGGCTAAGGCTGTTCTCACCCGTGACTGGTCAGAACAATTCATCTATTGGACCGACCAATAAGGTAGTAGTTTACGGTCTGGAAATCTAAGATACCGGTCAAATTCAGCTCAGTTTTCCCCCTTGGAACTCGCACATCTGTATCCTGGTTTGGATTTCCAGCTGACAGAATCTTCGAATCGGAAGCGAGAAAAATCACGGCACACGCAGAGTAAATCAACCGAAAAAGGAATTTGAATTGAAAATCATAAAAACGAAGAAACGTATTGAATGAAAGCATTCCAACTAACAGCGGCACCTAACCCGATGGTTTAATGCCTTTTTTATCACTCGGTAGATGGATCGTTTTGATCCGAATCCGGATAAGACGTCCTACTTGCTGTAGTTCACCGATACCCTGCTTACCGGTTAACTATTTAGGAGGAACCGGAACAAGTTTGTATTGGTTGATCGGTGGCCAACACCCAGCCTCTTTCCTAATGTGGCGGTGAACGCTAGAGCCACAGAACGGTGCAAATATCAAACCGATCTAGAGCCACAGACTAAACAGCAGGCGTCGGATATGTCGGAAGCATCCCACAACAAACAAAAAGAAGCATACGGACTGGCAGATGGGGCGCAGAGGATTTTCAGGCAACCAACAAGATAGCCCAGGTGACGGGCTATCGATCAAGCCGTTAGCCGGAACAATCGAACCAGCCAGATGGGAGTAGTGCGCAAAAGAATCACGAAAGTGGCCACAGGCAACTGACAAGAATGTAGTCAAAATGCTCCAGTGGCCGGAGGATCAATGTTGCTGCAGCGCGGTTGGGAAAGCGGACTTTATAAGCGACTGCACATGTTTCACACCGTAACTTGTTGGTTGTCCAAATACAGGTGTTCTCAGCAGTCTTGCAGTCCTCGTTACACTATCAAGACAGCGCCTGTAAATTATCGGAGACAAGGCTTGGGTTGACGGGATCATGAGCGACAGGACAGCGAATTGATGGAACGGATCAATATGGGTAAGGAATCTCGTCAACCGGTGGCTGGCCGTGTCTCTAATCAACCAGTTAGAAGAGACGATACCAGATACCATTTGAACCAAATAGTTTCTAGTACAACGACTGTTTATAGTATCTTACAGTTTTATTTAAACAATATGCTCTGAATTAATAAGCCGAGATTGCCTGGAGGCAAAGAAGCTTTCTTCCTATCTTTAGTGGGACAGCAACAAAACAGTGTTTGTTTATGAAATGATTCACCATGCAGCAAAACTTCCAACTCATCACTGAAAATGACGGAAGCACCCATTGACTGCTTATAACGAATCAACTGCAATCAATACCCCATGAGCTGGAACAGGATTCCAGCACGGACTGTCTAACTGTGAGCCCCACACAATACCATTAGACAATTCGGGCTCTGGCTCTCAAAGGCTTGTCCGGCGTTAACACTACATTCTAACGATGCGACAATCGGTTGCTAAAACTATGTGTACGGTAGTAATACGATGCGTTTTGATTCGAATCCGGATTCTGATCAGAATTTCAACTTCTCATATCCAGTCCATGTTGAGTCCAAAGCGAGGTTCGTCTGAATTGCAATCGGGCATAAATTTGTATTCAGTTAAAATGCACATTATGATACCGTAACGAAGAAGTTTGGTTGCAGTAACTTTATCTTCGACGGTTTCGATTGCATACTCAAGAATGATATTTTTGTCTACCACATGGTTCATTAGGAGGGAACGAGGACTTTTATTTTCAAGTTAAATATATGCTGTATGCACCCTAGGGTGGATACTCAGCAGCTACATAATCATCTCAAACTACAGAACAGGATTCCCCATAGTGAGTGAAAAGTGATGTCAGCTTTGCGTCTCGTTTAGTTCTGCTGAGACAGCTTCAAGGTTGGTGAAGAAGCGGGTGAGATATGGTACCGTGGGGGATCTGCAGGTTTTGATTAGAAAAAAACCATTTACAGTGGGATCGTGTGGATAATGCAGAAATACTTTTGCTGAAGTCAAGATAAAAGCGAGGGGGGGGGGGCGTGTGACTCGTCGGCCAGCATCTTTCGAGAGAAATTGATACATGAATTGTGGTATTCGTTTAACTGACTGTCCTTTGAACTCCACCTTTCACTCACAAACCTCAGGTCGTCTAACCAACCTGCACCCGGAAGCACCAGACTCGAGTTTCGCTCTTGTTAGAGCTCATCAGTGGTGCATATCCTCTGCCACCCCCAGGGTTTGAACCCGGGCCCTTTCACCTCGAAGGCGTCTGTGCACCACTGATGAGCTCTAACAAGAGCGAAACTTGAGTCCGGTGCTTCCGAGTGCAGGTTGATCGGATGACCTGAGGTTTGTGCGTGAAAGGTGGAGTCCGAAGGACAGTCAGCTAAACGAATATTCATAAATCTTGCACACTGCTCGCAGGCAATTGCGTGATGTGTATATGAATTGTGGTGTTGGGAAATCATAAATTGGGTTAACAGAATTCGAGGTATGACATTACCTCTATTTAAATGTCTAGGGTATCGGAAAATTAGTTTAAAATCTTCAAATAGATTCAGTTTAGTTCATTTCAGACAATCACCAACCATGCACTGGGTGCGGTGGCTTCCGTTGCTATTTCCTGGCGACAGCCTCAATCGGAAATCGTAAGAAAGGACAGAAATATCAAAGGAGCGGTAAAAGAACTACACACATTAGTATCAAGCCGATAAAGAAAGTTTGGGAACACAAGAGCGCCACGGATCCCGACAACTAGCCATTTTCTCTGATGTTTATAACCACTGAGTGGGAGGGTCACGAAGTAAAACAGAAAAGGAGAAAGGCGGAAACCCTGACGTACACCACTTCTCGTGGTGAACTCAGGTGAAAGACCACCGTAAGCCCGAACTCTGCTTCGGCTATTCATGCAAAGTGACTTTGTGATGGAAATGCATTTTTCTGGTACACTCTTCAACAAGAGGCAGCACCAGTGAACTGTGCAGTCAACTAAGTCGAAACTCGCTTCAAGATCAATAGAAATAGAGATAGTGGGCCTACGGAAGGTGTGCCTATGTTCTAAAATTTGTCAAAGGGTGGAAATGTACTCAACGCAACTTTGACCAGGTCTAAACCCAGCTTGATTCTCGCGCGAACACTGTTCGCGAGTGGCTGATAAGTGGTGGAGGATAATACTAGCAAGCAGTCTGGATGCGGCGCTGGTCAGAATTATCCCCATGTGGTTTTCACAAGAAGACCTGCAACCCCTCTTGTAAATCGGTACGATCACCGATTCACACCATCTCTTTGGAACTTGTTCCCTATCCTAAACCAAACCGAGGAGTCTCGTCAACTCCAATAACAATGTTGAGCGACCGTCCTTGAAGATAGATGGAGACAACCCATCCGGTCCAGCAGCCTTAAGTCGTTCAAGGTAGTCTATCCCACGAAGAACCCCCACTTCTGACGGAGGGCCGGTATTTACAATCAGAGCTGGAGCTATGGTGCCACTTGGCAAGCCTGTCGTGGATAAAAGCCAGCTAAACTGTTTCTCGAAATGCCGCGCTCAACGAACTGGGTGACGCTCCCGAGTCCAAATCAGTGATCTATTCGCCTTTTTGATCAGTTCACTAACGCCTGGCTTTCGAGGACCGGTATTTCTGATTAGACGGAAGCGGTTGCAGTTGTAGTCAATCACCTCAGCTTTTCCTATCTCCCTACACTTCACAATGCACTACTGCTCACAGTCATTTCTCAGGTTACGAATCTGTTGGTGTTTAAAGCACCTCCGTATCTCATCATATCTGGAATCCGGAGGAATCAATCTGCCAGCATCCAGCAGCGCAACTGATGATGCAGATATCCATCGTTTCTGTGTCTGAGTGTTGGAGGTTGGGCAGCACTAGAAGCCTCAAACAGAGCCCGCTGAATCTCCGTCCATCTCTAAATGAACAAAAAATAAAGCCGTATTTTGTTTTTCAATTCGTCAGGAAGACGAAGTTACAAAAAAAGTAAACATGTTTCATGCAGCCTCATTTTCAAGTTCATGGTTATTAATCTCTGATGCGCTGGTTGACTTACACCGAGTCGAGATGGAACGTAAAAACGCTGTTATTCCTTTTCACCAAAATCAGTCGGACCTACTAAAGTTTGAAGTTGATCTACATGTATTCCCCAGGAAATTGGAGTGTTGAACAACATAAGGACCCCAAACACGAGACCATGATACAAAAACGACAGTGGTGGATTTCAAACCCAAGCACACCTGACCTCGAAGAACAACGACAAGTTTTGTTTGATATCCTCCAGGAACACGGATCAAAAAAGCAAAGTGTGACTATCGTCTCGAGTTTGTCGGCCAGGATCTATGCCTTTCGCGCGTAAAAATACCAAACAGGATACTGCTTCAAAGCGATCGTGTGAACGAAGGTGATTAAACTACAACGTTATAATATTCAGAGGTGACATAACTGGTCTCGCAGTGTGAAAGTTAACTATGGCGTTAATTAAAACAATCACAGAAGAATTCGGGGTTATTTTCGACCTCAGAAATAAGTCGCACGATAATATTCATTACGGTCGATCACAAGCTATTTTGTTCGATGCGCGCACCTATAGTAGTTCGCGAATTCCCACGCACAGCCAGCAGCTTCGTACATCTTAGTCTTAGTTTATGACTGTGCAGCCTGACCATTATTTCAGTGCATGTGAGTGCCACATCGCTTATGTGTTTACAAGTTACCTCCACACCACGTGACTGCATGATGTGCGTTGATGTTAACCAATCAACTTAGTTATACCTCGACTGTTGCGTACATGTTCATTCCTACATGCATTTCCCACCTATAAAACGCTGTATTTTGCATAACAGATAACCAGTACATTCCATTGCAAGTTCGGGTGAATTCGTTTCATTTACGGAAATTCGGTTATAATGATGAAAACACAATAAAGAAAACAAGATTTTAAGGGACGAAGTGAGCCTGGAACCGACTAGGTCTACGAAGATAATACGACTGAGTTGTCCCGGTGGCATACTAGGACTTGTCAACATTTTAATTGCGGGCAATATTATATACTTAAACCAATGTAAGTGCCAACAATTCGACTGCTTCAGTACTTTCTGTTCTCGATAACTATTCCCAGCTTGAGATATTCCGTTGTGCGTATCCGGTTGGGTTGTTTCAGGCAACTGCCATCATCCAAGGATGCCTGTCAAGTACAATCAGCTTTTGACCTGAATAATTGCATCACCGACTGATCTTAAAGTTAACTGAGTGAAATTCAATACAAATGGAAGAATTTCAACAGTAAGTATTTACAGAAAACCACAAAACTGAAGACCAGCCTTGTTGCAATAGCTTTGTGCGCACAGACTAACCACCAAGTTCACCAGTCCTGAGTATTTATCCGGTCAATACCAGGACTTTGATAAAGAGAGAGCTGTAGTTTCATGATGTGGTATTTCTGCTAGCACAGGTGACATGTGAATCTGATGATTGATCTATCCGCATAAGAGATAGCTCAACAGGAATGAGATCCAGTCGCGTGCCTGTCATATATATATATATATATATATATATATATATATATATAATGTGTATGTATATAGTGTATATATATGTGGTATATATATATATATATATATATATATACTAAATGCGATGGTTCTCGTATCCCGTACGACATTGATTTCTCATACATACTGTGTAACGTATGCATGTGGCAACAGTTCGATTACATCTCAGCTGACGACTGACTGATTACATAAGGTAGACCTAAGACACTCATATGTTCACACTATGAATGCACGTGTTTCAAACTTCTCATCCAGAAGTTAAAATGCAGAAATATTGTCAGAAATGGAATGTTCTCTGTTCACATCATTTTATCAGATACTGCATCAAAAATAATTCGGTGATAGATCGCACCAAGCACCGTAGACCTAACTGGTGTGAATGGCTGATTAACCGTCAGCTCGAAGTTTGCATAGTCTGTTCTACACCCAAACTCACTGACGTGGCTACCGGAATGGGCTTATGCAATGTGTCAATCAGTTACACTCATTTCAGTCAAACCGGTCTACCACGTGAGCGTGGAATCAGATGGGATCTGACAACGGGGAGGTACGTACAGATGACCACAACAGCATCAATACTAACTATACCGAAAAACGACCCTCATTGCAAGACGACAGTCGCCAATGCGTGAGCGCGCTTTGACCGATCCGTTGGTTAGAGGCTGTGCTAGTATTTAAACTAATGAAATACAATTTGTTGCATTTTTTTGTACTTTGACTTAAATGACATTGTACCATGAATGCTGTCGATAGACAAGACTATAGATAGTGAAGAAAGAAGAGGTTTTCACTTCATCAACGAAGATCAGATAACTTTTGACATTTAGATAAAGGCTCCATGTTACACACAGAATGATGAAGTACACATATTCGTTGTTCAAATCTGTTTGTAGTCAACAATATTCCTCGAAACCGAGAATCTAAGGAGCACTAACTAGGGTAAACGCCAGCACCTGGTTCTTAACAACCCATGGAGTCGTTTCCGAATCACAGTCAAATTTGATTGCAACGTTTAAACAACTTAAGATACATGGGTGGTGAGTGAAACATGTTCAATTCCTCCGTGATTTAGCGTGACTGGGTTGGTTAGACGGTGGTGATCGACAATTATTATGACGACGGAAGCCATCGTTGGTCCCATCAAGCATGTTCAGTACTTCAGCGATGTCGTCATAAGGTACCGAAGGCCGACGGGCGTCTAGGTCTCACAACGGTACTTCTATGGAAATAACGCACCATGATATTTTAGGTCCGTCGCTTCGGAGAGACTCGAACTTCGTGATGTGGTTTCATGTGTAGCAGGCTGACGAAAGCCAACTTGTTCTTGGCCATTCACGAAGAAATCGCTCCCAAAACGTCAGCAGCTGTTATGCAGCTCCCAAAGTATTGCGATTTGCTGGCTTTTCTCAAACAATCAACACAAATGGCAATTTCGCATTCAAGCTTCTGTAAATCACTGTAATAACGCTCAACTCACACCGCTCAAGTAGTTCAGGTCTGCTGATAATCGTTTCTTTTTACTTAGATTTCTATGAAGAAGTCTGCCGTAGGAGTCGATTGTTGCACTGGTGCCGAGTAGTTGCTGTTCGAAGCCGGTGACGAGGCGGCGTTTTATTATGCGGTATTTCCACAATAGAAATCACTGACAGCCGATCCGAACAACCTCATAGTCCAGTAGTCCCCTTCCATCGAGAAACACTACTTGGAATCGCTGAAATTGTTTCCTGCTGAGAGGTATTTCATTAAGGGTGGAGGGTAGACGAGGGAAGACAATTTTCTTGCACGGTAAAATTGTTTCTTGTAGGGAGGATATTGCAATCAGGAAGGTCGGAATCTGGGAACTGCTGCAACATGTGCGTGTGTAGGATGCAAAATCACATGCATTCTTTGTGTATTTTTTCGTGGGAATTCAGATCGCCATATAGAGAGACTCCGTTAAACTGGCTTAGTCCGGATTCCATGCTATCTATAACAAATTTGTCTTGTATTTATCAAACAGTTTGTTTGTTTTCCATGCACTTTGACCACTAGTTTCCGATCATCATCCCCTCGTTTCCACACCCGCATGATAATTTGTTTGTTCAGCCCTATTGCATCACGCATTTTTAGCCTTGTTGTTATGACTGCTTTCGATTGACTTTAGTTGTCACTTATCTAATTTGTCAATGTCTCACAATTACTTGCGAGTAGTGTATGGGATTGATGACACTTTTTGTTTGGTTGACTATCCTTTGGACTCAACCATTTACGTAACCCTTCTGTCTCGTTTTGGAATCTAAGCCCACTGACCCACTGGTATCCATGACCCGTTCTGTTATTACGTCATAATTGTCTGGGTTACTTGACAAGGCCCAAACGTTTGGACGTAATTATCTTTCTCACCCTATCTGCCTTATCCGTGGGAATGACTGAACTTGGTCATCCCGCTTCCTCATAGCCACGCTATTCCGTCTGTTCTCGACCACGCTTGTGTGTGTGTGCTCCCTCAGGCAAGTACTTCGTTTCTAACCGATGACTGGTCAAAATGCCCCCCTCCCATAAATAAGGACCTTACCTGTATACCACTTAACTCACCCCTGCACCACTGTCTCGAGCGTTCCCAGTCTGTTGTTGTCTGGGCTTTTTGAATCCTTTGTTAACTGTCTTCATTCTGTGGTCGGTTTGCCCACAATTTGGGGTATGTTACTGTTATTGCTTAGTAATTTGTCCCATAGTACACGCAATAGAACGAGCCTGTGTTCTCTGCCTTGGGACTTGGGATTCGTCTATCTGTGAGTCACTCAATTACGGGAGGACAATCCTGTACATTGTGCTTGCGTCCAAGTTGCAGTAGGGTGGATGGACCGAATTGCTGATGCTTCCCAACAATCAACCATAAGCAGCAATGCGATGCTTCTACAGTGTTCAGTGGTGATCTGTGCGTTGATAGCCCGTTTGATGAATCATTCCACAAACAACCTGAATGCTGATTTAAGACATTTATCTATCAAAAGGCTCTCTTCCACACAATGTCTGACATTTACGTAGCCCGTTCGTACATTTGCCTAAATTGGGAAACTGGAGAGGTCAGTTGACGAAATGCGATGTTCTATGGAGGCTTTATTGTTGGAAAGACGCTCAATTCCAGTGTGCGCGTATGTTTGAGAGAACGGGCCTTTTGCATTGCAGATCTTTCTCGTGAAGGAGTTACTTGCCTGGAGTGGTTGCATGTTGAGACTGTATATTGTACAGAACTGCTCCATGTGAAAACTCACCTAGCTTCGGTGCCCACTGAGGATGTCACCTTGGTAGTTGGCAAAACGCTGACGATCCAAACACCGGGTTCAGCTATTCGGAGCACACAATCAATTCTGAAAGTTGAAGTTTTCTAACCAAGCATCGAGAGAAGCGTAAAAACTCACAAGAGTCCTTCCGCTCTAGTGGAAAGCAAGTACGCTGTGTGTTTTCTGCTTGAGATGCTTATCCGCTCTTTTCAACCGATCGTTATTGACTGAGATTACCACAAACTCATTCGCCGCATTCACCGTCTAACTCCTCGTTGAATCGCACATGCACACGCACACACAAAGTAATACTGATAGTTCCAAACGGATGATAGTTTTTCTATGAGTTCAAGCTTACAGTCTTCCATTCATGCACCGACCCAAACAGCTGAGGTTTTACACACGTTACTGTGGTTCAGTTTTGCAATGCGTACCAAATTTATATATATATATATATATATCGCACCGGCTTGGTGTCAACCAAGGCGCCAACGCAACAACAACAAGTACAAAAAATGGGGGAAGGGAAGTACAACAGAGAATAAGAAGCAGCCAGTAAAAGACCTAAGTTTTTTGACTTTTTCCATAGTACACTGATTTTTTTGTCATTTTGTTTGACTCAGTCACATTTTTTGTGATTATGGGACACCAGAGTTCAACAGACAGACCGCACAATAATCGCACCATTGATTTCTATTCTCGGCCATATTCATCAACATCTCTAACTAACGACAACCCTCATACCCTGAGTCCCAATCAGGGGGACGAGAAGCACCAACTGGAGTTGATGACAGCTTCTTCATATCTCCACGCCAAGACATAGCCTGACCACCGCGTAGCCTCTTTCGGCATTACCCAGTACGCACGAATAGAGCACAGAAAGTGAGACGATGAGCAGGCATTTGCAAGACATGTTCGAGCCACCGGAGGCGGTGTAAAGCAATCAATTCACTCAGACGGCGGTTATCTGTGCCCAACACACGACGGCGCGGCTCGTCACTACGTACTCGATGTTCCCACAAGACGCAAGCAGTGTTTCGGAGACATCGGTTGTCGAACACAGAAAGATGCCAAGTGTCCTCGACGCGGAGGGACCAGGTCTCGCAACCGCAGACTAAAACACTACGAACCGTGGGGATGTACACCCGTCCCTTACAAAAGCCAAATGTCACGGCGACGTCACAGGTGTCGCAGGTTTGCAAAAGCTGTTTTAGCTCGCACTTTTCGCGAACTAATCTCCTTCCCAACACCAACGCCAGCTGTTGTCAAGCTCCCAATGTGCTTACGGCTGTCAACTAACTCTAGCTGATTACCACAAAAGGTGAGTGCAGGCCCAGGCTCCTGCCAATTTTGAAAGAGTACTTTGCACTTGGAAGGGGCAAAGTGAATACCATATCTGGACACCTTAATCGCCAAGCGGCCCAGAGCATGTTGAGCTCACTCAGAAAGTCAATATCATCGGCATATTCATAGTCAAAACTCTGCTCCTGCGAGGAGCTCAACACAGCCGTTTAGCAGACAAAACCAAGCATTATGTATAACATCCTCTATGACAATTTTGAAGAGAAATAGAGATATAGGGCAACGTTGTCGTACTCCAGTCGAGACAACAAAAGCGAGCAGAAGCTGGCAGCAAACCCTGACCCGGCCTAAGGTGTAACGATACAATACTCTGAAGATTGACACACTTCTCAATTACTCCTTTTCTCAGCAAACAATTCCATTGTGCAGTCCTATCGATATAGTCGAAGACAGCTCGGATGTAAAGGAACACGATGATCGTTGATCTTTGGAAGGTGTGAAAGTGCTCCAGCATCTGTCAGAGGGTGAAGATTTGACCGGTGCATCCACGACCAGCACGAAACCTGGCCTGTCTCTGCCGAATCTGTTCTTTACGCTTTTGGTAGAACCTGTGAAGAATGACGGACGCTAGTAGCGTGAACACTGCTGCGATAAGACTTACACAACTACAATTAGCGCAATCAGTGCACGAGCCGTTCTTAAAAATAGGGACAATAATCAATTCCCCTCACAATGAGGTAACTAATCAGAATTCCAAACTTTTGAGGACAAAACATGAATTTCTCTAACAAGCTGCACTCCACCATCTTTACAAAGGGCTGGGGGGGGGAGGCCATTAGAGCCCGGGGCTTTGTGACATTCTAAGGCCTGGATTTTTCTGCGGATCTTCACCTCGATAGGTGGATCTTTCGAAAAGGACCTTTGGATGTGTCCGAAGAGAGATAGGAGAGGCTGATACGGAGGGTCAGCTAAACTACCTGAAAGTGCATCGCCCAGCTTTCGAGACGCTGCTGTTGATTGGGAATTGGTAGACCGTCAGCTTCACAAATTGTTCCACTCACACCTGATGGTTTCCTACCGGTGACTTCAATGAAACGGAACAACTTGCGGAAATTTTGCATGGCGGAATCACGTTCGATCGCTGCTGTACGTTGTAACCACCAGATTTTCCGGTCCCTACGAAGAATGGTGTCAAGTCCATATTTCATTACGAGTCCTGCTTCGTTATACTCGCTTCTGGCCGGGATCGACTGCCATGTGTCCAAAAAGCACAGAGATTCCACCGAAATCCAGAGTCTTACGGCGCGACGAGACAGGCTGTGTGTGTATTGGTAGAACTGAGACTCACTGAAAACGACCTCGTTCCCAAACCTGTGTTTCCAGATGTGTTCAGTGAGATTTTCAGACAGTTTACTTCAAGCCATCTCTCGAATGGTACAGTGTCCAGTCGTCTATGGCCTTGGATATAGCCGCATTATCACTAACGATTTGCCCAGAAATCTCCGGCGGCCCCTCAGAAAACACTCTGTTCCTCTCTGCTCCTCATTCTTCACATATTCCAATGCTAGATTAATGAGCGAAATCAAAGAATCGTGACCAGAAAATTGCAACCCATGCTGGGGATACAAATTACAAGTTGGATTCTCAGACCCAAGTATTCTCTTGGCCGTTTTCAACATTCAAACATTTTGTCAAACGGGGTAAGGAGGGACTCTTGAAATAGATTCGTCATGGGTCTGTGAAACACACTTACAAGACCTAAATTTAGCGACAACACTGTGCTCCTCAGATAGAAACTCGGTTTCTCGTTTCACTTTCCGCGTATCAGGCGATTCGGTGTCTAGTGCTCGTGGTCAAGCTGGCGTCTGCATCGCGGTGAGCATGTGATGCTAGAATGGATCCCATTCAGCAGTCGCCTATGTACAGTTCGGTTAGATGGTTCTGTGCATTTTAATAACAATGAACTGAAGCGCAAATGCTTGTTTGTCGTTACAGTGGGCCCCGACTGAGTGCAGCTTCTCTGGAACCAAAAACGACTTCTGCCAATATTGGTCTCAGATGCTCCACAGCATGCTGACTACGGACACACTGGTCGTTGCTGGGGGTTTCAGTGATCAAATTGTACGCTTGAACAAGAACGGAATGTCAAACAGGAGGCCGATTTGGCATTCCAGTAGATCGAAACGACACACCCAACTATGTTCTGATAGTGGATTATTCCTAGCGAGTACAAATCTACCACACAGAATGCGGCACTGACTAACCTGGCGTCCTCCTGTCACTTCAGAGCGCTGGACTCAGACCAGCCACATTACTTTCAGTCAGCGCTTGCGCAGATCGACTCAAGACTGCCACTCATTTCGGTCCACGGCTGTTAGCTCTGATTATGCCCTTGTCCGTGCTCATGTTTTGCCTACATTTCGTCGGTTGATGAACCAGTGTCGAAGCCCACCACGTCCCGCAGCAGCTACTAGACGATTACCATCAGTTATACATAAACCAGTTAAATGCCCAGGGTTCAAATGAATGATGGATTTAGATCAAAGAGGCCGCCTGAGGCTTCAATACTGCCCAAGGCCTGAGAACCAGACGCACACAACGACGGGTATCTGCATCCTCAGTTAAACCGTTAGGTGCACGCAGATCTATTCCATCGAATTCCAGATATGATGATTCACGGAGATATCTTGGACACCAACTGACTAGCAATCTCACTTAAGACCATAGGCAGTGGTGGGTTATGAAGTGTACGGGGATGGAAAAGGCTACGGCGATCAGCAAACAGTCCCGACGTTTTCCCCGTGATTAGAACTTCGGGTGCACGGAAACACCGTGTTAGCGAAATGATCAAATAATCAAACGGATCACTGATTCAGACTCAGGAGCGACGTCTGGATCGTTGGGCGGGACATTCCGAAGGGCGTTCATGTACAACGAAGGAAGCGGCTACGTGTCGTGACCAGTAGTGCTCTTGTATAGATCAAATTTCAGTATCGACTTGGTATCAACATTTGCGGTCCTCATCCTACTATTTTCGTTCTTTTACTTATTTTCATTTACAATAAAGGTTCTCGCTGAGAGACAGCAAACAAAACCACTGCATCCAGCGCTTGGTCAACGGTTACTGGAACTGAACTGAACTTGTCATCAACGCGGAGAGCAACTCCCCTGATAGACATAATTACCTTTACATTTATGCGGCTAGCTCTTGCGAGAGAGTGAGCCGGTTTCATGCATATCCCGAATGGCACCTGCCCATGAGCACAAGAAAATCCAGTTTTGTTTGCAGTTGCGAACGCCGTAGACAGACTGGAGTCCTAATCCCCCAACGTTCAATTTGACAGCACCGACCCATTTTTTCTGCTTCCCTTCGAGGCGAAAAAAACCATCCTGGACATGGAACAGGAGCGAGACAATTTTGTGAGACCTCTGTGTCCGGACGTCGTAGGACATATCCAAACCACTAAAACCGTTAGCGTTGGACGAACACTGACAGTCGAAGCCGTTTTTTTGTTTCGTTTGAAAGCTTTTCGTGCCAAGCCACTTTCAGTATCCATCGTGGACACTAATGGTCAAACAATCCTAGATTTCTGATGTCCTCAACACGTAGTGGTCACGTCTCGCAACCGTAGATCACTATTGGACGGATAGCGACCCGCAAGGCGTGGACTTTGGTCCGAAGACTGATTTCGTTGCGCGCCCAGAGTACATTGCGAAGCTGGAGAAACGCAATCCTGACATTGTTAATGCGCAACTTGATTTTATCTTCGCCTTGACCGTTCGGGACAGTCGTGGAGCCCTGATATTTGAACGCCGGGATGTGCTCAATTTGTTTGCCGTTCAATTATATCGGGAGAACGGACTGTGTAGTGCATGTTAAAAGGATCTCGGTCTTTGACTTATTGATCTTTAGTCCTATGGATTTTGCAAAAGATTCTACGAGATTGAGAGCCGGCTGTAAAGCAGTTGGGCTATCTCCAAGGATGATGACATCGTCTGCGAATTCTAGATAGGCAAGGAAAGCGTCGGTGCCCGGCTGAATACCAGGGTATTCAGTGAGCGCCTGACATACCATCCAATCGATGGTATAACTGAACAATACTGGCGACAAGGGACAGCCTTGTAAAACACCGCAGTTGACGGAGAAGTTACCGGACTACTCTTCGTAGGTGTGTATTCTCGTGCGCGTATTCGCGGAGTACGACCTCATGGGACCGAGAAGCTTCTGGGGCATTCCAGTCGCTTTTAGTGTAGACCATAACGATTCTACGTTAACTGAGTCAAATGCAGCCAGAAAATCGATAAACAAGCTGCAGTGGGTAGCTGAAACCTGAACCGATGTTTTAATACTCGGCGGAGGGTGAATATTTTGTCCACGCACGCTCTGCCACGGCGGAAGCCTCTTTGATTGAGGGCGTGTGTGCGAATCCCGCACCGCTGAGAAGCGGTTCAACAAAAGCACGGAGAATATTTTAGCGGTCACGTCGATTAAACTTATTCTACGGTAGTTAGGGAGTAAAGTTGAAGTTCCCCAGTCCGCTGCCAATAATTCTTTTTCACAGATTGGGCAGAATCGGGTGTGAAATGGCTCCAGCAGTGTCGAAAGACAGAGTTCATATTTCTCCGATGCGATGCCATCTTCGCCAGGAGATTTCCGGCTCTTCAGATTGTGTAGTGCATCTCTGACGTCATCTCGGCCTGGTATGTTGCTATTAACGTCATAGATCTCGCTCTGGATTGCTGGCATTTGATTCACAAAGCTTGCCGCAGGACGGTTCAGTAGAAAATCGAAGTGTTCGGCCCATCGCTGCATCTTTTTGGCCTGTTTAGAAATGAGAAGCCCGGCAGCATCGCGAAGGAGAAGCTCTGTCGACTCTCGCTTACCGGATGTAGTTCGGGCTAGACGGAAGAGCTTTGAGAAGTCCCCACAGTTAGCCGCAGTCTCCATGGTCTCCATGATTTCTGTCCAGTATCTGTTGCGGTCGCTTCTGGCCTAACGGCTGACTTTTCGTCAGATATCACGGAAGTCTGGGTGACCATTTAAACGGGCATCTCTAGCCTTTTTGGCTAACCGGAGAGCCTCCCCTGAGATCCAGTCTTTCGGTCGTCGTCGTGCAAAGCTCAGTTCACCCAAAGCGGATTGTCGAATCGATGGCTAAATTGAAGCCCACTGATCTTCCACCTGTACTTCTTCTCCACCTATGAACGTGGTGGCTAAGTGGGAGGCATAAGTGTCCGAGACCACCTGGCGCTTTCTCGGTGATCCTAACTACTGTGTTAATCCGCCTCGGGGCACAGGTTTTGCAGCGATTGGGTAGGTGGATTTTGAAGCGTGCACGGACGAGGGTGTGGTCGCTGCTCTTCTTGCTACCAGTCTCCGCGCCTCGGTAGGACCGACAATCTTCAACCAAAGATGACCAGCGTGATTGCACGAGAATGTAATCGATCCGATGCACTGTGTGGTCGTCGTTGGAGTACCGCATTAGCAAGTGCTTCTTGGGATGTTGGAAGCGGGTTTTGGTGACGGTTAGGCTGTTAAAGTCTGCAAAGTTGACGAGGCGCTCACCATTTCTGCACTACTGTCCGAGACCATATTTCCCCAAAATGTATTTAGTTGCTTGAGTGGAGGGACCAGTGCGGACGTTCCAGTCTCCCGCAACCAAGAGAATATCACGTTTTGGGACGCTGTTTATTACCTCTTGTAGTCTATCGTAGAACTCGTCTTTTGTCGCTCCCTCAGCTGAAACCGTCGGGGCACAGATCGTAACAACCGATACGTTCAAGAGTGAGGCGCGAAAACGAGCTAAGGCGATCCGAGGGGATATGGAGTTCCATAAAAGCTGTGTTTTGTTGGCCTTGTTGCTGACAGCTATCGCGACGCCATGGAGACCAGAGCTGTCCGTGGGTCCACTCTGATAGAGGTGGTAAATGTCGTCTACTCCGGGAACCCTTATACACCGGGTGCCAGAATTCGGCAGCCGAACTTCGGGCAGACATGCGATTTCGATGCAGTAGTCATGTAGCGTTCGTGCAGTGATGGTTTGGCTTCCTATGTCCGGGAGTGTTCTCACATTCCAGCAGGCGATTTGGATGTGATTTCGCTTCTTAAGGTCCCCAGCTGGCATATTTCTCACTCCGGCTGCGAAGAGAACACGAGGCACGTCGCTTGCCGGGGATGCCGTAGCATGAGCAATGTGTGTAAGGGAACTTGTCATGAAGAGTCTTGGAAGTTTGGTACGAAGTGGCTTCCCCAGCGTCACTCGGCTTTTTGTTCGAGGTAGCAACTCTAGCCCGTGCACAACCAAGCGCTACCTGTCGGGCAACAGGAAGTTTTCTGTTGGGAGCCGGTGATCGAATGAGCGGTTTGTACTCCTTTGGATGGTGGTCTACCAATCCGGGATGTCCAACGCGTCTTGGTGATGTTGGTGCATGGTTGCTGGTCGCTCCCTAGGAGCTCGTTCGCCATTCGGTAGAGGTCACCTAAAACCAGGGGCCAATGTGACCTTGTTGATTGGACGGATTTCCTTGGTAACCGTTGGATCCTAGAAGATTTCATCCGTCTATGCAGGAGTATGCGTCTTCGCATGAGATACCAAACTGAAGGCAGGGCATATTGAACAAACTACGGAACCTCAGTACCAGACAGATCCTCTATTGAAATTTGTATTTGTGTAGCTTTCGCAATCTTGTGTTCATATTTCAATCAAAAACAATCGTTGATCGCCGCGTGGCACAGTTCTATAGTATGGTTCAGTGGAAAAGACAGAGTGGATCGAAATCATAGTTGTGACACCAAGTTGAAATAGCCTCATCTGTTTTTAACTCCATATACTGTAACAAAGAAGGTAAAACCGCTGAGAACACCTGCATTCGGGCAACCAATCAAGTCAAGTCGGTGAAACATGTACAATCGCTTATATAGTCCTTTCTCCAAACCGCGCTGCACCAACATTGACTCTCTAACTACCTGAGAAATTCGGCTGCGTTCTGGCTAGTTGTCTGTGACCATTAGATTGATTCTTCGACACATTATTTCCGTTTGGCTGGTCCGATCGTACCGGCTAACGGCTTGATCGGTAGCCCTTCACTTGGGCTATCTTGATGGTTGCCTGAGAACCCGCTGCGCCCCATCTGTCAGTCCGTATGCCTCTTTTTGTCTGCTTCGCAACGCTTCCGACATATCCGCCGCCTGTTGTTTGGTCTGTGGCTCTCGACTGGTTGGCACGATCGGTTTGATATTCGCATCGTCCAGTTGCTCCAGCATTCCCTTTACCAATATGACACGCATCATGTAACGCAGTATGATAAACTATTTTAAAGTCAACTACAAGACTGTTAGATTTTATGAGCTCCAACGGGCTTTTCCAAATGAGAACAATGACGACTGGTATACCACCTTTGTAAACTCCAGTGATTCAACATCTTGCAATCAGTCCTTACAAGGCGACAGCATCAATCTATGGGACAAACGGTACAATTCCAACCACAGTTAATTATGATGCATAATTTTGTGTACTTGACCTTTGTTTCGATTGGATGCCTTTTTTGTCAAACTGATAACACCAGAAGTCCCGTAAATCCCATTTTCATCTTGTCGATTCGTCCTCGCGTCTCGCGGCAGCAAATCGGGCACCACCGTAATTATCATTAACTTCCGGCCCTGGTAACTGACAAGACTTTCTTCTCAAATCTCGACTGTGTTGACTTCGTTTGTATACATTCCACATTCGAAAGTCGACGGCAACCATTCGCCTTCCAAACCACCTCGTTTTGATCGGCGCATATCTTCATTTCCTGTTCATATTTTTTGTATCTACGTACGACATCTAGGCTACTTTATATATATATATATATATATATATATATATATATATATATATATATATATATATATATATATATATATATATGAAGTGAGGGCTGTAAAAACATTACAAAAAGATCGAGAAATAGTCATTCTCCCCACAGACAAAGGCAGTGCAATCGCAACACTCGACAACTCGGATTATAAGAAAAAGGTAGAAACGCTACTCTGTGATGAGGAAACTTATCAACCAGTCACAGGAAATCCGATCAAAAAATTAACAAGCAAAATTTCTACAGCACTAACCACACTCAAAAAGCAAGAAGATTACAGGCGATTTATACAAACGCATGAAACCCATGGAAGGTCCAACTTCACGACTCTACGGACTCCCTAAGGTTCACAAACCGCAGGTACCACTACGACCAATCGTCGCGTCCACTACAGCCCCGAACTATCAACTAGCCAAATATCTTTTCAGCCTCCTGCGCCTAACTCTTCCAGAGGACAACTACGACACAAAAAACTCCATTGCTTTTATGAAACAAATAAGAAACTTCGGAATGAAAACAGATGAAACAATGGTTTCCTTTGATGTGACATCACTGTTCACGAATATCCCAAGGCAGATAGCCTTAGACGGAATCCGAAGCCTGATGGAAAACGACTCCAGTCTACAAGCAAGAACGATGTTATCAACAAGAGACCTGATGGGTCTGGTAGATCTCTGCCTGAAAACCTATTTACAATTCAATGGAAAAATATACAAACAAATACGAGGCACACTGATGGGGTCGCCGCTTTCAGGCCTGCTAGCAGATGCAGTCATGAAGCAACTCGAAGCCAAAGCATTCGAAACAATCAGACCTCGTTCGTGGATCAAATACGTTGATGACACATTTGTGATACTAAAAAAAGTCTCAACTAGATCGATTTCATCAACATCTGAACACGCTCGTACCAGGAATAAAATTTACAAAGGAAGAAGAATGTGACGCAAAACTGCCGTTTCTAGACATTCTGATCATGAGGCAAACAAACGGAAATCTAGAAACAACGGTCTATCGGAAACCAACGACAACCGACCGCATACTGAACTTCCAAAGTAAACACCCAACATGTCACTTGAAGAGCTGTGTGCGCACCCTATTCCACCGGGCCGACACACACTGCAGCACACCCGAACTCCGAAAAAAGGAACTGATCAGGCTTTTTAAGTTGTTCATAGCAAACGGTTACCCAAAAATCTTCGTAAACTCTTGCATTCGAAATAACAAAAAAAGCCAAAAGAAGAGTAGCCCAGAAAGCATGGTCGTGCTACCATACATACGAGGAGCATCAGAGGCAGTAGATCGTATGCTAAAACCGTTGGGCATCAAAGTTACCCACAAACCCGTCAGCACCCTGCGGACCGCCCTATTCAATGGAAAAGGCCGTGTGGACCAGCACGATCAATCAGTAGTCTACGCTATCTCATGCCTAGGATGTGATAAGGAATACATAGGCGAGACAGGTAAACAACTACGTACTCGCCTAAACGAACACAAACTAGCATTACGACGCGCCGACCCACACTCACAGATTTTTAACCACTGCGCAGAGACAGGTCACGAGGTCAAGACCGATGGCGCAACGGTAGTCGCCCGAGCAAAGAAGAAGGGGGAGCGCCTGATCCTCGAAGCCCTCCATTCGATCAACTCGTTCAACCGACACGTCGAGGTTGATAAGCATTGCGTCACCCTGGAAAAACCGATGGCGAAAAATCGAGAAACGGACAGACGAGCAACACACCAAAAACGTGCGGAATCAGCCGTCCCATTTACACACTCATTCACTCACGTTTGCCAACGAGTCCTAGTTTGGATCGAAACGTCACAATAAACGTTTTACAACTCAGCGTACGCCTTGACTCCTCTATAATATATATATATATATATATATATATATATATATATATATATATATATATATATATATAATGTGTGTGTACATATCGCGGCTCGAAATCAAACATGGTGCCAACACAACACAACAATAAAAAATAAGGGGGAAATACAAAGCAGCATAGGAAGCAGTTAGCAGAGGAACAGGACGGGGTTTGCTTTTTTGCTTTTTCACCGTGTACTGTTTGATATTTTACGTTGTCTAGTTTGTTTGAACGACATTTTTGTGTTCTCAAAAGGAAGTAGGAGTTCAACAGGCAGGCCGTGCAACATTCACGCCACTAACTTCTATTCTGAGCGATATCCCTGAACGTCCCCCAACTCAGAAGATGGAAAGCGCCAACCGAGGCCAGTACCGATGCTAGCCGCTTCGTACCTTACACCAAATCACAGGCTGACCGCCGCGCCGCTCCTTCCAGCGTTGTCCGGCACGCGCGCGAATAGAGCATAGGAAGGCATGCACTAAAGATGGTCAAAACATCGGAGGTGGCGTCGAACAACCATGTCAATTAGGGGGAGGGCGACTATCTGCACTCAACACACGACAACGAACCGCATCATTAGGCACCTGATGTTCCCGCCCAACGCGGGCAACTTTTCGGAAACATTAGTGGTCAGATATGGAAATCCGTCGAGCATCCCCAACGTGGAGTGGCCAGGTCTCGCAACCGCAAGTCAAAACACTACGAACTTCGGCAGTGTACAGTCGTTCCTTAAGAAAGAGTCGGATGTCACGATGCACCACAAATTGGCGATCACTGCTGCAGCTCTCGCCGTTCGTGATATTATATCCTCCCAAACCCTGTCTCGAGCTGTAATTAGGCTACGGGTTACCACTCTAAGAACATCATCATCGTTAATTACATCTAACTTATTCTAACACCCACTAACACAGCTGCCGTCTGATTTAGCTCCAAATCCATACTACTGAAATTACAGATTAAATTTCAGTTAGAATGAAAACTATGGAATTTGGGTGTGTTATAGTCATGAAGACTGAGAGTCTACATGCGGAAGATATTCGTCGTCTTGGAGTTTTCGACCACTGATATTTGCGTAGTATCACCAGGATTGAATGGAATGACCGAATGAGCAATGTCGAGGTCAGAAAGCGAGCATTGGGTATTAATTCAGAGAACGTTCTATCACAGCGTATCCAGATTAGTAGACTTCGTTGGTTGGGGCATGTGTTACTTAAGGCAAACACACGTCTACCATATCGTGCCCTGTCTTCCGTTCCTCCTATGGAATGGAAGAAACGACGTGGAGGTTGACAGACGACGTGGCAACGAAAAATGAGAAATTGTACAGCGAACTTACGAAAACTGGATGCTTCATGTCATCGTGGTTGGGGTCCAAAAGATCCCTCAACCAGTGGGCTGGGGATATTGAAGGATATGACAGCGAACCGTGAACAGAGGGGATCACGTTTTCACTTTCTGCCAAATCAGAATGACTGATCAGTGTGCGTTTGTACAGTTAGACTGTGTATTCCGTGGATTGGCTACCAGGACGCTCTTCCCTTTTCCCACCCTTGTGGGTCCACTCTCCGTCCATCTTATATATTCTTTCTTTCTTTTGTTACGTGCAAAATGGTGAGGAAGACAGTGGTCAGTGGGGCTTACCCTACTGTAGAATGCTGTACGATGGTGATGATAAAATACAATTTGGCAGATTTTGACAGACTTCGAAATGACCCAAATGTAAGTATGGTCGGGGTCAACGACTGTTAACATTAGGATTCACCTCAATTTCGTCAAATCTACTAGGCTGTGTCTCATAGCAAGAACCTATACGTCGGAAATCCTGATGTAGGCAGGCAAATTGAAGTTAGTACACTGTGTCCGATGCCATGCGCTAATATGATTTGATCCGACCGACTGTGTGTGGTCCATATACGAAAAGTGAATAGCCCGCCGGTGCGACTTCGTGGCTCAGATGGCAGAACACAGGCGGCAATGAAGTGTGGGTGGCATCCAAGCATAAGTTCGAATCCCGCTAGTCAACGATTTTTGATATTTGGATCATTTAAAAATACCCCACGATCGCTTGATGAACAATGTTGGTGTGCTGTCCCGATCGATAAAACATCTGAAAACCACTTAGTCTCATTCGCTAACAAGCACGATATGGGTAGTTTATGAATAAGGTTGCCAAAACGAATCCAACGAAATAACTGTGTTCGTTGTGGTTAAAAGCTAATAAAATACTCTTGATAGAGTAAAAAGGAGCGACCAACGGCTACGTGTGTGGGGTAGTTCAAAGCGGAACCGACACGGAACGGTTCAGTCGTGTTGTGCACAAAGAGTTGAGCAAAATAAGGTTCACCTGAGATGAGAATACCGTTCGGTAGATCAATATATCCGTACCAACGTAGTCAATATATCAAGAAACTACACGATAACAAAAACGCTCGTGGGGATTATATATATATATATATATATATATATATATATATATATATATATATATATATATATATATATATATATATATATATATATATATATGCGGCTAGCTCCTGAGACAGGATGGGCCGGTTTCATCGTTATCACGCCCTCGAAGGTGTAGCCGTCCCTCCGGGGCGGCCACTATGCATGGTGTAGATGTTAAGGAAACTTTTTCTTGTAACGGAAACTTGTAAACCGAGGAAAATACACCACTGGAAGGCAAATCACAAAATGTGCACCAAATTTACTCTGCGAACGCATACGAACAAACTGCACGAAGACCACAGGGAGAGGGAAAAAAGGCCAATGTCGAGTATGGGGAATATATCCTACTTGTGAGTGGGCGCGATCTACGAACAGATATTGACCGTTGAGGTCAGCTGACAATACCACCTATGAATCGAAAACCAAATGTGGCTTCTAAGTTTAACCCCGATTCAATCGTTTGTTTCATGGCAGTCAGTCAGTCGACAAACGCCTCGCTGTTTGCACTTCTAGCAAGAGCGTTTTTCTCTTGATTGGATTTCATGACATTGGTATCCCGCTTCGCGTTCTAAATTCCGACAAATTGCGTTCCGTATTGTTGTCTGAGAAAATTCCTCGATTTCCTGCCTGGATCAATTCAATCAATAAAAACATGGATTTTTGCACGTAACTCGTAGACTTGTATAATCTTATGCATCAAACGGCTTAATGTTCGATTTTTGCTCTTTGAGAAATAGTGAACACCTATTTTTGTGCTTTACGACTGCTTATCTCAGTCGATACCATCGTCCCCTTCATACGGATGTACAGCACTCAAACAAGACCAGCAATACAACGTACATGATTCTTGCTGTACAGCATTTTTACGGGCAGGAAATGCATACAAACAAATATATGCCAGCGGCAGCCAGGTCAGAACCAATTATGATTGGCTGATTGTGATCGAATATACAGAATACAGTCACATGACGCAAAAACGCACGGCAGGCATACAGACGACATGGTATGCACACTGACTAGTATTAGTGATCAGGCTGTGTGTCAGTTGTAGTGAAACAATTCAAAGACCGATGACGCTGTCGGCTGTACCCGACAGTGCACGGATTATGATAGGTGAGAATATCGAGCAAGATAGGATTCATCGTGTAGCGTATAGACGCGGCAAAACAATCGTCAGATTCTATCTTTTCTGAACCAGTATATCGTTGCCTTGGTGCAATTAGCTAGAACTTAGGTGAGATGATTTGTGCAATAAGGTCGGTTCTTCGACTGAGATTGTGCCTTTTATTTGAGTCACGGACTCGAACTTGATCCACATGCCTTTCGTGAACTGTTTAATCACGTAAATAAATAATTATCGTCATTGCCGACTTATTCTATTGATGGTCGAAGCTCATCACCCAAAAGATAGACATCTGTTGAGTTTACCTAGTCCAACAAAGTTCTCAATTCTCATGCCTTAAACAGCATTCCCTATTTATGATTGTTTTCTGACGATGTGTACCCCATCATGATTTTTTTTTGAATGACATGAAACCGCAAAGCTTGTCAGTCGCGCATGGGTCTGGTAGGCTGACTACCTCTGTCACTGTTCTTCTAAATTCCGTCAGTCTTATTTGGAAACACGTATGTTCAGGTGGTTTGGGTGGATGATAACATCCGATTCCATGAAGCCACATATTCCGTTCAAAACAGAACTGCCAGCCACTGCGCCCATTATCAGAATCTGTGTAGGGAATTTTATTGACTGGAACATTTGCGGAGAGCACGTTTACCACAAGCTGCAGCCGGATCCACGATCACGTAAACTTTATGCCAATGTATACATTCATCAGCTTTTTAAAGGCTACATGCTTGCTCATGAATGCGGTGGAAGGGGTATATACCCGATAACCACGAAGGCCCAGTGTGCTGCTAGGGATAGTCGATAACCTGACCATGAGATCTGGAGTGGTAGAGAACCACTGGTAGTGCTCAGGTGATTTCGAGCGTTTGATTTCCACCTCGGAGGTCGAAGTTTTGAAACGCCGCCATCACCGGTCATGTAGGTGGTAGACGGTAATCCTTACCGTCGCTCGGCCCGATATCACATCTGACCTATTGGGACATTATGAAGTTCTCTACTCCAGTTCCCAAGGTCTCGTTGCGGCTATGGGATATACCCCTTCCATTGTACTCACGCGCAAACATATGATAAGATGCGGTAACAAGCCCGACGACAGTTGATTACTGTCTACCACCTTCTGGTAAACCGACCACAGAGCAGAATGTATTCTCTGCCAAGGACTATACTTTTATGCCTTGGCAGTCCATTATTTTGTCCTGTGATACATTTTGTGAATGCGCTGCTCGCAGTTCAGTGCCAATGACACACGATCACTGTCAATCCCACTAGGCTTTACCATGATTCTACATGGAACCTCATGCGCCCATCGTGCTACAGCATCCCCGGTAAGTGACGCGCCTCGTGTCCCAGCGGTCGAGGTGATAAGACAGCGAGCTGAGGTTATTTGCTGCAGGAAAAGAACACAGCCTGTTGGAATGTCAGGATGTTTCTAGAAGTCGGTAGCCAATGCATCACAATGCGTACTCCACATGACTACCATGTAACTATTGCTTGCCTCTCAGAAGTCCGTCTACCCAACTCAGGTAGCCGACAGGTAAGGGTCCCGGGAGCGGATACATCTTATTGACTTTATCAAAGTGACCTGAAAGATAACTCTGATCTGTAGTGTCGCGTTTGCTCTAAACAAGGCAATGCTCTCTTAGGAACTAGTTTCATCCAGCCTCGCCTTGGCACGCTTTAAAGACCCTCCGCATGATCTGATAGTGATTGCAGTCTATGCTCCAACTAGTCCGGCTGGTGATGAAACCAAAGACGAATTCTACTATGACTTGCGGGAGGTAATTAACCAGGTTTCAAGGTGCAACGTACCCATTGTCGCACGAGATGGGAATGCTCCCACAGGTACGGCCAACGAATCCGCCCGCCATATTCTCGGGAAAATTCGGTCTCGGTCAGCGCTGCGAGGACGGTAGCCGACTGATTGGTTTAGCCGACGTCAACAGAATCGTTGTCTGTAGCACTCGATTTCAATACCCCAAGAAGCACCTACCCATATGGTATTTCAATGACGGTCACGCTGCACACCAACTCGGCCACATCCTGGTGTGATCCCGCTGGGCTTCGTTTGTGATGGATTGCCGAGAGTACCGAGGTCCAAAAACTGGGAGGGCAAATGGCAATGACCATGTCCTCTTACGCGCATGCTTCAAAATTCATCTGTCTACATGTGCTAGGGTATCTACACCCTCCCCGATAAACGTTGGTGCCCTAGAAAATCCAGAGACGCGAGAAGCGTGGTCACGAGAAGTCACAACTCGACTTTGACGCAAACAACACACAAGAAGACGACGTTTCCGTGGAAGGGCAATGGACCCAAATAGAAAAAGACATTCGAGGAAGCTACACAGACGGTACTTGGGATAACAAAAAGGCAGGCAGAAGATTGGGTCTCCGAGAGCAAGCAGCAGTTGTCAACCAAAGTACATGAAGCCCGGCTCGCAGATAGTGATGAACGCCGCAGACTGCGACGAGAGGCTACACGCTCCACCAAGACTGATCGCAAAAGATACTGGATAGAAATAGCCGAAAAAATGGAGACCGCGTCAGGTACTGGTGACTTTGGTAAGCTGTTAGGCCTCATTCGCAACGCCTAGAATGGGCAAAGCAAACAAGATTCACCTCTCCACGATGCGGAAGGAAACCTGATACCTGAAGAGTAAGAAAATGGACCAATGCGTCGAACACTTCGGTCAACTACTCAACCGGCCTACAAACCACCTGACGGACCAACCAATGGCAATCTTCGTGTGTAGGCAGTTAAAAGATAGAAAGAAAAAAAATACTTTTCGAGGAGCCGCTCGAGATTTCTAGGCAAATAATACTTTGAGTGTCCTCACGCTACGAATCTGAAGCAGGCTGGGCTTTATCTTAACCCCTTTCGTATACAACAGTGCACACGCAAACAATGACCTGTGGCATGAGTAGGAACGTTTGTATTCGGTTAGACTTTTGCACAGACAAACATCCGTATTTCAGCCGAGAAAAGATTCACACTTGGAGCCTCATAAACTAGCAATGTAAAAAATACGTCCAAACTTGCTAAAAAATTCAACTGAGACAGGCTCCCGGGTTGCGGGATTTCGGGACAGGTAAGAAACAGCAGTTTCCGTGGATAATAAAGCGAGGGTATGGATGGGAAAACAACGTGTAGGGGCGATAATGACACTCGAATAGAACAACATAGGAAGGGTGAGTGGAGTCCGAAAGGATTTTGTGCGAACTTTTCACGTACGGTCCGGTGAAGTTCATACAATTTAGTCAATAGTTCATTCGATGGTATCAAAGATATCCTGCTCATAGTAGACAGTCAGTCAAACAGTGAAGGATTTCGAAATCTTCCTTCAACAGACTAGCAAAAATGATAACTCACCGGATGAAGCATAATCCAGTGCTTCAGAGCACATGAAGAGAGTGAGAACTCAGCATCCAACCTCACAGATGCGATAGCTCCTATTCGTACGTCATAGGAACTGGTGAAAACATTCACCGCGGCCAAGTGCTGTCATGAAGCAGCCTTCAAGCACAACGAGGAACGTGATCTTTACCCACTGTTACAAATGATGGCCTCGGACGCATTTTCACGTGACTGCGTGTAGTCCTTAGCAATGATACTGAGCAATTGATGACACCGTCTACGTAACGGAGAGAACCAATGATGCCGACGTTCCTCAGCAAGTTATCTTGTAGAATGCATTATGTGGAGTTTGTCATATATCACCTATGCTGGACAGAACTCTGAATTAGGAAGTACAACGTTTTGTTGAGGAGTCAACTGCCGTCAGCAATACTCATGCAGATTACTTTCTTTTGAATAAATTAGAAATGAACACAATTACCTTTGGAAGATGAAGTGTTTCTGGTACTTATCAATATGGAGAGCAGAGGGAACAGAGTCAACTATATTTCCGGGACGCAATATTTTCAATCGATCCCTCAGAGTTGATTGTATATATTTGTGACTAGCCTATTGATAGCTATTACCCAGAGAGTGCAAAGGTTAGCGAATGATAAGATTTAGCTGGAACACTCTGAATCTAATATCTAAGCACTGTTTCAAGTTGTTCACGTACCGAGGGCATTCCGGTTGTAGTTGGAACGATGTCATCCAACGTGCTCGGCAAAGACAGCATGACGTTTCCACAAATTGCAGTCATAACTGCAAACCCGACATGCCACAGTAGGTAAATCAATGGTGTATTGGTTGAGCGTAGCATACATCCTACAAACAGTATGCACACAATGTATTCACCCCCGTGCGTGTCAAACAGGAGGACCAACGGAACAAACCAAGATCACCCACAGTTCAATTGCTAACAAACGAACAGTGTGAGTGACTCGCTCATGTATAACTCCGTTAACTTGCGGTTCGTCATAGCGAAACGTTCTAGATACTCCGCCGCTGGATTCTAGTATAACAAACTGGAACAGATTAGTAGCGAAACCCACAAGCAAACTGCAAACGACTATGTTTATGTACACTGAAAGACGGGTACGTGCCGAGTTACGTGTAGTCGTGGAACACATTTTCCGCATAAACCATGCACTGAACTGAAGATAAGTTCGGCTCAAATGTATAGATTAGTTAGAGGGATAATATCCTTCGTCTGAGCAATGAGGATTTCAGGTATAAGATGAAACACTTGTCCTAATCCTGGTTTTCGCTAGTCGGCATGAATACTGCAACCTCCTTATTCTATGGTAGAATTTTTTTGCTCAATAACACAGCGTAGTCGAAATCGTTGGTAGGTTGTCGACGTTTTGGTCACCACGGGTAACCTTTTTCAAGACTGGTTTTACAACCGAATGAAAAAATGACACGAGTATCAACAAATCCGTGTGACTGCGAAGCTAGAATATCATGTGTAAACAGACGTCGTCCGCACCGAATAACACTCTTATGAGAAGCACACGCAAGTTAAAATAAATCATGGTTTGTTTTTGGTATATTTCTTATCCAATATAGCTTTCCGTCTGACTCTGCATAGACCAAAATAGGTCACTGATGAAGGACAAAATGAAACTGTTAAGAGCAGGTAGGATGGGGGGGGGGAGAAGCGAGGGCAAATAACTTATGAACCAAACAAAACCACCCACATAATTGTATCTTATCGTGATAGTAGGGTTGGTGTTGATAAATATGGTAGCGGTACTGAAACAGTGAGTGGACAATGCATCGATGCGAAGACACGAATGCCCCATAGAGGTAGAAGTGTTAGATTCAATTTGATTTTATGCGATCACACGATTCTCTGACCCAAGGATCAGCAGTGGAGATAGATGGTTCTTCAATAAGATGGGAACAATTGAAAAAGAAACAAGAGACGCGTATAAATGCATGTCGGACCGCGACCATGGCAATCAGGCACCGACCAGTTAGTGGTCACTGGATCAACTAGCAAATTCCGCCCATCAGAAATCGTTCAACCGGTCAATTAATCTGTCAAGGAGGGAGTGTACGCATGCGTGGGTGAGAGTTAGTTATGCAGGAATGAGAAACACGGTCTGTGATATTCGAAGTATGCAAAATAGGAAAGAAAACAAAAACAGACACGTTTAAACGCGCACGCACACGCTATCATTACGCGTGGATTAGCAGAAAACCAGAAGTAAAAGGGGAATGAGAATGCAATGTGCGCGTGTACATCAGTTGGAATTAGTCGTGGAAAGGCGTCCGGTGATGGCTATTTTATCACAATCACAAAAGGTGGTGCATGGTTGGCACGGAACGGGAGGAATCCAGCAACAAGTACCACACTGGCTGCTGCGTTAGCTTGCAAGCTGAAAGAATGGTACAAGAACAACTCCACGACCATTTTGTTGGTGGTTGTGGTAGATGTAGTAATAGTGGTGACATAAGGAAGAGCGATTAGTGGAATAGAAATGCATCGACAAATGTGAGCTTGGCAACAAATCGGTGTTTTTTGTGGAGGTCAAAAATTAAGACAAAATATTCACAAACAATTGGCTCGATGGGTGAATGAAAGGCTAGTTTGGCTTGGCATGTTGCGGACGAAGTGAGAAGGAAGATAGGGGAGAAGGATGGGGACAGGAAGTACATAAGCAGGAGTGAAACTCAGTAGATTCTATCACTAATATTGGTACTGTCCTGATCCGGTGGGAGCCCACGATACCGATAGGCTGTTAAGACACCGCCACCCTGTTGAACCGGGATACCAACAGGGCCAGGAAGACGCCGATGAACGAAATTTGGATTGGGCGGGACACCTCGATAATTGACTGCCTGAGCTGCGGCCGCAGCTGCTTGTCGGGCGCGGCTTACCTGACCTGAATATTCTAAGTACGAATTACCACTTTTAGACAGTACGCTCAAGTCCGCCACTGGCGGATCTTCGTGAAAGAAGTCGTGGGACAAGGCCTGGTCAGCATCCAGACGCTTCAGCGGATCTAAAACAATCAACTTGTCGATCAGATCGACCGCCGAAGGGCAAGTTATTTTCGGAGTGAGTTTCTCCCGCACGTGACGTTTAACATCTTTGGGCAACTGGGCTTGCTGATAAGCCTCAAGATTCTTCACGTTTGGCCAAACCTCTGGTGTAATGGAACCACACAGTTGGATGATTAAATTAAGTTGCGCCAGCTCGTTCTCGCCCTGTGAACGCAAAATGTGTGAAAAAAGAATAGACTCGTGTAAGCGAAGCTCTCAGAGCATTACAATTAGCAAAAACTACTTTAAAGCGTGAAAACGAACTTAAATTGTTCGGAAAATAATATGGACATGGGTTCGTGTTTTCTCAGATCAGAGGTTTATCAGGAAAACAATTGCCAATCGATTCTGTTCAGGGTGGAAGTATCACGCACAGCATAAACACAACAGAAAAAAGAACAGTTAATCCCAGAAGTTCACTGTAATAACAGAAAACCGGCCGTTTTAAAGTTAAAAACTGGAATAAGCAATTATGTATAGGAAGTACGGTAATACATAGCGTAACATCAATTTCAGGATCACAGTCCTTGAACGATGAATAAGCCGTCTTCAAACCCCCCTCTGTTAGGGGTCTCATCCCTTTAAATGTTTAACCATCGTCTCGTTCCCTAGGATATGCTTTACCTCACTGTTTCGTTCCCCCTGTCAATGGTCAGAAGTTCATTCGGTTACTTTGAATACCGATACTTCCTGCAGGACATAACCGGTGGTGGTCCAGTGGTCTAGAGCGTTTGATTTCCACCTCGGAGGTCGAAGGTTCGAAACCCCACCATCGTGTAGGTGGTAGACGGTAATCCACACTATCGCTCGGCCCGATACCACACCTGACCTATTGGGACCTTATGTAATTCTCTACTCCAAGTTTCCGGTTCTGGTAGCCGGCTGTCTCTTATGGTGTTTTGGGCTTTTGGGGCTATTGGGTATGCCCCTCCCACAGCACTCATACACATGTAACAAATAAACTGATTATCACAAATTGCCGAGTGGAACTAGTTGCCTAGTAATGAATCTCAATATGGCTGTTGAAACAAAACCACCGACGGGCAACTTTGGCGATACAGAGTACGGCTGTTACACGGCTTCCAACCCCGGGGGAACGGTTGCCCGTTGTTTCCAAAACAACAGCGAGTTTTTCAGGCTGTACGGTCTGTCCCAGCCCTTGTTTTGGAGTGAGCACAGAATAAGAAAGTGAAAAACAACTCATCGATGCAGCAGATCATTCCGAATATTCGGTGTCCACTTTTACTGCACGGGACATAATTGTTTCAATATTTCGCTAAGGATTTGAACTCACCTCACTTAATTCAACCACAAACATTAGATAAATGTCCACATGCATGCGCGCACACACACAAAGAGCTACCAAAACTAGCCAACCGACTTTCACTGCTGGTAAGAAATGGATGTGGGACGCGAGTACCAAAGTGAAACTGAACATCGTTGATATTGCAGTGAGCAGGCTATTAGCAGCCATATTGGCGTTCGATTAACGTGAGTAAGCGTAGGATCCTTTTGATGCACTTGCTGAGCCTCGGGATCATGAAATTTTCTCTTCGTTTTCTGCAGATCGAACACAAGCAGCCCCAGCGGAGGAACACTGACCCTTATATATATATATATATATATATATATATATATATATATATATATATATATATATATATACCGGCTTGAGAACGAACATGGTTCCAACGTAACAACAACAGAAAAAAAGTGCAAGGTCGAGGGGCGGGGATGAAAAGTCAGCGTAAAGATGACAAGTAAAAGCAATTTTCTTTTGGTATTTTCATTGTACACGTTTTGTAAATTTTTGTCCGTTTTCCAATTGTTTATAGGGAACGGGAAGTCAACAGACAGGCCACACAACATTTGTGCCACTGGATTCGGTTCTGAGCCATATCTCTCAGCGTCTCTAACCAACGGCAGTCCTCGTCTCTCGGACCCCAACCAGGGAGGCGGGAAGCTCCAACCGAAGCCAAAGTCGAAGCTAACTTCTTCATGTCCCTGTGCCAAGTCATAACCTGACCATCATGCCGTTTCTTCCAGCTTTGTCCAGCACGTGCAAAAAGAGTGCGAAAAGGTAAACGATAGGCAGGCATATGCAAAACGTGCCCGGACCATCGGAGGCGTCTATCTTTGTCAGGGGGCGACTATCAGCACCGAACACACGATCCTCGTACACCGCAATATGAACATTCATGACGAGGTCAAACAATTCTACGATTCTGAAGAATCAGAACCAGTCTTATTTGAGGCCCAAACGCGTCTGCGATGGATTTTGGAACAGATAATCAGGGTCTCAAAGACCACGACAATGAATCAGGAGGAAAGAATGAACGCTCCGAGTTCTGAAATACAATAATCGACGGTCATCATCGTGAATTTTCGATCTTGCGATCCCCAGTTCGAATCTTGCCAACTTCAATCGCTCTCAATTGGCAGACTTTTATCGGCCGCGGTCTCCTTCCTGGACTATGAGACTATCATCTTGATGTCATGTGATGGCTTGTGTGCAGCCACGACTGAAAGAACTAAGCAGAATGGCTTCTTCAGCCAGAGATGCAATCATGCTTGACAGACCAGACGAAGTTCAGTCTCTTTGAACCAGTTGATGTACAAACTATGGATCTTCACGAACTACAACTTCTGGAGGATACACTAACGAGCGAATATTGAGAAGTTAATCGGTTACACAAATTATCCATCAGATGGACGTAACAATGTAGTGTTACATACTCACTGCTGTGGTTCGCCTAGATAAGTTAGGCCCATTGTGTTTGCACACTTCAACATTTTGTTTTTCTTGCTTAAGCTCGTATGACTCGTTTTTGGCCGATTAAAACCAATCAATCAGGCACTGTCTTCTCACTTCCCACTCAGTTAATCGCACGAACTCTTACGGTATTTTTGTACATGCTTACGCATGAGTGCAGTGGAAGGGGCATTTTATCCCATAGCCACGAAGGCCCGCCGCACTATTAGGGATAACCAGCAACTAAAACCTGAGACTTAGAGCGGCGAGGAACCACATAAGGTTCTAATAGATCAGGTGTGGTAACGGTCCGGAAGACAGTGGACTACTGTCTACCATCAAAGTAACCGGTGATGGTGGGGATTCGAACCTCGGATCTCCGAGGTGATAAGCAAACGCTCCAAACCACTCGACCACCACATAGGAGGTCCACTTCCTACCCCAAGAGATTGTTTCGTCCAGTTGTATTCTCATCATAGATTGTTTCTGACTGGTACGGACTTCTGCAATAAAAAGCGATATAGACTCACCTGGTGTCTTCTTATGCCTTCACTCAGATCGACCATATTGTCATTGGTCACCGCTACCGCGAATCAATCGAAGACAGTCATTCATTCCGGTCCACATCTCGTCTGGGATCGCACCAACACTAAAACTACTTGCCATGAACAACTGCTACTAGACAACAACCTACAATTTTCTTTCTAGGCAAACTCTCTACGAGGTCAAAACAATCACGCCTAAGAAAAAAAAATGAAAACTGGCATCCAACGCGACACAGGACTCCAATTTAAGTAGACCGCACAGACGTTAGATATCTTCGACATCAGTTGATATGTTAGACGCCCACAGATCCGGTTGTGGTCGAGTGGCTTAGAGCGTTTGGTTACCACTTCGGAGGTCGGAAGTTCGAATCCCGCCTCAGACGGTCAATTTGATGATAAACAGTACTAAACTGTCGTCCAGTTTGTTACCACACCCGACCTAGTGGGATTTTGAATTCTCCACTCCAAATCCCAAGATTCGGTTACCGGTTGTACCTAGTAGTGCAGTGGACCTTTGAGGCTATGGGATATACGCCTTTCATCTCACTCATGCGCAAGCACATAAAGATACCCGTTCTCTCAGGTGCCACATACAATCAAGCGCCCGACTGCTAGTTTCAGCGCGGAGTGTGAAATATATGGTGAGGTTATTAGTAATGGTCACAACTTCAACGCCTGATTAGTAGCACCGGTTCACGGAAATTAGGTGTGAGGTAATCAAGAAATTCAACGGTTTATTAATCCACTGAAGAACGTTGGGCGGACCATTTTAGGAAGTAATTTAGTTGACGCACTTACACAGTAAGCCTTCAGTGCCTACAATGAAAATGATGCAGGTAGATATTACTCCCTGATCAGAAATGGAGGTTACTCGAGGGGTATGTTACCTGGAAAGACAAAGCTACTGGACCAACCCCTTTCGAGGATGGGGACGAAGCTTTGATATCGGAGATAACAAAGCTCCCGAGCGCAGCATGAGAAAGTGAAAAGCTTCTCTGGGAATGCTGTGAATTGGTCATTATACCGATTTACAAGAAAGGTGGCAAGTCTTATCGTGAAAACTACAGGAACTAGTGTGGTAAGTATCGCACCCGAACTGTCCGCCGGAATTATTCTCCGACGACTATCCAACAATAGGGAAAGTCAAGTCGGTTTCAGGCCCAGTTGTTGTATCGATGACATCTTCACCACTCAACAAATTTTAGAACACAATTACACCTCTCGTGAGATCACAACCTTCCTCATCATTGATCTGAGAGCAGCGCTTGATTCAACAGACTGCAGCTTCATGGTGCTGTCTCTCAGTGAACGGTTTACCAGGGAAATCCAGTTTTTCTAGTGCATGTGTGCAGATAGTCGAGGTCGATTTCGTGCTCGCGGCGAACTTGCACCCGAGTTCACCACGAGAAGTGGTAGACGTCGGAGTTGCCCTATACAACCCTCCGTTTTTTGTTATTTTACTTTTTTTTATCATACGATAACAGTACAATATTTCAGGAAGGGGGTTGCGGCTAACTGAGGGCTGCCAACTAGGGAGTGACTAGCGGCGGTGCGGAGATTCGAACCCGAGACTGAAGGGTTCAAAGCCCACCGTGATGACCGTTTGACCCCCGCCGGTCTTTGTAACTGAGATGGTCCTGGGAATAGCTCCCTTGCAAGAATGACGGCGTCCATATGTCCAGACAACAAAATGTCTGACTTAGCATATGCAGGCGATGTTATTCTTCTGAATGGAGATCCAACTAGTTTAGTTGTTTTTCTGGATGGTCTAAACAGCAGCATAGCTGTGGTCGGGATGCGTCTTCAACTTCGAATAGTAACATGTTACAGCAGTACTGGGTTGGCCTTACGCCAAATCTTGTTTTGACAGCGCAGTTCTTAGCTGAAGTAGGTCATTTTTGTTACCTGAGTAGTTACTTCTGATCAGGTGGTCGGATATCGAATCAGGTGTGGTCGCATATACGGAGGGTGCATTTGGTTTTTGCCCGGTTGAACCACTAAAGGCGCCGACGTGGTATCCAATTACCTATCAAAGGTCGAATGGTTTTCCGTCCTTGTATACGACTCGACAACACGGGTGTTAAGAATAGTGGGCACGGGAAGACTGGCCGTGTTTGAGCATCCGTGTCTTCGCAGCATTGCTCGAATATGATGGAAACACCGTATTAGCAATGTTGAAGTTCAGCGTATGGTTTTGACAACCCGGTCAGTTTCTGGAGCACGCGATCAATCTGAAGAGACCATGCTGGTAAGATATTTGTTACACAAGCCCACTAATAGACTCCCCCGGTACACATTTTTCCTCGAGACAGAAAGTGTATGGAGGATCGGTCGAGCTTATCAATTATTGGTATGGCAAAGGAAGTATGGAAACCCCGACCAGCAAACTCGGCTGAGTAGGACGTTAGGTTTCTTACTTGGGATCCACGAGACTCGACTACCGGATGGTTGAAGACACGGCTAGATCCCGCGCATTTCATGATTTCGAGTCAAAACTTTCTCTATCTGTTTGAACTTCATGTTTTCATTTGTTTTCCTCTCGACTGGACGACACTAGGATAGCAAAGAAAATTAGAGCACGGGTAATATATTGAAAGAACTGAACTGAATAGTGGTCCCGTTCCAGAGAAATTGCACTTTGCCGTGTAGAAGGGGAGGCAGAAAGGTTGTTTATTTATTCAAATAATTGCTTGGTGGCAATGATTTGTCATTTGTGTGGGAGGTAACAGTGCGATACCAACTAATTACTAGCAATTCAAAACAAAACACTGACCTGCATGATAGGATAACGTGTCCATAGTTCGGCCATTATGCAACCCGCGCCCCACATATCTACAGGACGACCATAATAACGATCATTTAGGAGAATTTCTGGTGGTCGGTACCACAGAGTTACGACTCGACCGGTGTAACGGGAAGGTCGTTCCGGACGTACCGATGTCATGGTCAGACGAGCCAAACCAAAATCGGCAATTTTCAACACGCCTTTCCGATCGATTAAGATATTTGACGTCTTCAAATCGCGATGGAGAACATTGTTTCTAGGTTTAAATGAACAAAGCAAAAAAAACCCAGAATAAACCTCAAAATGGAACATTAGAGAACAAATAATTTATCACTGTGACACTCCCATCTACTTTTACAAAGCAGATTGACAATCAGCTTCGGTAGTCAGTAATTAGTGATTATGGAATAACAACATAAAATAGATTCAATTGAAGCTAGAAAGTCAACCGGCTTGTGATGAAAAAAACTGAGGATCAAAAACTACTGATATATATATATATATATATATATATATATATATATATATATATATATATATATATATATATATATAATACCCAGGACTTTTTTTACCGGGCCTTTATCTTAATACATCGAACTGTTATGAAGTATCCTCATTTTTCGTTCCCCTTACCTTTTGGGTTACTGGGTGGTAAATTCTGTCTCCACCTCAAGAGCTGGCTTAACCGAGTGCCTAGATGTCGAAGTAGATACCAACTGGCAATGACATCTTGGTAAGGATTAGTCGGAACTGCAGATCCTTGAGAACCACCGTGACCAATGTGATGGAGCTAGTACAGTACCTGAAATCAGTATAATTGCTGCGCATCATAGAATATTTACTTGCGTTATTTACGTCCGACTGGCCGTAGTGAGATAGCTCTAATTCAACGTGCAACATGGTGAAAAAGGCGGTGGTCAGTGGGGCTTGCCCTACTGTTTAACGCTGTACGATGATGATGATGCTCTGGCGGCAGAAAAACTACACGAAGTGCGGAAGGTCGCTGGTTCGATCCCGACTCGCGGCGTGAACTTTGGATGCGGAATAATTGTGGATTTTCCATCAACTACACCGTCCCGGCAAAACAAAGCACGAATAGGAAAGCATTTGTATTAGACGTCCTAATCAAAGAAGCCAGTGGAGTGATAATAGTAGACTTACTGAGTACGTAGCATATTCGGTTCCGAAAACGGGAAAATAAGCTAGCGAGGTGCTTATTCGATGTTGCCACTAAACGCGCCAGACACTCATAAGACAATGGTGATCGAAGGCCAACAGGTAATTAGCATCGATTGCTCGAAGAACAAATCTTGCAACCGTAAAGCGCATTGCGTACAGAAGCCTTGCACATCATCTCCATATTGGAGTGAAATGTTTCGCCATGTCAACGTGACGAAAATCGTAGAAGGCGGTTCACACTTTTGCTATGTGGTTTTCGACCACAAACCTCTCCATCAGTATTCATACAACTTCCCAACTAGACAAACCCTTCGACTATTACCAGCCTGTCACTGCCAACATTGAGTGTGGGAGTGGAACCCTGTCAATTTAGTGGAAATCATGTGCACTTTGACGGTGAAAAGCACAATCTGTACCAATGCCCGGCTGTTTAGAACGAATCGAATCGCAGCAATTTCGTCACAAGCCAACACAATATTGTCTGCATAGTTCAGGTCTGAAAGTCTTTCGCCAGGTAAGACCTTGAAGCCTGTATTCATTTGATTTTCCCGTTGAAAGTTTGAACAGGAAAGGAAAGAATTGTCACATTTGATGCGTACTACCTCCAACTGAGGAGAGGGACGATGCGTCAAATATCCGCACCCGGTCTGATGTCTGATCATCAAGCACTTGAAAAGTCGCGGCATACGCATTAGAAACTTCGTTAGGAAGTAGTGAATTTAGGTTATTTGAATTCCGTTTGATAAAAATAACGTCTGAGAAATCCTATAGAACACATCGACAAGAAACAACGTGGCAAACAAGTTCGCTTTCAATTGTTCGTACTCATACAAATACACAACATCATATACGACTCAAAATAAGAAAGGTAAATGATGATCTAATTCTGTCTCTGCACGTGTGTTTCTGACTAAAGAATATGGTGCCGAATTCTGCAACCTCTTTTTGTGTGTATTCATTTACCTGTTCCTGTGGAACCATGTACATTGGTCGCACGACTAGACGCTTATCCGAACGCGTTCGTGAACACCATCCGGTTTGGTTTAACACGGGGGCATTCAAGACCATCACGAGTGCTGTGTGCTCACACCACTCAGTGGTGATAAACGCTTTCCGCACCGTTTACAAAGTTCGGGGAAGGCAACCAAGACTTGTCAAGTGTCGCATCCTGGCCACAGCGGAAGAAGTGAATATTTGTTCCTACAATTCTCTCCTCTGTGCTCATACACAATTTGTACAAGCACTTAAGCTCCCTTGGCCCACGTCTTGCTCTCGAATACGTGTGCAACCACTCGAGCATTCCACATTGTGATCAATTTCACATGCACACACACGTGTAGAGACAGATTTGGGTCATCATTTACCTTTCTTATTTTGTGAGTCATATATGATGTTATGTATTTGTATGAGTACGAATAACTTAAAACGAGATCATTTGCCACAGTGTTTATTCTCAATAATGGTCAAATGCGTGGCAGACTATTCAACACCAACTGCACATCTCAAATTTATGTCACACTTGAGAACTAAGGTGGCGTTTGTAGTGATGCCGTTTTCTCTTCCATCTACTCTTCCCCGGGTTCATTGCCAAGCTGTCCCATCGTCAACTCGATTTTTGATCAGTAGCCTACCGCTGATAAAACATTTTCATCGTGCCTTTTCAGTCGTTAAGGTTTTTTCTCCTCCACGTTCTCTCATCGCTCACACTACGCTGTCGCTCAAATCGCGGCCATCCACTGATGCTGGATATATCTCTTATACATGTATCCTCCCCATGATAGCCAAAATGCGGAAGACTCTTGCATCAACAAAACTCCACAACCTTTTCTGTTCACAACAGAATCAACGGACTGGCTCTAACATATTCGTTGATCAAACAGTTTAGTTCAGTTGTTTATTCAACGATCACCCCCGCACCTCTGTTCTCTGATTTCGGTTTCTACCTTCCACCATCGTTCAGTAAAAGGCAGAAAAAATAGAAGTATGAAGTGAAAAGGACCCGAAAAAATTAAGTTAATAAGCGGAAATCACGAAGACAAAGAAAGAGTCCAAATGCAACTACGCCACTTACCGCGACACCTAGCCATATCACTTAATGTATCTAACCATTTGGTAGGCGGATCATGTGAACCCCAACCCGGAAGTTTAACACGTCCTACTTGGCCAAGGCTTTCACACCTTTTGCCATGTCATGGACTGGCTATCTGGACCTAACTTCCAACCACCACCTGCCTCAGAGAACAGCGTACGCTGAGGAAGTCTATTGGTGGACATGAGTAACACATGTCCCAACCACCTTAACCTGTTTAGATTCAGTACCTGATCCACAGACTGACCTCTGGTTCCCAACACCGTACGCCTAATATCAGCACTGATGATGCGGTGTTCCCACCATATTCGGCCAATGCCACGGAGAAATCGATGCTCGAACACCGACGGTCTTTGCTTATCTCCTACCCTCAAAGACCATGTTTCTGAACCGGGTCTAACCGCCGCATTGTACACTCTACCCTTGGCAGACAACCGGATGTTACGCCGACGCCACAGATGACGGAGGTTGGCAAAAGCCAAACTCGTCTTCTGTACACGCGATGACACTTCATCCGATACCTGTCCATCCGGTGAGACGTAATTGCACGGGTAACAAAACTTATCCACTTCGGCTGCAGCCTCCCCTGCCAAAAATAAGTTTGGTGTTGAACCAACCCAGTCCTGCTTCAGCATTTTATACCTTGAAGGTGCCAAACGCATCCCAAACATTGCCAGGCTGTTGTTTAGGCTAAGAGAGCAAGCAATTTACCTGGATCTTCACTCAGAAGAGCAATATCATCCGCATATTCCAAGTCAGACAGTTTACTGCCTGAGCTAAGATCGATGCCGCTATTTTCACACGAGGATAGGACTATCTCAGGAATCAATTCAATCACAAAATTGAAGAGGAAGGGCGAAAAAGTGCAACCTCAAAGAGCAACAACGGGTGGTTGGAATGTTCGTCTACCACTCTCACTGGATTTCACACTGTTCCGACGAATTCCATCCTTTCGTCGTCAACCGAGTAGTTCTATTACCATCGGTTGCTATCAAAGCATTTGAGAACCTGAAGTCAGATTTAGTCTAGGCTACTGTTGCCACAGTGGATCCATACTCTACACCAACTTTAGAGACTGATGCTTCTGACGTCGCTATCGCCGCAATGCCCAATCAACACAGACGATCTGTTGCATTTTTCTCTAGAACTCTATCGCCAGTGAACGTCACCATTCTGCAATCGGGGAAGAAGCATATGCCGTTATAGAGGCCGTCAGAAAATGGAAGCATTACCTTCTCGGCAATCATTTTAAGCTTGTCACTGATCAACGGTCGGTTGCATTTATGTTCAATCCCAGAGAGAGCAAGAAGATCAAGAACGACAAAATACAGCGTTGGTGGATCGAGTTGTCCCCATTTTCCTACGACACCATATATCGACCTGGTTCAGAGAACAAAGCTGCGGATACACTCTCTTGAAACTACCGTTCAGCGGCGTTGAACACCGATGATCTAAAACTACACCATGAAAACCTTTGCCACCTTGATGCAATAAGCTTGATTTACTTCGTTCGTGCGTAGAATCTACCGTCTTCTGTCGACCAAGTAAAGACTGTAGTACAACAGTGTCGTGTATGTATCAAATTCAAACCCCGTTTCTATAAACCAGTGGGAAACAGATTAGTAAAAGCAACACAACCCTTTGAGAGACTCAATATTGACTTTGAAGGTCCTTTACCTTCATCCACACGCAAACAAATACCTCCTTGTTATTATCGATGAATACTCCCGTTTCTCTCTTGCGTACACTTGTACTAGTATGGGCTCATCAGCAGTCCTTTCCTATCTAACTAACTTGTTTCCGATAATTGGTATGCTTTCTTCCATTCATCCCGATCGCGGTCCTGCGTTTATGCTCGAAGAAATTAAATAATTTCTCCGTGAAAAGAGTGTGGTGACTAGCAGAACTACAATGTACAACCCGCAGTGTAGTTGCCAGGTGGAACGAATAAATGGAGTACTATGGGATGCTGTCACATTAGCCTTACAGTCCAAAGGTTTAGAAATCACATAATGTGGACAAATTCTTCCGGACGCATTGCACTCAATAAGATCTCTCTTATGTACCGCTACAAATGCTACTCCACATGAACGAATTCTTACGTTCAATCGGAAGCCATCTTCAGGAATCTTGTTACTTAAATGGTTCACATCTCCTGGACCAGCATTACTACGCAACAACTGCCGACAAACGAAGTGAAATTCACTTGTGGTGGAGGTGGATTTTATTGTGTAATCCTCAACACGCGCATATTCGTCATCGTGACGGACAAGAGGATACAGTTTCTCTTCGACACCCAACGCCACCAAATACCACAACGCCACAGCCCGAAACTGGTGTCACCAATCCTCCCACTGATGAACAAGCAGAAGATGCTATCAATCGATGTACTGACAAATTACATTTACAAATAACAACTGGTGTTGAGGAAATCGCTACCAAACAGCAGCGTACACGTCCTCATTGTCTACGAAGTGGAGAAATTTAGCTTATGAAAAATATTCATTCGTTCACTCGATTTGGACAACAGCCAACCCGGATTTTCCTGGCCGGGGAGAATGTCATGTATTATCTAACTGGATGAGTATAATTGTGATAAACTTTGGGTTGGATAGACATTTTAGTGTATGGAAGATTTTCAAATGAATAAAGCTTTTCTGGATTTCTTGTACTGTCGTACCTGCTGTAACTGTACAATCGTACCTAATCACATTACAAGGGTATTCTGTGGAACGTTCAAAAGCGAGCTCAAACGTGCCGTCGTCACCGCTGACGGCTCCGAAGTACCACTGGTCGTTGAAACGGATGCCTCAGATGCCCCAGCCACACTCTCGCAAAACCACTGGCCGGCTGCATTCTTTTCCCGGACTCTGTCGTAGGTGAAAGGCTTCATTCTTCTGCAGAAAAAAGCTAGCACTATCGTGGAGGCTATCCGGAAGTGGAGGTATTTTCTGCTGGGTACACATTTCTAACTCATTCCCGACCAAAATTCGGTCGCTTTTATGCTTGACTCTAGACTTCACGGAAAGATCAGTAATGATAGGATTCAAAGGTGGCGAATCGAACTACCGCCCTACTGTTTCCACGTCATCATCGCCATGGCCATGAGAATGTCGTGGTCGACAGTCTCGCAGATTATGCTCCGCGTCTACATCACTCAAAGAAGTACAAAGCCCACCCTGGGACTTAGGTGTCGTCCGCATGCTTCATTTTGTCAGAATGAAGAATATTTGTTTAGCTGACTGTCCTTCGGACTCCACCTTTCACGCACGAACCTCAGGTCATCCGACCAACCTGCACTCGGAATGAAGAATCTCTCATACTCAGTTGACGATGCGCAATCTGTTACCGGCGGTTGTACACCGTGCTAAATGAGAACCACAAGATTGCAAGTTACCTACAGGAGACCTGATTAAAACCACTTCGCCCTTTGAAAGGTAAAACATCGATTTCAAGAGGCCACTTTTCTCAGTATCCAACAGCCGGTACCTATTGACTGTCATAGACGAGTATTCCGGGCCTTCTTTTGCTTATGACTGCTCAAACTTGTCGACCGTCACAACTATTCGCTACCTTTCTCAGTTGTTTTCAATCTTCGGCATGCCGTCTTACATCCATTCAGACAGGGGTTCTTTTTCAAGTCTGAAGAAGTGAAGGACCTCCTCCACCATAAAGATATTGTAACTAGTAGGACAATGACCCATAATCCTCAACCAAACCGACAAGCTGAGAGAACCAATGGAACCCCCTGAAAAACCACTGTTCTTGCAGCCCATTCAAGGGGACAAATATGTACTCAGTGGGAGGCTGTCCTTCAAGACGCGCATCACTCAACCAGGTCTCTGCAATGCACAGCAACCAACGAGGCACTGCGTAACAGACTGTTCGCTTACCATCGTAAATCAACAGCGGAGGTCTTGATAACTACTTGATTGAGAGGTCCAGGGTCGGTCTTGATGCGTCGTTCGGTGAAGTCAACAAAATATGATCCGCTGGTCTAATGCAATCCAAAATACGCCCGACGGACGAGAAGACGGTCCCTATATCATCATCATCATCGTACAGCGTTAAACAGTAGGGCAAGCCCCACTGACCACTGCCTTTCTCACCATGTTGCACGTTGAATTAGAAAGTATGAATATACAAAATGGACAGAGAGTGGACCTACATGGGTGAGAAAAGGAAAGAATGCCCTAGTAGCCTACACACAGAATGCACAGTCTAACTGTACAAACCCACATCGATCAGTCATTCTGATTCGATAGAAAGTGACAACACGATCGCCACTGTTCACGGTTCGCAGCCATATCCTTCAGTGTCTCCAGCCAACTGGTAGACGGATCTTTTGGACCCCAACCACGAAGACGTGAAGCACCTACTTTTCCTAAGTCTGCTGTACATTTCCTCATTCCTCGCTGCCACGTCATCTGTTGACCTCCACGTGGTCTCTTCCACTCCCTAGGAGGAACGGAGAATAGGACACGGTACGGTAACACGTGTCCCAACCAACGAAGTCTACTAAGTTGGATACGCTCTGACAAAACGTTCTCCGAATTAGTACACAATACTCGATTTCTGACCTCAGCATTGCCTACTCGGCTACTCCACCCGATCTTAGCGATACTACGTAAACATCGCTGGTCGAAAACCTCAAGACGACGAATATCTTCAGCACGCAGACTCCAATTCGCAACCATACAACAAAACTGAGCGCACTGCAGCACAGTATACACGACCTTTCAACTTCAGTGAAATATCAGGTCGGCGCCACAAGTGCTTCAGTCCAGCGTACGCCGCTCGAGCCTTGGATATACGCGTGCTCACCTCTACTACTGTGCTCCCTTCCGTCGTCACGCTGCTGCCGAGGTAGGTGAAGTGGTCGACAACTGACAGCACCTCCCCATCGAGCATCAACCTCGGAATTGTTGACGTCCAGTCTTGTAACATCACTTTACACTTTGAAGGTGCAAATCGCATGCCGAATGGAGCTACGGCTCTTGGGAGTCTATCTAGTGCACGTTGAGCATGTTCCGTGGATTCGAACAAGCAGACAACGTCGTCCGCGTAATCTAGATCACACAGCTTTTCACTATTTCCCAGTTCGACGCCTACATCCTGAAGATTTTCCGGCGCACTCTCCATTATTTCGTCCATGACGAAGTTGAACAGGAATGGAGACATGGGACATCCCTGTCGAACACCGCTGGTCGTTTCGAACCGACCGGATAGTTCACCGTAAACTCTAACACGGCCAGAAGTGTGAGAATACAATGATCTCGGTCCCTATACACCATCAGGCACCTAAGAGCCAAACCTCAGAACCACCAAAGGCCGTTGGATTTTCTGGAAACTAATCGGTAACTTTAAGATAACTTCTCGCTTTTGCCCGATACGGGTTGTGACCCCCCTTATGTGCAAGAACCCGCAGACACTCCTATCTCATACTAAAACCAGTCATAATAACGAACCCAATACGTGCTCCTTTGTAATAGCATAACTGCGAATCCATCACTATCGCCTAAGAAATAGGGAATTTCGAAACAATTCTTTTTTTCATCACACGCTTGCGCATGAGTGCAGTGGAAGGGGTGTATACCCCATAGCCACGAGGGCCCACTGCACTATTGGAGATAACCGGTAACCAGACCCTGAGTTTTGGAGCAGCAAAGAACCACATAAGGTCCCAATAGGTCAGGTGTGGTAACGATCCGGACGACAATGGACTACTGCCCACCACAAAATTTGGACGTACACACATGTTTTCGATCAAAACAATGCGCGGGAGTGAATGTCATGTTTAGCTGCTATTTCCTATCTACCTTAATTTTGTAATCATTGTCCACCGGAATTTCTCCTTGTTGATTTCAGCTCCTATCGTTCAAATGTGCCGAATAAAACCTAAATTCTAGGCTTCCATCTTCTATTTGTTTCAACCACTTGGGTTTCGTAAGCAGACACATATCACTTATCTTCATCTCTGAAATGAGCTGTACATAAAAACGACGAATCCTCCCATGTTTCGAAGCTCTTCGTTTCAGTAATTCGTTTTTGCCGTTGGTTTGGTTTTCGTAGCTCAGTATAAGTGGTGCTTCAGTCACGACAGGATTCACTTTCTTGGTTTATCGAAAAGGATTTGGTCTTCGAGGTAGGCAAGAGTTGATAATCCTTATCGTTTTGAAGGTCTACGAAAGAGCGACATATTTGAATAGTTCATTTTACTTCCTAGTGAAATGATCTATTATGCAGTAACAACGCTTAACTCACTATTGAAGGCTACGAAATCAGTGTACAGCTGTTTCGTCTGCTTTGAATCATCAACAGCGCACATTCACCCAAGGTCCTACTGGGATTCGAACCCGGGGTGGACGGTCGATTCGAGAACTTAACCACCAGACTATCCGGGTTTGGCTCTCAATGGTATGTCGGAGATATACATTACTTTATGCAACTTTTGAATAGTTCATTATGCAGCAACAGAGCATTTTTGTTAGTTTTACGTTTCACCTGCTGACCACTGAGCCGTCGATTCCAATGACGGGCGTGACGAATAATTCGATGGACCATGCAAGACGTGACTTACTGACGACAAAATAAGACAACTAGCAGTATAATCAAGGATAATATATGACCAAAGATGAGTGGCTGTGATGCCAACATGAAGCTAGTATTCATTTTTTTATTACATTTTTGTGCAGGAGTACAGTGGGAGGGATGCATACTCCATAGCCACGAAGGCCCACTGAACTACTGGGGAAGACCGGCAACCAGACTCCGAGACTTGGAGTGGAGAAGAACTACATGAAGTCCTAATAGACCAGGTGTGGTAATGATCCGGACGTCAGTGGATTACCGTCTACCACCAGTAACAGTTCCCTGGTGCTTATAATGGTTCACTCTCAAGAACGCCTTGACGTTATTATTATTAGGCAATTCATCAGGGAGCCTAGGAACTATACTTGGGGTAACCAACTCCACTTCTGGCCCGACACTAATAGAAACTGAAATCAAGTACTTCACTAAATTAAAAGCCAAGAAATTACATCAACGAAAACATTAAGCCGTCTCTTTGATTGTACCTACAACTGGATCAATGATAAACTGAACGCTTCTTGGGCGAAAACAAAGATATGTTTATGATAATTGTCTTCGCCTTTATTAATTAAGTTTTGACAGCAGAAGGACGCTACTTCAGCAACGCTGGCAACCGATCTTAGTGGCAAACAAAATGTCCTAAACGATCCGCGACAGTGGAGAAACAAATGACAGTACTATTATGCTTTTTCCACCCACGAACCGGAGCAACCTAGAGCAAAAATAACGGACTTTCAACAAATGTTGCAACCATAACATGACTGTCGTATTTCGAATTGAAATAACAATGCGAACTACTTTCTGTGAAACTCACTTATGGAGAAAATCAAGTCCCATGAGTAATTGGCGCATTATGTTCTTTTTAATCCCCAGAGAAAATTCAATCTTGTTTTTTAAAAGCCCAGCCAGGTCATGCTCACAAATGTCAAAGAGAAGGTAAAATTCGTATCTGTAGTTACTCGACGGTCCAGCTGCTTAATAAGGTTAACTGCATGCTCTCACCTCTTTTGTGACAAACACCTCGCAGAGAAACAACGTTTTCATGTGACAAAGAGCTCAAAATTCGTATTTCCCTGAGTGCAGTAACGGGGAACTAGGGAGAACAATGACTTTCCTGTCAAAAACGGGACCTACGCCCTCCGTTTCTTGTTCTGTTTTAAGACGCTTCAGTGCAAACTGCTCTTTCGATCTTTTGTGTCTAGCCTTGAAGACTTCACCGAAGGTGCCTTGCCCGATTTTCTGGAGGATATCATAGTCGTCAACAACTAATGTGGTTGCCTTCTTCTCGAGTTCACGATCAATGTATTTGAGTGCATCGCTATGGTCAGCTTCAAGCTCCTTTAGCAGCAAGTCCAACTCACAATCATCCATTGATGGCGCAGACCATCACCGACGGCGGAGTCAGCGACACGCAGCGTGCGAACGCGATACCGTCACGTCAATCATTAATCACACAACGACGGCACCTCTAAGGTTCAGATCAGATCAGATCAGAGTACAGGACCGGCGTCCAAATTCAATGATAGTCCAGTTTCTTGCGCCTGCAAGCCACCGGGTCTCACCGTACTTCTTACTTTCTGGGACCCCCTGTCTTTCAGGAGCTGGGGGCGCGACACGTAGGGATGGCTGTAAGAGAGGGTAGCAAACAGTGACATTTCCTCAGGCTATGCCTCGGAAGCCATCAGGTTCGCTCTTCCCGTGCCAGCCAAGACTTCCAGTTATCAGCCCGAGTGAAATAGTGGGGAAAAGGAAGGTCTTCGGAAATCAAGAAATACTTGGGGGAGGTGCGTAGGCAGACTGAAGGGGACTGAAAAAGACGAGGGAGGAGAGATAGAACAAAAACAGGAGGAAGAAGAAGACTGCTGATTAGATCAGATCAGATCACAGGATATGGATGCTTGAGCCAAATTTGTATGCAGTTTCTTGAACCCGAGGCTCCAGAGATCCCCACTCTCTGTAACAGGAAAACGAAAACATAGCACTCGCTCCAGTGGTCACGGCAACTCGGCAGGATCTTAGCTGTCTGACCATTCATTTCCTCTTCCCAAAAACAAAAGAACCCCGGTGGAGGTACAAGCGATCTCGGATCTCCCTGAACTATAGAAGCACTACAAGCAGTCTTTATCGAAGGTGAGACTTTGGCGCTCATAATCTTTGGTTCCCTCTCTAGACCGCCGTAGTGGTGCTTGCTTGAATGATACTGGAGGCTTTCTATCTTCCTGCAGAGCCTGTAATCACAACTGGAGGCCTGACAGTAGACAAAGGAGACCAAAAGAGGAAACAGAAAAAGAAAAAATCGGGAATTGTTATTGACAATGAGAGCGAAGTTCAACGATTTGGAAATTGGTTAGGAGTAGCGGCGATGCTGGCTTCAGTGAGAGTGAAAATTAGCTAGCCTAGGGAGTCACATGTAGGACACTTCATCGTACTAGGACTCCACCTGCAAGGCGACACAAGCCACTCTCCGCTACATGTTCCGTTTGATTCCAAAACAGGTTGAGGACCAGTTGTGCTTTGGGTCATGGGTTATGTGCTGCGCCGTGTTTTATGATGGCAGGGGGGAAGATCCCTGCACTCCTTGCACAGGAACTCACCTCACCCGATTTCTTTTCTTCTGACCTTTGAATTTAACGCATTTGAGACTGAAATGCTAATACTAGGTCCAAGCTGCTGACTCACGGGTAGTCCGGAAAGGTCCGTGTCCACACAGAGTCAAGTTTCCTCCTGAACTCTGCTATTGCAGCGGCTTCGCAGACACCAAACCCATTAAAATACAATTGCTAGCTTAGAGCTTAGCCGTGCTTTGCTTACGAATAGTTATTTTTACTTAGATTTACTTGGGATTGACAACCGCTCCCCAAAAGCGGCCATCTCCGGTGTCCGGCCCTCCTTTAGCTATAGACAATCCTCCTTTTCGAATCTTTCTTCTCAGTCACATAAAGTGGCCTATAGTCAGGACAAAGGTACGTCAAAGCACTTTCACCCATCCAGACCCGTTTTGCCCAGTGCGGTATTATAATCTCCTTCGGTCGGACACATCAGCCTTTCTTCGAAACCCTTTAGGACATTTGGGTGATCCTCACCAGTCATCCATTGAGATACGCAACTGGCTTAGCAAACGTTGACCAGGCTTTTCAACAGGTCAGGAATTCGGCCTAGCATCGGTTCCTTCAATCGACGGGTCGCTTGAAGCCTGATTTGTTTAAGTCTACTTGGTACCGGAAAAGTCGAGCTCATCGAAACTTACGTCACGCTACGTAACAAGCGGCAAGGCGCGCTCCAACTCATCAGCTCTGGCCATTATCTCGTTCAGTCTCCCTACTCCTGTCATTTATACAGGGTAACCATCAATTGCTGTCATTCTGCTTCTCCATTCGCTGGACAGGAGTCGAGTTCGCAAATCGCGCAAGCTACTAAACTATGGAGTTCTCTTCCAATACGTCCTCGGAAAGTTTATTCCAGTGGTTCCTTACCCTGCAAGCAAATGACCGGTTTCTGACGGTTTTCTGGCTCTCGGCTTGATTAGTTCCTTCTGGTGTCCACGGAGAGCGGAGCCTCTGCCGCTGGTGAACAACGGTTTGTTCGTGGCTGAAAACCTGTTTAGTCGTTTCTTTGTTTCGATCAATTCCCTCTGCGCCCCCCTCCTTCAGTGAGAACAACCACAGCCGTACTAGCCTGTCCCCGTACTGCAGCCCCCGTGGCCCCAACGCCGCTATCGTGAACCTCCTCTAGACCATCTCCAGGTGGAGGGTGCCCCCCACTAGCTGGGAAGCCCAGGCTTGGACCACATACTGAAAGTGGGGCCGGAAAAGGGCCTTATGTGGAGGCAGTAGCACCCCGCGGTATCTTGATGTGGACTTTCTGCGCCGCTGGCACGTGGTTCTATTTGCCTTGTTGGCCGCCTGCAGACACTGCGCCGAGGGTTTAAAGTCACTTGAAATGACCATGTCTGAGTCCCTGACCTCGCGATTCTGGGCTAGTTGTTCCGGGTCGTCCGAGTTCAAATACCGCACTCCGCTGGTTCCCTCGGCAGCCGGGCGTAAGCATTTTGACAGATTCGGTGACAAGTATCATGCTGCAGACCACAGTTAGAGGGCATTCAGGTCATCCTGAACCTGGTTAGACTCTGTGTATCCCAGAATCCTCACATCATCAGGGAACATGAAGAGGGGTCATCTTGTGGCCTGCGGTAAGTCATTCACATAAATCAGGAACAGTACGGGACCCAGTACCGATCTCTGAGACCCCGCTAGCTGCTGTCATCATCGAGAAATTCACATCCTCAACTTTTGGCGTAGAATTGGCCATCTCCTATTTAAGCTGTTAACCATTTCATTTGCCCTGCGGCCACTCCCATCCCCTCTAACTAGTGCGGAAGCGACCTGTGTTCCACACTACCAAAAGATCTACGGAAGTCCAGATAGCACACTTCTACCTTATCTACCTGGTCCATCTTTTTGGTTGTACAGCCAACAAAGTTTAGCAGGTTGCTGAGGCAGGACCTGCCCTTCCTATGGCTGTGCAGTTCACCGGCGATTAGGTTGCTTTCCTTCGGGCAACTTACCAGAGGATTGTGCGATATTTTTTTCGTAACTTTTAGTAGTACTGACAGCTGGCTAACTAGTAGGTACTTCGTCGCATGGTCCCTTAAACCTCACTGGTGAATAGGCACGACTTTTGCAGTTTGCCATTCACTCAGTTGCTCAGCCTCGCGGAGAGACTTGTTGAACACTGTGGATGACGGCTCTGCCAGTGTCTGAGCCAGCCATCTGAGAGTCGCCGGGTGGATTCCGTCTGGTTCCGGGGCCTCCTCCGCGTCGAGGTTGTCTAGCACTAACCTTACATCTCCTGGGACTATTTACACTTCTTCCTCTGGAGCAGCCCTAGGCCACTCTAATATCGGTGGTTGCCCTCCCTCATCAGTTCTGAGGACCTACCCGAAGCATTCTCGGGGGACTTCCACGTAGTGTTCATTATTTCCCCGGTTTGCATTCTCCATTTTCAAACATCCAGCGGCCACCTGCACGTTCATCTAAGCCTAAATGTAGTTAAAGAACACATTTGGTTATTTCTTGGCCGCCCTAGCTATGCCGATTTCGGACGTCACTTTTCCCGTCCCCTGTTGTTCGCGAAACAACTTATTTAGTCTCCGGTATTCCAGCGACTTCCTATTTCCCTTGGTTTCTTTATACCTATTCCATGCTAGTTGTTCCCCCTCATTGCCCACGTCGTACTACCTTTCCACCAAAGTAGAAACCCTCATCTACGGACTCTGGGTATAGGGACTATTTCTTCTGTCGGCCAAAGCGGGTCACTTTTATTGCTTAGCCGCATTCCATTTACCGTACCTTCGCGATCCCAGACTGAAGATGCCGCTATTGACAGCAACCTATCCTTTTCCAATCCCCCGAAATTTCTCTGCCGTCTGTCTGATGATCTTGCTCTCTCTTGCCCAAGACTTAGAACCTGATGGTCCGATGGTTGCTTTTATCGAGCTGAGCTTCCACTTTTACCCCGCCTACTTCTGCAGCGAACTTAGTGATAACGGGGTCCAGCGGCCCCGGAATTCGCCTCCTCTCCGTCAAGTAGCCTGGTGAGTGTGCTGAACCAGGGCCATATCCTCAACATGGTCCAGGAGGCATTGCCCACAGTACCTCGCAGGTGCCCAGGTCGGGTGCCTGTGTACCAGGCGTCGCTTCGCATTACTGGATACAGCAACTAGATACTCAAGGAGGCTGTCGTCCTCCTCAGGGCTCGATGAAAGACTCCTGTATAAGCACACCAGCGCCACCAATCGTGACCGAACCTTCAGTTGCACTGAGACCTCTCATATATTGGGAGCGGAATATTGGATGCCTCCCTTTTAGTTACTTGCTCCGCTACTGGCACTTGCGCCCTTTCTCTTATTGTTTCATCCCTTCTGTCTGGTCTGTGCACACAAAAACCTGCTGGACGAGCAGGGCTTACTCCCTCCTCTTCTCTTAGCCACCACTTCTCGATGGCTATGGAGTCCATATACCTAGATTCCGCACCTAGCTCCCCCTTATTACTCTCTACGCTGCTAGCCTTACTTTCCATCACTGATGTGAGGCCCTATTTTTGCACTCGAGTTTTACCTCCGAGTGCTTCCTCCGTTTTTTGCCGCAGCCCAGTTTCCCAGTTGTGCTACGATGGGGCCCCTGCTCACCACCACATCTCATGGGGTTCTCAGAATCACCGGGCTCTTTCGTTTCCGCTGACCCCTATGCTCGGCTGTTGGCGCCAGACACTACGAGGTATGGTAGGCCTCCCGTCGACACCGGACTACATGATCTTGCAGGGCCTTGTGGACAACCAGCGGGGTCAGGAGCATCACCGGCGAAACTGTACCTGGTGGGCTTGCCATTACCGCTAACCGGGGCGGTGTGGAAATCCTAGAGTCTCGCCTAGCAGTATAGGCTCTCAATGATAACGAGCTATCCGGCCCAATGGTTATGCTCCCCTTGGAGTTCCTGTCGGTCTGGCCCGCCGCTGTCAGAACTGCGTCTCGATACCTAGGGTTGCCAAACTCGACCAGGGCTAGCCTTTCAGGTAATTTGGGTCTCCATCTACCCGGCCTTACTGCCCTCTTAACAAGTGAACGGTTCGGCACTCCAACTTGCCTTAGAATATCGGTCACTCGTTGTCTTAATTTCTGATTTCGTTGCCATGCCTCTCTGCAGAACGGCTGGGACAACATCTTATTCACTACTTTCCTATTCCGCCCTAGAGCTATCTGGACGTGGCCCTGAGTTTTTCTGATGGCTTCCTCTAGGGATGCAGCCAGTAAACTCATTTGTTCCATTTGCGTTGACAGGTCCTGGATGAGTTTTGCCAACTGACTTATCTCCCTTTCAACGGTAACTCCGAAGGCTCTACGTGTCGCCTTTTGCTTCACTCTCACCCCTTCATCTTTACCATTAGCCGAGGACGGTCCGCTTTGTCAGAGTCGGGGAAGGGGTGTCCCTCTTGCCTTCGCTGAACGGACCCGCGACATCATTGGCCTCATGGGTCTCTACGCACAAGCCGGCGCTGAGCTTGGCCTCCCTGCTCATCTTATTTCCAGCAGCATATAAGTCTCGGGGAAGTTTTCTCCCGCGTGGTATGCACCCTAAGCAAACCCAGGTCAAGTCGTCACTGATCTGGTAGGCCGACAAAGCTTTCTTCGCTATCGTTCCGCATGCCTAATAAAAGCAATCTGGGCAAATATGGCAGCACATACCCCCCTGGACATCCAACAAACAACGCGCATTTTCACAAGGGAACCGCCCCCATCCTGAGACCTTCCAAGTACCTTCGAGGTCATCTGGGGACTTGACTCTTCGGATGAACCTGCGCTCATGCCTTTTACCGATCTGCCAAGGATAACGGCTACTGAAAGTAGTCCTCAAAGCAAGATCTAAAGGAAGCCCGGTGGAATAGCAACTGGGGGCCTCAAGAAGCAACCCCGTTGTGAAATGGATGGGAGGCACCAGTGGCATGTACCTGTGTGCTCAGCAGTCACACTGACGTATAGGGTAAAAACTGAAAATCCTTCCAGCTATTCTACGTGCTTTGCGAAAATGACAGCAACTGAGATTACTTTGATAAGCTCGTCCATACACGATACTTTCGCAAGTTTGTTTGTTTGTGTGAGGCTTTTGGGTTTGGCCTTGAACCTTTTCTGACTGTCGTGCTTGGACCATGGGGCTCTGAATATTTGGGCTTCACTGTTAGTCTCCTTTGCCGCATGCTTGAGGTTTGTATATATCTGCACTTTTTGTGAACTTCCATTCAGTACCTTAGAAACTGGGACTCAGTCTTGTTCTGGTTTTAGGATTCGTTTCAATGGGCTACTCGTCGCTCGATTTGCGATTATTGTGACTTACGACCGGTGCAACCAAACGAGAACATGGGCTCACCCTTTCCAGTCCGTCACTTTCCACTTGTCAGCTAGTTTCCCAAGACTGATTCGGTTCAGTTCAGTTTGAAGAAGACTTTGTGCGGCTAGAGCCAATTTTGTGTCCAGGTAGTGTTGTCGGCTCATTTCTACAGTTCCCAAAGCTCCAAGATTGGCTTTTTTCTAAAAAAACGGAAATTATGTGCAGTACCAGCCCAGGAGTAGAGAGGGGAAAACAATGAGTAAGTTGTGCGTGACCCCAAGACTATAGCCTATATGATTCCAAGTATCTGCCACCAGGCCTCGGTCCATGACTTTCTCAAAAGCCTGCACTGTTGTGTTTCAACCTAGAAAATCAAAAATAGAAAAATTCGTGAGCACGAAGGATCACTAAGTGCATCAACAGGTTTTTAGTGACCGTCATCCTTGCCTATTTGTTTGAAGCACTCCACTGTTTTTCTGAGCTCTCGCCGCCAAACGCGGCGGCCACTTGACCGTTGCCCATGCACTCTACTTGCACTTTTTTCCAATAAACATTAACCTCTCTCCCTGCCTGTAGTCTTCTTCTCAAGGGTTGTGAAGAACATTGCCCTGGCTATCGTGGTGGTCTATAGCAGAGCACCAGTTTAACGAACAGGCTGTTCATGGGTGGCGTGAAGGACGAGCTAACAAGTGTGATAAGGAAACGGCTTGGTAAGGGGTAGCTAACCTTAGACGTCCAGTTTTGGTTCCACGGCTTCATGGCAGGGAGCCAAAATCGTCCAGTTTACTGCACGGAAGGTCCTCACGGATCACTGGGTATCTCTTCTGAGGCTACAAAGCGGATAAAACTATCCAAGAATGCAATTGTGTTTACCTTTCCCGACACGATTCCCCTGCATATTGTGAGCCATGTCTTACTGAAAGCCGGTGGCGTCGAAGTGGAGAGATGTCTTTGCACTCGCGCAAACGAACGCAACCTTGTCACTGTCCGCTGCCTCTCCAGTCCGCTGACAAGCCGACAGCCGCAGAATTTACCAAGAAGCAGCATGCTATATCCGCTGCTTCACCACACAAGAAAATCCGCATAAAATCCGACAAAAAGGCTCTTCAAAGAGAGCCCTTGAGGAGATTACGAGTCTCTAAAAGTGTTGGCTTTGAGCTTACCAAAGCCGACATGAGGACACCCGTCGTTCAAAGCAGCGATCTCCAAACAGCGATGAACAATCAACCGCCTCTGAATGTTGACATCGAATCCACACCAACACCTTCCCCAGCCTCCGGGATTTTGAAGCTGGCAAGCAACTTTGCTTCATCTGGAGAGACAAGCCTGCCAAGACAAATCCGTCTGACAGAAAGTCCCCATTAAACCTCTCTGTTTAAGTCTTGTGCCCTAACTAGCCTCCATACTCTAGATACAGCACCCAACCCACAGCGCCGAATGACTCAAACACCAAAGTCTCAGATCACGGGCAGCCTCCGATACCCCTACAGCCTGCATTCGACCACCTCGAAGGATCACCTTAGTCACGTGGCATTAAGCCCACGCAAGGATTCTTGGATCCTCACGGGAAACCGCGGCCCACATCAGGACCCTTCTCTCCCGAAAAACACTGGAAATTGGGTCACCTATTCCAGGTACTCATGCCTTCCACCCTTTGAGCCTTTTCATCCCAGCCCATATGAATCCCAACTACTAGAGTTTATTATTCAGCATGCCAGAAACAAGACTAGTGAGTCGTCCACTTCAGAATCTACGGCCCACCCCATCTCAATTACTATCCACCCCTAGCGCTATGCCACACCAGCAATGGTCCAGTGGTATCGCCCTACTACCCCCGTCACACGCACTCCCATCCACTGGAAGTCGCATGCACAGTTTGCCCTAAGTGCCTCATACCCCCTCCCACAGCTTCCTCAGTCCAACCCGACCATCAGAGCTCCCTGCTATCTGTGCCTTTCCGGATGCCACCTATCCCATACCCGCTATCGCTCTGTTCTTCTTTATCAAACCCTTTCCATCCCATGCATTTTTCTGCTCAGCGCACCCAACCTGCTATCTAATCATTGCCCGTAGATCCGCGATTCCCTCCCACCGTATCCCCTGCACCATTACCCCTTCTTATTCCATTCGCCGCCCACCACGCCTATTACAAGTTTTTTCCTAATTCGAGCGCGCGTTAGAGTTCCCTCAATACCTCCCTTCGTTTCTATACCGTCTAGCCCTCAGTGTGTTTTCGACCCCCACTGAAGCCACCCCATGAACGTAGTTCGTCCTCCCTAGCCTCCCTGCTCCTCCGCGCATCAATTTACCACGACCCCTGCAACCCACATACATCCCAGTCAGGACACGCAATCTAGCTCCACCCTGGGCACAGCAGCCCATGTATCGCACTATCTTCCCCCTCTGACCAAGAACAAACTTGCTAGCTTCCTCTACTTCCCATGAATTTTTGGTCCCTTGATAATAAATTTGACCCACCACAAAGCCTCGCACTCGTGTGATGTATTGAGTGTTGTTACGAACGTTTGAGCAATGCGTAGCCAAATTCGCAACGGATCCCGAAATCAAAAGACGATTATCCGTGATATTCTACGATACTAGATTATTACAATAAACAATGACATAAACAATACTCAATAGATCAATTTGGAACGAGGACAAATCACGCAAAATGCCAGGAAAAGGATCAAAAGCAGTCGAATCCGGACAGGAAGTAATACGGCAAGTCTCTGGGGGAGGTTTTGGGTACATATGATTCTTTAGTTAATGCTAGATCGCCTAGTCCTGTCAGTGCTAGTTCATGTGTTATTGAGAACAATATTGATCGTAAGGATGTCGATTTATATAAGCTGAGAATACTAGAACTAGAGCAACAGTTACTTTCGGCTAGACTACAGGCGCAGGAAGCAGAGAAGTGTACACAGAAACAGCGAGACCATGAGACCAGTGACTTCGACACTTCCGATAGGTTAGGGTGCAATAAGGTAGGGAACCACACGCCGGTCGCCGACTACAAACCACCATCGATCGATCTGCCTAGAGTGGAGTTAACGGTTTTCGACGGGCGAGCTGAGCAATACTGCAAGTTTGTCAAGCAGTTCGAGACGTTCGTTGAAAATAAGGTAACCGACCCTGGGCAAAGGCTTCTTTACCTTACTCACTACTGCCGAGGCCGAGCAAGAGAAGCTATCGACGGGTGCACCATGCTCGACCCAGAACAAGGCTACACAAGGGCAAGGAAGATTCTAAGGGACTTGTTTGGCCAACCTTTCAAAGTAGCCCGTAACCTAATAGAGGGCGTGATGGCAGAGGCAAAGAGAACCAAGGGCGACGTCTACACCATGGCCGACCTGGTGATTAAGATGCAGAACTGCTCAATAGCCCTCGACCATTTAGGTTACAGGGCTGACCTAGACGCCATGCACACTTTGGAAGGCATAGTCCGTCACCTCTCTCCCGAACTACAGGGTCGGTGGGCGGAAGAAGCTGAACGGATAAGCCGAAGCGACAGAGAAGCCAACTTCGAAGACCTGACTGAATACTTAGACAGGCAAACGAAGATAGCTGACAGCAGATTCGGCCGACTCATCCGGGACAGCAACCAAGCAAACAAGCCCAGTACTAGCCAAGTCCAAACCCCTGTACGGGAACATCCAAAGTACCAGCCTTGGACCAATACACACGTCATTTCACGAGATGCTACGGCGAAACCAAATTGCAGATCCTGTGGTACTAGCCATGACCTACCAGAATGCCCCAAGTTCGGCAACGCCACAATAGACGAACGGTGGGGAATGGCGAGGATGGCAGGAGCATGTTTTATCTGTCTCAACACCACGCACCGGGCAGCAGCCTGTAGAACAAGGAATCGATGTGGTTACGAGGGCTGCACGGGCAGACACCACCGGTTGCTGCGCCAGGCAAGAGTAACCATATCCGAGGCGAGTACCAAACCCAGTGTTATTTATTCAACGTCACGATCTGCCAGTAAACCGGTACGTTTAGGCGTAGTGGCCGTGGGAGTAGTGACTCCGACTGGGATAGTCAAGGCGTTGGCTTTCGTTGATAGTGGATCCGACACCACTTTAGTGAAAGAGCGGTTTGCCGACAAACACCAACTGGCTAAATGTGCGACGTCGTTAGCAGTGAGCACGTTGGGCGGAACACAGGTAATGACTGCCGGTAGATTAAGGCTGCAACTCATCTCTCCAGACACTAACGAGGAAATTGAACCAACGGAGGCATTCACGTTAGCGGATCGCCCCATGCGAGCACCAAGGTCGGTGAACGCAATCTTGACTCAGTGGCCCCACCTGCAGGATGTAACCGTTGTAGACTGGGAAGATGATGAAGTGGATCTCCTCATCGGCTGCGACGTGCCAGAGGCGCATTGGGTGCTTGACCAGAGAGTGGGCGACCGCCAGGCACCTTATGCCGTACGCACGGCCCTAAGATGGATGTTATACGGTCCAGTAGGGATACGCGGTTCCGTAAATTACTTATCCGCCGAAACGAACCGCATAGAGTATCATCTGCAGCGGCTGTATGAAAAGGAGTTTCATGACATTGGAGACGAAAGACCGACGATGTCTCAAGAGGATCACTTCGCTCTACAAACGGTGCGGCAAGGCACTTGAGGCCTCAAAAAACAGTTCGAGGTTCCCCTCCCATGGCGCACACCGGACGACCCTTGGACTGACAACAGAAATTATGTTCTCCAACGATTACTACGACTAAAAGAACGCTTCATTCGAGACCAGAATCTGTGGGAACGATACGCGGATTTGATGAAGCGAAACGAGGCCCTCGGTTACGTTGAAAAGGTGCCTGTTAACACCGACAGCAAAAGGGGCATCTGGTATCTGCCTCACCATCCGGTTATCAACCCCAAGAAACCCAATAAACTGCGGGTGGTTTTCGACTGTGCGGCCAAGTTCCAGGGCAAGTCGTTAAACGATCGCCTACTACAGGGGCCTGACTGGACCACTCCACTGATCGATGTTTTGTGCCGTTTCAGAGTGGGTAAAGTGGCTTTGTCTGCTGACATTAAGGAAATGTTCCATCAGGTGAAGATTCCGGTAGGAGAACGAGATGCTTTGCGTTTCCTGTGGTGGGAAGGGAGCGACCGGGACAACGCAGTGGTGAATTATAGGATGACCGTCCACCCCTTCGGAGCCATATCGTCACAATTTTGTGCCAACTACGCCCTCCGAGAATCAGCGAACAAACATGGCGATCTAGTACATCGGACGGTGGTAGAAAGCGTCAGCAGGAACTTCTACGTCGACGACTACCTTGGGTCATTCGATGATGTGGAATCAGCTCTAGAGCAGTTCAGGGGTCTGACGAGATTGCTGGAAGAGGGCGGCTTCCATCTAACTAAATGGATGTCGAACGCTTCAGAAGTGCTGGAGGTCATCCCGTATCACGAAAAGGCCGAAAGGGTAAGAGATTTGGACGGCTCTCCACTTCTTATCGAGCGCACCTTAGGGATACAATGGGACGCGGAAACGGACGAGTTTGTTTTCGAACTAAACGTTCCCGAGCTGCCAATAACCCGTCGTGGCATACTTTCTGCCGTCTCAAGTTTGTTCAACCCGCTCGGTTTCGTCTCACCATGGCTGCTAACCGGAAAGATCTTGCTGCAGCGGCTGTGCCGTAAGAAAGTTGATTGGGACCAGTCACTGGACCAAGGGGACCGGCTGGACTGGGAAGAATTTTTGAACACCTTGAAGAAATTAGGGGACATAAGAATCCCACGATGTTTGACTCCTGGCCACACGACACGGACTGGAGAACTACATGCCTTTTCCGATGCATCCGAAGTCGGTTATGGAGCTGTGGTGTACGGACGATGGTGCACAGGAGATGGACAATATACCACGAGGATCCTGTTCGCCAAAGCCCGCGTTGCTCCACTGAAGTCGGTCTCAATCCCACGCCTTGAACTCAGCGCAGCCGTGTTGGCAGTCAGGGTTGTGCAAGCTGTGAAGAGATGTTTCGATCTCTACATTTGGTCGGTGAGCTTCTGGACGGATTCAACCATAGTACTTTGCTATATCAACAACGTCAGGAGCCGGTTTAGTACTTTCGTTGCTAACCGGCTCACGATTATCCACGATGAATCAGCCACGCATCAGTGGAGTCATGTCAGGTCTGGCGATAATCCGGCCGACCTGTGCTCCCGAGGTGCGAACAACTTCAGACAACTGGACACGTGGACGAGAGGGCCAAACTTCCTGCAATTGCCCAAACAGGACTGGCCCGTGTTCGAATTAAAACCCCCTACGGAAGTGGAACTGGAGATCAAAGGCGTAGTGATAGCAACCAACGTCGTCGAAGCGTCGTCCATTCTATCGCGACTGGTCAGGTTTTCTTCCTGGATGAAGACGCTTCGTTCGCTAGTTTGGTTAACCAGGTTCAAGAGAACTTTACTAGTCATGAAAGGGCTACGGCCCTCAGGTCGGATACGGGTCGGTCCGATAGGTCCCGATGAGCTACAAGCGACAGAGTACGATATTTTCAGAATGATACAACGCGAGGCTTTCGCCCGAGAACTCAAGAGGGCGGAAGAAGTGGGGCCGACCAATAAAGACATGCCATCTCCAAGAGGCGAGCTGAAGCGTTTAAACCCCAAACTCATCAACGGACTGCTGCGAGTGGATGGTAGGCTGACCAACGCCCACCTGAACTTCGACACAAAGTATCCTATACTGCTGCCTGCGAGACAAACTGTAGTAGAGCTAATGATTCAACACGTCCACGCCGTGGAGGGACATTCCGGGGAAAGTCACGTGACGAGCGTCATCCGAAAGCGCCTTTGGTTGTTGAGAGGACGAGAGACTGTAAAACGCGTAATCCGACGGTGTGTGCAATGCAGGAGACGCAATGCCACAGCAGGCAAACAACTCATGGCCCCACTACCAGAATGTAGGGTGACTACGGGCTGGTGGCCGTTCAGTGACACCGGGTTGGACTATTTCGGGCCCTTGTGGATCAAGTGCGGGAAAAGATTAGAAAAGCGATACGGATGTATCATGACGTGCATGAAATCACGTGCGGTACACCCAGAAGTCGCACATTCGATGACGACCGATTCGTTTCTACGGGCCTTGCAAAGATTTATCAACCGAAGAGGCGTACCGGCCGATATATACTCAGATAATGGATCGAACTTTGTGGGCGCTCACCGGGAATTGCAGCGTTGGCACAAGAACATAAACAGGGACGAACTGCAGAATCGAACCGTGGCCTACGGCATACGATGGCATTTCAACCCCCCACAGGCCAGCCACCGAGGCGGCATATGGGAACGCATGATCCGGTCCGCCAGACGGATATTGCTGTCAATCATGGAGCAGCAGCCGCCCGACGACGAGACGCTGAACACCGTCATGACTGAGGTGGAGCGAATCCTGAACAACCGCCCCCTGGTTCCAGTATTGAACGGTGACCCCACCCACCTGGCGCTCACCCCAAACGACTTATTGACGCTAAGGTCGAACGAGGGTTTCCAAGGGCCGGTAAACCTTCGTGGGAGCTACCTCCACGGGTGGAAGCAAGCGAACTATCTGGCCAAGGTCTTCTGGAGGCGATGGCTACGGGAGTACCTACCGGCTTTGCAGACTCGACAGAAGTGGCTGGTGAAACAAGACCATTCAAAGTTGGGGACGTGGTTATGATCGCCGACGAACGCGCACATTTCAGCGCTTGGTCTTTGGGAGTAGTTACGGAAACCATCAAAAGCACTGACGGAATGATAAGAACGGTGAAGGTGAAGACAGCTAACGGAGTGCTCATTCGTGACATACGCAGTATTAACCTACTCGAGAGCGAAGACGGAGGAGCTGATGACCCTGAGGCCTAGTAATCCTTTTTCACACCAGTAATCGAGGTGGATAAAGAAACACCATATATACCACACGGTCTCCGTCAAACACGTTAAGGTGCTCGCGGTCTTTTCGTTGACATTACAGAAGGTGCTTTCCGATACGTGGTGATGAATGCGATTCCATTGTACATTCCGATACATACACGCATGCACGACGCACTCTACATCCCGTAAACCCATCAAACATGTGACAGTTTTCGTTGTTTTGCTTTTTGTTGACGCTACCGAATGCCCCTTGCATATGTGATAATAGCGGAGCTCAGGTCACACATAAATGCTACATTTTACTCGTTTTCTTGCCACGCGGTCTTTTGTTGACATTGCAGAAAGTCCTCCTTTGGTGTGTAGTCATACCTGTGATTTCATTGTAACCCCGGCACACACACACACGCACTCACACACACACTCAAGCACGTACATCCAGGACCGGACGGCCCCTTACGAGGACAACGTCTATGTGACCATTCACGCCCGCCATCGGTCATTTGGTCTTGTGGAAGATGTAGACTAGCCTCACGTCTATGTATCCAATGGATTAGGTGCGACCAGTAGTAGAACGTTGACGACGAGCATTAGACGCGCGCACTGACAGCAGGGCCTAGGCAGGTAGGAAGAATCAGTACCTTTTTACCGAACCTTTGACTCTGCTAAGGATCCAGGAGGATTTTGGTGGGCGGTGTAACAGCCGGTCGTGGAAAATACCCCTTTTTCCCTCGCGATTCAGTGTTTTTCCCAACATCACTCATTTCCATACACTATTGACTTGTCTTAACGAACTGGTTGTTTTTCTGGACCAATTGTTGCTTGTTCGCGCCCAGAGCGCTACTTTGGCACATCCTTGTTCAGGACCTGCGTGACGCACGTGCTGTCTGCTCACACGCTGCTATTCGGTTTCTCGTTGTTGAGTCCTTGTGATCGTATTATTGAGGTTTGTATATTGTTTATGTCACTGTTTATTGTAATAATCTAGTATCGTAGAATATCACGGATAATCTTCTTTTGATTTCGGGATCCGTTGCGAATTTGGCTACGCATTGCTCAAACGTTCGTAACATCCCCTGCACCATTACCCCTTCTTATTCCATTCGCCGCCCACCACGCCTATTACAAGTTTTTTCCTAATTCGAGCGCGCGTTAGAGTTCCCTCAATACCTCCCTTCGTTTCTATACCGTCTAGCCCTCAGTGTGTTTTCGACCCCCACTGAAGCCACCCCATGAACGTAGTTCGTCCTCCCTAGCCTCCCTGCTCCTCCGCGCATCAATTTACCACGACCCCTGCAACCCACATACATCCCAGTCAGGACACGCAATCTAGCTCCACCCTGGGCACAGCAGCCCATGTATCGCACTATCTTCCCCCTCTGACCAAGAACAAACTTGCTAGCTTCCTCTACTTCCCATGAATTTTTGGTCCCTTGATAATAAATTTGACCCACCACAAAGCCTCGCACTCGTGCACAGCCCTGATCTTGTCCTCATCACTGAGACTTGGATAACTAATTCCACCCCGCCTACCCGAATCTCTTTGAATGGCTATTGGATGTTTGTTAAAATCAGGAGTCGCCGAGGTGGCGGATGTTTAATCTGCATCGAGTGCAACTTTACTGCAACCTCTTACTTCCACCCCATCTCGAGTGCTGTAAGGGACTTTTTACGTATTGACGTTCAACTTGCTCACACGCACCTTTACATTGGCTGTGTGTGTAGACCTCCTGGTACAGCCGCTTCTGGCTTCATACCCATCGCTATTGCGTTAAACTACCTGTCCGATATACCCCCGGAGCTAAGCGGGTCGCCAGTGACCTTGTTGCACCCGATATCAACTGGGATAGGCTCGCCCCCCCCCGCACTATCGATATAATTTCCACCCACGCATTCGAGTAGGACTCTAGACCCTATATGTTCTCACCTCGACCAGAGAGAATAACATACTGGATGTAGTCTTCGCCTTAGACCTGTCCAATTTGGAAACTAACATACATAACCACTTCCCCGGAAATGATCACAGGGTAGTTTCGTGTAACTTTAGCGCCCTCATTTATAGCAACACACACGGTCCGCTCGACTTTCTGTTTTGTCAACACAAATGGCAGCGAATCACCGAATCAATTCGCTCCATGGGGTGGGGCGACTACGTCTTGACTCATGGACCCCAGCTTGCAGCAGCTCTGTTATACTCCAAACCTCTTCATGGTTTGAGTCATATCACTACATATCGAGCCCCCCGTTATCTGTCGGATGCCTTTATATCTTTGCAAATAAAATACAAAAAGTTCATAGAATCGTACAGAAATTCTCATGAGTTTTCTGTCTTCATCCTCCTGCGCAGAATTTCCAATAGTATTCGGGTGACAAGTGAAAAAACTTTACATAAAAGAGGAAGCTCCTGCCCTTTTCCGGCCGGATAATGTACTCCAGATTTCCCGCGTAATCAAGAGCAGGAACATGTTCTACTTCACGTACTTCCTGCCTGGATTTACCGAACGGCACACAGGTCAATTATACCACGGCAATCACCGGGGCTTTCAACTCGGTCCTCTCTTCTTCTATGACTTCTGGCTCTGGACCTGCTCACCCTCCACTAGCTCCCTTTACAGCCCCACTTTGTCCGATGCAGAACTTACTCTCAGTAAAGTGTCTAATTTATTCTGTGGCGTAAGGCCCCCATCCCGCCCCAGCCTTGATGAAATCTTACTAGATCTGCTTCGATTTGGCTGGCTTGAGGTTGCAATTCTTTTTTTGAATATCTTCAACCTATCTCTTAAACTTGGAATTTTCTCGTCACGGTGGAAAACATCCACCATTATCCCTGTCCACAGAAAGAGTCTTCTCTTTGACCCCTTGAATTACCGTTCCACTAACCACACATCCGTGGATTCTGGACTACTGGAGGGCTTAGTTAAAGTAGCTCCTCCGAGTATTTGCTGCCCAGTAACTTGGTTAGTAAAGGCAAACATGGTTTCTTTAAAGCTCGGTCTCGTACCACCCGTCAACTTGACCTTCTCGACATGATCACCGCAGCCGCAGACAGTAAGAAGTGCCTAATTGTCATCTTCTTGGACATGACTACTGCATTTGACCGAGTTTCCTACACGCGCCTCCTGACCTAGCTCGAAGCCCTTGGACTTAAACCCTACCGTTCTCAGCGGGTTCTCCTCTTATCTTACCCACTTCAGCCAAGTTGTCTTATTCAACGACAATCTCTCACAACCCCATTCCCGTTATTACTGGTGTCATTCTAGGAGGTCGGCTAGAACCACTTCTATTCTCAATGTACATTAATGATGTCCTCTCTAAAATACATCACCGTACCCCGTTCCTGTTAGTGGACGACATAAAAATTGTGTATGAATTTTCACCCCTGAACCTTGATGACGCAGTTCCCAATATTTATCACGATCTAGAACGCCCTGAACAATGGTGTCGCTCTTGGAAAATGAAATTTTCCGTTCGAAAACGCAGCTTTATGACCCTACGCTGTCAAGTCCCTCCGAACCCTTCTTATACACAACTCCGCTATTGCCCACAACTCACCAGTACGAGATCTTGGGTTGTATTACTCGAGCACTTTAAAATTCTCGGAACACTCAACTATCCAGGCTACCAAGGCAAACAAATCCTTGGGATTTCTTTGCAGACCTCGCATCCTGCGCGATACAAAACACCTGTCTTCTCTGTCCTATGTCCGTCCCTGCCTACAGTACTGCCCTGTCATTTTCACCAACACTCTCCAAACCGGCGGAATAACTAGAGAGTGCACATTGCTCATCCGTGAAACAGCTGCTTGGTTATTCCGCCACACTTAGTAACAAGGAGCGCTTTGCCGTCCTCCACACTGAACCTCTTTGGCTGCTCCGTATGAGACTTGGCCTTTGCTTCCTCCGTAGGCTTATTCGTTGCCTGGCACTTTCTTCCACTGTCACACCATATGTCCAGTCGGCTACCCCTTACTCCCTCCTTTACAAGGAACTGCTTCTTGTTATCCCGGGTGCTAAGCTACCCATGAGACATAATTTCTCACCGCTAAAATATTCCAGACCTTGGTATAAACTCCCCATTGAAATTCGTCAATGTGTTTCCCCTACCCACTTCGAAACTTCAGTAGCACATTGCCTCACGGTCGATGATGCCCTAATGTTAACTGACACTAACATGTCTGAGACTCTTGCTTTTGAAGTAGGACCTGACTTCTAGCTAATATTTAAAACCTCTTTCCATATGCTTTTCCTTTCCGAGAAACCTCTAACATCCTGGAGACACTTGAACCCCACCATTCTCTCCTTATACAAGCTGTTTCTCTAACCCCACTAGCTGCTGCCAGTCTTCGTCCGGCCCTAATCATTGCCCTTACCGCTCGGCTTATAACTGCACCTCGTCCCTGCTCTCTGCTTCGTGGCATCCTTAATCAATTTGCGCTTGTCTGTTCACATTTGATTTTACTCATTTTTGATTTTCGTCTCAAAACTATTTCACTCTAAGGCTCAGTTTAGTCTGAAACTAGATTCTCGCAAACGTTTTCTTAGGCCTGTCGCTCTATCGTAAGACCTGGCCTATGTCGTTGTTATGGCTTAGCTCTCTTGTTCATTCTGCCTTCCACCCGGGTTCTTCCATGGCATTGTTGTTACATCTCTTATCAACTCCACAGCGGGCACAAATGCCAGACTGCAGCTCCTTTCTACTGTTATTTCAGGATTTATCGACCAAGGGCCTCTTTGCCTATCCTCTCCCATGAGTACCAACCTGGCACATTTTTCTTGCTGGACATAGAAATTGGACCTTTGACAGGGCGTGATGTTTGCACCTCACTTGGTTGCTCTCCGAACGGCTTTCTTCTTTGGAACTCCCTCAACCCAGCTACCGGATCTTTGGATACTGTGCAGTTCCCACTGCTGTAACTCATCTTAATCCCAGCGGTGCGGGACGCAGTAAGATCCACTGCTTTGGCCGGTGCACCTCGGGCGTACTGGACATCTGCAACGATGTGCGGGCGCAACTAGGTTGGTGGATCGCACCTCCTGTCACCAGAAGGGGTTTTCGGGTAAGGTGTCCAGCGCAACGTCAGTCCCACCCACTAGAACCGCTTGAGAGCTACTGAAGTTCATCGTCATGCTCGTGCCGCTGCAGCAAACATGTCATCCGCTTTGTCATCTCTAGCAAATGTTCGTCTATTGAGCTCACCCTCAATATCGGGACTGCATCTCATCTTCTCAATCCGGGCAAATTTATCATCCTAGTTATATGTTCAATAGCGTGTAGTCTTCATCCTCACCCACTAATCCTCTCCTCTCCTTGGCACACCATAATCGCCTATATAATAACCATCGGTTTTGGCAAGCACCTCTGCCTACATTCCCTGCGTCTCACGTATGATTACTCACCCGTCCCTTTCGTAAACCTGCCCATCTACCATAACAGAACCCGCATCTACAATTCATTCGCTGGCACTTTTGTTGTCACTGCTCACTGTCTCGCCAAAATCGATAAGGGTGGATCCTCGCAGAAATGCATCTCTTAGTCCTCCAGAAGTCATATCTGTGATAAGCGATCATTTGGCCTCTCCATCAGTCCAAAGGCTAGTTTTCACAGCGCCAGTCGATCTCTTTATCCTGGTCTTGTTCTGCCTCTCGACCCCTCCAAATGTATGCTTCTCAGATATATTCATCATGCAGCTCTGCTGGCATCATGCCTCAAGGTACCTGTCAAAATGGTCATCAAGTTGTACGCTTACATTCTACCTGCAATAACATCATCTTTTCGTGTCATTTGTCCATGCAACCACCTTTCAACGCATCCAAGATTGATTCATTACCAAATTACCACCTCTATGCTGATAAATCATTATCCACCAGTTATACAAAAAAACTGCTGAATGCTCACAAGTCCACCTTTCACCTTTCCTTCATCGCTTTGTTATTCCTTATCTCCCATAAGCAGTGCCCCTCGTCCGACCCCTTTGATTCATTCCACTTGGAACAGCCTGCCTGGTGGAATGATAGATCTGCAGATCGTCCAATCCTTCAAAGGTGCCCTAGATCGCAAGTGGTACGAGATATTTACTCGTAGTGAGCCTTGAGTATATCAGCTAGATAGATGACGGGTAGCGCTGTGGTCCTTCTGGAGTACGTTTTAATAGACTTTTTCGCTCATTGCATGCTGTCTCAGCGAATGCTCATGATGCATAAAGTCTCTCGCACTTGATGTGCGATGACGTTTTCCGCTTCCCTCTCATTTTTAGCGGGGATTCGACGAAATACACTCGCCAGTGGTGGGTGCATAACTGGTGTGCATACCATCGAAGGAATCCTGGAAGCTCGATTGGCCGGGGCCATTACCTGTCCTGTGCAAACTGAACTGAAGTGAACTGATCACTTGATATGATACGTATACAACTTCGTAAGTAACCAGCATCCATACTCTCTGTCGTTACACCCCAACCTTCTCATTAACGTGTAATGCAGCTTCAGCCACACGTCCATGCGACGCGGCACACCTATTGCAATGTTCAGTAAAAGATGTGTTCCCACCATTCATCCATTACATCATCTGCTCGGCGAAATATACATCTTTGTAATCGCTGTACTTTTCCGCACTCTATATTGATTTATCTTTTATTTCACATTGACATTCCTCGACCAGCATAACTTGCGCAAACGATTCTGGTCCCGTCACCCGTAACACTGTGGCCTTCCCATCAACAACACTTTGGTCGTCTTTTATTCCTCCGGAGTTTTTGCTCGTTCGCCATACAACAGAACCCACCGGTATAGAACCTCCAATTTGGACTGCCGTATCCGTCAACCGTTCCTGTTTGTTTCTCCAAATCCTACTTTCTGATCCTTTTTTCACGTCGAAATCACTGGTTTCGTGGTTTCCTTTGCCATTATCGTACTCCTCGCCAATCATGATGGTAGCCCGGGCAGTTATCTACGCTCGACTCCATTACCGTTTCTGCAACCAATCCCCCCGGAAATTGCACTTTACTTCGGTTTATAACCAATATTCCATCTCCTTGTCGTTATTTGGTACCAAACCTGCGTTATTGCAAACCATCTGCCCGATGCTTACCCGCTCTCCTCTCGCTATTTCTCCCATCACCGAACTTGAAATGGCACCAGCGCTCTTTCCGATCTGTTGTACACTGTTTTTGTGATTGCCTGCTTTGGCGCCCTGCCATCAAGACTTCACTACTTTATGGCCGACTGAATCTTTGCTGGTTACCTCTGAAGATCCATTCCTGTACACCTTCCAGCTTTCTGTCCGCACGCCTATTATACACAGCTGCTTACAACGACTCTTCGAACCCTCTTTGCTAAACTCTTCCTTTGAGGAAAGCTTAGCGAAACTCCATTGATTTCGCCTGAACTCCCAGTGGTTATGTTCACGTCCGGTATTATTTACGTAACTGCTCCACCGTGCCAATTGGTTTTAACGGCCATAAGCAGAAATGACAGTTTGACCTTGACCTTCAGGTTGGCCGGGCCTTATTCTCGCTTTCACTCGAGTAAACAATCTCCCACAACCCTCTGGGTGCGTAAGTTCTGCTACCTTGCAAACTCTTGTTCTATCATCTGGATCATTCGGTCATGTGTAGTAGCATGTTTCGGGCTCATCCGGAATATGCTATTATTGTTATTCTTATTGCAGAGTACCAGTGTAACGAACAGGTTGTCCGTGGGTGGTGTGAAGGACTAGCGAACGCGTGTAATATGAAAACGGCTTGGTAGGGTGAAACAAACCCTAGACATTCGAGTTTGGTTCCAGGGCTTCATGGCAGGGAGCCAAAATCGTCCAGTTTACTGCACGGAAGGTCCTCACGGATCACTGTGCTCTGCAACAATAGAGAGAATTACTCAAGCTTCAGTCGCAGTTCCACACCCTGACGTGATCTTGCTTGGCGATCGACCTGGCAGAAAGCGCTTAGGGACAGGAACAAAACGACTACTGGCGTCGGCAGAAATTCTTCCAGCATTAGAAACTGACCCTTGAGAGCCAGCTAGAAACGGAAGGTTCAAGCTACTCAACTTATACGGAAACCTGGCGGTTAAAGCCAAAGGAACACAGGGAAGATTTGATTATTCTCGGAGAGTCTTTCACAATCACCGACGAAGAAGGTGGCTGTTGAGTCTTTTGCAACATTGACCGATACTTCTTGCTATCTAAATTGCTATCCTGGCGGTGTGTTCTTTGATCCTTCCTGCTTGCGGTATTCGGTCACCACAATTACCAAACATTCTTCTTGTTCACCGTATAAGGCTTTATACTCGTTGCTGAAATGAACCGTAGACTAAAATGTACGGACACCAGTGCTGATAAGTTGAACCCTAAGACCCGGCTCCATACCAAATGGTGCGGCTAGCGCCATGCTGCATAAAACAGCGGGGAGGGATTGTCCCAAATGCGCCCAAAAGTTGACAAGCAAGAAGCGGACTTGGAAGCTTTTGGGAACAAATTGAACGCAGTTACTGTCATCTTTGGCAACCTTCTAAAGAATATGGAAATAGCTCTGGGTAGGAACTGCAATGTAGAGGTGAGGAGCATCCCTGAGCCTGCATGCCAAGTAGCCGGACAGAGGGATAGAAATGCCTGCTACAATGCGTCATAAGTAATAAGAACAACACGGCCTCTAGAAAAAACCGTACTGGAGAGAGTGTCCAGGCTGGGAAGAGGGGACTTTATAGGGGTGTGATCAACGACCCCCAGGCGGGCGCTCACTTAGTTTGCAAACTCTAGGGGGAAGGATGCGATCTTAGCCTCAGCGGAACTGATCAGGGCCACGGCCCGTGAAAATTTATTATCGGTTGGTCAGTGTCTGCCGGTGGGAAAGAAGTCGACCCTGGGAAAAGCCGTCGGCTTCGTGCTACGATTCATAAATGCAGAACCTTCTCACCGGATCAGCACAGCACCCCTATTCCTAATGGAGGCTTCATAAACCCAGCCGTGACTGACGCCAATGCAAACAGCTTTGGAAACAAGTGGCATCAACTGGCGGCAAAACTGTCAGGGCCGACTGCATAGCAATCACCGGAACCTAGCTAAACGCGGGAGGAGGAATTGGAGTACTCTGTCCTTCTGGCTACTGCATTCATCGGGCTGGTGGGGCGGATGACGGGGGTGCCGTGAAAATAGTGTCAAAGGCAACGAAGCAGACAGCCGGGAGTTTACCACATCACCAAATATACAGGCGGTACTCTGCTACTTGAAGCTACTTGAAGCTGAGGTGCGTGTTGGGCGTGTTTGCCGAAGCCCCTCGACCGCCCCACCGGAATAACTATCCTGGCCGAATCGCGTTCACCGGGCAGAAGCCGTTGCACGGGGACTTCAATGCCCCTAAGATAGACTGGGTGAATCTGTGGGCAACGGGCGGTGTTCATTCTATCCGGCTGCTAGACTTCGTGCTGGAGGAGGCTCCTATCTAGCATATCGTACAAACAATCAGGCGGAGGGCAGAAGAGACTACAGGATTTCTGAGCCTGGTAACCATCGAAAGCGCCAAAAGTCAAGGTCAACTTGGCATGTATATCAGGTTGTCTCGTTTTTTCGCTTTTTCTATCTTTGAGCGTTGGTTTTACGTCGCACCTAGCAGTAATAATAATAATGTTTTATTTCGGAGACGCCCGGGGCACGCCAGGTGCATGATCAACTGTTTACAAGTGATGGAATAAACAGACAAAACCCTTGAAAAAGTAGAAGTTTACATGACAGGAATTGGAAAAACGGGCTAAGGATGGGGAGTAACGTGGGATGAAATAAGGCAAGTGTAGGCACACTAAAGGAAATGTACTGGGTTTAAATGGAACAATGGACGGATTCAAATGGACTCCCGGTGAGTTTGAAAAGTCAAGGTCAGGTGGGGAAAGTCAAGGATTGAACTACCATCCACAATCTGGGGGGAAAAAGAAAATTAGCTAATTCTTGGAAATTCTTGAGGGGATTTATTGTTTTCGAACTTCAATCGAAATTTTAGGTTACAGATTTGCCATCAAACTACTCTCTCTTTCTCTATATATATATACATGCATATATATACATATGAGAGTGGCCGGATCAATAACAATGAAGTCCTAGAAAGAAATTATCAGTTATTAGGAGGGGCAGGTTAGGTTGGGTCCAATATTTGTAGAATTAACTTTGGAATATCGTAGTGAATTATCTTTATGACAGGTGAACTTGGCGGATCAACAGAGAGAGTGGAAAATGCGGAAGCATAGAAAAGACGACGAGTGAGAAGCAGTTCAAAAAAGGGGAGATGAAGGAAAGTACCGAAGAGAACAGGTAAGAATGAATCAAATAACCTGATTTATGCAGGTGAGACATGTGGTGTCGGTCAAGAATGGGAGAAGCATTATTAAATGGGCTTACATTATTCGAGGGGAAGATGATGGCGATGGGGATGGCTAAGCAGCGCAGAGCGATTGTGCATACAAAGTGGAGAAAGTTACCTGGGAAGTGAAACTGTCCGTGGTGCAAGATGCAGCAGCTGTGACGGCAAACAGCTTGAGAGAGGAATGAGCAAAAGGAGTACCAGAGGGTAATGGCAGATCAGACGGACTGAAGCCGTTACTGAGAACCATGATGAAACAGTGAGTTTACATTAGGTGGCAAAGGAAAAAGCAAAACGGTCTGAAAGGCACGCATAAAATGCCTGTGGTGGTCAATAAAAGAAACGGGAGATTGGAGCACGGGTCGAAAAAGACAGGTGAAACATAACCAGTAAGATCATTTCATTGCAGGTGGAACACGAAAAAGGCAGAGGGGAAAGAAGCACCGGGACAGGTAAGCCGGTGGACGAATATATCGCATGAACAATGGATGTGCGTCGGAGTCGGGGACATAGAAATTGGAAGCTGCGTGCATGCCGGCAATTGTACAAGTGGATGTCAATGGACGGTACTAATGGGGGCACTGCCAAGTGGAAGGATCCACAAAGGAATTGCGGAGCTAGGCAAGGAAAATAGCGTGTTAGTGACTGGATAATAAGTGTGGCTGTGAGAGATGCAGAGTTTGGAACGGCAGTTCTAATATGAGAATTGGTCATGGGTGCGGTTGGGGCTGGCGTGTAATGGTGTTAGGCATAAGAACGGAGAACGAGGGAGGGTTTGACGGAACGGTAGGCAGTGAGGCGTAAGAATGCGATCAGTCAGCTTTATAGGCCTAGGGTGATACCAAATGAATAAGTACTACAAGCCGGCAACGCAGACATGGGTGAAGAAATAAAATATTGGCGGTCGTCGGCAGAGTAAAGTGGTTAGGACGATAGTGATGTGCAGTGGAAGGTAACACAGTGAGAGTCGATAGGAGCAAGGACAGGATGGGTAGGTGTGCATACCATAGGAGAACGAAAAAATGGATGTGGTGGGAACTATAGGTGGGCATACAGTGGCAGACAAGGATGGTTGGAGCATGCGGTCTGCAGCTGACAGTATTAGAGCGTGCGATCCGCAACTGGTGCTAGTGGGTGGGACTGGCCGTGCGCTGGACACCCAACCTGAAAAACACTTCGAGGTGAACACTGGGAGTGTGATCCGCCAACCAAGTTGCGCTCGCACGTCGTTGCAGACGGCCTGCACGCCCGATGTGCGCCGGCCAAAACGGTGGATCTGACCGCGCCCTGCACCGTTGGGAGTGGCACCAATGTTTATTGGTGGTTATGCTTGTGGGGCGTAGTTCAACTGTGATAGTATGAAAAATAAGTTCGGCGATTGGATGGTTAGATTGCAAGGGGTTTTAGAGGACAGGGCCAGCGGCTAATAATCGACCAAACAGCGGCGTTATCCAGGCGCATATACCAACGTTGAGGGTGAAATTCACGTAAGGAGAGAACTGGAAAGGGAGAGCAGATAAAAAAGAGCAGTCAGGGTGTGCCACTGCTGTGGATCAACGGTTAATGGAGGCATATAAAAAGCAGTAAATTACGGGGCATAAGAGTGACAGAAACTACGGGGATAGGTGGAAGCAAAGCGGTTAAAATTAGTGGCACTTCAATTTGTTTGATTCATTAGGGAAATGGACATAGGTAGTCTAACGTTGAGAACTCAGTCAGATAGATGAAACTGTCTATCGTTGATTGTGTACTTAATTTAAATGAGCAGGGTCGGCGAAGGAAATGGTCTTAGAAGTCGTAAGCTATATCTTCTGCCATGCTCATATTAGATAACTGGAGTGCACGGGTGGCGCTGAGGTATGGGCTGAGTGCCGACAGAAATTGGGATTTGGTTTGTGAAGCTCGAAGGGTGATGAACAACTTGTTCCAGACTTTGGAGTAGACAAGAAGAAAAAAACGTGACCCTATGGCCGACTTAGCTATACTGGAAGGGACAGTAAAAGGCCTGTGCCGAAGTGAGTAGGGGGCTTCACGTGAGAAGCTTACTGGGTCAAAGGAAAAAGACCGGTTATGGGGCAGGCTATACAAGAAGACTAAGTTTAGTCTTAAGCGGCGGAGCCAGTGTGGGTCAAGATTCAGATTTTGGCATCGTTCTCTATAGTTTAGAGAGGTGGACCAACCGAGTAGTTGTTTGGTGAAACGCCTTTGTATGCTTTCAATCGCAACTCTGTCGAATTTCGTCATGTTAGAAAATATTATTGGGCAGTATTCGAGCAAAGGCCTGATGTGTGATTTGTAGATGCTGATGATGCTGTCCCGGAGACGAAAGGACCGGAAGAGAGGGGCCACACTTCTTCTAGCCTTGGCCGCTTGGATGGCGGCGTGCTCAGAAAAGTTGAGGCAGCAGGAATAGTTGAGGCCCAAATCGCGGATGGTTGGTCGACTGGCTATTGTGGATCCACTAAGAGTTAAGGATCCAGGGGGCAATTGGAACTTTTAGGTTAGGACCTCGCACTTATCAGTGGAAAAGCTCATCCTCCAGGTGTGGCACCAGCGGTCAAGTGCTGCGAGGTCAGCGGAAATGTTGCAAAGAGTATGGGTAGCATCATTAAATTGAAAGAGTAAACTATTTTTGTATCGTCTGCAAACAAGAATGGCGTGCCGTGGTGTACTGGATCCAATGCGTCAATAATGTACATCAGAAATAAGAGGGGACCCAGTACGCTTCCCTGTATAACGCCACTTGTAACAGGTTTCGGGTTAGAAGTATGTCCATTGGTGAGGACCACTTGCGAACGATGAGCGAGATAAGATTTCAGCCAAGAAAGCAGCGGGTCAGCAATGCCGAATTAACGCAGTTTGGAGATAAGATGAAGGTGTGGAACACGGTCGAAAGCCTTCGACAGATCTAGGTAGACAATTACTAATGCCTGCCCGCTATCAACAGCCTTAGTGAATTGGTTGAGGAAGTCAAACTGACATGTGGTGCATGTTCGCGATTTGAGGAACCAGTGCTGCCTATGGCTATGAAGGTCTGAAGCAAGAGGATGGGCAGTAACGCCATCTTTGATAATCGTTTCCATTATTCTAAAAATGATAGGGGTATGGCTAATGGGACGGTAATTAGCAAGTTCGTGGACAGGTCATTTTGTGTGTCGTGGGATGACGACTAAACGCTTCCAGTTCGACGGTACCAAACTAAATTTGAGTGACAAGGCGAATAGGTTCAGTGATACAGGTGGAAGGTCCGATCCACCGTTAACGATTGTAGCTGGGGGCAACCCGCCTGGTCCAGGATGGGCAGATGCTTTATAGCGTGAAATGAGCCTGGAAATAACGTTTACTTCAAAGGTTAGGGTAGATAGGGTAGAGCTGGTAATAACCAGAGGATTTGGGGGTGCTGTATCTAAGGCGGGGGCCATGGAATTGGCGAAGTAATGGTTGAAGGCCTCAGCGATATCAGAAGGGGGGGGGGTGGCCGAAGTTTTATTCGGTAACACAATGTTTTGGATCAAAGTATCTGTTGCCGAATTCCTAGATTTGTGTAGGAGTGAGAGTTTCAATGTTTTATTGGGATGCCTTTGGGCTTTGGATTCTTTGTAGCGGAGCTGTTCTTCCTTTAGGTCCCGGATAATATCAGTAAGACGCGTTGGCCTCATGAGAAGAGAGAAGTCGTGGTTTTGGAGGTAAAGTCTTTGCATCTTAAGGTACTTTCTTTGGAGGGAGGCAAGTTTGGACTTTCTAAGGGAGGATTTTTGGGATATTGGGCGGAGTTCTAAGAGGCAGTTTCCAATGTTAAGGTAAAAGTGATCAGCCGCTTGTTGGGGGTCAGTCGTTAGAAAAAAACTGCTCCAATCTTGGTTACGGATGAGATTGGGCAGGGGGTTCCAGTTTAAATGGACGGAATTGTTGACTGAGATCAGATAGTCCGATGAATAAGGATGAACTGAAAGATTACCGGCCACTATCTTATGGTCGCTACCCGGAAATTTATTCAGAACGGAAACCGAAAAGTGGGAAACGCTGTGGGTGAATATAAGATCTAGGATGTTAGCGTTTCTAGTAGTGGTTTAAGTGTTGCACCCAGTCCCCAATGTGAGTGTGAAAGACAAAGTCTATTAAGTTAGGAGGTGCCGTGAGGTTTCTCCGGGATATTTTAGGCCAGTTAAAATCACCGGCTATGATTTTCGCTGCCGAAGGTAGCAGTGAAAGGTAATCAAAGGCTCCAATTAAGGGAGTTAATTCCGCAATAGCAGATGAGGGCGGGCGATAGACACAACCAATGTGCATGACTACAGTTGAGAACCGATTGTGAGCCATAGAGAATCCGGAATTGAGTCGAGTGTGGCATGTCTGATGGGGACTACTGAAAAGGCGAGCCGTTCATACACAAGGCACCCACCTCCGCGTCTGTCGATCCTATTTACCCTAAAAATCTTGTACCCTTCAAGCATAATTTTGCTTGTACTGGTGTGTTCGGTGAGCCAGGTTTCAGTAATAAAGATGGTGTCAGGACTGGATATTATGACAACATTTTAAATGATGAAGCTTATTTAAGATGGGCCGCGAGTTAAATAAGATGAACGATAATCCACTCATATGGAAGTGAGTGTCAGGGTTAGGTAACGTACGGGAGTCGTTGGTCGGAGGAAGTGCACGGTGAGGGGCGTGAGTTGGAGCTATTACCAAAGAGGAGGAAAAGCGAGCGTCGGATGCCTCCTCGATGGTTTCTGAAGAATCAGCCTCGGAGGAACCGAACATAATCAATTTTGGGTTATTACGAGGTGAAAGAGAATACCTTAAGCGAAGTAGTTCTGCTACTTGTCCTGATTCGTTGGGATCGTTCGATGCCCCGGTGCAGTGACAGAATACGGGGTTATGGAAGGTACTGGCTTTCCCACGTGACACCCGCTGCTAGATTTCGTGCTGGAGGAGGCTCCTATCTAGCATATCGTACAAACAATCAGACGGAGGGCAGGAGAGACTACAGGATTTCTGAGCCTGGTAACCATCGAAGAGCCAAAAGTCAAGGTCAACTTGGCATGTATATCAGGTTGTCTCGTTTTTTCGCTTTTTCTACCTTTGAGCGTTGGTTTTACGTCGCGCCTGGCAGTAATAGTCATTCACACTGAGGCGTATAATTGTCCGTAGCAACAGCCGCGACACAACGCCGTGCATCCGTTACTTATTACCGCGAAAAATCACCAAAACCTTTCACTTATCGCCCTTTGTGAGCTCATCTATAGAATACTTAGCTACTGTTGGCTGAATCATCTCTTTTAGTTATTGTCTCCTCCTTGGCTAAAACCTCAGTCCATCTTCGTCCATACAGTGAAAGCACACATAGATGTAGGTCACTTCTTATAGAATTTCATCTTTTATTTGAACCCAGGCCTTCTGCGGTCACCAAATAATCAGCGAAACTAGTTGATTATCCGAAGCATACAGTCACACTGCGCAATTTCAAAAGAAGCAGACCGACCAGTGAGATTTCTCCATGCGTGGCGTGCTCCGTCTCATCAACGAACGTCCATGGTGACGCACATAGCAAGACTGGCAGCCTCTTAAAACACGTTAGCTCACTCGAATTGCGAATTCAAGCTCTTGATAGGGCCACCAAAATTCTGACTCCGCCGGCTCAAATTCTCGGGCGCTCCATGGTAACCACTGACTGTAACTTGGTTGCCCCTTGTAACTTTATTGACAATATATCTTCAGAGGTTTTGAAACGAATACGAGATTCCAATCAAGCCATTGTATTTAACATTCCTGATGGGCCCCTCTCAAAGTAGCCAGCGGTACCTTGCCAAAGGCCCCCAACGTGGAACGGGTGATATGCCGTAGCAGCAGACCACGAAGACAAACACAACGACACCAATGCCCTCTGCTTTTCCAATCTTCGGGCTCACTGACAGCCAGTGAGTTTATTCTTGAACGAAGTTTTATTGCTGGTAACTCACCATACAAAAAAAATCGAATAGTATCTGACGAAACTCCACTACAACGATAATTGCTGAAAAAGTTGAGCTCTCTTAAACATCTGGGGCGGGAATCCGCCGAAAGGACGCCTACCTTCTGAAAGCCCCAATTCACTTTATGCAGCCAACGTCAGTCAGCCAACAACAGTTCGACGCAGACTTTGACGCAACGCCTGGTCCTTCTCCAATTTTACCAGTCCCCAAGGGCCCTTGACTGGTCGATAGTCATAGATGCCTGGGGCTCGAATCCACCGAGTCCTGCCACACAGCTTATCTTTGTCCATCAAAAACAGCTACCTAAGTGGCTTAGCCTCCCTAACCTAACAACATTGTATCACTCCGCCAAGACGACACACAAACCAAGGTATGGTCGTTCTTGTCCCCACCATCTAGCCGCGACTAAGAGCTACCAGCTGGACCGCGCTAAACCACTGCCAGGTCATTCCGTACGAATCGGGCCCGTCAGCCCTCAGGACATAATCCCGCAAGAAAACTGTCAAGTAGCGTCCCCAAGGAGGCAATCACCTCATCGCCATCAGACTTATCACCCATGGGCAGAGATTTGGTAACGATTTGTATTCAGTTCTCAGTGCAGAAGGTCGGTACCAACGGAAACCCATTGCAGCAAATCCAGAATCCGGCAAGCTACCCTCCGTCCCTACCAAAGGCCTCGAGTTCTAGTTCACTAGACAGCAACCGCCTTTTCTCTCCAGGCCACACTCCGATGGTCATGTAAAAATTAGAAGCGAACGGATACCCTAGTAGGATGTCACAAATGCTAGGGCCTACAGTTTCTGTTCCTAAAAAAGATAGTTCCTCAAACAGTATTTTATCCCAGCGAAATCCCAGATCCATTCGCTTTTATACCAATGATACCCGCAACCCACCTCACGGATATTATGCGGCTCTGCATCTACGTAACTCATTATTTCCCAACCTTTCCGTGTCTTTGCAATTCATCCTGATAGTTCCGTTACCATACCAAAACTTTCGTTTTGCCCACCATTGCCCATCCCACTACAGTCCTCTTACCCATAGGATACATCCACAAGCACCCTCGGCGTAATTTTTCACCACACTGTGTCACATTATCCCACAATCTTTCCTTTCTTTTAGCCTTAATGAGCCACTTTTCAATACCAGCACCTTGCCGGTCGTTTACACCTTTGATAATGCACCGAACTCCACAGGCCAGCTACGCTACACTGAGTATTCCCACTACCTTCTTCCAAAATAACCGTAATATACCCCCTCTATCAAACACCAAGTCCTATCCTTCCCCACCCGAGGAAGCTGCATCAACAAGCTGCGAAAAGGCTCCACACTCTCCTAGTTCCTACCTTCTGGGGCCCGCTGTTACCACACAACACCACCCACTATCAAGGTTGCCACCTGGGGAAGCCAATACATTCCATAACCCCGTATTCCGTCATCTTACTCGAGCATCGAACGGTACCAACGAATCAGGACAAATAGCAAGGCTACTCAGTCAAAGGTCTCCCCGTTCACCTCGTAATATCTATAAAATAATTATTTCCGGGTCTTCGGCAGCTGAATCCCCTGAAGCCATCGAGAAGGCGCCCAACGCCCACTTTTTTTCTTCGGTGATAGCTGCAACTCACTCCCCTTCCCGCGCACCTTCTCTGTTCAATAACCCCCCTACTTTACCTGGCCCAGATACTCACATCCGAATGAATGGATAGGCCTTGATCTCATTTAATCCTCGGCTCATCCTGAGCAATCACCATCACTTAAAACATTATGCCAAAACGTCAAGTCCTGATATAATCCTTATTACCGAAACCTGAGCCAGGGAACACACTCCTACAAGCGAAATTCTGCACGGGGGTACAAGGTTTTTAGAGTAAATAGGGTTGATAGAACCGGAGGTGGTTGCCTAGTGTACTTGCAGCACGCCCTTTCAGTAACCCCCATTAGACATGCGACACTCGACTCAGTTCCGGGTTTCCCATGGCTAGCAGTTCGGTTCTCAGCCATAGTGACGCACATTAGTTGTGTCTATCGCCCGCCCTCCTCTACTATTACAGATTTATCTCCCCTAACTAAAGCCTTTGATTGCCTTTCACTACTACCCTCGGCAGCTAAAATCATAACCAGTGGTTTTGCCTGGCCTAAAATATCCTGGACGAAACTTGCGGCACCTCTTAATTAACAGACTTTGTCTCCTATACTCACATTGGGGGTCGGGTGCGACAGGTTAAAAACCCTACCAGAAACGCCGACATCCTAAATCTTATATTCTCCCACAGCGTTTCCAACTTTCCTGTCTCCGTCCAGCCTAAAGTTCCGGGTGGCGCCATCAGATAATGGCAGATAATCTTTCTTTCCCTCCTTATCCATCAAGCTATCGGACCCTAGTCAACAAATCTGGCCGCTTAAATTGGAACCCTCTGCCCAGTTCCATCCGTAACCAAGATTGGAGCAGTTTTCTTCTAACGAATGACTCCCATCAGGGGGCTCAGCAAGTTTACAATAACATGGCAAACTGTCTCTCTTGAAGCTAAGTGCGGTGGACTGAAACTCCTCTCTTAGGAAGTCCAAACTTGCTTCCCTCCAAAAAAGCATCTTAGGATGAAAAGACTTTAACTCTGAAACCACGAATTCTCCCTTTTCGTGAGATTTACACGTCTCACCTATATTATCCGGGACCTAAAGGAAGCCACCTCTGCTATGAAGAAGTCAAAGCTCCAAGGCATCCCAATAGAGCATTAAAACCCTCACTTCTACATGAATCTAAGAATTCCGCAAAAAGTACTACCATTCAATACATTGCGTTTCCGAATAAAACTTCGACCATCTCGCCTTCTGATATCGCCAAGGCCTTCATCCTTTACTTCACCAGTTCCGCAATCCCTTTTCAGAAATAGCTCCCCCGGTCCTCTTGGTATTACCAGCTGTTCTCTATCTACGGTAATATTTGAAGCAAACACTATATCCAGGCCCATTCCACGCTGTGAGGCATCTCCGCATTCTGGACCAGATGGGTTACCCCAACTGCAACCACTAACAGTGGATCGGGCCTTCCACTTCTATTGCTAAACATACTTAATTTGTCACCCTAATCCAGCTTGGTACCGTCTAACTGGAAGCTTCCCGTCATCCTTTATGCACTACCATATGACCTCATAAGATCATCGCATATCGACTCATCCGTCCCCTGTTGTCAACTTGTGTTCACTAATCAACCTAAAATGAACCCTTTATTCGATTCGTATTTCACTCACCGGCCAAATGTTTTCACTCTGCTCCGCTAATTTTCCAGGCTGGGGCATCTACATACACCTCTTGATGACTAGTAAGTACTAATTCAGTGGCGAACCGGACTCTGTTTCATTGATGTTATTCCCCTCCTCAGAGAACGCCACAACTCCTTCCAGGTAATTTGAGCTGTTGGCCCAAGTGCATGTCCGTCATTGCCAAGAATTCTCTAGCTTTCCGTCGGTGCTTTTTCGAAGGTTTTCTGTCAGTTTACTCATCCCTGCGACTTTACATCGATGCTATCCGAAAGCACTGCGCGTTTTTACTCCATCCCCGCTTTACTTCATTACGTACCTCGACCGCGGAGCCCGTTTAACCCACTACCGGGCGATGTGTCCACCTGAAATTTAAACTCAAATTTGCCAGGTATTCATTCACACGACCACTAAAACCTATGCGCTCTCGTGCTGTATGTACACAAATGAATATCCAAGCATTCTTTTTTGTGACCTTACTTGTAGCATATGACTATGTTATAGAGCATGCTTCGGGTGTCCCAGAAATAAACCATTATTATAAAATATTATTATACTATATTCCGTGAAGCAAAAAAGGACCTGCTCACTAACTCTCCAATCACCGTTCCATTATTCATAACCCCGTCATTTCCGGAATAACGGAAACGATTGTCAAAAATGGCATTACTGCCCATCCTCTTGCTTCAGACCTTCATAGCCATAGGCGGCACGGATTTCTCAGATAGCAATCATGCACCACATGTCAGTTTGACTTCCTCAACCAATTCACTAAGGCTGTTGATAGCGGGCAGGCATTAGTAATTGTCTACCTAGATCTGTCGAAGGCTTTCGACCATGTTCCACACCTCCTTCTCACTGCTAAATAGTTTTTATTCGGCTTCGCTTACCCTTTGCCTTCTTGGCTGGAATCTTGCCTCACTCATCTTTCTCAATTGGTCATCACTAAAGGACGGTCACATTTTTCTTCTTCTCCATGCCAAGTTCAGAAGTAAGTTGCCCATCACCACTCGAGCTTCACAAGGCAAGCCCTCACTTCTATCGGCACTGATTCCATATCTCAGTTTTACATGGGCACTTCATTCGTCTGATATCTGCATAGCTAAGAATGTGGCATACGAGAGGGGTCTCTGCTTCTAAGACCAACTGATTTGCAGACCCCGCTCCCTCTAGTTGAGGACACAACCAAAAATAGTGAATTTCATCCATCTGACCGATTCTAAAGTTTTGACTAGCTGTGACCATTCTCGTAATGAGTGAAGGGAATTGAGGTGCCATTATTTACAAACATCTTGCCCCCCCATTTTCCTTTGATCTCAGTCATCCTTATGCTTCTTGCTTCGTTGGTTCTTATATGCCTCCATTGACCGCTATTCCACAGCGCTGGAACACCTTGAGTGCCTTTTTTTATCTGTTTTCCTTTTAAATTTCTCTCCTTATATGCGTTTCAACCCCAGTGTTGGCATACGAGCCTGGATAACTCTGATGTATGGTTGATTATTAAGCTCTGGCTCCGCCCTCTGAGACTCCTTTCAACCTGGCCATCCGGTCGCGGATCTTACGTCTTGTACTTTCGTAGTTGAACTACTCCCTACATACGTAACCATCAACGACATTAGCACCATTCCCAACGGCGAGGGGGGCGGTCAGATGCAAAGCTTTGGTCGGCGCACATCGGGCGTGCAGGCCATCTGCAGCGATGTGCGAGCGCAATTGGGCTGGTGGAGCACACCTGTGTTCACTTCGATGTGTCTTTCAGGTTGAGTTTCCAGCCCCACCCACTAGCACCCGTTGCGGATCGCATTCCCCAGTGCTGTCAGTTGCAGGTTGCGTGCTCTAACCATCCCTGTTCCGCCAAGGTACGTCAGTCTATCACTCTAGTCATCGCTCTTATCGCTTCTTATTTTGTCGTTCTTCCACGGTATGCACACCTACCCATTCTGTCCTCGCTCCCACTGACTCTCACCATACCACCTCCCATCGCACGCCACTATCGTCCCATTCACTTAACTCTGCCGAAGGAAGCCAATATCTGTTTTTCCTCCCACTTCGTCATCGTCAGCTCGAAGTCTCTATTCACTTGGTATCACTCTGGGCTCATAAAGCTCATTGATCGTATTCCCATGCCTCATTGCCCACCTTCCTGTCAAGTCCTCCCGCGTTCTCCCTTCACATGCTTAATTTCATTAAGCACCAGTCTCAACCGCGTCCATGGTCAATTCTCATATTAGAGCTCACCGTTCCAAATTTTGCATCTCTCACAGCGACATTCATTATCTAATCACCAACATTAAATTTTCATTGCCTGACTCCGCGATTCCTCAGTGGATCGTCCCATTTGGCAGTGCCCGAGTAACGTCCCCCAGCTGCTGTACTTGTACAACTGCCTGCAGGCACGCAGCCCTCCAGTTCCATGTCCCCATCTCTGTCGAGCATTCACTCCTCGTGCCTTGTGTTCATCCACCGGTTTACCTGTCCAGATGCTTCTTTCTTCTCAGCCCTTTTCGTGTTTTACCTGTGGTATGACTATCCTACTGGGTATGTCTCGCCTGTCTTTTCGGTTCATGCTCCCCTCTGCTGTTTCATATATTACTCGCCACAGGCTTTTTATGTGTGCCTTCCTGGCTGTCCTGCTTTTTAACATTCCAACCAACGTTACATCATGGTTTTCACTTGCAGTTTCAATTGGCTTGATCTGCCGTTATCCGATTCCTCTGGGATTCTTTTTGCTAATTTCTGTTCTACACTGTACGCGGTGGCAGCTATTGCGTCTTTAAACTACAGACAGTTTCACCTCCCAGGTACCTTTCTCCACTTTGTGTCTTTATTTGCTCTGCGCTGCGTAGCGTTTCTATCGCCATCATCTAGCCAAATAACGCAGGTCCATTTACTAAATCTCTTTTTCTCGACCGTCTTCACTTGTCTCAACCACAGTATTCAGGTTACTAGATCCATTCTTACCTGTTCTCTTCCACACTTTCCTTCCTGTTTCCTCTTCTACGAACTGCTCATCACAGTCGTCATCAGTTCTGTGTTTCCGAATTCTTTTCCCTCTCTCTCTCTCTTGATCCGCCATGTTAACCTATGATAGAGAAAGTTCACCACGATATTCCGAAGGTAACTCTACAACCGCTCGATCTAATCCTACCTGCCCCCTCCAATAACTGATATCTTTCTTTTCCCTAGGACTCCATTGTTATTGCTCCCGCTCTTATATATATATGCGTTCGGTCTGCACCTTGCAATTCCTCGCCGGCCACTTCTCATGTTATCAGCCCGCTGGCAGTCATGAATTTCGTCCACGCCTTCTACAAATCAGCCCAACATCTACCGGATCCAATCCTTTCAGATTAATTTTGTCATCTCATCCACCCTTTATGTATTGCGTTGCTCGTTCCCTGTTTTGCAATGAATTTTGTGCCCTGCCCGCGGAACATCTGTTGCAGAGCACTAATGTTTCATTGCTATCTAATCCATTGCACTGCGTCTCGCTTTTTCTCCATCGACTCTCCGCTTATTTCAAGGCCCTTTCTTGTACGTCAGTCGGCTTTCAGATGTTCCCACTTGGACCGGTCGAACGGTGGTGTCTTGCGGTCCAACCTTTTTGTTCGTCAGACTGGAGTTGGGCGAAAAAACTGGAGAAAATGACTGAATGTGGTGAAGTTCTACACTCGGGAAATAAGAATGATGCCCTAAGTTTCGTTGCAAAACTTGTTTAATTTACAAACATTTGGTACATAAACAGGTTTGCCGGCGTAGCCTCCACAGGCAACCGTGACCGGTCCCGCTGTAGGCGTCGTCGCGGATGGTCGGTGGCTCACAGAGAAATAAGGGGTGAGAACCCTCCTTAGCCCGCCGGGCATTGTGCTCGAGTGAGAAAAGGGGGCTGTCTAGCGTGAAGAGGTTCATTGTGGACCATTAAGGACCAAGGAGAACGGTCAGAATAGCTGCACTAACGCAGCTATTACTCAAACGTAACTGGGTAGTGGAAGCCTCTGGCGTGCCTTGTTGCGGGAGTAAGCTGCTGTGCTTATGAATCAGATTTCAATGACCTAGTTACAGGCTACGGAAAATAGGTTCTACCGCAGATGCCGCCACCGCCAGGTTTTCTGTAAAAGGGAGGTTTCGTAGCTTTCTGTGGGCACTTAAACCGTGGATAACAGCGATCATTAGTTAGTACCGAGAAGGCTTAGTTTGAATATGGTCTTAGAGATGTCTTAAATTAGGCTCCAGACAATGAATTTACATATTCAAAGGTTGTATGCTTCCTAATCACCAAAAGAAATCATACAAATAGCTGTCTTCACTATCCCAAACAGGTTTTGGAAATATTTAAGTGGTTTTGGGAAAGCTTCTATGCACTTATAAGAGATGATTAATACATACTTGAAGTGATGTCCAGTCTAGGAATAATTTAGTTTCAGTTATACCATTACGCATTTAGCTGTGGGATTCACCAGCATGCTTATCAGCTATCGCGCACTCTGTTGAACTGGACGCAAAATCCTTAATAGCGCGCTGTTGGACCGCGTAACGCCACCCCGGTCAGACACCCCGTTTGACTTTGCTTGTCAAACTCACCGGGCTTCCTTTTGAACCCACTCTTGAGTCCAGTTCAATTCGGTTCAGTTCACTTTTAACAGGACGAGAGTGGCCGGGGTCAATCGAGCCTCCAGATCTTTGTATCTTTGGCGAGTTTCCTTGGCTGCCAACACTGCGCCTTGAATGCTTTGTCTACGAGGCAGAATTTTAGAAGTAGCATCACCTTGACAGACAAGTTCATTGACAAAAATACAAGGGGCTCGTTACCCCATCCCTGGTTCACAGAGCTAGCTCTGGGAAGGCTGTGTTCCAGCGTGAATCTGGGGCCTTTTTGAAGGGCGGAAAATTGTTGCGCCAACAGCATCCTCTGGCAGTCTATTCTACATGGTTACAACCCTATTTTCAAAACTTTCAGCCCGTATGCCCAACCTTAAGTATGCCCTTTGTAGCTCAAGACTGTGTCCCCCGGTGCCGCACTTGGGGGCAGAAACAAACGAATCACCCATATTCATACCCGACAGATCTTTTACGGTCTCGAATGTTTTTATTGGGTCACCCAGCCCTGTACGACGATCTGAAGAGAAGAGATTAAGGTAGTCTAGAGGCCGGGCTTAAGGTTTTCCCCCTCTGACCTGTGATCATTCTAGTTGCAAGTTACTGCACCCAATAAGCAGTTTTTATCCTTGCGACAAAAGGGCGCCCATGCCTGCACACAATACTCCAGAAAAGGTAGCATGAAACCTTGTAAGACGGGACGAACACTTCTGGTTTTTTGCATGTGATAGTATTGCACACCCTAATTACTACCCCTCTGGCCACATTGGCAACCGCCTGGCACCGCCTTGAAGGCCTGAAGTCCTGTGCGACCATCACACTTAGGTCCTTTACCTCAAACACTCTTTTAAACGGAATACTGCTCTTTTTGCCTATGTTAGTGGTCAGGACTTGACATTTAGCAAGATTCAGCGGTAAATCCCATCTTTTTGCCAATATGAGCACAGCATTCATACCCTGTGCTAAATCTCTCCCAACCATCTTCACATCATCCGCAAAGATGAAACACGGGTTGCTCAGTCCTTCCCCCAGGAGGTTTGTATACAAGGGGAAGAGCAAGGGCCCCAGTACTGAACCCCACGGCCCACGGCAGGTGACCCTTTCCGGCCCCGATAGACAATCGCCAACCTTGACACAGAAGGTAAGATTCCTTAAAAAGTGTGCCATCAAATCTCTTGCTATCCAGCTTATCCCAAAGGTTTGCAATTTATAATCTGACAGGCGGTGACTCACAGAGTCGAAAGCCTTACTGAAATACAAATAAAAATAACCTCCGACGTTGTACCTCCATCCATTCGCCTTGTGGTCTCGCCTAAGGGTACCACTAGGTTTGTCAAACACGGACTTTTCTGACAAGTCCATATTGTGCAGGTGACATTAGGTCGTTGTTTACCAGATACAGGCATAATTGATTCCTGCTTATACGTTCCAAGCACTTGCACAACACTGATGTCAAGCTGAACGGTCTATGATTCTCCGCCTTCTGCCTGGATCCTGTCTTGTGGATCGCTGCCACGATGGCCTTGCGCCAGTCCTCTGGCACCTCACCCTTCCAGACCGAGGCTTCGTACTGCCAAATGATATCCCCTGATAAGGTATCGGAAAGAGGCGGAACAATCGCCGGATGGATTTTGTTCGGTCCGGCTGCCTTGTGCATGCACAAAAACTGGTTCATGGAGCACCAAATCCCCACTGACAGTAAGCTCTTGAAGCACTGGCGTACGCCCTATATCTGGAGCCGCAGCACCAAGCATATGGTCCTGACGGCGCACGCCCTTGAAGTACGCAAGTAAGGTTTCTGCCTTTGTCATCGGGAGCAACGCTTCCGTCGGACACCTCCAAGGTACCTACGCTCTCACGCGTAGTTTTCTTGGACCACGCATAAGCGGAGAAATCCTTTGGGTCTAATTTCACACAGCTGGCTAGTTTCTTCTTGTACTAGTGCTTTGCTTCTCGTTTCAGGGTATGCGTCCTTTTTCTGGCTGCCTTGTGAGCGGCTCATGCGTAATATTTGCTATGAAGTTTGTAGTGAGCCCACAGCCTTCTACGAACAGTTAATGCAGCTGACATCCTAGGCTTTTATTAAGACGGCCGGACCCTATTTCTTTGTCGTGTTGAGAGAGCAAACTCCTCTATCAGGCTTGCTACCCCGGCTCTGATTGTCCTCCATCCATCCTGCGCAGATGGCCCCGGGACTTCCTGGTATCAACTTCGTACCCCTACCTACAGTTAATCGTCATCCACTGTAGTTTAAATCCTGATTAACCTGGATCCCGGTTTGTTGTGCCCCACAGTGGACGTCGCACTCAGAACTCCTTGATCGCACTTCCTCAATGGTTTCTCTATCACCAAAAAGGTGACGTCTTGTCAGTATCTGGTCACAAGCAAATCCGGTGTAGGTCACACCACCAGAGCATTTTCGGTGGTTCCCATAGGGGCACAGTCGTCGTCCCAGTTTATTTCCTGGAGGTTCATATCTCCCAATACGATAGATCGCCATGACCTATTCAGCAACACCTGTGGAAGCTCGATTAGTTCAGAGTCTTCTTCCTCATATGCTTGCGGGACTTTATAAGCAAAGACTTTCCCTACCGGCCATCGGCCTGGGGGTACGCAACATGCAGTGGCTTGTATGTTGGGTGTGACAAGTATAAACTGGGCCTCCCGCTGATTTTACCCAGCTCTTACGAGAAACAGTACCCCTACACCCAGCCTACCGTCTGTTCTGTCTAGTCTGTAGGCGGAGTGGCCATGAGATTGCATAACACTCGGGTCCTTTTTCAGCCATATCTCCGTGATAGCTGTAATCACCTACCCATTCGTTCGAGCTGGTGGTTCCCTTCCCAAGGGACGCTCCTTTTTTGCATTACCAGTCCCTAGGCCCGTATTTTCCTTAACTTTCAAGGCCACATCGTGCATAACAACTATAATGCTGTCGACGGAAACTCCTGAGGATTCCTTTGTCTCATTACTTGGCCTTCTGTTCCTCCTCGAGGGTGTCAGGGACCTACTCCCGCTCAAAGGTGTGGGTTTTCGTGCAACAACTGTTGCCCAGCTTTAATCAGCATTAGTGACGTCCCGTTTGATCTGGATTGGCATTGCGGCCACTTCCTCTTCCACCTCGGCAACACCCCCTCTCTTGTTGGTACTAATTCACTGAGGGTCCACTTGCTTTATACCCTCTGTGTGTACTTTTGTGCCCACCGCTCTACTGGCCTAATTTTTTAGGCTGGCAAGTTCACTATTCGCTGTCCAGCTTGGCTACTGCTAATGATTTCGGCTTTGGGCGTAGATTCGCCTAGAGGTGTGATGTCATCTTTAGCCATCGTGAGAGTCGTTGGCTTGAGTCCCATTTTTGATGGATGTTGCGGGTTTTGTACCGGTGCAACCGTTGAATTTAAAGAATGGTCCGAAGTGATTTCTACGTATCCTCCTGTGGCGCGCTCAACTCTTGACCCCTGGCCTAGCAACAGGACCCTGCTGTATGTACTGGCAAAGACGATAAGCGCGGGTCGCGATTTTAGCGTATTGTTTGCCTTTTAGAGCCCCGCTCTATGACACTTCAAGTAAGTTAAGCTACTGAGCAGGTCCGTCATTCTCACAATATTTACAACGTGCCTCTGTTCAGCTTCCCTTCTTGACCTGAGAACCTTTGGCCAGCGATTCTGCGCAAGCGCGCCAGAGGAGACGCTTTCTATTCTCGACAGCTCCTTCCGTGGCGGCCCTCATTTCTTAAGGCAGTCTGCAAGTCTTCCTATTCTCTTTTTGGGTGCCTCCAACTCTACCTCTTCCCTGGATCTTTTTATCCCTTGTTGTCACGCGGTTTGCCTGTCTTTACTTGCTATTCGTTTGTCCTAACAGTTGTGCCCGTTGCCAGCACCGGGCTCTTTGGTAGCTCATTCACTGAGCTTTCTGTGAAGGCCCCGTTTTTTCTATCTGGCGGCTCCCGTCGTATACAGGAGCATTCCTGTGCCGCAGCAAACTCGACAAACTCATCCATTTCAAAGAGTCGTGTCCCCTGAGCACCTCATAGTTTTCTTTTCCAGGGTGAAGCAGCTCGATCGGTACAACTCATTGTACCTATCACTCTGTATACGCATCTTAACATTATATTCGCAACCGCTGACCCCGTATGAATTTTTGTAGCAAATGATCGTCATGCTATCGGAGGGACCAAATATCATGAACCAGGAAAAAACGATGACACATTATACCAGGAACACTAAGTGAAGGTGATAGCTGTGTGGATAAACACAATTATCAAGCGCGCAACGAATGAAACTCTTTGCCGGCTTAACAGCACTTTACCGAAAACGAACTAATGGGAGCAAAGAATTCCCCTAATAGAAGGCGTACTCCAGCAAAATCTGCAGTACGTGGTTTTTGTGAAGTGACCATGGCAAACAAATGAGGACACAGCAGAGTACCTGCAAAGTTCAAACCACGCGGCAACTCGCATTGCCCTACATTTTCCTTGGTGCGCACACACTTACTACACTCGTGTCACCCTCAATTCCCTGTTCTGAGCCTTTTTATCCTTCTTTTTTCGTGCATAGTTTTAGATTCTCACGATTTTTTCCGTCCATTCTATCGCTTGTGAAGATTAGATCACGCACCTGGCATGCCTCGGGGGTCTCCGAAATAAATCATCATTATTATCATTATTACTAGACTTTGTGCTGGAGGAGGCTCCTATCTAGCGTATCCTGCAACCAACCTCGTGGAGGAGGGACAGAATACCGGATTGCTGGGCCTCACTAACCATCATACACACCAGTGAAATCGAAGGTGTTTGGGTATCAGTACCCTTGGGAGGAAGCAACCATGGGGTGACCAACCGAAACTGTCTGTTCGTGAAGGACAGGGTGCCTTAGAAACTCAATGGATACCTTAGAAATCTTAACGTGCAGTTATTGCAATTCACGGAATTATATGGGCCGCACACCGTGAAAGAATGGGGCAAGAAGGGATGGCATCCAGGAGCAATCTTCTGTTGCTCACACAGAGTTTCGAGCCACCTGGCAAAGTCCACAGGAAGGGGAGAGCACCAAGGTGGACCAGAAGAGCAAAAAGAGCTCAAGTCCGGAGATATCGGGTATGGTGTCAGTGCCAACGGACAGGGGGCCACGGGAGATACCGACCGTTCAGAGTGTCTCTAAATGTGGCCTTCAGAGCCCAAGGGAAATGCAGGCTATGTTATAACAGCACCTTAGGCAGAAGAGCTAAAAGATGACAAACAGCTTTTTACGACCACGTTCAGTCTAAATTAGCTATGCGAGTGGTTTTGGGTTCCTTTAAGGACAGGAAAGATAGCCATGCCGTCGACAGCAGCCCCAAAGCCGACATACTGCTGCACCACTCCAAGACAGTGCACCAGCGAGACAGTGGACTAGCTCCGGCATACGAGATGACCCCCCAGACCACAGGCAACGCTGTCCATACTTCTTCCTGCAGACAAAGTAAAAGAAGCTCTGCGGAATTTTTATATGCAAAAAGCAGCCGGTCCAAATGGTACCCACCCTGTGGTTCCGCGCCTCTTTGCCCAGGTAATAGCGGCCCTTCTTCCTCGGTTGTACTCTAGATCGTTGAGCAGTGCGCAATTGCCTGAAGACTGGATGTTGGCTTAGCTTGTCCAAATAAACAAAGGAGTTTTGAAGTGGGAGGCAAAAATTGCTGACCGGTGAAGACTCTACCTGTGCCACTCAAAACAATGGAGGAACTGTCTAGGGACCGCGAGGCCAATCGTTCGGCTGAAAATACGACGATTTTAGGCGGGCACATGGGGGTCGTCAAAATATATTGTGCCTGTCTAAAGAGCCCTTTTCCTGGACCAGTTGGCGGCCAGGTTAGAGAGGGGTAAAGGAGTCTAGGTCTGCCGTTTGGAATTTGAAAAGGCTCTCGGCCCCGTAAACCACCGGCTTCTATTGCGCGAAGCGGAAGCTTTGGGCATCGCGGCCCGTTTGCAGTAATGAACGCGAGTATATATCCCAAACGGAATGTGTTGCTTATGGGTGGACGGGAGCAAGTTCACGAGGGTTATAGCTACCAGAGGGTCTCACGGACGTAAGCCCTGGGTCCTCGCCTGCTTCTGACCGAATTTAACGACCTATAAATGGTACAAAATCCAGTTCTTCTACTTGTGGACTACTTGGAGCTGGTGGATGAGCCCGGAACCGCATCCCTTCAAGAGGACTTGAACAGAGTTCACACCTGGACCACTCAATGGCAAATGCCGCACAACATAGCGAAGCGCAGGCACCTCACCTAGGACACTGTCATTGCGTCAATAAACCCAGACCTACGAAACCCACAAACGATAAGGAAGGTCACGGTCTTCACTGACACTGGAGTCTTGACGAAGTGTCACTACCAGCCATCTCCACAGTGTCTGGCTGCAGCGTCTGGGGCCAAACTGGGGCTCCAGCAATTATTTCACACCACAGCTACAGGCGGAGATTCGGTTTTGCTCCCCCTCTGCATAGCTCCAGTACAGCCACTCCTGGATTATTGTACTCAAGCTTGGGCTCGCCTCTGGTGCGAGGTACGGCTGTTCTAGAAGTTCAAAGATACTTCACCGGGACTCGGGGACGAAAAATACCCAGAGAGGTTGGTAGCTCCATAACTCCTTTCTATGAAACACGGAAGACTGAGTTGGGATCTAATGGAAGCTTTAAAACAACTGAAGGACTGTCCATCCCGGAGGGCCGTCGTTAGTTTTGGTACTGGACTCCATATTCTGGGGACACGAATTTGAGTTCGTCAAACCCAAAGCTTTAAGGACAAGAAGTTTCCTCTCGTGCCTCGTTGTCAACCCCGGGGGGCGCACTGCCGGCTGAGGCGGTATCTGCCTCGTCGATGGTAGGTTTTAGGGCAGGATGAGGCCTTTGTGGGCTTGACGCGCTCCCTGAGTGCTTATAAACCTACCCCGTTCAGTGGCAGCACTGGACGAGGAGCCCCTCTCTTATAACCATTACCCACAGGTGGTATACCCATCCGTTTGAATTTGCCACCACCCCTTCTGCATCATCCCTCATCTTGATCTTTTTACTTCCCAACTTACCAATAATAACGCTATCGAAGCACTGCCTCTACTTGTGACCCCCTTTGGGGGAAGTGGACTCGGAAAAGGACCCAGTTCTTAACCGTGGGGCTGCTGCACTATTCCGACAGCGAATTCAGTCTAAACTCTATCTCGTCTACATAGTAAACAAAAAGGCACAATGCAACCACAGAGGCCTCAAGTCCAGCGGCCTGAATTTGACCTGACCTGTATCCACCCAATTCATACGGTTCACAGTTAATAACAGTGGATGACCACATGGACAGACCCGTCAGTTAAATTTAGGCGGAAGAAGGCGGAGATGGCAAATCAGACATTGAATCGAAAGAGATAAGGCAGAAAGCTACTGTGAGAGGGTGGTGAACTGAGACTTGGAGGGAAAAGGGAAACGGCCTATGTGGAGAGAAATGGGTGGTCATGGGGGAAAACAAGTGGGGAAATAGAAAGACAAACAAGCAGCTATGTGGGTACAGGGGAAGGAGGCCCGGGGAGGGTTAAAAGGTGGATACAATGGAAATCTAGTAAACGTAAAGTCTAACGAACTGTCATCAGTTCACACGGTGCTATGTTGTCGGTTGCTGTAACCCGTCAAGGAACACTCGGGTCAATACCCTATCCAGTCGGCCCCTCAGCTCGGCCGCTGTGGTTGCCTGAATGTTTTTTTCTTGGGGGTTTATTTCATTCGTCAACCACACGATGCTTGAAAGACTGGGCCCGAAGTCTTGTCCGTGAAGTGCCCTTCTTCAGCACGGACTCCACCCACATCCAGCCGCCTAACTTTGCAACCGTACTCATCGGTTGTCGGTGCTTTTTCGTATCCGGTATTCCATCTTGGTAAATCCTCTCAGACAACTTTGATTGTTGCATCTCTCTGGTCTTCATGTTCAGCTCTTAGACTACGATAATCATAAGTAAATACTTACCTGTCATTTGAATACTCATCTTTGCCAACAGTGTATCTGCTACTATCATGACTACGCATCAAAAATTGATTTGTCGCCTAGTTCCCACTTCCATTTGGGTGCATCACATTCCACCTTTCCGAAAGCAAACAATGTGCGCAGCCATTACATGTTTACGTCAAGCCATTTCTTTCACCATCACCTAGGCAATCTCTCTCTACAAATGAGTCCTTCACTGGGTATTTAACTGACTCCTCCGATATTTGGTCGCTGAACGTTACAACAGTAACCTTCGAAAGATTTTGCTTGTTCTTTGTCTGCAAATTCATTCCTTTCATCGTCTGATTTCCAATCCTTAGCCGTGCCATACACCGCGGAGTGCTATAGCTGGTTCATATCTCTCTTGGAAACTTTTTCTTCAAGGTGAACAAAACGTCCGTCAATTCTATTTGATTCTGTCGCTGCACAGTCCTTCTTTTTGTAATATTTTAGTAAGAGTCTACTAATTCTGACCAGCTCCACCCTGACTTGGGCGGGTTGACCACCCGACCTTGAGTTCACACTTTCCGGGCGCCGCCTTAAAGAGTAACTTAAATACTTTCTCCTGTACAGTATCGAGTGCACATGCCTGAGTCATCCTCTTGGAATTCGGACTCTACGTCTAATTGTACCGTTTGATCTTGCGTTACAGCATGCCTCAAGGTTATCCGAGATAAACCATTATCACCATCATTATCGTTATTTCAGGCCGTGGTTTTCTTCCGGCTGTAGAAGGGCTTGCTTGCAAGTGCCCCCGTCCATCCTACCTGTTCAGATCTTGTAAAGTGCTGTGGGGTTTTCTCTTTTCTCCAATCTTCCCATTGAAAATCAGTTCAGGTACCCCAAGCGCTCCTTACAGGGTTTTCCTCTTAACAAGGGAAAGGATGCTCTAAATTGTCCCTGGATCTACTACAGTACTTGCTTATTCCGAACCATTTATGGACTCCAGACCTAAAAACAGTTTTCAAGAGAGGCCAAACGAGTGTCCTTTACATGGAGAAGAGGACTGATGGTCTTCCAGGGCCGACTGTTCGGCGGGGCCGATAGGGATCCCGGAAGCGGATTTGCAGCTTTTTCACAACAGGTTTTCGGCTGGAAATTAGCCCTAACTGTGGCATCTGGGTGCTGAACTACAACTTTTACCGGTATCGTTACTGCCAAACCCTTCGTTTCCAGTATCGTCAGCTTGTGAGGTAACCCTCATGAACCAGCCGCACACACTTCTTCAAGTTCATTGGTAGGTCTTACTTCGCAGCAATTTCCAGACTCTCCCCACATCCGTTGGGACCGATCTATGGCCGACTACTAATATTTCCACGTCCTCGGTTGACTCAAAAAGGGAACCTTCTGGAACATTTTTTCGCTCATTTTAACACAGGATGAAAGCGGAGGTTCAAGGACCGGCCGTAGATTTACTCCACTTAGCATCTGTCCAGCCGGGGATATGCTTCCCCTATTCTGAATAGGCTCTGTTAGGCAGACACCCCCTAATTCATGCCATCACCTGGACCAACGTTCTGAACCCTCGTAGTTTTTCCATGGGCAGACGATGGTTCGCTGAGTCGAAAGCCTTCTGGAAATCCAAACTCGAGATCTCAACCCACTCCCCATCGTCTGTTCTCCTGGTCACTTCCTGTAGGCGGCGCGGGGGGTTGGACAGGCATGAACTTTTCTGCACGAATCCGTGCCCGGATTCCTGGACAGGGCCGTGTTGTTTTTGGTGCGACACCATCCGACCCCGAAAAACCCTCCCCCTGACTTTCAGCACAATGGAGGTTTAGTTAGCTAGACGGTAGTTCTCACGACTACCTCTACCATCCCCCGAGTGTTTGGGGGTGACCGTCGAAGTTAGCCACTCCTCAGGCAAGACTGTGTTTTCAAGTGAGGCATTTGTAACGTACATGCTTGGAAATCCTCCCCAGCCGTTGTCATATACTTGTGTTGTTGAGACTATGCTCTTTCTCTTATGGACCCTCAAACCAGTACAGCATGCATAAATCAATACACTTCAACATTAGTTTATACTTTGCTCACGTGAAGCGGCAAAATTTTGATTTGAACTTGGACTGCCGTGACGGTGGTACCTGACACTGACATTCATTGAACTCTGGTCCTCATTGCTAGACGTTGTGGCCGTGCAGTTGAGGTTTGTTCATATTTATATGCGTATAATTTGTTAATCCAGTAGCGTAGGAACTGCGAATCAATCTTGTCCTGGTTTTGAGGTTCGTTTGAATTGGATACGCGCTACTCACAGTCGAAAAAAGCGTTACAGCATTGAATAGTTCCGTCAGTGGTCCTACCACTGTTAAACACTGACGGTGCCAGTGATTTTAGGATCGCCATGTGGGTACCGTCGAAGCCCACTGCTTTACTCTTGACTAGCTGTTTGATGGTGCATATGGCCTCACTTTCCTCCATCGGGCGGTCTCCCATCACAGCCGTGACCAGGTAAGAAACTTATGATCGCTGTAATCCTTGGTCTTTCCTGTACATTTTTTGAAAGAATCTGCACACGTTGTAAACGTTTTCTCGGTCCGCAGTTGATACTTTTCCTTTTTCGCTAATGACTCCAATAATTCACTTCTCCTTACCGCCGTGGTACCTCCGGACTTTCTGAATTAGGGCGACCTTATCCGATAATCTCAGGATGTTACCCCTAATTTTCCCTCACTTTGCTTGAGCAGTGGGTTCTCCCGATTCCTTTGTTTCCAGTTTAGCTGCAGAGCTGTCGCCTGGGGATCTTTATTTATCTTAGAAAACTTTCTCTCGCTTTTACTAGAACCGGTATACCAACGTTGGTATATTTGGTGCAAGTCAGTGCATGGTCGCCCAAGCCTAGTCGAGCTTCTACGTTTTGTGTTCACAATATCATTTGGACGCCTTGTTACCGCAAGGTTCGGCGCTGATACTGATTGCCCCGCCCCCCACCCGGTCTCTTGATCAACTTGTTAGATGAAAGCTTCTTCTTGAAAAGGGCTGCTAGCCTCTCCTCGAAAGACCCCGCCGTAGTAGTCTCCGTTGACCGTTTAACCTCTGGAGCTTTGAAGTCTCCTATGATGGGAAGCCTATTCTAGTCGACATGATGGTATTAAGAAACCCAAGTAGTTCCTCATCCTAATTACCTTCTGCCGGTGTTCCCCTGGTGTAAGACGCGGCTGACCCATGCCCCTAAATGCACCTCTACTTCGGCTGCCTCCAAGTTTGTTGTCGCCGGGTATCCTCCTCCCGTTCAGTGGTATTAGCCCGCTACCAGCAGCTTCGCCCCTCCCCCTACTCTTCCGTCCAATCTGTCTGCCCCGGCTACGGCTAGCTTACGTAAGGCGGGGTGGCCCACCTCCTAGTCCGGTGACAGCCAAATTTCCGTGATTGAGACGACGTCCACCCCGCACAAGCTGGCCCGAAGCTCATCCTATTTAGTTTCCACGCCGGCTGTATTCGCGCAAGCAGCTTGCATGACAACCAGTCTCCTATTGGCGTTAATGTCAAAGGAGGCAGTGCAACGCTTGCTCTCGTTCCCCAAGCATCCTTCCAGTTTTATGACAGGGAGAATACTATATCCCTATGGCAATGAATCGCGAGGGCACTACCCTGCAGGCCTTCCTGGCCACAAATTTTAAGAATACTATTTACCTCGGTGATGTGCTGGCTGCTGTTGACTCTTACTTCTGCGATTTGTTTCAGAGCAATGCGTGGCAACTTATTAGAGATATTTGCACTTCTTTCCGTGCCCACTGTGGATGGTTTACCTCTGTGGTTGGATTGATCTACTGGCCCAAGCAACACCATACTCCGAGAAGCTTCCCCTGTCCTCTCCTTTCCTGCCAGGAATCTGTCGAGGCTTCTCGGACTCGCAAGTTCTTCGAGCTGTGGTCTGCCGTGTGTCCTGCCTTCCCCCTGTCACCTCCCTAACCGAGAAACTCTTTTGATAGCCTCGTGTCCCGGCAAACCCGCTGTCTCCAACAAATGCTTCAGGTGCTATCGTACCACCCGCTACTTTTGTCCGTTCTCGCCGAAAACGGGAGCCGTCACCTCTCCGGTAACTATATGTCTATTTACTTCCCAGGGCAATGTCGCTGGTTCTCGTCATTGGCTGTCGTGCGGCTGTGAGATATTGATTTACGCCTTCCGTTTCTTCCAGCCCAGATTCTAGTAGTGCAATATTATCCCCAGACCCCGACGTTTACCCACCACGGACCTCTTATTGTCCAGGGTATCCGGGATGGAATCCCTGTCACTAATCTTCGTGGGTTCCACATGTGCTGCCGTTGAAGATTCTTCCCACAGCTGAATACTGTGCCCCTCCCCAGCTAGTTCAGTTCTGTTCAGTTTGGTTCACAGGACGTGCACTGCGGGGAGCCAAAATTGTCCAGTTCCTTGCACTTGGACCTCTTGGTGCCACTGCAGGCAGAAAAGCTAGGCTTTCTCTAACCGGGCAGTATTGAAAAACGGAGACACTGAGCATCAGTCCGAAGGGCGTACAGGGTCCTTGTTGCCAGCTACTATCAGCTGGTGGCTGGCCATCCATAGGGCCATAAGTTACAAGAGGTTACTCAGGGCTAAAGGCTCAAAGATGATATGGCGGATGGGGCGATAAACTAGATGGAAATGGAGGGGTACGGCTGAAGTCAGGAATAAGGTGGGGGACAGGGTATGGAAGAGGTGTATTTCCACTCAGCACCCCCTTTCGCTAGACAAGCTGTTCCATTTTCCACGAAGCCGTTTCTCGAAGTCCTTCACTGTCGATGACTCAGCCACTTCGCCGTACAGTCTATTTCTTCGGTAGAGCAGTAACTGCCACCCTGTTGGAGAGCGACTTTCGTGCAAGTATGGACACCGGGCCTGTTAGAGCAAAAAAGGGTTGGAAGTTCAAAGGAGGCCCACCTGAACGATAAGCTGGATGCTGGGGAGGTCATACCAGGAATGACTAAATGCTCTAAATCCCTTCTCCCCTGATCGTCGTAGGCCAAGAGGAGACCTGACTGAATGCAGCAAGCTATATATGGGAACCTCTACAACCGACAAGTCATTATTGACTCGCTGAAGCGACCCTGCATTTAGGGGGGGGGAGAGGCACGGGCATGAATTGGACAAACTAAAAACAAGCGAGAGCATAAGTGCATGTTTCTTTCCCCACCATGTCATAAACGAGTGGAACAGTTTTCTCCACACGTGGTGGCAGCAACGTCGGCCGTTACTTTGAAGCACAAACTGGATGCTTGATGGGCAGATGTATTCCAAGACCATGACCAACCATCCTGAGGGGCTGTCTCATTCTTATCTTTTTGTCTTTCCTTTTTTCCTCGGACTCATTACCTTACACTGCATCTCGTCAATCAGATGATTCCTCTCTGTACCTATCTCTATCACAGACCCATACCACCCTGCTCATAATGTCTCCATTCTTACACCTTGACATTATCCGAGGAAGCGGGGTATGTCTCACATGTGGACAGCAGTGAGACGTGGCGGTGCAACTATATTATTGTGAGGTTGCTCTCCCAGGGGGCGAGCCCACCCATTCCCTTCCACTCAGCTGCCACAAATACCTCAATACATTGAACAGCTTGAAGTCGAAGCACGGCGGGAACTGGTTGGGCTGGCAACGCGAGAAGGTGGACTTTTACAGACTCAAGCAGCAGGTTCCATGAGCAGACATATGATGGAGCTCTATAGAAAGTCCAATTCTAAATTTGCTTTCATGCAGTTCCCAGAAGCGCCTACAAAGTAAGAGACACTTTACAACGTTGAAGCACATACAAGTTAAAGGGCTCATCAGTAAGTGAAACTGGTCGATCTGACAGGCTGCCGTCAAGTCCCAGAAGCTGTGCTAGAAGGAGCTGGACCTTGTGAGGTGCCTCGCTTTTGGATGTTAAAAGTGTCCCTTCTATTCCCATTTATGTGCCTCGGTAGCCAAGTAATGAAGCTTGTTGCACGAAAATTACGCACTGTAGTATTAATTAGGTACTCCTATTCGGGGGTTTTTGCCCCGACTGGTTAGTTTTTGGTAATGTACAGTCTTTTCGATGAAGCTTTTTATTTGTTATGCCCCTCATATTGTTGTCTGTTAACCCAAGTATCACAACAGCCCAGAGCTTTTTTTTACTCAGTTAACATCTTTTCTTGGTATATACATTTTGGTCTGGCTGGTGGCATGACGATCATTTGCTACAAAAATTCATGCGGGGTCAGCGTTCGCGAATATAATGTTAAGATGCGTATACAGAGTGATAGGTACAATGAGTTGTACCGATCGAGCTGCTTCACCCTGGAAAAGAAAACTATGAGGTGCTCAGGGGACACGACTCTTTGAAATGGATGAGTTTGTCGAGTTTGCTGCGGCACAGGAATGCTCCTGTATACGACGGGAGCCGCCAGATAGAAAAAACGGGGCCTTCACAGAAAGCTCAGTGAATGAGCTACCAAAGAGCCCGGTGCTGGCAACGGGCACAACTGTTAGGACAAACGAATAGCAAGTAAAGACAGGCAAACCGCGTGACAACAAGGGATAAAAAGATCCAGGGAAGAGGTAGAGTTGTAGCACCCAAAAAGAGAATAGGAAGACTTGCAGACTGCCTTAAGAAATGAGGGCCGCCACGGAAGGAGCTGTCGAGAATAGAAAGCGTCTCCTCTGGCGCGCTTGCGCAGAATCGCTGGCCGAAGGTTCTCAGGTCAAGAAGGGAAGCTGAACAGAGGCACGTTGTAAATATTGTGAGAATGACGGACCTGCTCAGTAGCTTAACGTACTTGAAGTGTCATAGAGCGGGGCTCTAAAAGGCAAACAATACGCTAAAATCGCGACCCGCGCTTATCGTCTTTGCCAGTACATACAGCAGGGTCCTGTTGCTAGGCCAGGGGTCAAGAGTTGGGCGCGCCACAGGAGGATACGTAGAAATCACTTCGGACCATTCTTTAAATTCAACGGTTGCACCGGTACAAAACCCGCAGCATCCGGTAAAAATGGATCTCAGACAGTCTTTTTAAAAGTGACGTGAGCTGATGAAACGCCCATTGGAAAATCTCCGCCTAAGCCCTCGACCATTAGCAGCGGCTTAGCTGGACAGCCAGTGCCTAGCCCAACATCTCAGAAAAGCGGGGCGAGTAGAGCCGTGGGCCAAATGTACACGCAGGAGATATGATTGAGGTAGACTGTCGGCGATTACGCACCCTCGAGAGAGGGTTTGTGACTAAAATGGAAACGGAGATGGCGGCGACGTTAGTCCATTCCAGGCAGTGTCGGTATTGGGGATGAGGGCTGGGCAACAATGGTTGCACGAGACCCCATGTAGTTGAACAGGGGTAGTCCCCGACCTCCTCGAGGGACGATGGAAGGCCACGTATTGAGATAGGGGAAGCTTCAAGTGTTTCCTTTGAGAGTGTAGCAAATACTATGCACCGTGTACCTTTGAAGGTTCAAGGAAGTTCGGGCCGTGAGTCTGCTAGTGCAAAAATGGGTTGTTTCCCCGAGGGATTGTGCCTGCCACGGCCCAAAAGAGCGAGGAAGAGAGCCGCCATATGGTCCACAAATGCCTGTTATTAAGCAGGTAAGTTGAGGAGAATTACCGGCTAGAACGAATGGACCAATGATTATTGTTATCACCGAGACATGGCCGTAAAATAATCAGAGCCACGCAAAGTCGAGGCTACTCCACCCATGGACAGGATAGAAGAGACGATAGACTGGGTGGAGGGTACTCCTCGTAAGAACGGTTTACAATCAATAACAATGGAGATGGGATATTTCTGGACCATGGCCGAGATTCACGAGCATGTGCATGATCATAGTGTACTACGTTACTCAATACGATGAACTACACACAAATTATGAGATTAAGAGTCAAAAATGTCAGGGCAGGATGAACATGGCTAGCAGTGGTTTGAACTGAATACACCAATAATTGTTTGCGCCCCAAACTCGAGCCGGCTTTGAATTAGAGTCTGGAGGTGGTTCTTTCTTGGAATACTAAAGGATCCCTAATACATAGTGCCAAAGATGCAATATAGACCAAAATTATGCAAGCCATGAAAACCGGAGGATTACTGGGGTTAGTAATAATAGTGGCATCTTTGTCGACCACGGTTGAGACGCACGAGCAAGCTCATGGTCATGGTGTACAACGTTACCCAAAACGATAAACTATACACGAACTTCGAGAACGGGAGTCAAAAAGTCAAAAACAAAACAAAATAGCTAGAAAAAGTTTAAAGGGATCAAAATGAGAATGGTCTGCTCGAAAAATACGGGTTGGTTTCAAATTCGAATCGGTTGGTGGTGACCAGTGAGGATACGGCGAATATCGTGAATATATAGTGTTAAAGAAGCACTATAAACCAAAACGATGCAAGCCATAGATAACGGAGGCTTATTGGGGTTCCGTGCACGGAACAAGTTCTGAACTGGGAGAAATGTATGAGATTACACCCGTAAACTGTGATAAATATGAAAAAATACAGCTCCATGAAGACCGTGTGAGCCCGGAATAATGGATATTGCCGGGTTCAACAAACGGAATACATTATGAATCAGGGAGACATGCAACAAACTGTGTGGAAGTGCGCTCGGATGACGAATGTGGAGGAAACAGCAATCCTCATAAAAGGTGAGTTTAGGTCCAGGATCAATAATCTGTGTCATTCGGAAAAATGGGTGCAACCTGAGGACCTTGGGTTAGTGGGGAGTCAGTATTTCAAGCCGGATACCTTTCGAAAGAAAAATGAAATCTTGCAACAGATATCAGAGTGGAAAACCTCCACATAGGCTCGCGCCTTGTTCTGTTACTCTGACGAAAATGCATTGACTAATTGATTCTCAGCGTTATTCGACGTCACTATTGAGAACTACGAATGAGGAGGATAAGTGGACTCGCTTTCGGATGGCGCATCAAAATTTAATGAGCAACAAATTCCTGTGTTGCTTATTCTAGCTCTGTTAGTGGGCTGTCCCATCTAAGGCCAAGGTGTTGTGCATTATCCCGTGGGTGTGGTTCATCTGGTGGGGTCAAGGGGGTGTCGTTCAATCAGCAGCATGTTGCTCGTGAACTGCTATTTGTGTAGGCTCCAACAATGACATTCGTGGAAGAGTTGTTGTCTTCGAAGATGCTAATCAGGCTAGTGGAAAGTCCTCGGGGTGTTTTAGGTAGCGTGGCTCGATTGAAATTCCTGTTGGTAAGAAAGATTCCATTGAGGTCTCAGTCAGTACGGGTCAGAGTGTGGACCTTGGTCATCGAATGTGCAGCCTCAGAGAGTGGGCGACGACGAACCCGAAATAAATGGTATTTGCAGTCTGGACGGGGTTCCAGCTGTGGGTTATGATAATGAACGGCAACAATTAATAACGAACTGGTTGGGTTTATGTGAGCAGTCAGTGGCACATCCAATATTCTGATCCGGGTTTTAGTTCATGTGTTTAAGTAAAGCAGACTTGCAGGGGGTCGATCAGTGCTGCTACAGGTTAGCAAGGTGGCGTACACCGGGCTGGCTGCTGTGTCCGCATTTCAAAAGATAAATGGTTTGCTCGCAATTATAAATGGTTACCCTTAATACCGCCTGCTTTCACAGAATGCAGACCAGCACCGAAGCCTACATAACTTTGAGAGAACAGTATGTGTGTGAATGGGATTGGTGCCCTACCAGCATAGCCCTATATTAGTTACCGTCTCTCCTGGTGTAGTGGTTATTCTATAATGAAAAGTTCTGAGGATCGGTTAAGTATGATTGCAGAAGGACCTACCAGGGCATCGCCGTTAGTTAGTTTATGCTCCCACTCGACGGTGCTGGCATACTGGGATTAAACCTGAATGTGAGCGGAGAAAACTCACTTGTGGGGGTTGCATGAGTAGTTCATTTATTATAAAAGCGAGGAAAGATAGTTAGTAGGGAATGGAGAATCTGAACGGTTCTCCGTGGTCATTTTTTGTGGACTTAAATGAGACCGGTGTTGGTCATCTGTTGCCTTGATATGCTGTCCATATCAGTGGGCTTAAAGTCCAGGCCGCGGTAGTGATTGTAGTTGGCAGGAGGCAACCAGAGGTGGTAAAAACCCAGACAGCTGTTTGTATAACTGGTCTCAGGGCTATTTGACAAGTTCAGCCGTGGGGTATTTACAAGTTTAATTCTGCTGGCTGGTGTCGGGTGTGGTTGCTGTTAGGTAGGGTTGTAAACCTAGGCGTGGCTTGGATGCTAGAATATCGAGAGGGCCGTTTTTTAAGGAAGACGACGGAAGATGGAGGGGTATGGATGGAGAAGATGACCGGTTTCCACTGCGTTCTTTTCGCTTTTTTCCGTTTTTAGAGCTTCACCGATGTTGCTTTTATTCGTCCGGTACGTCTACACATTGTCCGGTTCAATGGGTTGAAAGTCGAGGCTACCGTAGCAATTGCATTCGACGTCGACATGCATGCTAGGTGTGATTATGGAGAGTGTAGGGTGGTTGAAAACCAGAGTGGGGGGTGGATAAGCTTATGTGGAGAGTCCAGTGCGCTGTCGCCTCAGTCAGTCTCGTGCGTGAAAACCAAAATCTTTTCGACGAAACAAGGGCGATTTCGGGTTCCCTGTTTCGCGGGATCAGGTCTGAGCTGATGGGAGACATACCCATAAATGAAGACTGCCCATTTCCTTCAAAGCCCAATGTCAGTGGTATTTGGAGACCAAATCGATCCCACCAAGTCTTTTATGATTCTACTTTTCTTTTCCTTATTTTTAGCTTTTTCTGTGTCATAACAGAGGGGTGGTTGAGCCCATACAGGAACTTTCCTTGGCCCCTCCGTCCGATCGCAATTTTACGCGTATTTTTATTTTTTTTGCAATTGCTGGGTGTGGTCTGTTTTTCCCACGTTCGGATGACGCTATGGTTTGGGTGCCGTTGACATCAGGGGCTTCGCTAGTATGGGCTGGAAAAATGCAGAATGGGATTAAGCAAACACACAGAGTAGGACAACGAATGTTGTAAAGCACAGGCTAGAATACGCGTGCCAGTCTCGCACAATCTCAGACCATGCCTCAGACCATCAGGGACTATTCCACGCTAGCTGGCGTAAGTGAGTTCAGCTCTGCTGACCGGGAATATTGTGGTGCATAAGAGGGAAGATGACTGTAGTCGGTGGATGGTGGACGGTGGACACGGAGATGAGACGAGAGGACAGGCCAACAAGTATATATTAGAAAATGGGCATCTGGGACAAGAGATTCTGGAATGAGATGATTCAGAAAAAACGAACTGAGGCGGGACATAAAACCCAGGCTAGTGGTGAGACCAAAATGAACGGGAAAGGAGTGAAAACATCAAGTAGGGCGGTGGACGGCGGAACTCAGTGTCCTAGTGTCCAAAGCCGCATACTTATTTGCTGCAGAGACATCTAAGGCTAAGAAGCTTAGACTGGTTCGCAGTAGAACATAAACATTGTCCAGAATTGAGAGCACTGATAAGTATTAAGCTAGGTATAGTTACAAAAGTCAAAAAACTGTAGCCATCGCAGTATAGATTGTGTACAGTATAACGTAAAATAAAATAGTCGCCTTAACTTTTGTCATGGGGCGAGAAATAAAGGTTCTAATGCAGTAATCCTAGTAGTGAACCCCTTTTTAGTAGGCCGGCTCTTCAGTGACGCTGTGGCCCGTAAGAAGTATCGTATTAGGAACAGTCAAGAAGTGATTCAGCGAGCCTCCGAAATGAGAAATAGCGAGACTCTCGCGGATGTCTAGCTGGAGTTTGCTCCATAACTGAATATCTTAAGGGGAAAAAGTAAGATATTCACGCTGAATTTGATCTAGAAATAGAGAGCTGCAGTGAACAATGGCGTGGGGCATAATTTGTGGGGGGAGTGGGACGAATGGGTTCAGTACTTGAGAAGGCCGTACTGTGGTGCAGCCTAAACAGGGAGCACAAACTGAGCATCATGCGATGCAGCCATAAGGGGTCAAGATTGAGTAGGATTCATCGTTTCTTGTAATACAAGTTGGGGGAAAATCCCACCAGTTGCTTGAGGAATTGGAGCTGTACGGACCCCGGAGAAATGCGGTCAGATTTCGTCATATCGGTGGAGAGATTTGGACCTGGCTTGAGAATTGTAAGTAAGCAGTTAGCAATCATTTAGCTGAAACGTTCTGCAGATGGGACCAGCGGTTCTTCTCCTCTTTGCAATCTGGAGTGGAAAATATTCAGAAAACCTAAAACGTCAAGAATAACAAGAACCAAGGTCTCGAACTGAACGGCTGTACGAAACGGGTAGGTCGTGGATAAGCAGAGTTCCGGGGCCATTTGAAATGTGAAGGTTGTGTGGCAGCTCCACAAGGTTGAGAGGTCCATACTGCATGAATTACACTAGTCCCCGAGTCTCTTTAGTTCACTGGAATTTTCATCCAGCGTGGTGTTGGGGTTCCGACGGGGAAACTCATAGACTATCTTAATGTCACCAGCGAAAAGGAATGGGGTACCATGGTGCAAGATGGGAAATATACCATTTATGTAAATGAGAAAAAGCAAAGGACCTAGTACACTGCCTGTATAACCCCACTGGTAACTGGAGCAGGTTGTGGGAAACTCCCATCATTGGAAACCACTTGTAAGCGGCTCGATAGATATGATGTTGGGCACGAAAATGGGGACCGGAAAAGCCATGAGTTTTGAGTTTGGTTAGTAATAAAGAGTGAGGAGCTTGGTCAAACTTCTTTGTCATATCGAGGTTTATAGTGATGACAGATTCACTATTGTCGGCGGCCGCCGTTATGAGGGTAAAAGTAATGCTGGCAAGCGGGGCATGAAGGTGACTTCAGGAGGCCGTGCTGCTTACTATAGATGATGTTATGGTAGGATAAGAGGTCAGACATCCCCTGTTTGATGAGGCGTTCCATCAACCTAGAAGCAATTGGAGTGTGGCTGATTGGGCGGTGGTTTGAGGGGTCATGTAGTGGTCCCTTCCTATGGATTGGGATGATGATCGCAGTCTCCCACTCCGAGGAAAATGCACCAAACTTGATGGATAGGTTGTAGGCCTTCAATAGTAAGGCTGCAACATCAGTTCATCCAAGACCTAGAAGTGTCGGCGGAACACCATCATGGCCAAGGTGTGAGGACTCCCGGACACGAGGAAGCTGATTGGCCACCTCTTTTAGAGTAAATTCTAAATCAGACAGTAAGTGCTCGGTGACAGGGTCTATGCATGGGGGTAAAGTAAAGAAGTCCGTAGTCATAGATGCAGCAAAGTAGGAATCAAGCGCCTCGGCTTTTGCCACAGGTTTGCTACAGAGGGGATGCCAGCGAGCTTGCGCCAAGTTCTTTCCTTCAGTAGGCGTGCCAACTTTGTGGAAGCATCATGGCATTGCAGGGCAGATACTTCTTTTTTTGAGCATAAAGTCCGTCTTGATTCTGATTGCTACCGAGAGACTTTAGGGCGGCAAGAATGACGATAAGTCACTATAGGTGTTATATATCTTCTGGAGCTTTAGATATTTGTTTTGCGTTCGGGTCAGGACTGAACTACGGACTGGGTTTGATATGATACGAGTTCTAATGATTGTAAACAGCAGGTTGAATAGGTTAGAATGTAGTAAATCAGTAGCCAGCTGAGTGTTGCTTAGCAGGAAGAATTTGTCCCAGTCTAACAATCGAAGCGTGCAGATGAGATTGTCCCAGTTGAGGGATGAAGAGCGATGATTGGGTGGGCGGGACTCATCAAGAGCTTGTGGAACCGCGAAGGCGAAGGACACCACTCTGTGGTCACTTCCTGGGAAGAGGTCAAGCGTACTGGCTGAAACATCGGATAAACCAACGGTGAACAACAAATCTAGGGTGTTATTACCTCTGGTTGGGACAGTTACCTGTTGGCTCCGGCGCCCTGCGCGGATGCCTGACATGAAGCCTTATAAGTTGTTTTGGGGCAGATGGGGCATTCCAGCAAGAGCTCGATTCATTGAAGTCCCCCGCGACGAGTTTGGAGGAGCGGGGCAGCAATGAATGATATTTGAATGAGTCAACAATCTTGGTAAGATCCAAAGTGTTGGAACCAGATGGCCGATAGATGCAACCAATATGAAGCTAGGAGTTAGGTAAGGGAGACGTTAACCACAGAGAATCCTGAACGGCATCCAGCTTTGTGCGTGAGGTTTGAATGGCCGGCAGAGTGTTCTTGACATAAATCAAACAGCCTCCCTCACGACAAGGCCTGTTCCTTAGGAACACTTAATGACCAACTAGAAAGACTCGATCTGACGGGACGGAATCGGTTAGCAGGGTCTCAGTTACGATGATAATATCAAAGTCGGAGGTCTGAGCGAAGCTGCGGATGGCCTCAGTTTTGTTCAGTATTAAAATGGCATTCATAAGCATGATTGAAAGAAATGATGCAGGTCTTGGTAGCGATGTCAGTGGTGGATATGATATGGGGTTTGGTAGTGGTGATGAATGTGGTAATCCCGGTGAAGAATAGGGCAAGGATGGGGGGAGGACCTCGGTTGTTCCGAGGACTTGATGAGCAGAAGCCTGGCGGAGGGGGGGGGGCGGTGTGAGGAAGGAGGGATGGGGGGGGGTGCTGATTGAAAGAGTAGGTAGAATGCGGTTAATAGTCTTGGAGGGGGTCGGCAGGAAAAACGACCACGGATGGGTGACAGTGCCAAACCAAGATACCTGGATGGGTCTTGTGGGAGTGGGAAGTTAGGTGAGGCAGGGCGACGATGCCCGTGACTGGGTGGCGGTTGAGGTATAGAGTGGTTGGTGTGGCGGATAGAAACGTACTGGAGCTGTGAATAAAAGGGGATAGGGAGGGTCAAAGTAGGGTGGAAATGAAGAGGCAGTTGGCCGAAATGGAAATGTAGGATTCACAGCTCGACTGAGCCATTTCCCATAGTTTCCATGTGCATTATATTGATAGGTCTTGTTCTTTGGGCTACGAAGTGTTAATTTCCGAGGGCGAATCTGTACTGGCAGGCTGATCAGCTGTGGTGGCCTAGGTGGTATCCAGATACCTTCCGGTGGCGAATGGGTGAGTACAGCGGGTGGGCTTTGTGGCCTGGTTGCTTTACCAGGGTTATCAAGATGCACGGGTGTAGATGGAGGCTGGGTGATGGTGCAGTGAGTTTAAGATATGTTTGGATAACCCTACCTGGAGCTAGTAGAAGGAATGGGGTCACCTATACCTGTGGGGAGCACGAGCTCGAGGGTGGGTGAGTGGGAGGAACCTTCATCAACTTTGTGGATGCTGTGGATGCTGTTCTAGTCTGCGGATTTTCCTGGTCTATTCTGAGTATTAAGAAGTTTTCCAGGTGGCTCAATGGGCGAAGAAATTGGCGTACCTTTTGAATCTACGGTAGCATTGCGATCTGCAATATATGGTAACATCGGGTGATGGCTGGTAATAGGTACACCGGAGTTTCGGGGTGGGTTGCTGGTTGCATTTACTTCGGGGTTATTGTTCTGGGCGTGACTCTCGTGTACCTCTCTTTGCAGTCGGGTCTTGTCAGGAAATATCTTGGCACACTTGAAGCCTGGTTCGGCTGCGACAAAAGATTGTCGGCCAATAAATATCTTGGGGACAACTACATTTTTAAACTAGAACAGCTGTGGAAAAGTGGTGCGCATGGAGGTTTTGCTAAGTCGAACACAGTGGCACGGTTGTGAGCGAAGGTTTGCAAACACTTAAGAAAATATTTTTAGCCGCTGAAAGAGGCATTCGGTCCTAAATGTTAAACGCGATCGCATCGGTTGTCTTTTTCATTAGTCTGAAGATTTCCGAGGCTACTGTGTCCACAAACTTCGTGCCCAGTGGTACCTTGGTTGAGGTTTGGTGTGCTGCTGGATCAAGCAAGAACGGTAAAGGCATCAGTGGACCGATAATTAGATCAGTGGAGTCAATTCGAGAGGGAGGACTGCCTAGGTTTTCGCTCACTTCCGTAGTTTGTCCATTGGTATGCCTAAGTATATCTACCAGGGAAGCTGAGCAGTTATCCAGTGAGTTTCGAAGTTTAGTGGTCTTGCGACGGTGGTCGTTGACAGTGATTTTGGGTAGGCTGGTAGGAGATGTAGGTAAATGTATGGTGATAAAAATATGGATGGCCAATTGGATAAGATTTGGCAATATGAAGGGGGATAAGTGCAGAGTAAGGCCAATATATGTAGGCCTTAGGGGGAGAGCGCTCATCACGGGAGACCAAAATCGGCGGAATTATTTATGTACTAGCTGTTAAGCTAAAAACTGGAGGCAGCTTTTGCGGATGGTGCTGTTGGAGAGTTTCCGTACGTGTTATGCAAGTAAAAAGGGAGGCTGTTTGATCGGGCCGAGCCTTAGCGTAGACGGCTGCCATGTAACGTACAATATGGAAACAATTTCTAATGCAGTATCTTGAGACGATCGCCTCAGATGCGTGTTCACACAAAAAGCCGCTGAACGTTTTAAGATACAAAAATCCTCTCAAGATAGCTCAATACAAGCTTTGCCGAACGTATTTTGCAGGTCGGGAAGAAGGTTGAACAGGTGGAATGTGCTTCAACGTAGACGGCTTTATTCACTCTACTAAGATGATTCCCAGAGCTGTATCTTGGTATCTGCTATTGTTGTTTGACTGAGACCAGTGGTTAGCTTAGCTCCTACCCTAAGAGCAGTTTGAAGACCACCTTTGCAAGCGTCTTTTATCAACGGGTGGTCCCAGAAAGTTTAGAAAAAAGCCGGATTTTTTCGGGGTCAAAAAACAACCCTATGAGCTATAGTTGTACAAATTATCCTAGATAGCTTAATAGAAACTATACCGATAACAGCAAGAAAATTACGTGGTGTAAAGCGGAGTAATTTCTGACCAAGGAGAAGCGGGACGAAATTAATATGAAGGTAAACTCGGGAGCTTCGATGAATATGAAAAGAACAGCAATCCACGAAGATGATGTAAACCACGAGTGAGTGACCTACCGGGGTTCAGTAGACAGAGTAAGTTATGAAAGGCATGAAACAGTTTTACGAAAGTGCAATCGGGGGCATGGGTGAAAGTGGAAGAAAAGCGGTCTAATCAATTGCGACTTTAATTCCAGGATCGGTGACCTGTATCATGCAGAAAAGAAAAAGCTAAACTGGGGGGGGGGGTCAAGGATTAGTGAAGAATTATTCTCAAGCCGGATGCCGTTCGAAGGAAATAATGAACTCTTGTGGCAGGTACTAGAGTGGAAAATTTACACATAGGCTCAAACCATAATGCACCCTCTTGCTGACAAATATAAGTTAACTTATTGAGTCTCAGAGTTATTCAGCATCATTATTGGGAACCACGGACGATAAAGATAAGTGGTCCTGCCTCCAGATGGCGTATCGAAATTTTATGAATAAAAATATGATGTTTACTGCATTTCAACTGTGATACAGGGTTGTTCCAGATAAGATCCGGGAATAATCAGGGAGCGACTGTCATTAGCAACGTACATCATCCCGTGATAATGGTTCATCTGGCGGGGTAAAATATATATGTCGATCAATTAGCCGGGCTTGGCTAGGTATGAAGGATTGAACTTGCGGCTGTTATTGGCCTGTATACTAGCAGGTTGCGAGTGAACTGTTATTCGTGTGGGCCCCAAAAGTGTGCTAAGCAGTTGAGGGTATTTTCTTTCGCGCGTTTTGATTGCAGTTCCAATAGCTATGAAAGGTTCCACCAAGGTCTCTGTCAGTACAAGTAAAAGTGTGCTCCTTGGTTATCCAGTAGGGCGACTGAGATAGTGGGCGACTACAAACCTGAAAGGATTAGGTTTTGCAGCGTGGACTTGGTTTCAGCCGCGGATTATGATAATAGATGATGAAAATAAATAATAAGCTGGCTAGGTAATGTGAACGGGGCAGGGATGAAGTTTCACTTAGTCGGACAGTGGCACCTACTCCAAATTCTGATCTGGGTTTTAATTCAAAAGTCTGGGCAACACTGGACTGCGGGGGACTGAAAAACACTGCTACGGACCAGAATAGCAGCGTACATCGGTTGGGCAGCTGTGTGTGCATTTTGAAGGATTACTGGTTTCAACGCTGGCATAGCAAGGCTTAGATCCTAAAATACCCAAAGCGGTACAGTTAGAAGGGAATAAAGATAGTAACCCCCAGTACTGTTTGCTTACGCGGAAAGAAGGTCGGCTTCGAGAAGATAAGATATATTTGAAAGAAATGTTTGTGAGTGAGTGGGACCGGTACCTTGTTAGCACAACACCATATTTGCTGCTCTTTTCCGGTATAGTGGTTATCCCATACTCAAGAAGGTCTGAGGAACATTGAAGTAAGATTGTAGAAACCTTTAGGATATCGGTGACGACGCACTGGAGGAAACTGGTCCCGTGCAAGGAAACGTAGACGTAAGTTCTTCTGCGCTCCCACTCGACGGCTTTAGAGTACGGAGGTTGTACTTGAGTGTGAGCAAGGAAATCTCACGTAGCGGCCACCGCATGTTTACCGTGATATATTTATCGTCGTTGGCGTACTGCAAAGCTGGACAAAACCGGAGTGAGGACCGGTTCCGAAAACCGTGAGAAGTGAGAACAGCACAGGGCTGAATTTTCGTCGGGGAGGCGAACTCCAACGGTCTACTTTCAGATCCCACGGTAGGCGGTAGCTGGGCCTGCTTCCGGTATGGAGGTAGCGCGATGCACATCCACTGACAGGTGGAACGTGGCGGGCCAAGAGTGACTCACACTTTCAGAAGTTTCCATTGTTTTCCATGGTTTTATCACAGTCAAATATCTGGCTGCAGTGGAGGCAGAGCTGCTTTTGGTGGGCCCCGCTTAAACTTGTAATATCCAACGCACAAGCCACTGCATGTTGCTTTCGCCTAGATCGGGGGCCGGCTGAGGTAGAGCACTGCAAGTAGATGGGTAAGAATACTCTGAACTATTCCAGCTTTTACAGATGGTGCCGAGCAGGTCCCAGCGCTTTATTGTATTGGGATACACGAATCTCCCAGAAGTAAACCGGGGGGACCGATTTGCATCCAGGGGAACCACCAGAAATGCCCTGATGATTTGGCTTAGCGGTCACGCCATCACACAACACGTGAGGGAAGCTACTCTCTTCCGCGATGGGTGACTATCATCTACAAAAAACTTGCCGGTAACCATGTACCGATCCGCTGTCACCTTTCTGGCGATAGTAGAGTCTTTGGGGGGGACCGATCACGGAGTCTTTCTTGCGGCTTTCGTAATAAGGCACACCGGAATAAGATCCAAGCTGGCCCGGAACTACGCCAGGATGGAAAAGGATCAACTGAAGGTAAGGGGACGAAGCAAATGATGGCACCCGGGAATGCTGAGGCTATCTGCGGAGGAAAGGTAGAGAGCGATAAAATCGGGCAAATAAGTTTGACGGAAGAGTTAACCTTATCGACACACCAAAGAAATCGGAGCCGGCTGCCTCGTTGGAAGCCAAAGATTGCAAAAGCGTTAACTGTTTGCAGAGGGCTTTGCCCTCATTACAAACTTCAGAGCAAGCACCACGCGTGGGTTGCTGACAAGACGGCCAGAAAAAGGTCCCTTGCCCTGAAACGAGAATTCAAGTGCGAATACGAGAAGAAACCTGCCAACAATGAGAAGACAGATCATGCGACGTTTTTTGCTTATATGCAGTCCAGGAAAACGACGCATGAGAGCTTAGGTACCCTCAAAATGCCCGGCGGAATCGTTGTTCCTACAGGGTAAAGACAAGGAGGAAAACACACTTGTTTCCTCAAGAAGCGCCCATCCTCAGGACAAAATGCTTAATGCAGCTGGACAAGACTTAGTGGGTGCTTCAGTGCCTCAGGAGCTCTTTGTGAGCAAGGAAGAGGTGCAGCATGAATTTAAGTCTTTGCGCAAGCTTGGAGTGACTGGACCGAATACCATCCATCCGCCAATTGTTGAACCTCCTTCGGATATTTCATCCGGGGCCACTACCCAGCTGAACAAAGCGTTGCTAGGGGAAAGTGAGGTGCCAGAGGACTGGCAAGAGGCCTTGTTCGTAGCAATACACAAGACAGGATCCTGGCCGAAAGTAGAGAACCGTAGACCGGTCAGCCTAACATCAGTGTTGCGAGGGTGTTTGAGGCGCATAACGAGGAAGATATTATGTTTGCATCTGGTTAGTAACGACCTATTGACAAACGCACAACAAGAATTTGTTAAAAATGACCGTTTCTGACAAACATACTTGTGTTCTTGGACGAAACTACAAGAATGATGGATGAAGGCTCCGCAATTTTCCCCTGTTGTTTGTACTTCGGTATGGCTTTTGACTTTAAGTTACAGCCCACTGGACCATAATTTATTGATCTTTGGGACAATCGGGCGGGAAATTGATTGAACTTCGCACTGTCCTGGGAACCGTAGTCTTTATGTCAAGGTGAGTGATTACCTACCGACGCCGAAGCAAGTTACCGGTGGTGTACCGCAGCATCCGGCAACGATACATTTGCACTTCCTCCGCTACGTAAACTACTTAGAGAAAGAACTGAGTAATCTGAGTTCCATCTTTGCAGATGATGTCAGGATAGCGGGGCTCGGTTTAGCATTGGATGTGAATGCTGATCTCAGGCGGGTAGATCGATAGGATTTACACGTGAACCCAGCCAGAAGACAAATCGTAACTACCAAGTTAGAACGAACGAGCAGAATTCCGTTTCAAAAAGAGTCGGAAGTGGGGGACTTAGGTTTCACAGTCATACACAGACTAAACCTCTCAAGGCAATACCCGAAAGTGCATATATGGCAAGAGGTGTATTACTTAGAGGGTGCAACACTGTCACGTGCAAACTTATATTCTTGCACCATATGTGTGGACTCGATTCCCGCCAAACGAATGAAGACGCAGAACGATTGCAATTGATGGGTTTCAGTAGTTACATTGGTCATCCTGTAGAACTGACAGGAGATGAGAGAATGAAAGATCTAATCGCCAGAGCTGACGAGCTAGAGTGCGCCTTGCCGCGTGAGTAGCGTAATGTGAGCTGGCAAAGCTGTTGACTCTGCCGGTGCCAGGTGGACTTAAACAAGCAGACTTCTAACAACCAGTCAGTTGAAGGAACCGAGGCTATGCCGAATTTCTGATCCATCGAAGAGCCCGGTCAACGCTTGCTTGACCAGTTGTGTACCCCAATGGATGACTGATCAGAATCACCCAAATGTCCCACAGGGATTCTAAGATGTGCCCGTGTGTCCGACCAAAGAAAGTTGCCATATCGCACTGGGTGAATCGGGTCTGGAATTGTGGAGGTACTTCAGAGTACAATTGTCTTGATAATGAGCCGCTTTACGTGACTGAGAATCAATGTTCGGGAAGGAGGATTTTCCGTAGCTAGGGGGAGACCTGGTACCGAACATGGCTGCCCTTGGAGAGCGGTTGTCATTCACAAGTAAACCTAAGTGCGAATAGCTGCTCATAAACAAGGCGCACCTAAGCTCTGGGCTCGCAAATGAATTTTAGTGAGTTCAGTGTCAGCGAGGCAGCCGCTTTTGCGGAACCGCCTGCTGAGCTTTGATCTCACCCTTGGGCCTGCAGCTTGGGAGCCGGACCAACGGCCTCTTTGGAAGGAATACTGACCCACTCATTTCATTAGTTACGTTTTTGAGGGAAAAAGCTCTCCTTCGTTGTATCCAAGAAACTCGGGCGAGTCCACCTCCTGCTCAACGCGCCCTCTGCACCGTTTTCCACTCTTTTTCCGCACTATGGTGGCAGACATTGGTCACAAAGGAGTGGTATACTAAGAGACACAAAATGTAGCAATAATCAGCTAAGGCTGTCCTTCAAAGAAGTCAAAATGTATGACACTCGACAGTTTAGCCCTTTAACACAAAAGTACAAAATCCAAGCGAAAAAGACTGCCACACAAAAACACAGAATACTAGAGTGCTGTACTACGAGGAGAATGAAAAGTGTCTCCCGAATGAAAAGCACATTAAATGCCACTCTGATAAGCTCAGTATTTCAAAATAACTTGCAAAAGTTTACAAAAGTTTTCAAATTACCCTGAGCTTGTTTCACAAATGCCCCATATAAGCCCTTACGAGCATTTCCCGTTAAGCCATCGTCTACACGTTTTGACAGAATCATATAGGCACCCCCATATGACATCGTAAGATCATCGCATATCGACTCATCCGTCCCCTGTTGTCAACTTGTGTTCACTAATCAACCTAAAATGAACCCTTTATTCGATTCGTATTTCACTCACCGGCCAAATGTTTTCACTCTGCTCCGCTAATTTTCCAGGCTGGGGCATCTACATACACCTCTTGATGACTAGTAAGTACTAATTCAGTGGCGAACCGGACTCTGTTTCATTGATGTTATTCCCCTCCTCAGAGAACGCCACAACTCCTTCCAGGTAATTTGAGCTGTTGGCCCAAGTGCATGTCCGTCATTGCCAAGAATTCTCTAGCTTTCCGTCGGTGCTTTTTCGAAGGTTTTCTGTCAGTTTACTCATCCCTGCGACTTTACATCGATGCTATCCGAAAGCACTGCGCGTTTTTACTCCATCCCCGCTTTACTTCATTACGTACCTCGACCGCGGAGCCCGTTTAACCCACTACCGGGCGATGTGTCCACCTGAAATTTAAACTCAAATTTGCCAGGTATTCATTCACACGACCACTAAAACCTATGCGCTCTCGTGCTGTATGTACACAAATGAATATCCAAGCATTCTTTTTTGTGACCTTACTTGTAGCATATGACTATGCTATAGAGCATGCTTCGGGTGTCCCAGAAATAAGCCACTATTATCACTATCATTATCAATAAAACTTTCAAAAACCAAATTAAAAGCGAGAGCACCATGAGTGTTTTGGCCGTTTTCCTTGGCTGCCAACGCTGAGTGTCGAACCTTCTGTCTGGAAAACAGAATTCGTGGAGCAGCATCACCTTCACTGACTGAGCTCATTGACAAAACTACCGGGGGCTAACCACCTCACGTCTAGCTCATTTGGCTGGTTCTGTGAAATCTGTGCTCATAGTGAATCTGGAGTCTTCTGAGAGGTTGAACACTGCAGCAACTAAAAGCATCCTCTGATAGTCTATTCCACACAGGTATGATCCTAACTGTGAGAAATTTAGCCCGAATGTTCAGCCATCTGTAGCCTAAAACTATGTCCATTGATTCCGCAGAAACGAATAACTGACCCATTCCCATACCCCACAGACCATTTATAGCGTCCAGAGCTTTTACATATTCGCCCCGGCTTCTAGGGAGTTCCGAAGAGAAGAGACCAAGATCTGAACGCAGGACTTAGGATTTTGCCCTCTGACCGGTTACTATTTCAGTTTTAAGTCACTGCGCCCTCCCCAAGCGCTCCTTATCCTTGCGATAATAGGGAGCCCATGCCTTTACTCAACACTGCAGGAGAGGTCGCACCAAAACCTTGTAAAACAGGACGAAGACTTCTGGTTTTTTGCGCGGTTGCTTCGCAGGCACTGAACTCACTAAAATTCATTTGCGAGCCCAGAGCTTAGGTGCGCCTTGTTTATGAGCAGCTATTCGCACTTAGGTTTACTTGCGAATGACAACCGCTCTCCAAGGGCAGCCATGTTCGGTACCAGGTCTCCCCCTAGCTACGGAAAATCCTCCTTCCCGAACATTGATTCTCAGTCACGTAAAGCGGCTCATTATCAAGACAATTGTACTCTGAAGTACCTCCACAATTCCAGACCCGATTCACCCAGTGCGATATGGCAACTTTCTTTGGTCGGACACACGGGCACATCTTAGAATCCCTGTGGGACATTTGGGTGATTCTGATCAGTCATCCATTGGGGTACACAACTGGTCAAGCAAGCGTTGACCGGGCTCTTCGATGGATCAGAAATTCGGCATAGCCTCGGTTCCTTCAACTGACTGGTTGTTAGAAGTCTGCTTGTTTAAGTCCACCTGGCACCGGCAGAGTCAACAGCTTTGCCAGCTCACATTACGCTACTCACGCGGCAAGGCGCACTCTAGCTCGTCAGCTCTGGCGATTAGATCTTTCATTCTCTCGTCTCCTGTCAGTTCTACAGGATGACCAATGTAACTACTGAAACCCATCAATTGCAATCGTTCTGCGTCTTCATTCGTTTGGCGGGAATCGAGTCCACACATGTGGTGCACGTATCTAACTGTGCATGATCCCATAAGCACTTCACTACGGTGGCAGAAATTTGTTTGCGGAGGTGGTATGCATGTTCGTGATTATGGTCACTGATGCGAATTTTCGAGTTGTAGTAGTTTGTGTTTGCTCTCTTTACCTTGGCTCTTCCTAATAGATAAATGAGAGCGGACGGACTGAGGAGAACCCAGAAAGATAAGACAGGCCAAAATGATCCGTAGGTTTATTATGGTGAAAGATGGATTAGACAGGGCGGACGATCCTTTGCACCTAGTTTTCGAAGAAAAATCGAAGGATCTGGAAAGGCGGGTTTTATCCATCGGAAGGGTCTCAAGCTGCAGGTTCTTTATCTTAAACCAAGAAAAACCCCTCGTGAGGCAATCGAAAGCTGAGCGGGATGTAGATAGGAAGAGGGCCTATGTAACATTGAAAATTGCAGGCTTTCCGCACCCCACTGTTCTAAGAAGTATGCACAGTACGGGGATATAGAAGTCACCCCTTGCGAAAAAAATGAACCTAATAATAAAAATAACAATAATAACAACAACAACGATTTATTTCGGATAACCCTAGGCAAGCTGCAACGCAAGATCGAACGGCACAATTAGAAGCGGAGTCCGAATTTCAAGGGGGTGGTACATGTGTGTGCACCCGATATAGTACAGGAGGAAGTATTAAGTTACGCCCGGCAACTTTGAACTCCAGGCCGTGGGGCCAGGAGGGCTGAGCCCCGGGTGAAGTTGGATGGAAAAAGGAGAAATAGTAGACTTAAGAAGAAATATTACAAAAGGAGGACGGCAAGACGGGAAAATCAAACAGGATTGGCGGACACTTTGTTTACCTTGAGGAGGAAGAAGCTCCAAGGAGAGACGTAAACCAGTAATAGCTTTTGGCGGAGTATGAAATGACGTGGGGCTGAAAACCGGATGACGCAAAGGAGTGAATTTGCTGAAGCAGAACGAGAAAAATCCGTCGAAGATGTCGTTTATGACGTTCAGCGACCGAATATCGGCCTAGTCATTATTCCCCCAGTGGAAGATTCATATGTAGAGATCGATTGGCTGGTGCTGATAGAAGTGGCCGGATGGAAACGGGTAACCAATAGGCACATTGTTTACTATGAGAAAAGTGGAATATGATGCATCAACAGCTGATTATGCACTTGGCAGACCTCGGACGTCTCCGAAATAAACCAATATTATTCATTATTACATTATCATAACCCACAGCTGGAAACACGTCCAGACTGCAATACCCCCTTATTTCAGGTTCGTTGTCTCCCACTATCTCAGTCGCAAAACTGGCTAACCAAGGATGCTACTTCGACTCGTACGGACAGAGACTCAAGTGGAACCTACCATAGCAATTGGGACCGAAATCAAACAACACAACAGGAAATACTCCTAATTGCTTATCAGATCGTTCAGCGTTTTCAAACACAACCAACACGAGTTCCAGTTCACGCGCATGCCGCTACTATACAGCCACACTCGACTGATCGACTGACACATACATTGTCCTGCCAGACGAACCTTACGCACTCGATGCTGTACGTTACCAGAAACGACGCTGAATAACACTGAAGGCAAATGTGTCAACACATACATATATATTTGTCAGTGAAACAGCATAATAACTCTGAAGTCCATGCGGAGATTTCCCACTTTATCATCCGTTACCACTGTTTATCTTTCCTACGACCCGTAGCCAGCTGGAAATTGACTCTCCACTCCTCGAAGACCCTCCAGTTGCCCTTTCTTATTTCAGAATGGTATATGTTACTGATCCTGAATCTAAACTCACCTTTTTATGGTCTGCTGATTCTCCCATATCCACCAGTGTTCACTCTCACAAAATTGGTCTCATGCCCCCCTGCTTCAAAACTCATTCCGTTTATTGAGCTCGGGTAAATCCGTCATTCAGGGTTTGCATTGTCTTCATGATCGCTATCCTCTTCGCACGCGTTGATTTTCCCGAACATACTTCTTTACAATTTTCCCCCCTTTTCCTCTTGCTCAAAAATTTACTCCATCTGCATAACCTCGGTGGGCCTCCGGTTTCCTTGGCTTGCATCATTCTCGTTCATAATGCGTCCTTGGCACTGCGTTATTGATTTTTCGATAGCTCCACCGCAAACCAGTACCCGGGCCGGAATCGAAACCGGTTCAAAAGTGCCGCGCGAAAAATTATCAGAATGATCCATTCAAACTGTTGCTGGCTTTGTTTTTCCATCTTTGATGCTCTCGACTTTCATATTCTGAATTTGTGAATATTCCATCTTATTGAGTAACGTGTTACACCATGATCATGCGCTACAGCGTGCATCTCGACCATGGCCGAGAAATATACCAGTAGTATTATTATTAACGTGGAAGTAGAAACCGGGCAACAGGTAAATGTGTGTTGCGTGCCTAAGACAGCGGTAGGGACTCACAGCCCGCAGAAAAGAAGAAGAAGTAACTGGCAGGTAAACTACTATCTATTGATATTCTGTATAAAAGGAGGATCACGTGAAGGTGAAAAAGCAAGAAGCTGCGATAAAAGTGTCCCTCAGATGTGCTTTATTGGGGAGGACGTGGGGCTTGCAAGGTGAAGATACTGCAATGCAGTGACCTCTTATGGGCGAACAGTGGAACCGATAGGGAGGGCAAACTGTCTCAGGTTCGCCGGCCGTTGGGATACTCTGGAGACAAATATTTCGTAGTGAAATATACCGTTTGGGGACTGTGGAATGGAAGTGTAGGGCAACAATAAATGTGACCATTTGCAAAAATGTCAGTAAGAGTGATAAAAAAGGGTGAGTTCTATCTCGAGTGTTGGTTGGGTTTGCGAACGGGACCGGTCAGTGGTTTGGCACGAATCCTCTAGAAAAAGGACTTTGAACGATAAGCCGAGGTTGGCGATGGCCGTTTAAATACACTACAGTTATGAGCTTAAGAAGGAAAGTTTTGCCGGGCTTAAGAAACTGCGTTCTCTAGCCATTTTCACGGCCTTCTCGTTGCATGATGGATGTCCATTTATTAAAGCTTCACTCATTTTCGACAGTCATCAACTGTCACACCTGCGCTAATCAGATTGTTGGATTCACTCTTACCTGTTTTCGCCGATCCTCTGCAATGTATTTCCCAGTCTACCAACTTCTGATCAAGGCCGTCACTTCTGGGCATCAAAATTCGTTTTTTCCTTTCCCTGTTGATCTTTCAAGTTAACCTGTCACAAACAAATTCATCAGAGTTTATCCAAGTTGGTTCCGTGCCACTTGACCCAAACCTACACCAATTCGTTTTGAGTGCTGTTATCGATATAGTTTTCACTCATCTATCTTAGGAAATACTAAAAATGATAGTTTCTTAGGGTATTCCGTTAACTCGCAGAAATTCAGGCATTTTTTTCTCAGTGGTTAATTCTAACCCAGCTCTAGTTTGCCGTTACTTTTCCACCTGATTCACAGCCTCTTTTTGATATTTCAAAATGCCACGTGTAGCAAAGAAGACCTCCAATACTACCCAGTCCACTCATACTTCGATCACTAGGAAAAATAGGCTTCTTCAAACTCCCGTGGCCTTGAAACAATGTTTGGTTGACCCCTGTGACTTTGTAGGCCTGGCTACTGAAAGAACAGCTGTTCTAGACTGAGTTATTTCAGATATAAAGTCTCAGCTTCTGAATTTGGAAGATACGATATCTAAACTCGCTCCTTACTGTGCACCACTGAACGCATCGAACACTCTACCCTAAAAAACCTGAGAGCGGCTGGCCGCTCTATCGACTCTGTTGCATCCGAAGTTCTCATAAGGAACTCTCCTAACGCAGTCGTGTTTAATGTCTCAGAGGAAATACCTCTGGAGCATGTCAAGCATACACTGTTGAATGCATGTGGTATGGCCCAACTTCCTTGTCAAATAACAAGGCTGCGTAAGCGCGTTCAGCGCTTCAACCGTCCAGTTCTTATGCGACTTGCAGATGGTCTATCTGCCAAAGAATTCAATAAAATGCGTAACACTATAGCTTCTAGTTCTCCTTATAAAAACAAAAACAGCCGAAGATAAAACCCCACTTCAAAGGGAAATTACCAGATCTCCCTCGACTTTCCCCACTAGAACGACGCCTGATAGTTCTGAGCCTTCGACACAGACAGGTGGTCGCCCCACCGCTTCTTCTCAAGTCCCCACTGCTTCTAACTGCTCCATATTTGGTGTTCCACCCAACCTGAGTTACCCCTCCCACAATGTGCAGCTTAATCCACCACCCTACACCCCTATTCCTCACACATTTTCAACCCTGCTCTCTGCACCCCCCTTCAGCCAATACTCAATTCCGACTGGCCGGTATTTCTCGACTGCCCCTAACCGCCCCTGTCTGATATCGACGCGCCAAACCCCACAGGATTTTCCCTTTGCTCCGATGTTTCCCCCTCCGTTGATGCCCAGTCTCTCTACCCCTCAGCAGTCCCCCTCACTGCAACATTTAATCCAGCTTGGCTGGAAGCCACCCCATCTGAACCCCCACTAGCCTCAACATCAAAATATTCCCCTTTGACCCCAATCTCCGCTCCTTGCAATCGCGATAGCCTGACCCCTTCCAATTTACACTCCCCCCTGATGTGCCTTTTCCTCCCCCACAAATGGTATGTCTTTAGCCTTATTCAACTTGTGTTCTATTCTTGACAAACTCCCGCACCTAAAAAACTTGTCCTTACAAATAATTACGACATTATCTTAATAACGGAATCCTGGCTTTCTGAGAGCGCTCCCAATGATCAAGTATCTTTGGTAGGGTACAATCTTCTAAGGACCGACAGACCGAACCGGCGTGGTGGTGGGTGCCTAGCTTACTTCAAGGAAGTCTAAACCACGATCCCTCTTTTACATACGGCACTCGATTCTATTCCTGATTCTCTTTGGTTCGCTATCAATTTCCAATTTTCCAATTTCACATTGGCTCACCAAATTACCCCAGTTCCTCGTTTCCACTTCTCATTAGGTCTTTCGAATACCTCTCTTTGCTTCCTTCTGGAACCAAGCTTATTGCGGGTGACTTTAATCTCCCTCACATCTGTTGGCCCACCCTCTCGGCTCCTCCCAATCTTATGAACCTGATCACTAGCATTCATCTTGGCGGCTGGATACGACATGTTGTCGAACCTACCAGAAATGGGAACATTTTAGATCTGGTATTTACTCATAACATGCCTCTCATCGACGTGACCGTAACACGAAATTTCCCCGGTAGTGACCATAAAATGGTTATCCGCCATCTGCCCCTTAGTGGCCAACCTAGTCTCGCACACCCCTCCAAATTGGGCCTTGCTAGTCACGCTTATTCGGCAGAAAGACTGGGTTGATTATTTCCTCATCCAGGACCCTCAGCATGCTGTGGATATTTTCTACTCCATCTTTTCCGATTGTCTGAAGAAATTGTCCAATACTGCTCGGGCTGTACCTAAAAGAGGTCGTCTGTCTCGCCACTCCATAAGAAGTACCATAAACTTCTCAAACAACTACATAATTCCAACGACTTTTCACTTTTTATTCGTCTAAACCGCCTCTCTACACTTATTCAACGGCAAGATAATACGCAACTTCGTGACCAAGAAGCTAAGGCTTTGAGTCATCCTAACAAGTCGCAACTTCTTTCTATGTTGCATAAGTCTAGAAACGCTGATGTTAAGGCTGACTTCCAACTTCTAATTCTGGATAATAACTCATCTATCACCTCCCCACCTTGTATAGCCGAAGCCTTCACTGCATTCTTTGCTTCAGCCATGGCTCCAGCTACTGTCATCGTCCCGCCCCCATCTTCACCACTTACCGACTCTGTCCTTTCTACGATACCCTTCGATACCAGGAGTATTTCTAAGCTACTATCCAATAGCAAACCCTCCCCTCAATTAGGCCTCGATGGCTTACCACCAATTGCACTCGTCAATGGTGGACCGGATCTCCCCCTGTTGTTGCTTAACCTTTTCACTCTTTCACTTAATGGTAGCACCGTACCTGCTAACTGAAAGCGCCCGGTAATCGTTCCCCTCCATAAAAAGGGACCTTCACATGAGGTATCCAATCATCGCCCTATAAACCATACCCCCATCTTATCCAGAAAACTGGGGAAAATACCTAAAGATAATATTATTAGATGGCGGAATGAGCCCATCATACTACTCAGAACACGAGTTGTAGGCGAACATATGTTTTCGGTGATTTCATTCTCGAGCCATTACAATCACATTTATATGAAAATGAATTATTTGGAAGAGTTGGAAAAGTCTCACTAGGTCAGTGTGGATAATTAGGGTGAGGAGGGATGGAATCCTGTGTGAGTGACCAGATCGTGTAACCGGTGCTTATTAGCTTACGTCACCGCTGCGCCCGGTTGTGTAACACAGTTGAGTGTTGGCCATGGGAGTTGTAGTGCTTGGACTAATTTTCGTTGCGCGCAAAGCTCAGGCTTCCAGAGGCGGACGATAATTGCCTCGGCAGTTGCTAGTATCCACCTCTGGAAGCCTGAGCTTTGCGCGCAACGAAAATTAGTCCAAGCACTACAACTCCCATGGCCAACACTCAACTGTGTTACACAACCGGGCGCAGCGGTGACGTAAGCTAATAAGCACCGGTTACACGATCTGGTCACTCACACAGGATTCCATCCCTCCTCACCCTAATTATCCACACTGACCTAGTGAGACTTTTCCAACTCTTCCAAATAATTCATTTTCATATAAATGTGATTGTAATGGCTCGAGAATGAAATCACCGAGAACATATGTTCGCCTACAACTCATGTTCTGAAAAATATTATTAGCTATTCATTAAGCCTCTGTCTTATTATTCACAACCAACATGGATTCCTCCGTTCACGGTCCTGCATGACTTGTCAGTATGATTTTCTGAATCTCGTCACCGACTCTGCTGAAGGTGGGAAATCTCTTGTTGTTCTTTATCTTGATTTATCCGAGGCATTTGATCGTGTACCTACCCTCCACCTTTTAACAAAGCTACGGTCATTTGGGATTGTCGATCCACTTCTTTCTCGGTTCTCATCTTACTTATCCCATCGTTCACAGGTTGTCTTAATTAGCGGTCACACCTCTAACCCTAAGCCTGTTACTAGCGGTGTTATTCAGGGCAGCGTTTTAGGCCCCCTGCTTTTCCTCCTATACATAAATGGTACGTTTCCGACAACGCTTATTGGCACGCCGTTTTCGTTCGCGGATGACATTAAGGTAGTCTACTCTTTTTTGCCTGGCAACCTCAGTACTACTATCCCTAAAATCTCTGCTGATTTAGCCGCTCTTGATGAATGGTGCTCAACCTGGGCGGTGAAATTCTCCGCCGACAAGTGTATTTTTCTTACTTACAAGTGCCAGGTTCCTCCTGGTTCTTTATGCATTGGCGGTTCACCCATCGACAGCCAGCCTTTAGTAAGAGACCTTGGCTTAAGTTATTCTTGCTCTTCCAACTTCTCGGAACATGCTGTCTTCCAAGGGGCGGAGGCAATGAGTGTCTTGGTCTTCCGTTCAGATCCTTTCAGCTTAGGCAGAGCATTCTCTACATATACAAAGTACATGCCAGGCCCCTTCTCGAATACTGTCCCCTAATCTTCACTAGTATGAGGAAATCCGACAGGATTATTATCGAATGTATTCAAAGAAGATTCACAAAACAGCTTATCGGTTGGTAGTCCAACTTGAACTACAGGGAACGATGCTTATCTCTCAAAATCGAACCACTATGGCTTCTTCGCATCAAGCTAAATTTGGTATTTTTGTATAAGCTATTGACCAAGCAGTCCTATTCTTCCAACCAGTTGTGCTTCTCCCCGGATACTGGATATTCAGTCCGTTATAGACGGTATACTATTACCACACCCTCTGCGAGGACTGTTCTACGCTCTAAGTTCTTTCTCTTCACGTACTCCAGAATCTGGAATAAACTTCCATTGCACATCAGATCTTCCCAGTCAAAGTATGCATTCGTGCATGCTGTTGATAAATTCCCTTCTGTCCCAACTGTTTTGAGCTTATTCAACGTTCACATAACCGGAAACCAGGCTTGCGAGATAGGCCTCGACTTTTAAGCCATTGTTCTGCTGTCTCCCTTTACCTTACATTCACAAATAACCTCACCGCTTTTGAAGTTCTGATTGCTTTGTTTGACCGCTTCTCCTAGACTTCGCCATCGACATATGTAATGTATGTCTGCATCCACTAACTGTTTTTCCATACCAACTTATAGGATCCTGCCAATTCAACTTTGAAATAAATCCTTCCAGATGCGCTTGCGTTTATAGAGACCACCGTATTACTCCCCACAGATTGTCAATATGTCTCCCCCGCTCCACGATTTATTACCTTTATTTAGTTATACCGCGCCTGCGGCCCTGAAACCAACCTCAACAATGCTATAAAAACTGCATCAGTAACAAACCCCTGGTCGGCTAAATATATACATATATATATGTATATATATACGACATTTGTATTTACAATATATATATATATGCATGTATATATATATACACACTACTGTCCTATAATTATTAACACAAGCATGGTGAGTAACTCAACGCTCCTCGATATCTCTTAGCTTACAATGCCTCTCTTCTGCACCAGGTCCCACCACATATACTTCCCTCACCACCTCTGCGATTTGGAACTGGAAAATCCAGTCCGATTTATCTCACTTGGTGTGGCTCACTAACTGAACTCAATACCCAGTTTTGACGTCACCATTTCTGCTCCCACCCTTTCCCCCAGCTAAGTTTTTTCTGTAATTCCATGCAGAACTTAGCCTTTACTCCTGCTCAGTGACCACTCCAGGCGAAATACTAACTTTCCCATTGAAAGTTTTGGCCACATTTGGGCGTTACCCTTTTAGTCCCACGTTCCGTGGCCTCAATCTGCCTTGGGGATCCGCTGCACCAATAAGCCCGTGCTTAACTTTTGTTCTTCTTTGAGTTAACCGTTGATCCTCAGCTGGGCTATACGCAGACTGCGTCTCTCTATCTCATTTCCCTTGCCACAGTCTTTTGGGTCCGAGCGCTTTCGCATGACCCGTCTGATGATCGCACCCACGTATACAGCAATGTATATATATATATACCTTGGGTGTGCTCTACTCACGTTTCTTCTCCCTCCTAACTAGTTGATGCCATTTTACAACATAATTTGCATACATATAAATAAAAACGTTCCGTCCTTTAGCGATAGGTGCTCGCTTTCACTTAATTTCTGTCTCAGGCTAGAATTCAGCCATCCCATCCTGCCTTTCTTACGCCTTTCTCGTCCGCTGCAGCCTTGCCACACGGATTACCGTTCCTTAGTAGATAGGCTTTACTTCTCTGTGCATATGTTCATGGTAAAATAAGACCCAATTCCAACCGAGATCCGTATACCTCTGATTTCTCTTGACCCTGCGGAATACCAGCACATTTGCTGCCACATGAAAAATCCTCACCTTAACACCCAGTGTTTTTCTCCCTTTTCACTGCTTGCCATCCTCGACCACAGCTGATGAACTGACCAGACTGTTATCTTCCTATTTTCTTATTCTCCTTCCAGACTATACCCTCTACTATTGTTTTATTCCTGGTTCCCTAACGGACACTCTCTCCTCATCCACAACCGGCCTGATATAGCCCTAAATCTCTACTATCACCCAACTACCCTAGAAAGCTACCAGTCTCCGTCTAGGGATCCCTAATAGACCGGTCCACTAGCCAAACGATAACTAATTGTTCGGATAACAAAATGTTCATTTTCTTGTTTCCATCAAAACGATAATCATAACCTACAGCTAACACTCGCCAGACTGCCGCACTCCTGATATCTTTCAGATTGCATTGGTTACTTGGGTAGCTATCGGCCAAGTCGACGTTTATCCCGGATTACCGTAAGGACTGGACGATTTGATCAATGGTTTAAACCTATACTCTCGCCCGCTGAGGTTACATGGGGGCACCGTACACGGATTAACAAAACCTCATGAAATCTCACCGGATCGGAGGTGATTCCTGACACCAACCATGAACCCACATCCGCTCAACGTCTATTCCCAATAATCCAACCCAACAGTTCAATTATTTCCGCGTTGCAGTACGAAACCAATGACCGGAACCCAGCCCTCGCCGCCGTCCACTGCGTCAAACCAGCCCTTTTTTACCTGCTACCCTCAACATTCTATCTGACATCACTTGCAACCAAGGTCTTTGTGGAACAGAATACCAGCCGTCTGCAGCCAACCACAATTCGGTCAACAATTTTCTATCACATACAAAAAATTCACGCTCTTCCAACTTCTGCCTATCCGAACCATTAGCGTTTGTCGCCACTAACCCTTTTCATTGATGGTTCTTCTTTAAAAATCCGTTATACGTCCATACACCGTCCATGCTCTTCAAAAGTTCACTGAAATCCCTGCGAAGCTATTTGCCTTCATGTGAATTTCCATATGACACTGTAATCACCTGCACTAAAGGTCCGTTTTATTAACACCTTTGACTCACTTGCCTTTATTTCACATGCCTCCTCCCCAATTAGTTACCCAATGCTGGATCAGTGTCCAATATTCCGCTGGCATCTCTGACTGCACGTTGATAGCCCCATGCTTGCTTTACTTTTAATGTTGTGCTTTGGCATCTTCTCCGCCCGGTTACTCGTTAGTGACCGTCCAACAACAGCTTTTATCAGCAACCTCACGTTTGTCCAGCTATCCACACCGCCCCCAGCGATTTCGAAACCGATTCGCAATTCTTGCTTCAACCATTACCACTTTTGTTCACTCAAACACTACATGACTTTACTGGTGTATTTCGGTTGCTGTGTGATTTATAAACTTATAATTTGTGAATACCTCACATTGACATGTACTGCTGTATACTCTGATGTTGTCTTGTGCATGTGTATTGACCACGGTCAAGAAATATACTATACTATACTATACATGTCTCTTCTAAGCACTGCTACTCCAGCTTTCCGTCCCTTCATTGCTATTTGCTCCTGCTGTGATATGTATATATACATATATATATATCTATATATAAAAGTATGCATATATACAAAGGTATCCACATTTTCTCTCTGCCTCCTCCAATTCATTGCCCCCTTCTCTTGCCACCATGCCGCCGCCCTTCATGATACGCAGCCACTTTGTCTATATCAGTGCCTCATATTTACCGTGTCTCGATCCTTCCGCGCCGCTGTTGTCATCGGACTCACTCTTTACGTCTTGCATTGCTAGCTCTCTGTTTCCAACTCGACACCGTCCGTTTAGTGCAACAACGCGTAGCTCATGGCTATCCAGTCTCCAGACATACGGCTCAATTTCTCGTTCTTCCTTTCTTCTCTTCTTGTTTCCTTTTTTCCCCATTGTTTCTTGTAATGATAGATCCTCATACCGATCTTCAGTCCTCCTTATATAAGAATCCCAGGTTTTGATCTCCCCAACTTGGCTCAACCACCTCCTCCGTCTGACCTTGACTTTCCGATTTGCCAGGCATATATTTTAGTCTATCCCTGGGGTTACTTGAACCCCCCTCATTACTTCTTGTTGTGCATACGTTTACCTCCCACTCATCTCCCTCCTATTACTTCATGCCCCTCCTTTGACTTGCCTTTTTCTAAATTTTGCAATGAATTTTTTCTGCCAATTTTGTCACTTGCTTAAGGCATACTTTGGGCCTCCCCGAAATAAACTATTATTAAGGTGGCGAAGGTAGAAGCGAGTACGAGAGAAGATGGGTGATAACCGGAGGAGATAGCGAGATATTTGCAGCATCTCTGGTATATAAATAGTGTTTTTTCGGCAGCCAGAGCTGGTGGGTGGGACTGGCAATGAGCTGGACACCTAACCTGAAAACAATTTTTGGTGACATCAGGTGCAGTCCGCCAGCCTAGCTGCACCGGCTCGTCAATGCAGACTTCCTGCACGCCCGATGCGCACCGACCAAGGCGGTGGATCTGACCGCGCCTTGCACCGGCGGGATTCGCACGAGTGATACCGGCTATGTCACATAGCTGCAGAGATCGAATAACCCAATGGCTTGCAACCAGGTTGCGAGGGATCCTGGAGAGCAGTGCCAGTGGGAGAGCCGTGGAATTATGGGCATGTACCGAAGTTTTAGCAGGAAAAGTGGGCCAGGTATTTTGCTGGTATTGTCAGCGGATCATATCGAGCCATCCAAAGGAAGATACATATCAGTGGTTGTCTAGAAAAATAAAAATTGAAAAACTCACTCTGGGATGCTCCCAGCTGAAGATCGACTATCAACGGTAAAAAGAAGCAGATGGCATTTACAAAGTGAAAATAATTTTTGAAACTGTGAAGGTTACTAGTGGATGATAGTGGACAGGAATACAAAAAGTGGCGAAAACCATGAAGAAGGGCAAAGGTTATTTGGTGACGAATGGCGGAAGCCGAATGTGATTTTAGATTGAAATAAAAGGGCTAATTGAGGGAAGTGGAATAAGGCCAGTTTGGACCGGGCTGGGTGAATTAAATATGCTGTAGATCTCGAATAAGAATTGTGAATGAGCCTCCTCCAACGGAGAACCCAGTACATGGTATAAGACTCTTTTGAGCAATGTATAGGCAAATTCAAAACGGATCCCCAAAGCAGAACGTGGTTATGCGTAAATTCTACGATAGTAGATTATCAAGTGAACAATGACAATAAACATATATGAACCTCGATTATGCGATCACAGGGAGTCAGAAAACAAGAACCGAAATGCGGTATGCGAGAAAGGAGCCCGTGCGTCACGCAGGTCCGGAATAGGATATGACGAAGTAGGGCGCTGGACGCGAACGAACAAACGTTGGTTCATGAAAACATACAGGGCATAAAAAGAAGCTAATAGTGTAGATGAGTGCGTGGTGTCAAGGAATCATGAAGTCGCAGTGTTTCTGGGGGGGATTTTCCGCAACTAGTCGGTACACCACCCACCAAAATCCCCCGAATCTCAGTGGAGTCAAGGATTTGGAATTAGGGTACTGATTGTTGCTTCCTACCTAGACCCTGCCGTCAGTGCCCGCACCTAACACTTCCGCCGTCAACATTCCACTAACGACAGCACTTGATCCGTTGGCCACATCGAAGCAATGTTACTCTGCATCGTCAATGAGAGCGGCTGACCAATGGCGGGCGTGAAGGAGAAATAGGTGCTGTCCTTGAGAGGGCCTTTGTTCATCGGCTGCATGCGCTTGTGTTAGTGGGAGTGCGTTTGGATGTGCGTGTGGGCGTCATGGGTGAAATTGCACTCTGGTAAATGGGCAAAAGGAAACGACAACTACCTGCGGAAGATATCTTTCTTAATGCCAGCAATAAACGAGGAACCATCAGCCCTGCGGTGTGTTTGATGGGGGGTCATGAAGCGTGAAGGTGTATCATGTGAATGTGCGATTGGCTTGTGCCCGGGCAAGTGATCGAATAGCAACTAAAACCACATATGGGGAAAAGACTGCTATAACGTCAGCGAAGAAGAATGAGAACTGCTACGTGCATAATTTAGATCATAAAGTACAACGTGTATCGTGTACTTGTGCGTGTGTCCGGGTGTTCAGTTCAGTACCTCAGTATGTCGTAAATGCACACACACACGGGAGGTGCCTTTATCCACTTCAAAGAATAACGAGAAGTAGACTACCGGGGTTCTTGGTTTTAAGCTTCTCCGTCTTCACTCTCGAGGAGGCTGATACTGCGTATGTCGCGGATCAGCATTCCATTGGCGGTCTTCATCTTGACAGTTCTTATCACTTCGTCAGAGCTTCTGATAGTTTCCGTAACAACACTCGAAGCCAGGTGCTGAAATGTGCGTACTCGTCAGCTTTCACCACCACATCCCCAAACTTGAGTGGTCTTGCTTTGATCAGCCACTTCCGTCGAGCTTACAGAGCCGGTAGGTAATCCCGCAGCCTTCGCCTCCAAAAATCCTTGGCAAGATGACTTGCCTCCTACCATCCATGAAGGTAGCTACCACGAAGGTTTGATTGCCCTTGGAAACCCTCGTTCGACCTTACCGCAAGTAGGTCGTTCGACGCAAGCGCCGGGTATGTGGGGTGGCCGTTAGCCCCTGGAACTAGGCGGCGATTGTTCGGAATTCTTTCGACCCTGGTCATGACTGTGATCAACGGTTCGTCGTCGGGCGGCTGTTGCTCAATGATCAAAAGCAATATTCGCCTGGTGGACCTGATCAAGCTTTCCTATAAGCCACCGCGATGACCGGCCTGCTGGGATTGAAGTGCCATCGTATGCCATAGGCCAAGTTCCGGTTCTGCAGCTCGTCCATATTCGTGTCTTTGTACCAACGCTGCATTCCCGGACGGGCGCCCACGAAATTTGACCCACTACCGGAGTGTTTATCTGCTGGTATGCTCCTTCGGTTGATAAAACGCTGCAAGACCAGGAGGAAGGAGTCGGTCGTCATAAAATACGTAACTTCTAAGTGTACCGCACGTGACTTCACGCGTTCTTCATGATACACCCGCATTGTTTTCCAGCCTCCTTCCACACTTGATCCACAAAGACCCGAAGTAGCCCAGCCCGGTGTCAATGAACGGCCACCAACCCGGAGTCACTCCACATTCCGGAAGCGGAGCCATATGTTGTTTGCCCTTGACGGCAGTGCGTCTTCTTCAACATACAAAACGTTGGATTACGCGTTTTACAGTCGCTCTTCCTCTCAGCAACCAAGGGCGCCTTCGGATGACGCTTGTCGCGTGACTTTCCCTGGCATGTCCCTCAACGACGTGGACGTGTTGAATCATTAGCTCTATTACGGGTTGCCGAGCCGGTAGCAATATGGGATATTTCGTGTCAAAGCTCAGGTGAGATGTGGCCAGATTACTGTTTACCCGTAGTTATCCATTATTGAGTTTGGGCCCAAGTGCTTGAAGCTACCTCTCGGCGATGATATTCATCTGTCGATTGGTCCCATTTCTTCGGCCCTCTAGAGTTCTCAAGTGAAGGTCTCCCTTTATATCACCTTGAATAAACCGTACCCTAAGGCTCGTAACTCATCGGGGCTTACCGGACCCAGTCATGCACTGTTGGTGGGCAGATCCCTTTGACGAATAAGAAATGTCTCCCAAACCTGGCCAACCACACCACTGACCGAAACATCCTCATCTAGGAGGAAAACCTTGCCAGCCGTGACAAAATGAATGTCTCTTTGAAGACTGTGTCCGTTATCAATACGCCTTTGATCCCCAGCTCCAATTCCAGAGGGGGCCTTGGTTCGTACACGGGCCAGTCTTGTTTGGGCACTTGCAGGAATTTCGATCCTCCCGTCCACGTGTTGAGTTGCCGGAAGTTGGTCGCACCTCGGAAGCACAGATCGGCTGGTTTATGGTCAGACTTGACAAGTTTTCGCCGGTTTGGGGCAGTTTCGTCGTGGATGATCGTGACCAGGTTAGCAACGAAGGCACTTAAAAGGCTTCTGACGTCGTCCATGTAGTACAGTACTACCGTCGAGTCCGTCCAAAAACTAGCCGACCAAATGTATAAATCGAGGCATCCCTTTACCACATGCCGCCCTGACTGCTAAAACGGCGGCGCTGAGTTCAAGGTGCGGGATCGAAACCGATTTCAGTGGGGCAACGCGAGCTTCGGTGAACAGGATCTTCGTAGCATATTGTCTATCGCCCGCGCACCATTTTTCGTATTCCATGGTTCCGTAACCGGCTTCGGATGCGCCAGAAAGGCGTGTAGCTCTCCCGTCAGTGTTGTATGACCAGGGGGCAAACATTGTAGAATCCGTGTCTCCTAGTTTCCCAAAGTATTCAGAAATTCCTCTCAGCCCAACCGGTCTTCTCGGTCCGGTGGCTGGTCTCAATCAACTTTATTACGGCAGAACCGCTGCGGCAGGACCTTCCCGGGCAACAGCCAGGGCGAGACAAAGCCGAGCGAATCGAACAGGCCGGAGGCAGCTGGCAGCATGCCACGACGAGGCACTGGTTGTTCTGTGACGTTTAGCTCGAAAACGAAGTTGTCTTTTCCGCACTTCATTGTATTCCTAGCGTGCGTTCGGTAGGAAATGGAGAGCCGTCCAGATCTCAAACCCTTTTAGCCCTTTCGTGGTGCGGAATGACTTTGAGCACTTCCGAAGCGTCCGACATCCATTTCGTTAGATGGGAGCCGCCCTCTTCTAGCAATCTTGTTAGGCCCCTGAATTGCGCTGGAGACGAGCTTACATCATCGAATGATCCAAGACAGTCGTCGGCGTAGACGTTTCTGCTAGCGCTATCCACTACCGACCGGTGGACCAGAGCTCCATGTTTGCTCGCTGTTTCTCAAACGGCGTAGTCCGCACAAAACGGTGATCATATCGCTTTGAAGAGGTGGACGGTCATCCCGTAATTTATCACTGCTTTGTTCCGGTAGTTCTCTTCCCACCATAAGAATCGCAACGCATCTCGCTGTTCCACTGGTACTTTCACCTGGAGAAACATTTCCCTGATTTCGGCGGACAAGGCCACTCTACCCACTCTGAAACGGCATAAAACTTCAACCAGTGGCGTGGTCCAGTCAGGCCCTCACAGCAGGCGATCGTTTGGCGACTTGCCTTAAAACTTGGCTGCGCACTCGAGAACCACCCGCAGATTTTTGGGTTTCCTGAAGTGAAGAAGCGGGTGGTGAGGTGGAAACCAGATCCCATTCCAGCCGTCGATGGTTGCAGGCACCTTTTCAACGTAGCCGAGGACTTCGTTTCGCATCATAACTTCTGCGTATCGTTTCCATGGATCCTGGTTTCGATTGAAGCGTTCTTCCAATCGTAGTGGTGTTTGTAGAGCATGGTTTCTGTTATCGATCCAAGGGTCGGCTAGTATGCGCCATGGGAGGGTAACCTCGAACCGTTTTTCGGGGCCTCGAGTTCCTTGCCGCACTGTCTGCAGGGCGAAATGGTCCTCTTGAGACAATGGTGGTCTTTCGCCTCCATTGTCATGAAACTCCTCCGTGCAAAGTTACTGCATTTTATAATATATTTGGTCCGTTTGAGTTGATACGCAATTGGTGAAACCGCGTCTTCCTACTGGACCATATAATGCCCACCCCAGTGCTGTGCGTACGGCACAGGTCGCCTGGCGGTTGCCCGATCTCTGGTCCGGTACCCAATGTGTCTCTGGCACGTTGCAGCCAATGAGGAGGTCCATTTCGTCGTCCCTCCGATCTACGACGGTTAAACCTCGCAGGTGGGACCGCCTAGTTATGGTTGCGTCGACCAATCTTGGTTCCTGCATGAGAAGATTGGCTAATGTAAATGCCTCCGTTGATTCGATTTGCTCGTTAGTGTCCAAGGAGATGGGGTGTAGCCTCAGTCGGCCGGCAGTCATTACTTGTGTCCCGCCCACCCTTCTCACCGCTACGGACGTCGTGCTTTTAGCGAGCCGGTGTTTGTTGGAAAGCCGCTCCTTTACCAGGGTTGTGTCTGCTTCACCATCGACGAAGGCCAAGTCTTTGATCACCCCATTTGGGGTCATCACTTCCATGGCGGATATTCCTAAGTGCATTGGTTTACTGGCAGACCGTGACGTCGAACAGATCACGCTGGGCTTGGTGTTCACCTCTAGTGTAGCTCCTCTCACCCGGTGTAACAATCGGTAGTGTCTGCCGGCGCAAACTTCGTGACCACATCTGGCCCTTGTTTGACAAGCTGCCGCCAGGTATGCGGTGTTGAGGCACACAAAGCCCGCCCTTGTCGTCCTCACCATTCCCCAATGTTCGCCTATTGTGGCGTTGGTGAACTTCGGGCATTCTAGTAGCCAATGACTAGCGTCGCAGGACCTGAAACTTGGATGCGCTATAGCCTCGCGTGAAATGGCGTGTGCATTGGCTCAAGGCTGATATTTCGGGTGTTCCCGTGCGGTTTTTTGAGCCTGGCTGTTGCCAGGTTTGTTTACCCAGTTACTGTCCCGGATGAGCCAGCCAGATCTACTATCGGTTATCTTGGTTCGCCTGTCGAATTAATCGGCCGAGTCTTCGAAGTTAGCCCCACGGTCGCTCCGACTCATACGTTCCGCCTCCTCCGCCCACCGACCCTGTAGTTCAGTAGAGAGGTGACGGACTATGCCCTCCAGAGTATACACTGCATCGAGGTCAGCCCTGCAACCTAAATGGTTGAGGGCTATTGAACAGTTCTGCATTTTGATGACTAGGTCAGCCACTGGATAGACGTCGCCCTTGGTTCTTTTGGCTTCTGCCATCAGGCCTTTTATTAGATTACGAGCCACTTTAAATGGCTGGCCGAACAGGTTTTCCAAAATCTTCCTTGTCCGTGTGTAGCCTTGTTCCGGGTTGAGCATGGTCTATCCGCCGATAGCTTCTCTTGCTCAACCCCGACTGTAATGGGTCAGATAAAGAAGCCTCTGTCCGGGATCGATTATCAATTTTCCGACGAGGGTTTCGAACTGCCTGATAAACTTGCAGTAGTGTTCACATAGTCCGTCGAAAACTGGCAGTTCTACTCTTGGCAGATCGATCGTTGAGTGTGTTGATGTTTATATTCGACGACCGGCCCAGAGTTTTCTATTTTAATTTGTCCTGAACTATCGGACGGATGGTTGCCGTTGGCCTTTTGCTCACGTTCTTTCTGCCTGAACTCCCCTCCTGCTTCATGGACCTGTCACTACTGACAGGAATAGGTGGCCTAGCATTGACTGAAGGAGCAAAAGTACCTAAGACCTCCCCAGTGAAATGTCGTATCACTTCCTGTCCAAACTCCAACTGTTCCGATCCTTTTCTGGGCGCGATGCGCAGCTCGTCATTCCAAATTTATCAGTTGAGCATTGCAAGACGCCTTTGAGCAATACATAGCCAAATTCAAAACGGATCCCCAAAGCAGAACGTGGTTATGCGTAAATTCTACGATAGTAGATTGTCAAGTGAACAATGACAATAAACATATATGAACCTCGATTATGCGATCACAGGGAGTCAGAAAACAAGAACCGAAATGCGGTATGCGAGAAAGGAGCCCGTGCGTCACGCAGGTCCGGAATAGGATATGACGAAGTAGGGCGCTGGACGCGAACGAACAAACGTTGGTTCATGAAAACATACAGGGCATAAAATAAGCCAATAGGGCATATGAGCAGTGACGTCAATTAAATATGAATTCGCGTTGTCCTTGTTGGGATTGCCAAAGACCGCTCCGTACACATCGGTCGGGCTAGAACGAAGCACTGGGCCTGTTGTTTTAGCCGCCACACTGACTGAACGTTTTTTAGGTGGATGATTACCACAGAAAGCTGTGGGATAAATGAACCTCAGCGATAGTCAATAAGTAATCTAAATACGATCATCATGGGGCTATGATATTTAAGATGGAAAAATTGAGCGGTGGAACTTTGAAGAGGTAGGAGCCACGAGATTCAGAGATGAGGTTGAGACTAAACCTGTAGTAACCACGTTGCGGATCAAAAAACGAACTTCTGTGTTAAAACGTGAAGCTACTTTAGCTTGAGGATAGTGTGAAAGAGCAGCACAAAGGACATTTTAACTGCAGGTTGAGCCACTTCAAGTGAAACATGAGAAGCAGATTCCTCCAAAGAAGAGCCTAGTAAATAGGACGGGCAGGAAAGGGGCTGTAGTCCTAGGGCTATAGTTGCCATCATGAGTGGACGTTATTTTGGTGGGAGATCTGACTTGAAGAAACAGGTTATTCACAAAGAACGAACAGGACTTGGTTGATATAAGGCTGGGAGATCCACGACAAGTTGTTTGATACTTAGATCTTCTAGCCCGCTACTCAGATTTGCTTGCCAGCAACCCAAACCAACTTCGCAAGCTTGCTCCTCTGAAATGCTTGGATTATTTCTGGATACGAGCGTAGGTACATCGAGGAACTTTTTTTGACTTCTCCCTAAATCTCGGTAAGTGGCCTACTGCACGGATATTTGGTGGGAGCTGGTTCCACATTTGTGAATACTCAGTGATGAAGAAGTTGGACCGTAGGCTGATTCTCGGGGACGTTACGTTGGCAGAATGACTGCCGTATCGTAACAAATAGCTGAACCCTAATGGGCCTCGTACCACAGGGGATGCTTTTTAAGATCTGTATTTTATCAGTGGAAGGAAAAAGGGGCAAGTCGTTATCTATCCGCCTGAGCCAAAGTGGTTCGAGTTTTAGCAGGTCACAGCTCTGTTTATAGTTGAGACTAGACCAATAGCCGACCTTTTGTTTAGTAAAGATGCGCCGGAAATGTTCCGCGGCAATCCAGTCACACTGGCTCGCGTTAGAGCAAACTACTGCACTATGCTATAGCAGCGGTATAACATGGATATTATGGTAACTGAGTTTGCTTTCAAGCGAGAGGAGTGGTTTGTGAACCAGTCCTATTAACCTGTGGGACTCGTTTCTTTGAATGTCTGTTTACTCCGAGAATTTGGATGATCAAGAGAAGTGTGTGCCAAGTCACCTGCTGATGATGCTTTGAAGATCAGAAGGCTACTTAAACTAAAAGTTTTGGGAGGTACTTGACAACTGTGTGTAGGAAAGCAGGTTACATCCGCTGAGAACGTCATCAGCTAGTCGCTGCACCAAGAACTGAGCATCAGTAGGTCCTCCGATATTTTTATCTTTAATATTACCCAAAGAATCATGGTCAAACTAGTACAGAAACCTTGCATCGTTAGAAAATAAAAAAGGAGTTTCATGGCGAACCGCGGTAAATATATCATTTACGTGCGTGAGGAACAACAACGAGCCCAGCACATCACCTCGTATCGTACCGCTGGTTACAGGGCAAGGTGTGGAAATTGCGCCATCAGTGTCTGCTAACTGAATGCTCGGGTGCTAGCACGATTCTATCCGGGCAGGTAGTGGGTGAACAATGCCATAGGTCCGGACCTATGTTAACAAACAAATATGAGACACCCGGTCGAATGCTTTAGACGTGCCAAAGAGGATTGCCATCATTGCCTTACCATCACTGGCAGCCGTCTTAATGAGGCTCAGAAAGTCAATCATACAAGTTGCCCAGGATCGGTGTTTTAGGCAACGGTGCCTACCTCCACTTGTAAGGTGAATTCTGAGGAGTAGACCTGTTAGTTTATCTTTTATTAACCTCCCCATAACTATCGACACTACTGGAAAGTGCTTCACAGGCCGGTAGTTGGCCGGTTCTTTCTGTGTTCCCTTCTTATGAATTGAGATAATGACCGAAGTTTTCCTCCGCATAGGCTACCAACTAAAGTGGAATAAATCTGATAGACGAACCGAGATATCCCGGTCACAAAAGTTAAAGCTGGCCTATGGTAAATAGTCAGATCCGGGCCCGTAAGATATTTTGATAAGTGAAATTAAAGGTTCGATTTCGGAGTGTAGGAATGCTACGAAAGAAACTGGCTTATAGAAGGGTTCTAAAGGATTGCTGGAAAAGGGTGCTGTGTCACTAGTTAAAGAAGAAGCAAAAAAGTGGTGAACACTTCAGCTGTGTTCGGTAGTTTGTTGAGGTACGTGTTACTAAAAAAGAGAGCAAAATTAGATAATGCGGGTTTGGGTTTCTTTGATTTCAACAGTTTTGCTGGAATCTTGACATTATTGGAGTGATGTAAGGTCCTCTGTTTCCGTTGTGTTACTTTGGTCTTTGAGTACCGTTTCATCGTTTCACATAAAAGGTTTAGCTGTAAAAACACTAAAAATCCCTTGTTTCAAGCTTGGCGCTTTGAAGTCTACCTAACCTCGAGTTCAAGGTTCCCTGCCTTGTATATTAGTGCACGATCATGCTAGCTACTTGGGTAGCCATCGGACCACTAAATGTTACTACCGGATTACCGCACGAACCTATTGGATTAGTTGATTGGATTGAACTATTTTCTGCCCCGACCTCTGCCATATGGGACCTCATACATCGGTAGCTACGATGATCACAATCTTACCCCTTGGATCACGAGCCCCATTGGTCCATTTTTTGTCACCTGTCCGATTCTTTTTTTCCATGAAGATTAGTCGTGTCTGATGAGCCCACCCTTGCTCAGACCTCTATCCGTGACCCGCCACCCATGGAAATCACTATCAACATCGAATAAAATACGAAGCGCTCGCTGCTGGCTGGAAAGTGGCCGTATATTCTTTTATTGTAACCATGGAAACGTTTCTTCTCACACACACAAGTAACAGTCGTTGCCACTGCCGGTCGGGTTCTCCGCATATCATAGCAACAGGTCTTAACGTCAATATTCGTCCCATGTTACGATTTCTCCATATTTTCTTCGAAGCATCTGCTTCACCTTCCAGCTCCAAATGACTATCTCTTCAATGAGTCCATTTTGAATTTGCCAGCTGAGCACCCAACCACTATCCACGCTGCTCTAACAGCACACCATATTTCACGAGGTTTATTAATCTTCCTGTCACCTTTGCCATGGAATTATCTAAAGAGAACAATAGTAATAAACGTCTCTAACTCAGTGGCACTAATTCTGCGGGCTCCCTCATCCACCAGGTCTTCCAAACCACAGTTATCCTGACCTTATTCATTTGTACAAATGACTTCAGTAAAGCTGAACTTGTCCATGCGCCACCGATGTCACTGTTTGTTATTCGAAGACGTCGTACTGGTTCTATTTTCTTCCATGACCGGTAACTGGTTGGTGAATCCCTCTCCCCCGTCTTCGATGTGGAACCTTCAGATATCCAGTAGGGGCGTCCATGTTTTCCTTCCTTTTTCTTTTTTCCTCTTGCACACTAATTTTATGATCGATTGTTTACACAATTATCATATATGCTGCATGTTCCACACTTTTGTGATGCTTTTCCGTCGGTTTGCAAGCACGGATGAGTAAAAGCAACACCCCGTCCCCAAAACCGACACTGGTCCCTAATAATCGCGATGAGCGTACCCGTTTTAGCTCATTCAAGCGCAGCCCAGATTTATTGTACTGTTATTAACAAGTGTGAATCCTACTTCCAGAATTTGCGAATAAATCATGCTGCAGCGCAGTATTTTACCCGCTGATCATGCCGTGCGCGTGTGTCTTGATCATGTTCAAGAGATTTATCAATATTAAAAAAGATGAGACAGTTTATTTCCTTTGCCGCGAGTTGAAAGATCCTATGACATGGTTATTAGATTGAGGCTTTGTTCAGATATGAAGCAAAGTTGGTCTGCCATCAGCCGGGAATCCGAAATCAAAAAGGCGCCCAAATTTTGTCTGCGAAGCAGAGAATACAGCATGCTCCAGCTAGCCATATGATATGATTCATGTGGGGGCTTCAGCTGTTGGTATTTTGTTGGCACTGTGAAACAGCCGTGAACAGTTGTGCGATCGCTCCCGGATAGGTTATTCTGGACGGTTGTTTCAGCTTAGGTTAATCCTAGCGACAAGATTAAGTCAAGAGTGTTGGCGCTTCTGGTTGGGGACGGGACAGGCATCTCCCGTCCTCCGAGGCAAATTGAATTCAAAATGGTAGTAATCTGCATAGTACTGAGGGATATCCGGCGTTTTTCTGGTGCATGAAAGTCACCCGCCATCAAATTCGGGCCTAGTGGGAATTCACTGACTAAGTTGGGTGCCTCAAGAATCTGCAGAAAGCCGCCAGAATTAGGTTTGGGCGGACGGTATACTCAACCTGGTAACACTTTTTGGCTTTCGACTTTGACTACCAACCATATAAAGTCAAAGGTGCTGTATGGAATAGGGTGCTGAGAGCTTGTTGCTCCAAGAGTTTCTTCTACGTACACTGGACAGCCTCCCCCACGTTGATGTGTTCGGCTTTTGCTGAAGGATTTGTGGCCAGGTACATCGATGTCATCTACTAGGAAGGAGCCCGTTAACCAAGATTCCCTCACCATAATCAAGTCATAATCGCTTAAACAATGCAACTGATCGTGTAAATTGCATTTCTTTCCTAACGGAGCCTGCACTGGCCAATAACAATGATAAAATTCGAGTTCCTCCGTGGTCATCATTGGTAATAGTAATTATGGTCTGGGGACCGCAGAGCCTAACCTTAAAAGAATCATCAGTGCAGGGTGCATGCTGTCTTCCTTTACCATTCGCAAATTCTGCGGAAGGCTCGGGGTCTGCACGTGGAATAATAAACGTCCAGGAATAAGGTATTTCACTACTTTACTGCTGGTTGAAACGGTTCATATGAGGCATAGCCAGGTTATGGGGCCACTTTGTGCCCGCGGTACGTATGGAAAAATATGCACTTCTGCTGGACAATGAGTAGCCACTGGCAGAAGTGACGATATGCGATGAGCTGGGATAGTTTAACGGAGGGGAGGTAGGAACGATGGAAACAAGGGGGGATTAAGCTGATGTGAGGGTTCCGCTAGCCTGATCGGTAGCGAAGTTGGTCTAGAGTGGGAACACGCTGAAAACCGCAGGTGTGCCGTATCCTACTGCTCTAAGAAGGGGGCACAGAGTGGTGACATGGAAACCACCACTTGCGAACAAAGGCGAACAGCATGCGACACCAATGCCAGTGGGGTTCGCTGATGAGGCCACCCGAGATGGATTGCGGGTGAAGGCAGCAGTGGTAGCTCACACCTCCAAAGATAGACATAAAAATGCACCTGATGGGCAAAGGGTAAAGCCTGGGGGACTAGCATCGTTTGAAAACCTGGCTAGACCAGCTAGGGGGCTGGTGGGAAAGCCCAAGGGACAGCAGAATGCCGTACACGGCTCTCGTGCACCCTATCCGACGGCAATAAAGAAACCGTTTACGTGGTCGGAAAAGGTAGTGATAGGAGACGCAAAGAAAGATGAAAATTGATAGTACTCTTCAAAGGTGGCAGGCAGAGTGACACATGGCAGTCTGGATGTTATTGCAGCTCCCATAGAGCTGGATTGGAAAGCTTCAGAGGTCCTAGGTCTTCAGCTGACCTAACGCACACCAGTGGGGACGACCGACGCAACAACCTGCCATCTTCTCAGACGTTGCGTCTGAGAGCCAAGCAGGAGTACGAGTTAAGGCACCTAAGCGAGGGGGGCAAGCCCGGTGGTGTTACGTACGAACTCGCGTAATATTAGAAACAAATGTATGGAACCCTCCAACCTCGCTGGGGACTACTACGCGCAAATGGTTGCCATTACAAAAATATGGCTTTTTAGGTAAGACCATGTGCCAGGACTAATGAGTAAAGGGGATGCCACCTGTAATAATAATAATGGTTTATTTCGGATAACCCGAGGCATGCTGTAACGCAAGATCAAAAAGTACAATTGGACGTAGAGTCCGAATTCCAAGAGGATGATTCAGGTATATGCACCCGATATTGTACAAAATAAATTATTTAAGTTACTCTTTAAAGCGGCGCCCAGCAAATTTGAACTCAAGATCGAGTGGCCAGCTCGGCCAAGTCAGAGTGGAGCTGGTCAGAATTAGTAGACTCTTCCCGAAATAGTACAAAAAGAGGGGCTATGAAACGAGAGAATCAAACAGAATTGACGGAAGTTTTGTTCACCTTGAGGAAAAAGAAGTTTCCAAGTGAGACATGAACCAGCTATAGCGCTCCGAGGAGTATGGAACGGCTTTGGATTGAAATCAGATGATAAAATGTATGAATTTGCAGATAAAGAACAATCAAAATGTTTCGAAGATTTTCCTTGTAACTTTCAGCAACCAAATATCGGCTGAGTCCGTCAAATCGTTGCGCACATTGTTCACTTTCATAAAGGCGAAATGTGACCCCCCAAAACGGAAATGGGAACTGGGCGACCAATCAATTTGTGATGCGTAGCCATGATAGTCGCAGGTACACTGTTTGCACAGATGAGTATTTAAATGACAGGTAGGCAGGATAAAGGAAGCTACTGCCCTCGCAGAGCGGTGGCCATCCTCATTAGGCCAGGTGCAAACCATCTCGAGCCCAAGACCAGGATGTGCACTCGCCATGTCCAGCTGCGCACAGTTACCATCATCCTTCCCGGCATAAGAGCCAAAGTTGTCTCTCTCAAAAATACACCGGATACAAGCGACGACGGGGAAGTTTGTTTGCTGCGAACCCTGACTGAACCAGTTAAGAACGCACTAAGGACCCTCAGAGTGGGTGACTCTAACCTTCTGTACAACTACTGGGCAGGTGAAGTCCGCCTTCCTGGATGGCTAGAGGAAACCCACCCAGAATGGCTGCAGCTAGTGCTTTGCACCAGCACATTAGGGAAGGTGCCAGATAGAGGGTTTGGATGCTTTCCCTCCTTGTTGCTTCTAGCCATAACAAATCTCCCCATCGATGTATCTGAACTGCATAACTGAGCACAGTTCGGCAAGAGTGACCACGTGTGTGCCAAAATCACACTGTGTATGAGGTAACCCAAGGTTTCCTCAAGATTGGTTAGGAATGTCAGTAGTACGGACAAAGACAAACCTAACAATGGAGTGAAATGGGCTGGGGTGGGACACAGTTAGGGCTGCCACTGTCTAGGCGCGCTTGCGGGCCAGAGATTGATATCTAATTAGCTTCTAGGAAGAGCTTGCACTCTTGAAACGAAAGAGTGAGAAGGGCAGACCTATGTGGCGGAAGGCTGCGATAGCCAAGGCCATCATACTTGGAAGCGGCAAGCTGAAACTTCACAAAGCTTCCGTCAGTCGGCTGGACTAGGCCCGTTATACAGGGAGAAAAAGCGACACTGTGAGCATTCTGCTAAGTTCCAACGTGAGTTTGAGCCGAGTTTCGCTGAAGGCATAGGACGGCAACCCAGGAAATTCCGCAGCTACGTGCAGTGTGCCCCAGCTGTTTCCTCGTGACCTATAGACACCCCGCTGTAGAATGCGTCATATATCCTCCGAACCTACAACACAAACGTGCCATCTACGTTTGTAGTGCTTCCCAGCTGCTTCCTTGCAAAGCTTTCAGTCCCAATAGCCACAGACCACCTCTACGGCCTTATTAGGCTCGAACGTTGAGATTTCACGATAAACCGTCGGATTGGCAATCACCAACCAGGCCTAACAGTGCAAGCGCAGTTTGTCCTTACGAACACTGACCTACAATGCTTACGAATTCTAGTGTCGTTGAGACCACTGTGCCTCATTTCCAACATCCGTACTTCTATCTCTTATTTTACCCACAATAATTCCCGGCTGGAACATCTTCCAGACTGCAACCCCCTCTTTCAGTTTCAGGACCGCCTAGTCATCGTGTAGCTGGCTGCAGCATGTCGCGCAAACAGTTTATCTTCTCTGTCCGTATGTAACCGCGTCCAAGGCTGGCTGCCGCGAATGCTACCTTGCTTTGAGGTTTCATCCAAAAGAAGTCCGGACAATGCAGCATGTGCCCCGCTGAGGCTCACTGGGAACTTGTTACAACGTGACTATCCTGATGTCGAGGCCTTTTAAACAACCTTGCGAAAGCTCCTATTTAAATAACGAACGGTCAAGATATGATGATTCCCATCACCTTCCCATAATGAAAAAGCGAACACAAACCACAGAAAACCCCGGCTCAAAAGCCCAACACAGACATAAAAAAGCCACAGGAAGCCCAACGATATGGTGTTTGTTATTAGGGCGGGGTAAGCTGGCCCATTGCAAAGGTTTTATCTTTCAATTCTTGCTTTATTTTGCTCTTCGCGGAAACGGCATTCCGCTTGCTGACCGGTCCCATTTGTAAGTCCACCCTTCTTCCGCCAGCTGCGAGTTCCCCAAATTAGACCACAATTGCTGTTTCTCGTGAAAATCGAAAAGACCGGTTGAGGAAAATCCCCCCAGAATAGCCACGATTCCATGGTTCCCCGACGTCACTCGCTCATATGCCCTATTGGCTTATTTTATGCCCTGTATGTTTTCATGAACCAACGTTTGTTCGTTCGCGTCCAGCGCCCTACTTCGTCATATCCTATTCCGGACCTGCGTGACGCACGGGCTCCTTTCTCGCATACCGCATTTCGGTTCTTGTTTTCTGACTCCCTGTGATCGCATAATCGAGGTTCATATATGTTTATTGTCATTGTTCACTTGATAATCTACTATCGTAGAATTTACGCATAACCACGTTCTGCTTTGGGGATCCGTTTTGAATTTGGCTATGTATTGCTCAAAGGCGTCTTGCAATGCTCAACTGATAAATTTGGAATGACGAGCTGCGCATCACGCCCAGAAAAGGATCGGAACAGTTGGAGTTTGGACAGGAAGTGATACGACATTTCACTGGGGAGGTCTTAGGTACTTTTGCTCCTTCAGTAAATGCTAGGCCACCTATTCCTGTCAGAACCATGGAATACGGAAAATGGTGCGCGGGCGATAGACAATATGCTACGAAGATCCTGTTCACCGAAGCTCGCGTTGCCCCACTGAAATCGGTTTCGATCCCGCACCTTGAACTCAGCGCCGCCGTTTTAGCAGTCAGGGCGGCATGTGGTAAAGGGATGCCTCGATTTATACATTTGGTCGGCTAGTTTTTGGACGGACTCGACGGTAGTACTGTACTACATGGACGACGTCAGAAGCCTTTTAAGTGCCTTCGTTGCTAACCTGGTCACGATCATCCACGACGAAACTGCCCCGAACCGGCGAAAACTTGTCAAGTCTGACCATAAACCAGCCGATCTGTGCTTCCGAGGTGCGACCAACTTCCGGCAACTCAACACGTGGACGGGAGGATCGAAATTCCTGCAAGTGCCCAAACAAGACTGGCCCGTGTACGAACCAAGGCCCCCTCTGGAATTGGAGCTGGGGATCAAAGGCGTATTGATAACGGACACAGTCTTCAAAGAGACATTCATTTTGTCACGGCTGGCAAGGTTTTCCTCCTAGATGAGGATGTTTCGGTCAGTGGTGTGGTTGGCCAGGTTTGGGAGACATTTCTTATTCGTCAAAGGGATCTGCCCACCAACAGTGCATGACTGGGTCCGGTAAGCCCCGATGAGTTACGAGCCTTAGGGTACGGTTTATTCAAGGTGATATAAAGGGAGACCTTCACTTGAGAACTCTAGAGGGCCGAAGAAATGGGACCAATCGACAGATGAATATCATCGCCGAGAGGTAGCTTCAAGCACTTGGGCCCAAACTCAATAATGGATAACTACGGGTAAACAGTAATCTGGCCACATCTCACCTGAGCTTTGACACGAAATATCCCATATTGCTACCGGCTCGGCAACCCGTAATAGAGCTAATGATTCAACACGTCCACGTCGTTGAGGGACATGCCAGGGAAAGTCACGCGACAAGCGTCATCCGAAGGCGCCCTTGGTTGCTGAGAGGAAGAGCGACTGTAAAACGCGTAATCCAACGTTTTGTATGTTGAAGAAGACGCACTGCCGTCAAGGGCAAACAACATGTGGCTCCGCTTCCGGAATGTGGAGTGACTCCGGGTTGGTGGCCGTTCATTGACACCGGGCTGGGCTACTTCGGGTCTTTGTGGATCAAGTGTGGAAGGAGGCTGGAAAACAATGCGGGTGTATCATGAAGAACACGTGAAGTCACGTGCGGTACACTTAGAAGTTACGTATTTTATGACGACCGACTCCTTCCTCCTGGTCTTGCAGCGTTTTATCAACCGAAGGAGCATACCAGCAGATAAACACTCCGGTAGTGGGTCAAATTTCGTGGGCGCCCGTCCGGGAATGCAGCGTTGGTACAAAGACACGAATATGGACGAGCTGCAGAACCGGAACTTGGCCTATGGCATACGATGGCACTTCAATCCCAGCAGGCCGGTCATCGCGGTGGCTTATAGGAAAGCTTGATCAGGTCCACCAGGCGAATATTGCTTTTGATCATTGAGCAACAGCCGCCCGACGACGAACCGTTGATCACAGTCATGACCAGGGTCGAAAGAATTCCGAACAATCGCCGCCTAGTTCCAGGGGCTAACGGCCACCCCACATACCCGGCGCTTGCGTCGAACGACCTACTTGCGGTAAGGTCGAACGAGGGTTTCCAAGGGCAATCAAACCTTCGTGGTAGCTACCTTCATGGATGGTAGGAGGCAAGTCATCTTGCCAAGGATTTTTGGAGGCGAAGGCTGCGGGATTACCTACCGGCTCTGTAAGCTCGACGGAAGTGGCTGATCAAAGCAAGACCACTCAAGTTTGGGGATGTGGTGGTGAAAGCTGACGAGTACGCACATTTCAGCACCTGGCTTCGAGTGTTGTTACGGAAACTATCAGAAGCTCTGACGAAGTGATAAGAACTGTCAAGATGAAGACCGCCAATGGAATGCTGATCCGCGACATACGCAGTATCAGCCTCCTCGAGAGTGAAGACGGACAAGCCGAAAACACCGAATGCCGGTAGGCCATTTAAAACCCCAGAAAGCTCAACCATTTCGTGCCACCTACGGAGCTGTTTTACGAACCGTGATCGTTGCTTTTTATATCTGCTACCTAACCTCAGGCAAGACACTCCATATTGTTCAACGTTCCTCATTCGTCGTTGACGTCGTTGAAAGCGCTTTGCTTGTGTGGTAGTATTTTTTACATAATTATGTACCCAAGTACACTCACAAGGAACCACGCAGGTAAATGGGACACGCCCCTGCTCCACAGCCCCCAACAGGCAAGACAGAGTGCCCACCGTTCCTCGTTCGCCATCGACTTTATAGAAGACGTTTCCCTTCTGTGGTATCAGTTACGATTTGCCCGCACACCCAGGCACACACACACTCAATGATACACAGTGGCGTGAAACACTTTCCCGCTCCATAACTTCCAGCGAAGATGCCATAGAGCTCGCGGTTCTTAGTTTATCACCGACATCATGGAAGATATTTCCCGTATGTGGCAGTAGTCGTGATTCGCTCATACTCCAGGACAGACTTACCCTCAATCACGCACACCTACGTGAACTGCGTTTGTACCTCATGACCTCAATCAAACATGTAGCAATGCTCACCATTCCTCGCTTATCATTGACATTATGGAAGATATCTCCCGTAGTTTCTTTCGGGTAATATTTACCCATATACCAACGTGCGAACTCGCCCGTGACACCCACCCGTACACACATATGCGTACAGATAATTGACCACGGATCTACCGAAGAAGGCCGATGTGCTTCCAACCCCACATGACTCCATTCACGCCCGCCGTCGAGCAGCCTTTCTCGTGGACGATGCAAAGTAACTTCGCTTCGGAGTAGCCACCGGATCAAATGCGATTTTGAGAAGAATGCTGGCGTCAGAAGTATCACGTACCCACAGTGACAGCGAGGTCTAAGCAGGTTATAATAATAACAATATAAATGATAATAATAATGGTTTATTTCGGATAACCTTGAGGCATGCTGTAACGCAAGATCAAACGGTACAATTAGACGTAGAGTCCGAATTCCAAGAGGATGAATCAGGCATGTGCACTCGATACTGTACAGGAGAAAGTATTTAAGTTACTCTTTAAGGCGGCGCCCGGAAAGTGTGAACTCAAGGTCGGGTGGTCAACCCGCCCAAGTCAGGGTAGAGCTGGTCAGAATTAATAGACTCTTACTGAAATATTACAAAAAGAGGGACTGTGCAACGACAGAATCAAATAGAATTGACGGAAGTTTTGTTCACCTTGAGGAAAAAGAAGTTTCCAAGAGAGACATGAATCAGCTATAGCACTCCGCGGTGTATGGCACGGCTAAGGATTGGAAATCAGACGATGAAAGGAATGAATTTGCAGACAAAGAACAAGCAAAATCTTTCGAAGGTTACTGTTGTAACGTTCAGCGACCAAATATCGGAGGAGTCAGTTAAATACCCAGTGAAGGACTCATTTGTAGAGAGAGATTGCCTAGGTGATGGTGAAAGAAATGGCTGGACGTAAACATGTAATGGCTGCGCACATTGTTTGCTTTCGGAAAGGTGGAATGTGATGCACCCAAATGGAAGTGGGAACTAGGCGACAAATCAATTTTTGATGCGTAGCCATGATAGTAGCAGATACACGGTTTGCAAAGGAGATGAGTATTTAAGCGACAGGTAAGTATTTACTTATGCTCATGGTTATCTAAGGGCTGAATCAATACCCTTATTCCAAATCTTTGTCTCTGCAAGGATTCGGGACGATTTTGGTGGGTGGTGTAAGGATCAGTTTTGTAAACCCCTCCCATAAACGCCACAATTCCATGGTTCCCCGACTTCGCTCGCTCGTATACTCTATCGCGCCATTTTTATGCCCTGTATGCTTTTGTACCGAACGTTTGAGCAATGCGTAGCCAAATTCGCAACGGATCCCGAAATCAAAAGGCGATTATCCGTGGTATTCTACGATACTAGATTATTACATGAACAATGACATCAAAAAATACAAACCTCAACAATACGATCAAAAGGACTCAAGAACGGGAAACCGAATAGCAGCGTGTGAGCAAACAGCACGTGCTTCACGCAGGTCCTGAACAAGGATGTGCCAAAGTAGCTCTCTGGGCGCGAACAAACAACAATTGGCCCATAGAAACAACCAGTTCGTAAAGACAAGTCAATAGTGTAGGCAAATGAGTGATGGTAGGAAAGACACTGAATCGCGAGGGTTAAAGGGGGATTTTCCAAGACCGGTAGTTACATAGCCCACCAAAATCCTCCTGGATCCTGAGCAGAATCAAAGGTTCGGTATAAAGGTACTGGTTCTTTCTACCTACCTAGGCCCTGCTGTCAGTGAGCGCGCATAATGCTCGTTCTCAACGTTCTACTACTGGTCGCACCCAACCCATTGGCTACATAGACGTTAGGCTAGTCTACATCTTCCACAAGACCAACTGACCGATGGCGAGCGTGAAGGGGGAACATAGATGCTGTCCTTGGAAAGGCCGTCCTGCCCTGACTGAATGTGCTTGCGTGAGCGTGTGTGTGTATGAGGTAATCACCGCTACCTTCCTGTATGCGAAGGACGTTTCAGTAACGTTATCAAAGGTAAATTCCGAACGTCGTCACATGTTTGATAGGGGCTGCGGGACATAGCGTGCATCAGGTATGTTTGTATGTGTCGGGGTGTATAGTGGAATCACAGGTCTGACACGCATCAAAGGAGGATTTTTAGCAATGTCAGCAAAAGACTGCGTGGCATAAGCGAGTAAATGCAGGCATGCGTGCGTGACCTAAGCCCCGTTGCTTCTACATACAACATGGTGTCGTGTGATAAACTAAAGTTTGGACAACTAACTCCACAGTACATCGTAAATGCTGTATGAAATTAAACACAAATATACTTCAAAGACGGTGTGAAGAGTTGGGTCCCACAGAAGAATGCATGAGGAGTGAACAAATGAATTCAGCTTCATCTGGTATCAGCAGACACGTGTATAGCTTGGTCGGTAGCGTCGGCCTCGCCCGCGTCACTGTCACCTTCAAGCAGACATATCTTACGTTTATCTCGCAATACGTCTCCTTTGTTCGTTCTCACCACCATCGTGCGCACGAGGCCATCGATTTCTGTACGACAATCCTTGATCACTCCAACCGGACAATCGTCTTTATGTAAGTGGCTCTCTACGAGGATGACCACATCGCCACGTCTGAACAACCTCTGTTTGGAGATCCACTTTTGCCGAAGCCGCAGTGTCGGTAAGTACTCCCTCGTCCATCGTTTCCAGAAAGCCTGTGCCAGGTGGTTCACTTGTTTCCGTCCAACAACGTACGTTCCACGCAGGATTTTCGGTGAGGTTATTCCTGCGTTTGATCGGAGTAATAACAGGTCGTTGGAGGTGAGTACCGGTTCGCCTTCCGGATCTGGGACGATCGGCACCAGGGTTCTGTTGTTCAATATGCGTTCTACTTCAGTTAGTAAAGTAGTCAGAGTCTCGTCATCGAGGGTTTGTTGTGAGGTCAGGGCCGTGAGTGTTTTCCTGGTCGATCGTGTCAGCCTTTCCCAAACGCCACCACGATGACTGGCATAAGGTGGATTGAAGTGCCATTCTATCCCCTTTGCTACGGTCTGGGTTTGTATTTTGGCGGTGTACAAGTGGCCCCACCATTTCTCTAACTCTTTATGAGCCCCAACGAAGTTCGAGCCATTGTCTGAGCATACGTTCTCGGGGGCGCCCCGCTTCGCGATGAACCTTTGAAAGGCCACCAGGAATGAATCGGTTGCCATGTTATGCACTACTTCAAGGTGGACTTCTCTGCATTGTAGGCATGTTATCAGGCAGCCGTACCTCTTCTGGGTCCTCCTCTGCTGTCCTACAAGTAACGGGCCAAGGCAGTCGACGCCAATTTGCACGAACGGGCACCATCCCGGTTGGACTCTCACGGCTGAAAGGGGGCCATCATTTGTTGACCTGCTACCGCTCTCCGGCAACGACAAGTGACGCAGTTGCCTATGACTGGCTTGACTGTCGCTGGTCCCTTTGTCACCCAAAATCGGCGGCGTGTATTTTTCAATAAGTGGTTCCAACCTGCGTGTCCCTTTTCCCGATGTACGTGATCTATCATGCATCTCGTTATGTGGTGGTCGCCAGGGATTATCATGGGGTGTTTTGTTTCGTACTCTGGATTTGAGTTCGTCATCCGCCCCCCAACCCTCAGTAGTCCGTTGATTCGCATGGGGTTTAGTGTTCGGGTACTACTGTGTAACAGCCTGCTTTCTTTGGTGTTATCATCCATCCTGGCTAGCTCGCGGGCCTCGGACGGGAAAGCGTCTAGTTGCAGTAGGTGTAGAACGTCGAGCTCGGCTTGATTCAGCTCGCCCGGTAGTATCGTCCCCACGTTCAATGTGTTTTGTGGTCTTGCGCCTTTCATAATAAATAAGAGTACTTTGTATCGTGTCCACCAGGCCAGAGCTCTTAACATTTTTGTCCAGTTGGGAAATTGGCACAGTTTTTATATTAGGCTTACGCTTCCCGTGATGTTTATAGCCAGTATCAGTCTTTCAGTCTCGATATTACCATCAACAGGTTTAGGTATTATTTGCTTTGGCCACATCTCTTTAGTTGCAGTTAGGACGTTCGGTCCCGTTGTCCACATCCGAAACCTCTCTAGTGTTTTCAGGCCTCCTGTGCAGAAGTCGGCCGGGTTACTGGCGGATTTTACATAGTGCCATTGATCGGTTTTAGTCGACTCGTGGATTATAGTGAGTCTGTTGGCCACGAAAGTGTTAAAACGAGTGGTAGTGTTGTTTATGTAATGGAGTGCTGTGGCTGAGTCCGTCCAAAAGTTTGTTTCCCAGCCTATCCGGTCGAAGCATCTCCTAATCAGCCCCGCGGCCTTCACTGCCAGTACTGCTGCCGTCAGTTCCAGCCTTGGAATCGACACCGTTTTCAGTGGAACCACTCTCGCTTTTGCGAACAGTATCCGACTGTGCCGCCCACTATTTGCGTCAACCCAGCCGTAAGCCACCATCCCGTAGCCTATTTCTGATGCATCGGAGAATAAGTGGAGTCGGGCATCGTTTGTGCACTTGATACCTGTTAAGCTTCCTTGTATTTTTATCTCCCCAAGTTTCTCTAGGCTGTGCGGCCAGTCGCACCATCGTTTATCGTCGTCATCCTGGAGAGGTCCGTCCCAACCCGTCCCGCTTTGGCACAGCGATTGCAGCAAGCACTTTCCCGGTAGCAACCGTGGTGAAACGAAACCCAGAAGGTCATAGAGGCTTGAGACTTATGATAGGAAACCTCTTTGTGTGACTGGTCGTTTGTGTAGGTCTAGAATGAAAATGAATTCGTCCCCTCTGGGTTTCCACTGAAGACCAAGCGTGCGCTCCGTTTGTGAAGAGGATCCCAAAAGCTCTCTCTTACACTCCACATTCTCGGACTTCGGTATAACACTGAGCACCTCTTGGCTGTTTGAAGTCCATTTAGTGAGGTTGAATCCCCCAGCATTCAGAGTGGCGATCAGTTCGGTCTTATAAAGAATAGCGGTATTTGGTTCGTCGAGGGAACACAGAAAACCTTCCACGTAGAAGTGGTCCATTGCTCTTCCTAGCAAACTGCTGGTGCCGCCGAAAAGCTTGAGGGTTTCCTGGTGGGCAAAGTTAGCACAAAAGGGGGATGAAACCGTCCCAAAGGGGTGCACGGTCAGCCTGTAGTCGTCAGGTGCTCGACTTGCTTATTTTTCAGGCCACCAGAGAAGACGAAAGGCGTCCCTATCTTTAACGGGCATCTTCACTTGCAGAAACATTTCGTGTATGTCCGCAGAGACGGCTACTTTTCCTAGCCAAAAACGACATAAAACTTCGACCAGCGGTATTGTCTGGTCTGGGCCCTGTAGTATATGGTCGTTGAGTAAAACACCCTGACATTTCGCGGCACAGTCGAAAACCACTGTGACCTTCCCCGGTTTATTTGGGTTCATGACCGGGTGATGGGGTAGGTACCACCTCAAATTTGCGCTGGTAACCGCTGTATCTACTCTTTCCATGTAGCCCAAGTCGATGTTATGTTGCATGGCTCGCGTGTATTCTATCTTTAATTGTGGTTCCCGGAGCAGCCTGGTTTTGAGGAAACCTAATCTTTTCAGAGCCATTTCTCGGCTGTTTGGCATAGGTTTCACGTTGGATCTCCACGGGATAGGAACCCCGAAACGACCTTTTGCTTACTTGACGTTCTCGGCCACCATTTCCAAAGCCAATCTATCTTCTCTTGATGGGGCATCTCTGTCCATGGCCATATCGGCAAATTCGGTGCTATGCAATTGTTGGAATGCCTGTTCGATGTTCGCCTTTTCCACCGAAGCGCAGTTGATTTGGATTTGTTTGCCGCATCTTCCATCTGTACTACCGTATAAAAACCGACCGAATATGGTGCGTACTGCATAGGGTCCTTTGCGGCTTCCTATCCTTTGATCCAGGACCCAATGCGCTTCCGGTATATGGCAGCCGATCAGCAGATCAATTTAGTTACTCTACCACACCTCGACCGTAATCCCGTCGAGATTCGGCCTCTGAGTCAGAATCGATTGCACTGGCTGAGGTGCTGTCATCGGCAGGTCCTTTATGGTGAATGCTTTTAGAGTTTCTGCTCTATCGTTGCCGACCAAGGAATCGTGTTTTAGATGCAGTTTGGTGGACTGGATGACTTCGGTGCCACTCACTGTGCTCACTGATAATGAATATTGATTCCCTCTGATCCCATATCCCTCTACGAACTCCTTCCTTACTGGCGTGGTATCCGAGCCACTATCTATGAAAGCCAACGCTTTGGCCACTCCTGCTGGGGTCACTACTCCCACAGCAACTACGCCTAAAGATACTGGTCTTTTGGCTCATCGTGACGTTAAACAAATAACGCTGGGTTTGGTACTCGTCTCGGGTAAGGTTACTCTCGCCTGGAGCAGCAACGGATAGTGTCTGCCCGTGCAGCCCTCGTAACCACACCGGTTCCTTGTCCTAAAAGCTGTCGCCCGGTGCATGGTGTTGAGACAAATAAAACACTCTCCTGCCATCCTCGCCATTCCCCACCGTTCGTCTATTGTGGAGTTGCCGAACTTGGGGCATTCTGGTAGTCCATGGCTAGCACCACAGGATCTGCAATTAGGTTGCGCCGTATCACCGCGTGAAATGGCATGTGTATTGGTCCAAGGCTGGTATTTTGGATGTTCCCGTGCAGGGGTTCGAGCTTGTCTAGTACTGAGCTTGTTTGCCCGGTTGCTGTCCCGGATGAGTCGGCCGAACCCGCTGTCAGCTATCCTGGTTTGCCTGTCCAAGTATTCGGTCAGGTCTTCGAAGTTAGCTTCCCTGTCGCTTCGGCTTATCTGTTCCGCTTCTTCCGCCCACCGACCCTGTAGTTCGGGAGAAAGGTGACGGACTGTGTTTTCCAAAGTGTGCATGGTATCTAGGTCAGCCCTGTAACCTAAGTGGTCGAGGGCTATTGAGCAGTTTTGAATCTTAATAACCAGGTCGGTCATTGTGTAGACGTCGCCCTTGGTTCTCTTTGCCTCAACCATCACGCCCTCTATTAGGTGACGGGCTGCTTTGAACGGTTGGCCAAACAAGTCCCTTAAAATCTTCTTTGCTCTTTTGTAGCCTTGTACCGAGCCGAGCATGGTACACCCGTCGATAGCTTCTCTTGCTCGGCCTCGGCAGTAGTGAGTAATGCAGAGAGGCCTTTGCCCAGGGTCGGTTACCTTATTTTCAACGAACGTCTCGAACTGCTTGACAAACTTGCAGTATTGCTCAGCTCGCCCATCGAAAACCGTTAGTTCCACTCTAGGCAAATCGATCGATGGTGGTTTGTGGTCGGCGACCGGCGTGGGGTTCTCCATCTTATTGCACCCTTGTCTATCGGAAGTGTCGTAGTCGCTGGTCTCGTGCTCACGCTCTTTCTGTGTACACTTCTTTTCTGCTTCTTGGGCCTGTAGTCTAATCGATAGTAACTGTTGTTCTAGGTCTAGTATTCTCAGCCTATATAAATCGACATCCTTACAATCCATATTGTTCTCATCAACACATGAACTAGCACTGACAGGACTAAGCGATCTCGCACTAACCAAAAAATCAAATGTACCCCAAACCTCCCCAGAGACTTGTAGTATTACTTCCTGTCCGGATTCCAATGTTTTCGATCCTTTTCTTGGCATTTTGCGTGTTTTTGCTAGTTCCAAATTGATCTATGGAGTATTGTAACGAAAGTTTGAGCAATGCGTAGCCAAATTCGCAACGGATCCCGAAATCAAAAGGCGATTATCCATGGTATTCTACGATACTAGATTATTACATGAACAATGACATCAAAAAATACAAACCTCAACAATACGATCAAAAGGACTCAAGAACGGGAAACCGAATAGCAGCGTGTGAGCAAACAGCACGTGCTTCACGCAGGTCCTGAACAAGGATGTGCCAAAGTAGCTCTCTGGGCGCGAACAAACAACAATTGGCCCATAGAAACAACCAGTTCGTAAAGACAAGTCAATAGTGTAGGCAAATGAGTGATGGTAGGAAAGACACTGAATCGCGAGGGTTAAAGGGGGATTTTCCACGTCCGGTTGTTAGAGCTTTCATGAACCAACGTTTGTTTGTTCGCGTCCAGCGCCCTACTTCGTCATATCCTATTCCGGACCTGCGTGACTCACGGGCTCCTTTCTCGCATGCCGCAATTTGGTTCTTGTTTTCTGACTCCCTGTGATCGCATAATCGAGGTTCATATATGTTTATTGTCATTGTTCATTTGATAATCTACTATCGTAGAATTTACGCATAACCACGTTCTGCTTTGGGGATCCGTTTTGAATTTGGCTATGTATTGCTGAACGGTTTCCCACAGAAATTATCTCACGTTTCCAGGGTACTGTACTCTTTCGTATCCCTGAGTCTATGAAAGCCTGTATTCCTATGCGCACCTCCATGAAATTCTCACTTGCTTCCTGGTTCTGCCACCGACTGCCGCTTTAAGGAGGCTCTAGTATGCCTCATTGACCGGTTTCTTACATCGCCGTTTTCAATGTTGTACTTTCTGCGCCTTGAGATAACATCCACGTCAACAATCTTACATCCGGCCGATTCCTTGCTATTGCCACTGTTGACTTGAAATAGACTCATGCTTACAGTGTACTTCGTTGTTACCCTACTTCATCTAAAACCTTCCCAAGCCTTTTTCTTCCGACGTTTTAATGTGCAACTCCTTCTTTAAATTTGTGAATTTTTCATCCTATTGAGTGATATTGTGAACTCTGATCATGCTTTCATGCATGCCTGTTGACCAAGGTCGGGAAATATACCCGTATTATTGTTATCATTGTTGAAAGGCTCAACGAAGAATGCCATAGGTCCAATATCTACTGAGGATCACAGTACTGTCACTGATGACCAGGGCAAAGCAGATGCCCTGGGGGAATACTGTGGTTGTGTACATAGGATAGATGGTGAGGTACAAGTCGGTTTGGTCCTGGGGCATCCTCTTCCTCGGTAAAACGAGCTGAATCTATCAGGGGAAAGCCTGCGTAAGTGTCTACAGGAGTTATACAGCTACAGGTCAGCGAGCCCAGACGGCATCCACCCAACTTCCTTCAAGCCTTTGGCGGATATAATAGCTCCATCTGTATGCAAGTGGTACAGGTCCTTGTTGGACTAGAATGTGCTGCCTCGGGACTGGAAAACCTCGGCCTTTGGGGCGACAAACAGGGGTGGACCTCGGTCGACTATGGATAACTACAGCCCGGTAAGCCTAGCTAGTATTCTGCATAAAGTTCTTGAGAAGATCTTCGATGCATGCATCAGTCAGCTCTTACTGGAGCACTCCATGCTAAGACCGGCCCGGCATGGACTCCTTAGATTAAGATTTTGCCTGACTAATTTCTTCACTCTTTTTGATGTATTGGCTGGACGACTGGATGATGATAAGCAAGTCGAGATATGTCACACCGACTTTGTCAAGGTGTTCGACTCCGTCAGTCATCGTCTTTTGCCGTGCAAGTTGGAGATGTTAGATATAGGTGGGCTAGCATATAGGAGGCTGGCAGACTCCCTCTCCCATAGGATGCTTTACATCAAAGTAGGGGGCAGCTGCTCCAGTTTGGTGAGTGCCACCAGTGATGTACCTCAAAGATCCACCCCAGGCCCGATACTACTCTTGTTGTTTATTACCGATCTAGCACCTGGCCTTCAGTCGTCTAGTTTCCTTTTTCTGGATGACTTGAGGGTTGTTAGTTCTGAGGGTGGGGTTGATCTAGGCAGGGATATAGGAACCGCCCTGGACTGAGAGTACAAGTGGGAATAACCCCCAAAGGGCTGGAGAAAGCCGTTTGTTGTCAAGACCGAAAGAAATCCTTACTGCCGCTCATGACCAGGGTCGGTTCGCCATGGCAGCAGTTAAGAGGATTAAAGACCTCTGGGTCATCATAAACAGTGACCTTAAATGATCGGAAGGGTGCAAAGTTGGTTTACTAAGGGCTAAATGTGGGCTCTTGAGACTGTGATCAGAACTGTCTTGACAGCAGACGCAAATATCCGTTTCCATTTAAGTGGTCGTAATAAGACCTCACCTTTAAGGTAGCACGCAGGTCTGGGCCCCCTTGCACGAAAGAGAAGCAACTTGCCTACGGAAAGTTTGGCTTCTCGAGATGCGAATGGCTGAAGGGCAGACGGATGAGATGTATAAACAGGGACTGTGTGATCCCAGTTTCTTCTGGTTGGGAAGGAGGTGGCTTCGAGGGGGTCTTATAGTAACCTTCGAGATAATGGAGGGCTTTTCTGGCCTTAGACCTAATGGTCTATCCTAAGTGGCTCTAGATCCCGGGACAAGGGGACAAGAAAAGAAGCTGGCGTAAGTTTAGGCCGGGTTTATAACCAGATGGCACTCCTTTAGCAGCAGGATAGCGGAAAGTTGGAAACGTCTGCCTGGTGAAGTGAAAGTCCGTTATAGAGTGCTTTAGAGCGTGGCTAATGAAAGCCTTTTCTATTCGGTTTAACGGCGAGATATCAAAGTTTTCCTCCCTACCGGACTAATAAAGAAGAGGCAAGTCGGATGACAGATGCAAAGGTGTATTCCATGTGTCCTGACACGGAAACACTACCTAGACGAGAAATACACCGAATAAAAATAAACTCAACGGCCGAGTAGAAAGAGGACCGCTAACGCACACTAATGGCGAAGAACCGAAAGTGAAAGCGACTCAAAAAGAGGTCGGCGGAAGACTCGTGAAAGATAGCCCAGTAAAAAGCACGCAACCGAACAAAACCGTGAGGTCGATATTAAACGTCAGAAAAGATCGTAAAGAAAATACATTCAAAAAGGTGTCCAGGAAACGGTCATTTTCCTGGAACGATCGAGGTCACTGCACCGTCCAGCCCTTCAAAGGCATCCTGGATAGTGAGTTGTACGAGATATTTCCTGGTAGATAGCCTTGCGTATGTTCAGTAGATGAATGAGAAGGTAGCACTGTGGTCCGCCTCAGATTTGTTGTAATTGACGTTTTCATCTACAACGTGTTGTCTTGGTGAACGCAGACGATGCGCAATGTTTCTCGCAGTTGGAGTGCGGTGAAGTTTTACTTTTCCCCCACATTTTTAGCGGGGATTCGACGAAATCCTCTGTACGGTGGTGGATGCGTAACTGGTATGCATACAGTCGAAAGAATTCTGGGAGCCTAATTCGCTGTGGCCATAACATTTCCTGTGCAGACTGAACTGGAATGAATTGAACACATTGGTCTGGACGCATAATGGGTCTTGGCCAACTTTCGTCCTATACAAACTGAAATTTTGTGCAGTATCAGACCTTACTCTGCCAGGGCTGATACTGCACAAAATTTCTGCCTTTCAGAAAAAGAAAATCACGCAGTGTTGGGAGCTACGGAAACGCGCCGACAACACAACTATCTGGACACACGATTGGCTCTAGCCACACCAAGTCCTGTGCAAACTGAACTGAACTGAACTGAACTGAACTGAACTGAACTGAAGGTCGAATGAAGGTTGAAAGATCATAGCGACGAGCGATAATTCGACTTTGCCTCTATCGCGTCCCTGGGGTTATCGCGGTATTTACCTGTTCACCAATAAACTCTATCAGAAAGAATGGTTTATAACTACACAAGACCAAGGGGACCTATTGCGGCTATGTACAGCAGTCCGGGCCCATGCTACCAATTACCGAATCTTGTGGGATATCCAAACCATGATACAAGGTCTACTCATGTTCGAGAACCGCAGTGGTCGTTTGGAGTGAAACATGGAGAAATCATGAGCGACTGCAGCCCAGGGCCATGCCATCTTCCAACTGAGAAAATTTACAATACAGGGAAGGACGGAGCCCCACATTACTCACTATATGGTCGCCAGAAGGAAGGAATGATATACGCCAATCCAGGGCCTGGAGCCTACTGCCCAACGTCGAGTGACGTTATCATTTACCCTCGACAACCAGCATATTCATTGAGCTCAAGGCACAAGTCTTTCAAAACGGACGATGTCCCAGGTATGTCAGTTCAAGGTAGATTTCGAATAAAACTTCTCTTCAGGACCAAACGTATACTCGGTTGATCCCATGCTGGGCAGAACCTGCAGAAGCCAAAAACCTTCAGCTCCCATTTATTCACTATCAAGTCGCACTCGATTGCTAGGAAATCCCGAGGTTATTTTGTAATACGTTAAACGAATATTTTCTAGACTCCTGGGGCAGGAGCATATAAAATCACACCAATAAACATTTATAAAGAATCTCTTCCAACGTATTCCATCACTGCAAGACATCAGCTACCTACAGATTCTACAAGAAAACCCGGACCAGGAGCTTATAAACCAGAAACTGTAGGTTAATTTTTGATATTAACTTCACTCATTTATCCCAAGCAGCTCTCCTTTATGGGGCCCAGCTGGGCCTCGAATAGGCAAGCTCTGGGTGTAAGATCTGTAGTTTCTTTGAGAATGACGGGCACCTCTACCGGAGCTCTGATGGGCTCTTGATGGGCCCAGTTCCACCTGATTTTTTTCTGCAAATGCGTGCCTCTGTTTTACTTTTCATTCCCCGGATTCTAGTTTTATAATAACCTACATTGTTGTAGCACGGCTACCTTACATAAAATGGCCAAGTACTCCAACAATTACAAATTTAAACAGAATTCCTAAATAAAAGTAAATGTTATGTATCTATTAGGAACACTGGCGCTTAAGAAATTCTAAATTAAACGGACTCATATTACTGGGGAATGTATACATACGTAATAGAGAGGAAATTTCATGAGCCCATGTGTCTTCAAAAAATTTAACAAAATGTTCTACTCAGCTTGAAACATTATAGCTCGGGGTAGCGCTGAACAGTGTGTCAATCGAGCCATTATTTTAAAAACTTTTTTCCAATGAATAAAACGTCGTCATCTGATTATAAAAAGTTACAAAGGAAGATGGTAGCTGGTACAGTTGGTTTTGGAGACAGTGTTAACAGAAGCTGATCTAAGTGAGGTTAACATCTACAACTTGTCTGATTCGTTTGCACTCACTTGGTGCTACAGAAATAAATAACAAAGTGAATCTCGCATGAAAATTTTAACTTAAGGAAAAAATGAAAGTGACTCAAAAATAGAGAGTATAAGCAAAATACAAAAAGTAGTTCTGTAAAAGCTTACAAAAGTTTGGTCTCAAAAACTTAGGAATTCTGAAGCCCGAGTACAATGCTACATTGATTCAGTAATAATTGCATACCGGTGTTTTAATTTAACTATGTGGTTTGCTTCGGTTGTTTTATTTACTCTGAGCTTCGTAAGATATTCCTTTCACAATTTGGCATGGTGCATTTTAAACGGATAGACTGACGTAGTCTAAGAAGAGCAGTCAACCTTGTTTGTGGACAAATTTTTATTTTCTCCTTCGAACGAATATCCAGTTAGATTATTTATATCCACCACAAAACTTAAATCCAGTAGATCACGGTTGAATAATTGCGCATGTAGAACTTTTCAACACCACAAAAAACCCAGACATTGCTTGCAAATTTATCATACCTTAAAGATTCATTTCATGGGGTAGATCCTAGAAAACATTTTCCAGAGATGTGAAATGGGCAGATTTTGAAATCCATTCAACAAGAAGTAACCTTAGTGGAGAATTTGACGCATCCTCTAGGCGAAAACAAGCGCCTGCTGAAGTCAAAAGAATTTGTCATGTTATGACATAGGTTCTGCACCTTCATAGCGCAAAAGTTAGCCGCAGTACTTGAAGATTTATGCAAGAAATCCAAGCTTAGCCGTTGTGCAATAAATAAAGCCTAAATGCGTAAACACAGCTGCTTTAATTTGGGCATATGTGTACCTGTATTCAGGACTGAGGCAAAGTTTAGTGAAAATTAATACTTATTCATGAGTTTCTCTAACAAGTTGAATATCAGTCTACAGTTTCCTAAACCACTAGAGTTAAGCATTGGTTCAAAACAGGTAATAATTTTACTAAGGTTGATGGTTTGTATAATTTTGTTGAAGCTAATCTTACAGTTTAAATATCACGCATTACTGCCATTCTGCTCACCGACTTCGCAGCCTAGGTTGTCGAGGAAGCATTTGGAACGTAAAGACCACATACCTGCGACCATTATATTTGGTGGATATCAAATTCCGTATTGGAATTTGCCTTCTGTAAAGGAATGGCAATTAAACTCGAAAATAATCTGGTAAAACAAAACCAATATCTTTAAAAACTTTTCGGATATAACGGATGAAAAACTACAAATGATGTGATTCTTCACCGTGAAAAATGGTTGCAGGTATTCATTATTCCCCTTTGAACTGGAAAATTTATTAATTAGCAAACCATTCATAACTTCATATGATTTCCGCATCCAAATTAACTAAAAATTTGTAATCTGTTCTTAAATTTTCCCATTTCTTACTTTAATTTTCCTCAGGTATACATAAATCGTAAATCAGCTCCACAGTTCAGCTTCGGAATTCGACATTCACAATACAAAGGAGAATTTATAACAGATGTTGATGCCGAGTGACATTATAAACAATCCAACATTTGATACTGCTAACGAAGATGCAATTAGCTTGTAAAGCCATTCTACTGACAAACGCATTATTCAATGTAGATTTTTGTCAGTTGTAGTGTATTTCTTCCAAACTTATCCCAAAATTGAAAATGGGATAGAAATTTATAAATAAATGATGTCCGTGGCGATAAAATAAAAAATGTCTTTTTCCATAAACTCCAGATACACAATTAAATACCTTAACGAAAGATATTTAGGAAATTTACTTTCTACACAGTCAAGAATGTAGGACGAATCCGGATAAAAAAATATTTAAGGGAAAAATTATTTTCAAATCCAGTTTTTGTAGTAGATGATCTATGCCTCTTTTAGGATGCCAAAAATGCCTTCACAGTACTCTGTTTTTTAGTTTGAGACTTAATTTAATTCCGAGGTTGAAAAGTCCAAGCAGATCCTTCCGTTGAGAGGGCAATATTATTGTCCTTATTTTAAGAGTGCTTTTGCGGCGAGTGCGCGGACCGTATAAGTACTAACCTTGCATTTACCACTCTTCGCAGGTTGCATTAAGCGAGCAAGGAGCGGAGTCACAAAGCACACGCTGGGTTTAGTAACGTTTGTGAACGTATTGATAAAGTTGTAACATCCAACAGCTGTCTAAGCTAAGCCGTACCTCTGAAAAATTGACGATCTCTGTGTTTCTAGATATTCGAGCATCCTTTGAACTTGTCGGTTGGACCCAGCCGTGGGACTGTTCATTGTTTCATTGAGCACTTGATAAATACTTATTGGTCCTCAAGGAGCTCATCTTCGTACCTCAGGTAGAGTCAGGGTTTTCGGCTAGCTCTCACTCCGTTTTATTGTCTCCAGTTCTCTGAACCCTCATTTATTTACCACCTTATCATGAAAGTTGCTCTATTGAATGTCTTGACCAGTCTTCCAAGCAGGGTAGTTGAACCCGTCCGAGGGAACAGACTTTTTGACTTAGAATGCGCCGGTGATATCACCTCAGTGATTACCAATGCTGAAACAATGTAAGACACCTTGAACCGCCTGACGATTGAGGCTCTCAAATGTTGTACGCATCTAGCGCCTTTCAAAGGCAAAGTACTTCAAAATACCAGAAATAGACACATTTTGTAGTGATTAGTTAGAGATAGTTGCTAACTTCAAGTACGTCAGGAGCTTTGTTTTATTCGAAAGTGGTCTTGTAGAGGGGATTGGGTCACAAATGGTGATAGCCAAAGCAGCTTTTTGCCAACAAAAAAACAAGCATGATATCGCTGTGACTTCCATTTAGAGGACGGATCTAAAACTCCGCAGTCTGTAACGTTTTACTTCGCGGTTGCGAAACCTGACCACTCCTGAGTGAGAAAGCTGTGGCGGAGCTTTCGGTGTGATCACCAGTGACTCCCATATATTTTTAATTTTAGTTGGAACATCGAGTTAACAACGAAGAGGTTTGTTGTCCAGTGTTTGGAGCCAACAGCCACCACCTGACAAAAATGATTATATTACACCACCTCCGATGACTTCAATGTGTTTGCTCATGTCTGTCCGTCAGTAAGGTTTCCGTGTTCTATTTGTATGTACCCGTCAAGGTTAGAAGAACTAAGGCAGCCACCAGGCTACCACATGATAAAGAAGTATAAAAAAGCTAGCGTTAGTGCTAGCTTCCGATAGTGGTCCTCCCTCTTTTGCTGGGACGCAAAGGGTGAGGATTTTGCTAGCTAGAGAACTAGGGAAACAGCTCAGAATAAACGTCAAAGTGGTGAATACTCTAGGGCCTTTTTGTTGCACTTCTGTTCCACATAAACACGGGAGATTCAAAACTTTCAGAAAAAGTAACTTAAAGAAGTAAAAAAATCAGATCATTACTACAAACTTGTCTAAACAAATGAGCAACTATGATAATGGTATTCTGCGCAGTTGGCCGTAGAAGTAGTGCCAAACGATGCACCGTAAAGTGGTTGTAGTAGGTTAAAATAGTGCGTCAGCATCATCTAGCCATTTGACATAGACAGTATGACGGTTTAATCTTCAGTGAACCCGTTTTAACGTTATAGAATGCAAAAGAAATGAAGTATTGATGTAATCTTGCTGGTTTGAATTTACGGATTACATCTTCCAACCGGCTAAAACAGGGACTAAATAGTAAGATAAAACAAACTTCGTGGATGATGTGTAACAGTGGATCCAAAATATTCCGATAATTGGGACCAGTATCAGGGATAGATGTTTCTGGAACACTAAAATACTCAGTAACAATAGAAGCTGGGCGGCGCAAAATAACTTGCTAAAAATATATCACTTATTTTATGTCCGACTTTCACTCTTCATATTGCCATCCATGAACCAACACTTTCAGTTAGGGTCCTTTAATCAATTGGAGAATTGAAGCGGCTGAACTACGTGCATTTGGGTATCTGTGGTTGTGACAACTCCCTGCTTTTAGTAGGTTTCATCGATATACAACCTTAAAGTGTTAGTACTCGGCCGTTGCACTTAATTGGTATTTTACTTTAGTTTGGATTTAAATGTCTCCGAGTTTCTTTTTACTGGATGAATGGTCAACAACTTAGCCTAATAGTGACTCAAATCTAGCTATTGTTCAGGGGAAGACTTGCTGGCTGTTATGCCTGGGAAGTATTTTCTTATTGCCTTCTTCAACTGCCTTAATGTGCTTGTTGAATTTTCCTTAAACGCATTGTAGAAACGCTTGATGCCCTCTTCGATGAGCTTCATCTTACAAGATTTAGGTGCGAAAAATATTGCCCAAGCGGTAGCTGTAATAGCGCGGCAAGTTTTGATCCTAATGAGAGAATTCTTTCAAAACATCTCCCCTGAGCGTACATTTGATTATGCAACCAGGTGATGATGCTTAGGGCGACAGGTAAAGTACGACGAATATCATCGCAAAATGTTTGGTGCTTATACCACGTAATGTCAGCATACTGAAAACAAGTCTCCGAATGCCAGAAAAGAATGTCACAAGCAAAGGCAGCTTCTTCCTGCATATGAGAATCCGCAAAGTAACAAACGCAACGTTGTTCCATATTTGCAAGCTTTGAAAACGATCGAGACGCAAAACCATAAAAAGATAAAAGATCAGTCCCTTATACTTATTTAAAGAACACTCCCTTTACAGAGTAGTGGAGTCAATGATAGTCCAAGTACAATACACACAAATGACATGAGTACAACCCTACCAAAGGCATCAATTTTGTTTTGTTGCAATATCTGACATGATTATCTTGGTCAACTACGAAATGTACGACCGTCCCAGTTTCTCGTTTGCTCCGTCAGCTTTCAGACCCCAGGTTTTGTCAAAATATGTATATTTCTAACATTTATTGTCGCCATCATATTTTGATCCTTTCCGATCTGACTCGCTTTCAGTGACATGGATATAAGCTGTACTTCAAGGGTAAAGATCAATGGGTCGTGGATAATTGGTGTGGATTGGAGCTAAATAGTTGTGGTTCTTCGGTAACGGATTGTAGGTCACGACTAAACAATTGCGGATATTGGTTAAAGATCACTGGAGTTATATAATAAATGATAAAGTTTATGGTGCATATTGATACCACGTAAGCAATTAACCTCTGGTCAAAAAAATTTGGATAGGAACCGCAATTTTATCCCACCTTGTAGACGGCACTTGTGGTGTGGTCCGACGGCATCAAGCGACGGGACCATCCACTCACTGAAACCGGAAAAGATTACAGAGGTAGAAGATTTATCACAGGCTCCAATTCTGTCTCACACAAAACTAAATAGGCACAGTTCAATCCAGAAAGTTGATTTATTTGAATGGAAGAAACATTCATGTTAAGATGAATCGGTCAGCTTGCCTTAGTCTGTCACATTAGGCTTCTCTACTGACAGAATGGCCTTAGTAACATTGAGTAACGTTGTGTTCTGTAACCCGTGAGAACTGAAAGTATAGATGGCAACTTGAAAAGTCTAACTCTAATTGGACAGTCGGGACCATAATATATTCCAGATAATACGAAAATCGTATACGTCTGTAAATCACTCAGGGTTAAAATACAAGAGTTGTCACTCTTTTCTCATCAACAGTCCTGAAAGAAAGAGGAGAAAGGCAAGTCACTGACAAACTACAGCAAGTAACAAATGTTTGTCAGAAAAGAAATAGAACATAAAATGAGAGATGCAAGCATTTCTTTTAATTTTCTCAACCGCATACTTAAAACATTCAAACCCGGGTCTTTACTTTAGATAGTCCACCATGACAACCGTTTGATCATCTCCAGCCAAGAATTTATGTAAATGCTGGACCGCCAAATAAACTTCCAAGGCTTACCTTTGTGTTCATTATTATCCTAGTTCACCTTTGTAAGTCTGTTTCAAATAGAAATAAATGGACTTCAGTATTGTCCAAGAATGACACCAATGCCAATAGTTGGAGCATCACATACAAGAGTTTAGTGGTCCTTAGAAAGGAAGTCTGAGAACAAAACCGGATTGCACATTTGAATGAAGTTGACGGAGTGTGTTTTCTCTAGGCAGATTCCAGAAGAAGAGATTAGCTGACAGAATACTAAACAGACAAATGATTTGTCGAGAAAATGTTGGAATTCAGGGAGCACGACACTGAATGCCACCAAGAATAGAACGCGACTCAAGAGAGTTTGCTGGTGAGGATAGACCGGGAACACGCTTGGTTATTCGAATGTACTTGCCAGAGAGCTAAAAAGGACCGAATTCAGCGTATTTCTAGTTGCCATCCGCCCAACGCCAAGCTATGGCTTAAAACGTGGCCACCCTGAGTAGAGCACATCAAGAAGCTGAGACTGTTTGGTTACAAGTGCCAGCGATGAATCTTCAAAGTGACTTGGCGCGACATACTTCCAAACGACGCCATTAGACAACGGTGCATCGATATTTAGGAGCAGTCAGCGGAAGATTGCAGTCCTTCGAACACATCCTACTACGTTCAAAAGCCCAAAACTTCAAAACAATGCTTCTCTCCTGTTCCGAATCCAGGAAGGCGCTGTCGTCTTGAAGGACAGCTGAAAACAAAGTTCAGTACTGTCGAATCCGACGATGACCGATTGGGACCCCAGTCCGTCTACGGCCTTCGGAAATGAGAGCAGAATTAGGTCTGTCTATGCTCAAGTCTCGTATCCGATCGTTGCCCATGGTCGGGTGCCATTCGAGACAAGCATGAAGCCGGTTCACTCTCTCGCAAGAACTAGCCGCAAGAAAGTAAAACTGAGTAATACGAACAAAACCAGAATACCTAGAGCAATCGTAAGCCGGTTCGACCCCCCCCCCAGTGAAAGAAAAGCATACTCGGAATTGATCATCCCGGAGGAGACCGGTTTACTTTTGTTTTGTTGTTTGAAAACCCCCACTACCCCATTTGCTAAAGTCAATAACTTTTTTTTCTGAGGGGAGCTCCAAAATGTCTGGCAGAACGCCACCCTATCAATTAGTACGAAAAACTGGAGAATAAGTTTGCTCAGTTCTGATCGGATACAATTGAGGATATAGTACACAAAGAGCAGCAGTATAGTGTTAGTGTCGCTGTTATTATTATTATTGTTATTGTTATCATTTTCAAGATGTTTATCAATAAACAATAATAATCTTGGTAAAGAGAGATGAATAATTCGTGTCGATTTTTATTTTAATCAACGTGAACAAATGATATTGTGATGCTGGAGAGAGAGAGGAAAAAACTAAAACGGTGCTGAATTTGTATCCACCGCGTAGCAAGTTTGCAGAATTGTGTGCTTGTTCCAGTCAAATAGGGTACACAATGAATGGTATTTTGTCCTTAGAATAATTTTCTAAAAAGCTGAGTAGATACGGCAAGAACCTTGCGGGCTCCGACTGGATTGAAGGATCATAGGTGATCTTTCAACTTTTGTGGTAATCCTAAAGTGAAGAATTCATAATAGTTAAGAGGTTCGAACAGACAGCCGGAGACCAACCAAGATACTGCACTACAAACACTTTGTTAAATAAGTAGTGTAATTACGACTCAATTTTTGTCAATGGGGAACCAGATTAGTTATGGTGATTCACCTTCCGAAGAGGTTTTTTCAGATCGTTCTTTGTTTTTCTCATCATCGTTTAGCTCCTTACTGTTTTTATGCTCTTGAATACTTTGATTTATGAGTAACGTTTCGGGGGAGAGATAGCAATGAACTCTACTGTGCCACTTGTACGGCCTAGTGGTTTTTTAAAAACACTGTCCACGTTGTATTACTTTAAGACGGGCAAGCAATATCCTCTTGTGTTTGCAGTTACAAAGCGTTGTTACCCGAATACTCTCGTTCATTCACCCTGAAAGGGCCCTGGTATAGACGCAGTATTGGTTTTCTAACTCTATCCACTGGCCGTCCAGAAATGTAAGTGCATATTGTCAATTATGCTAGAACGTAGACATGCTGAGATTGCGGTACGAAACGAACATTAATTTCCGCCAAAATATTCCCCTGCATCTCCATCAAATAATCTGTTATTTTTGAAGCGAGTGCAAAGATGTCACCAACATCCAATTAAAAACAGAACAAAAGGTTTTGTGCACATGTGTGTACAAGCTGGTTCCAACCGGTACTGCATAAGTAACTGTTTTTGTCGATCAAATCCAGCGAACTTTTTCCTAATCTGTCAAGCCACGCTTCGCTTTCCTCCCGTGCATGTGCTTCGAAGCACTCGCCGCGGGGAGGACACCCGGTCTTCACTTTGGCCCATTCCGCTGTCATGATAGACCCAGTAAATTTGCCCAGAAAAACTGGCCTGGACAGCCACTCAAGCTCACGTGTGATAGGATTACAAGGCTGATAAAATGATCATTTTATGCATTTTACACTACCCCTTTAGAGCACCAAACGACTCCATTGTTTCAGAAAAAACCTTCCGGTTGACATCTTGGCTCTTGTGCAAAAGATTCGTTGAGTTGTTCAAACACTGAAGAGCAACACATCGAAGGACTATTTTGCCATAGTTGGGTGGATTGAAGCGAAAGCGAACGTAGAAATCTATCCAACAAATATTTGTCGGTTTTCGCTCTCTTTCGATCGGTTTATTTAGGAACCAACAGTCCAATTTATCATTAAATTCTGTTAACTAAGATGATCATCGATCTTAGTGAAATGCATGCAAGTCATTAGGTTTGTGTGCGAACGATGCAGCACACGCGTACGATGATGTTTGGAGAGTAATGCTCGTCAAATTCCGCCCCCCTCCCCCCTAGTCAGCAAGAAATGCTCCATCTGAGAATACACAAGAATCATCATCTTTTGGGTTCCTGGACTTCCTCAGTTTAAATTATGCCCGTCCTCTATCCACCTGTTCTTTGCGTGGCTTAGAATCAACATAGATTAAATTTTAGCGATTTAAGGTTTAACTGATTTCGCTGCTCAATTATAAGAACAACAAAATGGTTTTATTCACGAGTAACAAGGAATCATTTGTGAAACGTTTAGCTTACGCTTTTAATCAGACCAAGTTATTTAGCACTACTACCCGATAGATCGTGCAGCATTATGACGGGGTTATGGACGAGTAAATCCCGGTTACTATAACTACCACTGCTTTGTGATTGTTTACGCGGATACAGTGAGCGTGAAAAGAGCAACAGACTGGACCAATGATCAGTTCCATTGTCTGAGCAAAAGAGGTAAAAACGACAACATCTACCAAGTAAACAATACACATGTTGGCTTGGAAATGTTTGAATATGGAATGAAACGGTGTATAAAAATTTATAAACGAAGGAAAGAACTATAGGACAAGGATGAATAAGACGACGACGAGGATGATGATGACAATTCGGATAATTATGATAATGACGATTAGCAAGAGGATGACAATGAAACTTAGGAAGCTCAATATCACCATGATGACGATTCGAATGAAAATAATTCGGATGATGAAGATGAAGGTGATGATGTCTCGGATGATGACTTATTGCATGAGGAAAAGTTGGACAATAATGATAAAGATGATCATGCTTAGGAGGATGGTAGAGAAGATGACGAACACGATGAGGATGATGGTGATAGTGATGATCTTGATGGTAGTTGTGGTTGATGTGCATTATGAGAATCATGATTATGAAGATCTTTCCGATTCTTTAATAATCCCTTCTGTGAAATTTTTGCTGATGATTCAGATTATTATGTTGACGACAACGTTTCGCATAACGATGATGAAGATGATGATTCGGATGATGTGAATTCTTTTGCACGAGCCCATAGGTGAACCGAACGGTTTTGTTGATGCGGAGGTTGTGACACATACGAGAATTACGATTGATGAACTGCTCGATCGTCAATTCAGTTTTTTACAACTTGGTGTGGTGGCCACATCGACTCAGAAGTCGAAAAACGCGAGGAACAATTCAAAACGATTAGAGCAGAAGTGACAGAATCAGCTAAATCAATATGCGAAATACAATAGGACATTACGACTTTGGTCAAAGTGTATGTATTGAGTTGATGCTAGCAAAAATAAGTCACGTGTACTTGACGGACTCAGAATAAGCGCATCAAAGTATTGCACCGAAATCAAGGCTTCACAAGCATTCGAGGCCATCGTCCAATCGGTCCTTCATTCAATATATCTTTATCTGAATCAAACAATGCATAAGCAATGACCTGAAGGAAGGGGTAAACGTTACATTTGTACTTTGATTGTTTGCGAACATATCGGAACCGAGAGCATTCCAACCAGGTTTCTCATCAGCTGAGACAAAAGTACACAAAACAGCCGATTGTTGATGTTGGTTGGAAAACCTTAGAATCACTTTGTTAAAAAAAGGAAAGAAAAAGCTGCCATTCCAATAAAATGAAAAAGTAAAAAATGGAAACAACTCACCAGGATCGAAATCAGTTTTCCATCATTTTCAATGCATACTTTGACAAGCGTAATATGAATTTATTTAGGAAAATAACTTGAAAAAGCTCCTTCTTTGAACCGAAGAGCCCAAATGGTTTTGAACACTAGCCTCGTACAATAAATCTTTCATCGCAAAACGATCAGTTGCAAAGTTTCGATACTTTCATTAAAAAGATGTCACTAGCTCGTTAAAGTAACTGTTTTCAACTGATTCATCGTCACGTCACTACCAATGAAAGAGGATCAGAAGTCGTTATCGAAGCTGGATAATCAGTACGTAATTTGCCGACCAAAGCATGGGGAAATGAATTTCTGGGTGATGTTTGCATGTCCACGTTAAGGTGAGCATTATTTTCATACGTTTGCTAGATTCAGGTTACCATGCCGACGATGTCAAGGCGACACATGTTTCGTGCAGAGCGGGAGAGTTTTCGGCAGAAATGTAATGTGAGCACCAATCGCTTTCAGTCGTATAAACTCGGACCGGAGAACCTGAGTCTGACCGCTGGTAGTAAATTATTGATTTTTAGTAATGAGTGTTCCCCTACACATTTGTCGAAAAAACTGAACCGGGGTCTGTTGAAGTAGTCATTCTTAGTCAGCATAAAGAAGCTGGCAAATTAAGTTTCCCAGTCGCTAGGATGCAGCCGGTTCCTTATTCGATTTTTGCACTAGTCAAAAGGAAAAATTATTAGTACCTCATTGTTCGATCAAGTTTACTAAATGAAGGTGCAATCAGTACTATCAAGTTTCGCGATTTTATTCAACAAGCCATCAGGCCTATGACGTGAGTGAGACCCCTAAACAGATGAGAAGTTTGGGAGATTTTTCAATTTCCAAAAGAATTGCTGTTACCAGTAATTGCATGACCAGTTAAGTGACGATCGAAACGCTCATTTGGCTTCGTGAAATAAATACTGGAGAAGAACGAGCAGAGAATAGGATGGACATAAGAAAGCTGAACAAGTTAATCAGAATTAAAACGGAACTGATAACTATCGAACACAGCGAATATTCAGGTAATGGGATATTTGAATGATGTATGAAGTAGTTCAGCAAGTAGAGATTCAACGCTAAACTTGCTGCTGAAAAATACGGAAACACTTCACAACGTTTCAGCTTAATCATGACAGAAGTTCGAACCCCGGTGTGTGTGTGTGTGCGTGTGTGATTGTAACCCCCCCCCCCACACGCTACCACTAGGATATTCGGTCTGGCTCTCAACGAGTTGCTCAACGTCATCGCTACATGACATATCGCCCCCACCCCCAAACCATCACCAGGTTTGAGCAGCGAATGACCCATATGATAAATGTTTTGTCAGAAGGGGCCTAAATGAAATGAAAGCATTACAAACAACCTATGATTTGAGACGTTTTACAAACTGGGCCAGTGCAACGTCCCATAGCAAATGGTAAGACTCACAGATCACTCGTCTGGGTCTATTTAGTGACTTAACTTACTAAGATGTTTGGATTGTTTAATGAAAATGATCAATGCAGCTATGAGGACAAAAAAGAAGTAGAGAGGCTAGCAAATTTATCCTCGATAGCTTCATTTTCTGGGCCATGCAGTAGCTGAGACATTCGGTTCTCACAAGGGTTTACGGTAAATATCTACAAAGTCTGTAGAATGACTGATTTGAAAGTGTCAACTACTACGGGGTTGGAAGATAGACGTTTTGGAAAAGTGGCTGTGCTATATCATATAAAACAATGAATGAAACATTATAACAGTCGAGCTGTTTTATTCAGACCGTGACGAATATGTCGTGGCTGTCGGAAGGATTACATGGAGTGTATTTACCATGAGATCAAATAATGGGACGCCAAAATGATTGTCGATGATCCAATGTATTTGGTGGTCTAAAATCCGTGGAATCCAACTGAACAAAGTTGTCCATCATATGAGTTTCTCGCTGTGCTGGAAATGCTCTACTAACACCCAAAGCCAGTGTCAAAAGGGAGTTATATCATGTAGTGTACAAGTTCAATAAACCGATGGGAGCCAGCCCGGGTAGCCTTGCGGTTAAGGTGTTCGACTCACAATCATGCGCCACGAGTTCGGGTCCCAGATACGGCTCGGTGGGTCTGCAACGCTGATGGCTTCTAACAAGGATGAAACAGCTGTACAGCTGTGCTTCCATGGTCTTCAAGAGTCTGAACGTTCACACTGCAGGATGAATCGTATTACGTAAAGAAGCAATTGCCAACAGATATTCATCTCGAGGAGTCTAGTCCATTCCGAGATAAGCCATGCCCCTAAGAAGTCGAATTACAACTTTACTGACGGATACCATAGTTTCCAGTCAGCCGGGAGGGTAGTGAACGTGGGCCATCTGAGAGAAAGGTAGAACCTATTGCTGCTACGAGGATGCTGAATCATATGTGTGGTGGAAAATCCACTTGCATTTTTGGTGTCCAAAATTTTAGAGCCCTGAGTTGGAATTGAACCGGCGACCCTTCACTGACCGAGCAATTGCTATAGCAGATGAAATATCGTTGAGCCGCTAATTGGCTCATTTGCGTTATTAGCGTTCAGTTGGTCGTATCAGGATAGTTCAGTTAATGAAACAACGGTCCGGTAAGTGCGAGGTCACTGGTTACCTTCCGGGTGGTGGAATATAATCTTCGATGCGGAAAGTGCAAATGGGTTTTCTACCATCCATTTGAGAGATATCTGAAACAATCTCTCCAAATCCAATCAGGCCGAGGACTTTTATTAACTGACTTACTTCACGACTGCCGAAATCTGCTAAACACCGTTTCACGTATTCGACTGCAATTCTGTTTCTGAAATTGCTGTTACTGTTGAATTTCGTAACAAAGGCACAACATACAAAAATAAACCTATCCTCAAGAGGTCAAAATTGAAGGATAAGAATGGACTAGGCGTACCGGCGAAAAATTAAAGATAAACCCTAATACGGGTGCCCTAAACAACCGTACGTCGATGAGTTATCCGACATTTAAATAAGCAGGACGCTAACTGAAGTCTAAACAACCGAACCCAAACTCCGCCTTTCCCGATATGGGGATACATACTGAGTATTGTATGTCCACCCCTGAAATTTACTTATACAAAAATTTGGGAGTTGTGGGCGACACTGCACAAAAAACAGTATACTAAGAGGGCTACTTAAAAAATGATTCATCATACACTTGGGCTTCCTGCCGCAAATTTGTCCTTCATATCTGATCACTATGCGACCAATGCGTTGTCACCCTTGAAAATCCAGTGAAAGAAGGGCGCTTTTTCATGTAGCACTAACCGTTGGGAGTCAGCACGGATAGCCTAGTAGTTAAGGTGTTCCACTCACAATCATACGCCCCGGGTTGGAGTTGTAGTGGGGGCTCAGTGGATGTTTACTGCTGCTGATTTCTGATAGGGATGAAACAGCTGTTCAAGGCACCTACGGTTTTCAGTGATACATTAGGCTTTTTTTACTGCATTACGAATTATTGGTTAATCATATCCAATCTCCCACTGCTGAAGTTATTATATTTAAGTCCATACTTTTGAATGTATTCTACAAGCGTGGCAAACCGAAACGAGTAATAAAGCCTCAAGAAATAGAACGCCGATAAAATACCACCTCCCTTAAGAAGATTAAAATACCATTGAAACACAAACTTATGAAAACTAATTTTTATTATTAAAAGGCTATCATCAGTTGTGTCCTTGGAAAAAGGGATGGTATTTGGGAAAATGGTGAAACTCGGAATATATAAGGGTTGCTTAGGCTTGGGAATATACGGCACATGAAACCAACCAGTACATTATACGCAAAGATTACCCAAAATTTACTCATCCGAACTAACTGTCTGTTACGTTTTGCCCACAGTTTATTCACCGTACTAATTGTTTTTATGGTGGCTAATCAAGTTATTCGAGCAGTTAGTGATCCAAGTATTGACAAGACCCCGAGAAGAGTTTTGCTTCCATGAAGCCGTGAGTCAGATAACTAACAATAGTATCGCTTCTGGGTGTTACGAAGAGGTCGTCCCTGGGCAAATACTCCAATCGGGAACCGAAGATCTTGGGGTTCCCGGTTCATACCCTTCTTCCGTAGCCTGGAAATGGGCGCGTTCTCTTCCTGGAGAATTTTGATTGTTAGATGATGAACAAAATGCTTTCTGTCTAATCCGGTGGTCGACTTATACGCTTGTTTCTCTGTACGATCCTTATTCGTTGGTAGTCAGTCAAGGAATTTCTATCACTGAACACATTTTTCCTATGCGATTATTATGCGTTCAATGCACGGAACACTTTTACGGTAATAAATAATCAATTAGGGGTATATTTACATCCATGCCCAAAAACCTATTTTGGCAACTGTCCGAGGTGAACTGACAAATAGAATCCATAACTGACCGTACCATTTGGTATCTAAATGATGGTCTGAAAGTTGATAATACCACTATCACACAGGCAGAAATGCAGTTGTTGCGAAGGAAAGGCCAATTTTACGCGTTTTTTAAAAAGCAATTTGTTATGACTCAACTGTTAAGAGGCACAGAACCCCCGATCACTGAGTAGGTCTTTTTATGCGACGGGAAATGGCAGGTTAATCTGAACTCATCAAAATGTTGCAGCAATAGCAAAAGGCAATTTCGGAGCAACAGCGGCAACAGACGAAGATGATAGAATTATTACCGGCGCACTTCGGTTCTGGTAATGTCACAAGCAATGATCAATCATCGGAAACGAAACTGAAAGAATCACTCGCCGCCAGCATTCAGGAATTCATTAGGGACGCAGAAATGGGATTACTTTCACTTCGTGGTATAGACGATACAAAGATGTTTTTTTGGTTGGCGGTGCATTTTTGGACGAGCAATCGAAAAAGCGTTTACTTATGCAAAAGCTGGAACCTACAGAGCAAACTAAGTATTGCAATTACATCCCGCCACAGCATCCTCGAGATTTTCCGCTGAAAGAAACAGTGTTTAAGTTGAGCTCAATCTTTCGCGAAAGGCCGTCGTTGTTCAGTATACGATACAACTGCCTCAAAATAGCCAGAAACTCAACCGAGGAAATAGTCTTCTATGCTGTTCAGGTCAACAAAAGTGTGAAGGTTTTAGACCTAAAGAAATCACAGACGATCAATTCAAATCACTGATTTTATTCGATGGGTTGACATCTCCAAATGATGCCGAATTGCATACGACGCTGCTGGCAAAGATGGACCCTTCAGAACAACAGTCCGTGCAAGATCTAACTGCTGAATATATCAGACTCATGAACTTAAAACAAGATTCCACAATGATCCAGCACATATCACCGTCTAATGAAAATACGATTGTAGACAAATTAACTGGAAACAGTTTCACAACCTTGCGAAACGCGTGCCATGACACCTTTCCAACGACCGCCCTCTGCCTGTTGGGACTGTGGAGAATAGCATTTTGTTCGGTTTTCTGGTTACCGGACACATTTTTGTCAGGAGTGTGGACGTATGGGGCACAGAGAAGGATTTTGTGGGCGGTCACAAAATAGAAGACCTGTGAATGACTTTGGAGCTTTTTTCGCATCAGGCACCAGTCAAACGCAGTATTCGCAGCCACGAGCCCTTCACTCACCCAATTGCGGAAATAAGTGACCTTAACTGTGAATGGCCATCCAGTAACTCTGCAACTGGACAGCGCATCGGACATAACAATCATTTCACGCTCAACTTGGGTTGCTCTTGGTGAGCCCTCGTACAATGCTACACAATTATCAGTCGTGATATTCGGATTCATTGTAGCCGCATGCTGTTCTACTGAGTTTTAATACAGTTTTCGAGAAATTACTCCGGCTGCCATTCGAAACAGGTAGATCAGTGGGGCTGACCTCCTGTTCGAGGACTACATCATTTAGCAACCTGATTTCAGCATCATCCGCACCTACACCTCATCGCGCAGTGGGCAATGTTAGACAAATTGACAAAATGCAGCGTACCGCAGGGTTTCTGTGTTTAGGAACCGAACAGTTTTGCTCAGTTCATTGGACATGAATAGTCTGAACAGTGAGTTTATTAACTTGTTGAAGTCCACAACACAATACAGCACATTAAGAACAACGCGCTTGAGAGCGAATAATTATTTTCCATGAATCCTGCACGAGTTACAGCGATCCATATGGGTGAGGTGAGAGTGACATGCTTTAGCCTCACATAAAGTTTGACCCGATTTCACAGATAACTGTCCCATCCTCGTGCGCGATTCAGTATGACCGTAACAGGCAACCATCAAGAACATTCTGACAATCCGGTCATTCTGAGTCCATAAGACCACGCTAAAGTCCATTTGTGTCCAAGACCATAAGCAGCTATTTATATATTCTAATGAAGCGTTAGAACGTTAGAACTCACAGGTCTGTTGATGCCTGAGTGACGGTTGGGCCTTCTGGTGTTGGTACGCTCAGACTGCTATTTAGGTCCTCTTTGATGATCACCTGGAGTGTCGAGAGTTCATTCACTGCAATTATCATCTTGTAGGAGCGGAATAATGTGACTAATATACGACCAGCTTGGCCACCGAACAATCCATACTGTGAAATAACAGAGTGCATTCTGCAACACACTGAGTAAACAAGTCAACCCACAGGCGTCAAATGTGTGACACTCATGAACTGGCATCAACTGATCGAAATCAACCAAAAGGCAAACTCAGATAACATTTCGCCGTGGCAAACTCTCTTCAGGATTATGAAATCATGATTCAGTATGCACCCCAAATACATCTGGGAACTCTTCACAACAGCTTTCGTCATTCAGTATCGACTGCACCAAAAAGTAATCACGCACTCATTACTTCATGACATGGATTTAAGCTTTTATGACCGATGACTGTATGCAAGAACTTCCTCTCGAAATCAGTACATTTTGACCTTGTTGCTCAATTCTTTCGGAATACCTACACAACTGAATCAGTGTTTTCTCTTTCCAAAAGTCACTGAACCCATAAAAGGTAATTTAGTACAATCGAATGCCCGATTTTGACTTTAAGGATCATCCTCGGCATCCAAAAACCCAATAGTTACGCCACCTTATCTGAGGACAACGGCAGTTGACACATTAGCTTGGGTGGAATTGCTACACCGTCGCATTACACACAACCTACAGCACACTCCATCCATAGAGATGGTGGGTTTATGTCAAAACGATCTGAGCCAGGATCTATATCCACATAATAAATCTCAATATCATAACGTTATTGATCTCGTCCGTATTTTATGGACTTAAGAGTGACTTATTAGGACCACATTTAGAATATCTATCTGGATTATAGTATACTAATGCTGAAAAGTCATTCAGGGGTAGTACCGAAATTCTCCCTGATTTCTGTTGAGCGCATGATACTCTTAAATAACTTTTTACTCATCAGTATTCAGGATTGCATAGACTACGTGTGATAATGTTATTCTAGGAGTTTAGAATAGATCACTACTTACCAGACTTAGTGAATACGCCCAAAACCCAGTTGGACAGTGAATGGAAAAGTGTTACTTGGGGGAATTAGTTTTCAATGGTAACCACATTTCAAGTAAGATGCCTATCAGTAATCCATCAGACTATTCCCGTTTCCTGTTCTAGAAGTTGGGGTCAGTTTGACAAGGACACAAATCCTAATTAAATGAATACTATAAGCGTAATGAGATTAGAAAACGATTTGTGACTGAAATTGTCATAACAACCACTGATTACCAACAAAATGCACTAATAAGGCCCAGAGAAGGAAAATGAGGTGCACTTTAGTCACCCGTCACCTCAGTCCAGTCATTTACGAATAAATTTCCCTCAAACTGTGAGCATAAAACAAAATGACTTTTTACGTGTTTGTACGTGCGCGTGTGCAAGAGAGAGAGATAATTGAGAAAGCACAAAACGAGCTACAATTTCTGTTTCACTCCGAATAGCGATGATCAAAAAAATGAGATTTTATAGAATGAAGAACTTGTGTGATGCGAATATGCGCAGATGGAAAAATACCACTTAGGAGCTCCGGAAATTACGCAACTACAGACGGAACAGTTCTGTGATGTGCGGAAAAAACTATTTTGGACCCATTTTGTTTGCCCGACCGCATAAATCAATTTTGCTTCTCTCGGTCGGGTCTTTCAAAGTGAAAACTCAACGAATAGTATTTATTTTAGGTGTTCAACAAGTATGTTTATTGATCGTTTTAGTACGTGGTTCCTACAAGCTAATAAGGTTCCACAAGGATAATTAGTTAAAAGCCAAGTAAATAATCAAGTGAAGGTGTATCAGTCGAATGGTGTATTCCAACTGACCTACCTAAGTGTATATGGTTGGTGAATAACTGATGCACTGCGATTGATTGAAACCGATTTTCCAGTCTTATGACAACCAAGGTGATAGCATGCAGGTAATATGTTACATGGTTATCGTGAGATGAAGTCCAACTAACCATCAATACAACTTTCTTACCAATGTGCAGTTTTGTCAGATATTGTTAAGGACTGCTGAACAGGCTCTTGTTCGAAATCTATTTCAGACAATCAAAATGACGCGGTTTTCAAAAGAACTCTTAGCTCCAGAGTAGCCTGTGAGGATGAGCTGCCAAAACCAAACTAGGTCCATTTCATACGAACTAGAGATCCCGGATAAGTGATCTAAATTGCAGGTTTATGATGTAAAAACTAAACAATCTGGATGCTTCAATGCACAATTATCATCTGAACTGTTGCATTGTCGTGTATTCCCCAAAGAAGAAGCAGATAGAACCAAGTTTTGCTAAAGTAAGCGAGCCAAAGTAACAGTACTTGTATCTAAGCAATATGAAGCTTTCTCAGTAGATAATCAGGTCAACTGAATGATTCACCCTGATCTGCCAAGGTTGACGAACCAATGACTATGACCACTTCGTTTCCCGAATAGGATCGTTGAAATAACTATTCGACAGGATAAAATCACACAGTCGTCATAGATCGAGCGAAAGAGAAGTGAACAATATTGTTCCACCAACGTCCAGATGGAGAATGAATACGCCATGTGTGCAAATTTAGAGCTCACAAGTGACGGGCCAGTCTTTCCGGGTGAAATATTTATCCCTTACGTACACATACTCCCACAAATATGGATGAAGAACCCCATTTTTAATTGCTATCTCGAAATGAGTATACCCAAATACGAATACTGCAGAAAGCAAAAACGCTTCCAATGTTTCGTGCTGCGTACTTCTGTGATACTTGCACTCTGAAGCAGAAAAGGAAGATCATAAAATGCGCTCACCAACCAAAACTTCCTCGACGTGGAGTTTTCCCAATCGAGATACAATCGAGCCATAAAGTTTCATTTCACATTTTGATGAACCTCATACAAACAGGCCATCTTCATTTCCGTGTCCGTGAATAAGAAAACGTTACACGTCATTTTGTAAGAGACACACGATTCGGAGTGAATCTCCCTTCGGCTTTTTGAACATTTTTACCACTGACCGTTTGCAGCGCCTTTTGGCGCGAGAGGGAGAGAGATAGGGAGAGAAAGAGAAGGAAAAAACGTTTTCGGTAACATGAGGATTGAACTGAGTAGTAGATGATTCATAATGCAGAGTCGAAGCTCAACTAATGACGGACGATACACTGTTTCAGTGAGCTTGTGGGGAATTACCAGTGCGGTGCACATCTATCAAATTCCAACTGCTGACTTCAAACCCTGGTTTGAAAGGTATTATGCTTGAAACTTGCCACTGAGAACTATCCTGGACAAACTTCTGGACTATGTGCCAGTCCTGCTTGCCGGAGTTGAGTTTGATTTTGGACTCGGTGGAAATACACCACAAAGAGACTTCAAATAACGTGGAAAACATTGCACAGCACCCTTCCACGTATGCAATTTCAATGGCAGGTTGAGCGTGAATACTAGGAATAAGCATTTAAAATGATCTCCATAAACCCTCCGTTTGGAATACTTACTATGACCATTCTTGCAACACTGAATATCGGTTTATTCGCTTTCGCCAGAATAAAACCAGGTAAATAATCGACTAGAAACAAATTGTTCAGATACCGATATATCAAGCGTGGCTAAGGCCTATTAGACGGAAATTTTATCTTAAATATGTGACTTCTACGTATAGCTGTTTTCCCTACCCTCGTTATGGCTCACATAAGGAATGCTCTTCAGTTGAGACTAATTGAACGGTAGGTCTTTCATCTTAAACAAGTACTCTAGTCGGATTTCAGATCCGAAACAGGAGAAATTGGTAAATTATTAGTTAGGATGAATATGACGAATGTCGGATGTATCCACTCCGAATCGTGTGGGTACAGCTTGATCAGACTGCTAACCGAGTATGACGTTAGGTTGAATACCTGCACAGCCTACTTTGTAATCATAAGTAGCCTACGTGAGAATACGATTTTACTTTTGAGGATTGTTGTTTGGCAGATTTTATCTTTTCGTTCGTGATTGTGTTCTGTCTGAAACAAGTATCGCCCAAGTGCCGTGTTCTTGGTGGGATGCATGCCGTTAAAGATAATCTTGACAGCGTAATATTCGGTGTGCTCGAGATTCCCATAAATCATACTCGAGCATTCTGAAGGGCGGATAGTTTGAAATGTCCTTTTGCAGGTTACCAAAAATTAGAAAAAATAGTTTGAATGGTCCCATGGTTCTATTAGAACGACAACACTGAAGAGCGAACAGCCGTTCAAATGTGATTTCTGACCTTGCACTTTTAGACCACTATCCAGGTGCATAAAGTGGTTACTCTATCTGACTTGACTTGGACAGCGTGCACAGGACCGAATCGATCTGTACTTCACTGAAATTGGAAGGTTGAAAGTAATGCCTCGTACTGTGTGCTGACTCTTGTTTACTCCTGGTCTGGTGCTGACGTGAGGAGAATAAAAATCATCTGGAATTTTATTTCATTACTACCGTTTGTGAATTTCCTAAGGTGAGTTGCAGTGAAAACTTTGTCGAACTGATATATCTTTTGTTTGATAGTAATTTATTGGAACGACTAGTACACCTAAACACACACTTTTCTGGTAAGTCAGTTCAAGTAAGTGCTTTAAGCTACCCGAGAGTCGAATATTCGGTGTGTGCTGAGCCTACAAAACACTAGTCCATGGTATCGCATCCTGTCCGCTACATCAGCCCAAAGAAAAAATTGTTCGCAGGTCTACAAAAAATGTGGTGGTGAATCACAGAAGCCATGTGTTTCCTGTGTTCCCTTGGTCGTGGTTCCGACTGAAGATACTGTGTAATATGGAAGTGACGAGACGACAGTTATCACTCAGGCGCTAATTGTGGTCAAATCAAGCGGTTCGACAATTCACGTATGCACATGTGATCACTGTTTGTAGTTCATACGGTAACCAATCTGTTCTTCGTCATCCACTCCGCAATTCTGGATTTTTTAAGCATCTTTGAGGGCAATAAAATTTTAGTCAAAAAAGTTCTCAAGACAGAAAACACAGTTTTTCAGAGCTAAGTAGAAGATCCAAGTAGGTTAACGAGTGGGACTGGAAAGAACTGGATCTTGGGCCTGAGATAACGGTGTGTAAAAACTACTCTGAAATGCGCCAATTGGGGCGACATGCGGCTAGGTATTTGTGACCATTTGTAGTTGTGTTGTATTTGGTCAGACTCTGGCGTTGACAGACGTCCGCTTTTCAGTAAGAAAAAGATTTGCCAACAGTAACTCATTGAATCGAGGGGATGGAAAAATAGTGACATACCAAACAACTGCTAAGAAATTCAGCTAATACTTATGCCCAGTTTGTGAGGATTAGGGTCGGATAAGAAACAGTAGAATTTCTGTTTATGTCAATGCGGGATCAGATGGATCTTAAATCGGAACGTACAAAGTTGAGAAAAAGAAGGAATGAGAGAGTTACACTTGGGTATACCACCGGATAAAGGGTGAATGGAATCTGAGAGCATTTTCCGAGCAAACGTTTCACATACCGTCGAGTTTAGTTAAACTAATTTGGCCGACGGTTAGTCCAGTTGTTCAAAATGTATCTGACTGAAAATAGGCAGTTCTGGTCGAAGAAATATGATAATTTTTCTTCAGCAGACAAGCAAATACAGAGGAACGGCCAAGGTGAAAAGGACAACCACACTGTTAGAAAAACAATAAAGAAGCAATATACCGTTTAACGTTAAAATTTCTAAGATTTCATATTTGGTAAGATAACTTGCGACGTTTCTTTACACAGTTGAAAATGTGAGCTGACTGCTTCCATGTCATACCGCGGATGACTCCTAGATATTTGACAGAACCGATTCGAGCTAGTGATTCCGTGGAAGTGATAGATATGTCCCACGGATAATCAGATCGAAACAGGGTGAATATGCACTGAGAACATTTGGAATAATTTAAAGCTGAACCGGATCGGAGAGAGAATTGATAAACATAAGAAAGATTATGAAACATCCTCCTCCCTTGATCCATTTCGGCAGAGCCAAGAGGAACAAAGTGGTCAGAAGAGATATTGGCCACCAATTTCGCGTGCTCTCAGTCAGGTGCTTACGCACATTATATATGTTTACATTAGGGATTACCGAGCGAGTTATTGGAATCCTAGGTTCGAGAAATGGCTTAACAAAGAACCACATCATAGGCAAATTCACATAAATGTGCTAGAGAACTGGTCGAAAAATCACTTATGTACGTGGAAGACAGTCAGGGGGAAAAAGCAGCCCTCTGAAACACTCCTAAATTATTCACCAAAGGTTTGTATTTTTTTAAATCCAGTGGTGTGCACTGAGTTCTGTCGGCAAAATAATAGGATAACCATGGTGATAAGAGTGTGGGACAACCAAAAGGTTTCTGTTTGTGAAGGAGAGACCGCGGAATGAGAGTGAAATCGAATCAGTAGTCTTGGATAGCACATTGTACAGACTTCGCTGATGTGTTTGATTATATTGATGAACTAGAGCAGCGATAGCATCCGAAATGAACCTGTTCGATTTATAGGCAAACTGAGAAGAGTAGTTGGGAGCGGTAATAGGGAACTTCAAACTTTTAAGAATGGCACCCTTTGTAAGTTGAAACCACATGAAGTTAGAGCATTGAGATGGAAGAGTTTAACTAAGACACTCAAATTACAGGGTTTGCTTATGAGAACAATGATAGACAGGTCTCCGATAGTTGGAAATAAAATACGAGCACATAGATTTGTACAAAAGAGAGGTAAATGCATCGATCTGAGCAATAGCACTGTTTGTCAAATGTGATGACGATAGGCCATCAGGATCAATACCTCAGGTTATTTCAGACACACAGGGGAGTCTAAACATTCTTCCCTGTATAGCGGGGTTATTTGCAAGCCATCTGGGATGAATGAAACTGGTGAGTCTTTGGATGGGTTCTGGTTACAAAATACAGACTGTTATTGTTATATGACTCAATTATCGGCCCCGTTCATCACCATACTGTACTGTGCAATTTGCGTTCGGCATCCATACCCTAACCCTGTTAAATAAACTCAATTCAGAGTGTGTAATATTGCTTACGATGATGAACAGTGTAACTTCAGTTTAGAATTCGTTTTCCTCAGCTGATTTGATGTGTAAATATGTTGTCTCGATTTCCTTGATGGGTCTGTCCACAAGTTCTCTAGCATCAAGAGGCTAGCCAAGATGCGAATGATTTTCAAATATTTACCCGAAAATTACCGCCCGCTAACATACACAGTATATTCAATAATGTTGGTTCCAAACTAGAAAATTTTGAAATCCAGTTTTGGACAATATATTCTAAGAGTCCGGAAGTACCTCATAGGGATAGAACTGACAAGCTGACCACTCTATTGATAACTTTAAAGCAAATTAGTGCTAAAGAACTGGAATTTAACGTACGTAGGATTTGCTTTTTGCCTATGCTGCCTCGACTGTGTTTTTATCCAAACACTAGTTAAACGGTTGCGAAAGGGGAGTTTCTATGACAAGTAATGTGTTCGACAGAAAAAGACCATCAACTGAAGGTAAATAACATTGCGTCTTCACCATAGATCACAGACCTTGAAGCAAACAATAACACAGCAAAACATATATCAGACACTCGGTTGGAAACCTTAGTCTGTGGTGGCAGAATGTTTGAGCCCCCAGCCAGAACACACTAACGGGCACGCGAGAGTCAAAGCTTGACCTTCCACTCGCTTCAAAGGTGACATTTTCGGCGCAAGGCAAAATGTATATTAAAAGCATTGCAGGACACAAGCGAAAAGCGACTTTGGATTTTTCCCGCGTAGGTCTTCTACTCCCTTTCTATTCCAGTGACCATGTAGTTCAGAATATACTCTGGAAATATGGCAACCAAACCTTTTCAGAGACTATATTGTGCATCAAACACCGGGTGTCTAACCTTTTAGGACACCAGAAAACAGCACAGAGCATGAATCGGGAGCGTGAGGATCAAGCTGATGTGAATCTGGCCTGGTATCTTATCCGGGACGGAATTTGCCAACTATTTCATAGTTCCGCTTCACCCCATCGACAGGGTCTCATGCCCAGGACCCTCGGTGGTTTGACAGGGAGCTCCGCGTCTAATTCGCAGGAAGAATCGAACATGGCGGTACTATCTCACAACTGGAGAAAGTTAAGATTCTTACAGATAGACCTGAAGTCAATGTCCTTTTATGAAGATAGAAAAAGGATGCAGATTAAACAAGAGCCTGGTAGCTGAGAGTGTTGCTACTCCTAAACGGTTGTTAGCGTATCTTAAACAACGGACGAAGACGACATCCAAAGTTCTGAATTTACTGAAAAATGGGGTTGCTGCCTATTCTTATAAATCTAAGACCGATATGCTCGAACGGCACTATTTGTCGATGTTTGCCTATGAGGAGCCTTAGTCAACTTTTCGTTAGTACTTCAGTTCACAATAGCGCTTCGAGATTCTGAAGTCCAAGAAATTAAGAAACAACTATTATCTCTTAAGCCTCATCAATCCCTCGGCCTAGACGGAATCCACCCGCTGGTATTACGCGAACATATCGAATTTTTCTCATTATCAACCACCAAGTTGATCAACGGTTCACCACGAGTTGGAAAACTTTCAGATGTATGGAAAAACCTACTGTAGTTTCGATGTTCAAGGGCAAAGACAAGAATGCGACTGTCACTTACCGTCCCTTAAGCTTTACCTGTGTTGTCTTCGAGATAATGGAGCGACTTGTCACCAGACGCGTTCAAGATCATCTACATCATCACAACCTGTTCAGTATGGCACACGGCTGACTTTTGCAAAGAACGCTCCTGACTTTCCTGTCTACTGTTGGCTCGTGAGTACTGGGTGGAAGCGAAGACCGTGGCATTTCAGTAAAGCGTTTAACAGAGTCCAACACGACCGGCTCTTCCAGAAGTTCCGGCTACTGGAAATAATAAATCCAGTGCTACGACGGATCAAGGATTTCTTTAGAGGTCGAAGGTTATCAAAGTTTCGGGGACTCTTTCTGGATGATACCTTGCCACCAGCGTGTCCTCACGGGTCAGTACTCAGCCCACTGTTGTTCCCGGCGTACATCAACAATCTTCCAGTCGTTTTCATTTCACCACATCCAGACCTGAAGTTGTGAAGTGTACTTTGCTGTGGCGCGAGAAGACAATCTCTGCAAGATAATCGTGAATATCAGGGATCACAAGGATGAACATGTGCCTCAATATGGGGCATTCTCAGTGCAACTTGCGGTTCTTTCAGGATGTTATATACTGTTCATGGTAGCCCTCGGTTGCAGTACTTTGCTGCTGTCACAAATCCGTCTACGACTGTCAAATCGGGCAAGCTGGGAGGAGTTTAGAAAGCCGCCACCAATCTCATCATGGGACTACGCAGGACTGATTATGAGGGCAACTGGATTCTTCCGAGCAACCTATCGGATGATGCTCGAAGACCACACTTGTGTTCGACGTATTGTTCTGGGACATTTGCGACCAGAACTACAAGATAAATTTCCCCGCAGCGTGGAAGTTTAACGGCACTTTTGGGATAAGAATCGATTGGTTTTCCGCTGGTGTACCACCTGTTCCGAAGAAGTCACAAACTAGAACGAACTCGCTCCTGGCGGAAAATGTGGAAGAGGTGAATGATTCAAACTCCAAGTGTAAACTAAATGATTATTCAAATAGCACGCATTTTGATTTTATTTCCTGAGTTGACACCCGGGAGCTGTTGCAATGAGGAATACAAGAGAGGACGGAATTACTAGGGCGATTGAAAGTCTTCCCAGAAACCAGTAAGATGGGTTACCAAATCAGAAAAGGATCTATCATCTTTCTTGCACATTGGTACGACCACCGATTCACTCCATTTTAGTTCAGTTCAGTTCGCTCAACCATTAACCTCGGACTTCTGTGATCTGATTTCGACTGCTACCTTCCACCATCGTCCAGTAAACGGCAAAAGAACAGAATCATGTGAAAGAATCAATAAAATCGAAGTAAACGGCGGAAATCCCAAACGCAAGGAAAGAGCCCGAATGCAACTACGCCACTGACCGCGACACCTAACCATAGAACAATGTCTCCAACCGTTTAGTAGGTGGGTGGCATGGACCCCAATTTGTAAGTCTAACACTTCCTACTGGTCAAGTCCATTGGACGGGGTCTCATACCTTTCTGCCGTGTCACGGACTGATCTTCTTACCCTACCTAACAATCACTATTTGCCTCAGAGAACAGTATACGCCGAGGGAGTCTGTCAGTGGGCATGCGTAACACTTGCCCCAGCCGCCTTAGCCTGTTTGGATTTAGTACTTGGTCCAGAGACTGACCTCTGTTTTCAAACACCCTACGTCCAACCTCGGCATTGCTGATACGGTGTTCCCACCATATAAGGGCAATGCTACGGATATATCGACAATGGAGCACTGACAGTCTTCGCCTGTCTTCTAACCTTAACGGCCACGGTTCTGAGGCGTATAAGTGAACAGATCTAACCGTCGCAGTGTGTACTCGACCCTTGACAGACAACCAGACGTCACGCGGGCGCCAAAAATGGTTGAGGTTGGCAGAAGCAAACGCGCCTTCTGTATACGCGATGTTACTTCATCCGATGTCTGTCCAGCTGTTGAGATGTGACATCCCAGGCAACAAAACTTATCCAATTCAACTAGAGCTTCCTCTGGTGATTTACGCTATTCCCTGGGAATCTTCCTACTTTCCCTGATTACCCAAGGAAGCTTCGTTAACTTTAATATCAAAGCTTTAACTCCATCGTAGAAAATAGATGAAAATAACCCATCTGGACCACCAGACTTGTAGCCCAGCAAATCATTTATCTCAAACAACCTTTGTTTACGACGGAGGATTGGTACCTGCCTGGATGGTTTTTCTTGCAGCTTTCACCTGAAGTACCGCTGTGGAAGCGGAACAATTAGCTATCGGATTACTTCACTACCTCTTTTTCATCTGGTTTTCTTGGACCGATACTTCTGAGCAACCGACAGAGATTGTGACTATCTTCAATAACTGTATTCTTTCCATTTTCCTACAGTTTGCCAACTCCCAAACTGCTAGTAAGCTAGCGTCTTGGGGTTTGTATGTATGTGTGCGTGTGGTTTTGTATCTGGTGTGTCACAAAGGAAGTCTTCTGTGCGCGATTCGAAGATACAGTACACGTGTTTTGAATGTTTCAGTGTGTTTTTCTGTCTGTCATAGTGAGTGAACGTTGAGGGCAGACAAGCTAATTCAACAAATGAACCTTACGAGTGTGTTTAATTTTTCTTACTTTTGAATTATCATTTGAATCAGACAAGTTTCCTGGGTTTCAATTACCCATGGAATCTTGCATGTGTGTGCATTTCTATGCATGGTAATGCGTGCATGCATGTACCTGTACCATGGTCCGAATGTATATTTGTCTTGTATTGTATTGAAGACTTCAGAAAGTTAACAAACCTGCTTTTCAGAGTCACATAAGAAGGACGATCCGTTTTATTGGTCAGATGACTGCGCTCAAGCTTTCGGCGAACTTGAAAAAGACTTTACTGTGTCCCCACTCGAGCCCTACCGGGCTTGTCAGGCAGAGTGGGAAGTTTTATTTTGCACACTGATGCAAGTGGCACTGCTATCAGAGCAGTTTTGTCTCAGCTGACCGCGGATATTGAGGAACACGTTATTTACTTACTGGAGTCCCACTCTCAGTCGACATGAAATGCACTACTCGCAAAGAAATGCTAGCGTTAGTATCCTTTCAACACTGCCGGAGGAAAGATTCCTGGTTCGAGCCGATCTTTCTTCATTCCAGTGGTTAAGAAAATTCAAGAACCCTGAAGAGCAAGTGGCACTTTAGCAAGAAAGTCTAGAGGAGTATAATTTCGAGTGCGAAAACGGAGCTGGTAGGAGACATGACAGCCGACGCATTGTCAAAAGGACCGCAGTGTGACCATGGCCATTGCCCCAGTTGCACCGAAGTGTGGGCAATGACAATGACGCTGCAACAGCCGGAGAGTTAGACATGGGGCAATTTACAAAAGCGTGACCTTGATATGCAGACAATTTACACCCACTTAAAGGATGGGAAGGGCCGACCTTATCTTGAGATGAGAGGCTGTAGGTAGGAAACGAGGTGTCTATGAGCCCTTCGGGATAGTATACCATTCGAGGAGGGTATTATTTACTTCCAATTTGGACGGAAATACACTCGCCGCCTTGTGGTTCCGGAAGCGCAGGTAGGCAAGTTACTGCGAGTTACATGCGGGTCTAGGACACAAGGGGCCGAACGAATTGAAACAGGCAGTAAGAGATTGATTCTGGTGACTCCATCAGCGGCGAGATGTCCGCAGTACATGCCTGGCATATTTTTCGTGCCCTCAGATTGAATAACCTGTGTATCGGACCCGAACACCTCTGCAGAGTCTGATTACGGGGTTTCCTTATGAGATCGTGGCAAGTGACCCTGTGGGCAATTGCCAGAGACACCGAAAGGAAATCGTTGTATACTGGAGCACATCGGTCATCTCACCAAATGGTGTGAAGCTATACCGGAACAGTGGATGGACGCACGCAATATAGCTGATACAACTTTTGCACCTTGGATAGCTCGCTGGGCTGTGCCATACTAACTTCACTCAGACAGAGCAGGTAACTTCAAAAGCTCGCTGGTAAGGGAGTTGGAGTCTTTGGGGTCGCTCTCAGGGCAACTGAGTGGTCGAAAGAGTCAGTTTTACGCCTAAGGGCCTCTCGCAAGCCTCTGTGGACCGAGAAGGGACCAGATATTGGGATAAAGCGTCACCACACTGTTTGCTATCCTCTTGTACCACGTTGTAGACGTCGAGCGGGAAAACTCTCCAGTCTATCGTAAAGGGGCATCAAATGAAAAGTCCGACATGGACTATCCACATCCCGCGTTGGGTAGGCTGTTAGCCAGTGGTCACATGATCCAAAATCGGGAACGTCCTTTTCGTAGTCATCAAATGGCATGGCAGTAGTTACAAGGTGAACATCGCCGTAACAAGGAATTTTACGATGTCTATGTATAATAGATCTCTGGAACTGGGCGACTGCGTGTGGCTATGATCAGAACAGGTTGGTCCAGGACTATCCACTGAACACCACCGGGAGTGGAGAGGTCCGTATGAAGTTCATGAAATTCTACGAGCGTCCACTCTTAGTGACCCGAGTCAAACAACGTTCATCGTACACTTTGATCGATTGAGGTCACACAGGAGTGCAGTACTTCCAGGTAACCCCGGTCTGAGGAACGTTGCCGTATAGTTGGAGATCCCTGCTGAAGGTGGCTCAACAGGGGCACTGAGGGCAGAGCCTTTTCAAGCGGATGATAGTGTAGTATATATACTGGGAGCGGCCATAGTGGAGAGCTTTTTGAACTGGCTGGTTCTCTGCTTGTTGATTTATTACAGGTGCACCTTTCGGTCACTCGGAATAATTGAATACTGGTGAGGAAATACGGACAAGGAAATATACTAATGATCCTGAAGCTCATAGTGACCCAGAAGTGAAGAAACCAGAAGCTTGACGAAACTGAATAGCTTGTTCTCGCTGCATCCGCTCTTGTATAATATGCCTTCCTCCCGTTCATTCAATGTTCTTCATCTCGACTGAGCGTGGAGCATATTAGGATGACAGGAGTCGCGCATGTTTTTGCTTCCAGCTAATCGGTCTGTTACACATCATTGTCACTTTAAAGTAAGCATAAAAAATGATACTGCAGAAATGAAACTGGTTTAGTCACCGAGATTCGTACGAAGTCCCTCTGTCACTTTCATCTTGTCAACCAGAACACATATTAGGCAAGGCGCTGTAGAGTTACGGGTGACCCGATGACGGTGCTCATTCGTGAGACGTTTATTATCTGCGGTAAGGTTCCAAAGTAACGGCGTAGCCAGTTCTGTGTCCGATCCAATGCTGTCTGTTAGTTCGTTAACACTCTGGAGGTATGCCTGAATATCTTCTTCGCATGGCTTCATTTATTTGTTATACGATACTGTGCCGTACGTGTCTAGGAAAGCGATGTCTCCGTCGTCAAGTGTCTTTAACTCCTCATTGTACTTACTATCTCTGACCTTCCGCTGGTCTGATCACAGAGAACTCAGCATCCTGGATACTGTGTCAGGGTAGTCAATCTGTGCGCTTGCTGGACCAAGCGGTTCCCTCAATGAATGTCAGGAATATACCTAGTTTTGCATCCGTTATCTGGTTAGAACCTCCTATCAAATTACATTTCACTAAAGGTCCTCAGAGCTTTTCTCATTCTGTGAACTCCGGGCTCTTTGGCCTCTAAGTCTAACCGCTCCCATACCTGTGGTTTTTATACTGAGGACCTTAAAAACAGTGAGCGAGCCACTGTAACGCTAAGCCTAACGTCATTCTGAGAACCGTAACACAAAACGGTGTTAAAAGGGAACTGCCTGTTATTCCTTCCGTCCATGTGAGGCACTGTGATCATTCTCCTAACAGCCGGCATATTTGGCTCGCTAGTTATTCTCTTTTGGTTGGTTGTCAGGTTACCGCCGATCCCCAGTCAACAGCGCTTTTCTTTCGGCTCTCCAATACCGAATGCGCAAGGAGTAATTCACGGAACGATTTGAGTTGGTCAACCTGAAGTTGAATTCTCGTCAAAGGAGTTCCGCATGACAGCCCGATTCAAGTCTTTTAGAAAGACTCTCAGTAGCACGAGCCAAAACTGAATAATGACTCCACCGATTGATAAATTGAGTACTGACTGACAAAGCGAAGTCGGTAAACCACGTGTACTGTAAAAGAATAACAGTCAAGAGATAACTATACGGCAAAAACTATCCGGCCACAATGTACAAATCAGTCGATAAAAGATCAAATAACCCGTCAAATAAGTTGGCTAGCGCACACAGGAAAGGTCGACAGCAAACTCGAACAATAAACAAGGGGGCAAGCAATTATGAGACAGGTGGGAAAGAATGACCAGTCACGAAAAGTGGTCGGCAGTTCAAGTCATGGATAATTGGTTTTCGTCAGTTGGTAAACACACTTCTGACTGTTCTGCTTGCGGACGGCTGAACCTTTAGCTCCCTCACTTAGCATTATGTCCGGCGTCGGTCTAATACGTAAACTTGATTCAACTCAAAACCGTTCTTCACCTATCCCAATGGCTTGAATCATCTTTTGACAGCCGTCGGAACTTTTGGCTTTTTGCCTGTTCCTTAGGCTAGTCTCGGGATCTAGTTAGAATCTGGTTAACCGGAGTATTGAATTGGTGAGCCCATCATATTTTCTAATTTTGTGTAGGTCTTCGAGTACCGGTAAACTTTATTATTAAATCCAATGGATGGTAACAAAGTTTTTTTCACCACATTGCTTCCTTGTATAATTTTTCGAATAGTTTCAATTTACTTTACCATCTGCAATATCAGCAACCCCACATTTTGTGGCGCACAGGCAAGTGTGCTCGATATTCCGTTTGCACCGTTCGGAGAAAGTACCCCTGGGGCTTGGTTTGCACAGCTAGAATCAACTTTGGCTCTGGGCAATGTGACCAAGTAAAGTAACAGATTTCATTACGTGATCGTACTTTTCCCCTACAGATAACTGAGGAAGTACAAGATGTGCTGAAGTCAGAAGAATCCGATCCTTATGAGTGCATAAAAGCAGCGGCCATTAGTCGAATTAAAATGTCCTACCAGAAGCGAACTGTTCTTTTGTTTGCAGACAGTGAACTTGTAGACGTCTAAAGTTCATAGTTGTTTCGGCACATGCGCACCTTTTTATGAATTACTAATACTGATGATAGAATCTTGAAGGAGATACGGCTTCAACCTCGTTCCAGCAACTAGCAGGAGATTCTTTCCAAGACCATAGATGATCGTCTGAGAAGAAGTGCCGAGACGGACGACAAAATAAGGGAGACATACAAGCCGAAGGTTGGTGAGGCAACTTCATCACAAACCGAGTCGATCATTGCCTCCTTAATAGACACTGTGAATGACCCTGTCCAAAAGGTCAAGGCAATCAGTGTGTCGTCAGCTGAACAGCCAAACCGGGGTATTTTCGCTTTACTACACCTATCAGAAACACCCATATGAAGATTCCGCTCAGCCATCGTCGAACGATGCTCGTCACTCCAGTGACGGACCTGTGGATCAGAACACCCTACACCTAACCTGAAAATTGCTGACGCACTGTTCCTACTGTTCTCAAGCAATATTGCAAGTACATCGATGCTCATATACCAACAGCATTCGCGTACCTTCCACCAGAAACAGCCATGTTTGTGAGCCGTTTAAAGAACAGATCTAACTAAGGCAGTGCACACTCGCCTTTTATTAGTCAGTCAGCTGCCAAAACTGGTTCAAATTGGCACTTGTCAAACACGTTTTCCGTCTATGGGATGACATTTCATTCAGTATATGAACACCTGTTGAGCGTAACTGCCCAGGAAACAAAACTCATCTACTTCAACCAGAGCTTACCCTGTCAGAACAAGGTTTGAGCCAAGCTAGAGCCGACCCAAACCTGCGGTAGCATTTTATACTTTAAGGATGCAAAACGCATTCTAAACATTGCTACACTGTTGTTTAGGCAATCTAGGAAATCTCATAACTTCCCGAACCATTGACAATGACCACAAGTCCATTGAACTCATCCCTCGAAGCAGTTGAGATAAATCCCGATGGAATTCGTCTTCGGCCTCAGGAAAACCGCAGTCTTTGTGCGTATATACCCACTCGAAGAACAAGCGTCAACACTGCGGCCTACTATTGCTGACACATACAGAACTGTAGACAAACGACCGCTGACTAGAACCCATTCTAGTAGAGCACTCTCAGTTATCTTGATCAGAATGATCATGACGCCAGTCTGATCACTATCACTAGACGGGTCGTCTGACATGTGCAGAGTGAGGCGGGAGACTGGTTTTGTATCTGCGGTGCTGTGTGCGATACCAGAAATGAAGTCTTCTGTGCGCGATTCGGAGATATGGCACACGTGATTTGAATGCGTCAAGAGTGCTAACTAGGTCAGTGTGTTGTTCTGTCTGTCTTAGTATGCGAACATTGAAAACAAGCAAGCCAAGTGAACAATTTAGAGTTTAATTCATTTTACTTTTGAGTTAGCATTCGAATCAAAAATGTCTCTTAAGCTTCAGTTATTCGTGGGATCTTGCATGTCTGTGTATTTCTTTGTATGTCTGAAGCTATTTGGATGTTCCTTTATACATGTATCTTCGTGCGTATGTGTATACGCATGCATTTATGAATGTGTGCATGTATGTTTGTACGTGTGTTACGATCCTGTGCGTGTATCGTGTTGTGTGCGTATTAATAATATTCAGTGAAATAAAACTTGCTGTACTGTACTAAGAGCTTATCGGGATTACCTAAAGGCTAACATGTGGGATTCATTACTCTGCATGTCTGCTTTATTACAATATATTGTTGTTATTCTATTCTTGTAACCGATTCCGGATAATGAGGTCTTCGTCACTTCCGTTTTAAATTTGTTCCCAGTACTTTAGATGGCGAAATTGGATAACCATCAGTAACACACGTAACTCGCCATCACGTGAGCACTGATAAGTGTGTGAAATGTGCCAGATGAATGAGTGTAAAGAGGGCGTTCGTGACACTGTTATCAGCTTTCGCATATATCTAGTTGACATAAAGTGGATTAATGAAATCTCAACTCCACCTAATGAAATGTTATGATTTGGAAGTGAAATAATCTAGTTCACATTAGAGTTCAACCTGTAGTATCAAGGTAGTATCTCTGAAAGTTTGAGGTTCTCATGAAAGTGCAACCACATCCAATTTACTTTCGCGCTAGGACGATTGAATAAACAGCTACGGTTGTTTCTTTATGAGAGCAACAACACTGGAGAGTGGACCATTGTTTCCAATAATCTCTTATCTTACTGTGACAGGTCATACGGTGGACAATCGTGCATTTCCATAGTCATGAGTTGGATTGAAAGGTCACCAATGGGATTTTCAGGAGCAAGATCGGGAATCACCGGGAGCAATTTCTCGTTTTCCGACGTTGTTGTTGATGTGGCCATGGGACCAGTCAAACTCCCATTAGACTGCACAATAGAACTTCGTAATTTCGTTTTAGAGAAGACTAAGGTATATAATACAAAAGAACAATGTGAAATAGAGGGACATACACTTATAAAAATGAGGAGATTGGATTGGTTGGGTGGTCTGGAACTACCTGAGCTCGTGCATATGAAAAGACGAACGTCACTTCTTCCAACACGTGACTGAGTGTGTGTAGACTGCCGGAGATTGTTAGTTATGTTGATTTGTAAATACTTGATGGAGTCAAACCTATGGAGGATGGTGTCATCATTAGTCGCATTGCTTGATGATGGTAAGTTGAACGCGAATGAGCCCAGATGCACTGTGAACGTTTAGATGAATTTAGTTTAGGACCAAACTGGGTGGAAAATAACTCGACATTTTACACATTTTCCTTGAATGTATTGAATCGGAAAAATTTCAGATGGTTTATTATGGAACAACACGGTCTGTGTGCCTTAAAGCATAAACAGGAGCGATGGGAGATGGATCACTAATGTAGGAAAATCAAAGAGCCTTGAAGCACTCCATAACTGTTGATCAAGAGTTTGGTAGGATTTCAGTGCACTGAGCCCTTTCAGTGACATACAAAAGATTCTACAGGTTTTTCTGCCGTTCAGTAGGCTCTAGCTATTGTTTAGTAGCCACTATCTGTTATTCAGCGTTCATGAACTAGGATAATTATCAAAACTTTCGGGCACACCCATGCCGCACAAGGTCGAACCACGTTTGAATTATCACCCCTGTTACGGGACTTGGTAGCTCTGTGTGAATCACGTGAACGGCTGTGTACTAGATTTGACCACTACCAGTTTCCAAATCACCAGCAAAATATTCGGACATTTTCAAGCCCTGTTTCGGCCTATGCGCAAAACAAAAAGCAAGTTTTCACATCGTTCCAAGGAGCACGCCCACTTTTCGCCCCAAAATACTTGTTCCTTCCGCAACCATGCCACAAATCAACGCCGAGTTAGATCGTTTGGAACAGTTAAATGTAATAAGCAAAGTCATATATTCTTCCTAGGCCGCTCTAATAGTAGCTGTTAGAAAAGCCAATGGCGCTGTACGCATCTGCGGCGATTTCTCAGCCGGTTTAAGTGACGCACTCGAGTCGCATCAGTACCCATTGCCGGTCTCTGAGAATATTTTTGCCAAACTTAAAGGAGGGCTCGTGTTTTTTAAACTAGACTCCTCGAATGCCTACGTACAAGAAGTAATGAAAGATTTCTGAAAGGAACTATTGACAGTTAACACCCACAGAGGGTTGTACCAATATAATCGGCTTCCTTTCGGCGTTAAATGCGCGCCAGCAAATAATGTACACAATGCTAAACGGTCTGTCCAACGCCATGGCGTACATGGACGATATCGCTGCTGTCAGTACTTCCGTAGATCAACATCGAGTACATTTGGACGACGTTTTCAGAAGCATCCAATCATACGGTTTCATTATCCAAATGCAAAAATGTGTTTCTGCTGCAGCGTATCAGATATCTTGGGACTATAATAGATGAGAATGGTCACCGTCTGGATCCAACTAAGATAGCCGCAATTCAAAACTTGCGTGCTTTCGCTAACACGATAAAGCTCCAGTCTTTCCTAATCACGGTAAGTTAATACAGGAATTTCGTACCAAATATGCAGCCGTTACGTGCAACTTTCAATGATCTTCTTAAGGACACCAAATGGTTTTGGTCATCACACTACCAATAGGAATTTGGGAAGACCAAGAAATACCTGCATCCGAACTTATGTTAACCCAATAAAATCCAAAACTCAGTGTCGGTGTTGCCGCAGAAGTTAATGTCTACGGCATGGGTGCCGTTTTAATACACGGATTTCCAGATGAAGTCAGAAAGCAACGTCTCGTGTATTGACCATTGCTGAAAGGAAACACAGCCAGATCGAAAAGCAAGGGCCGACGTTAATTTACGCCGTTAAAACACTTCACAAAATGTAGCACGGATGCCATTTTACATCACGTGCAGTGTTTTCTTATTTGGTGAAAAAAATGTGGTGCCCCAACCGATTTGAACTGCATTCTGCACCGGGCTACTTTTATGCTTCTCAGTAGGCAAATTTTTGAAAAATCCACTTTGGTTTTGAGAATCCAGCCTGACTGCTTAGACCAAATATTTTGCATACCGACGACATTCTCGCCCCTAAAATCTGCCGTTAAACCAAGATTATCGACGGACAAATATCAGAATGTGTTCGGTTCATCGGCAATCTCAGGAGTTAAGTTAGTTTAAATGTTATGAAGCTAGTGGTTCAGGTTGCTTTCCGACAGTCGCACTGCATGCGGTAACAAGTTAATGATATCAATACCGATTCCGTCTGAACGCATAGAACAATTGAAGAATGGGATCTGTAGAGCTTGTAAAAGAATGAAAGATACGATCCATATGGTACATATAAAATACCTTGAAGGCATATAAAATCTTTTTGCAAACAAATCCCTGATGCGAACCATATTTTGTATTACCACTGATGCAGCAAATCAGATAACGTAACCTCCCTAATGCCATACATTTTTTTCCATCACTCGTCAAGAAACGTAGGTGCTTCATAATATTTTCCACAATGAAGCCGATGAACTCAATTATGTTAACAAGAAAACTTGCTACATACTTCAGCGAAAAGCGGTATCACACTCCCAACCACAGATGAGTTAACCAACAGCATTACGTGTCGTTGCCGTCCAAACTACGGCTTATCGCACGGTGTACTTGAATACACGTTCCTTCTTACATACATGATTTCGTTCGGCTACTGGTTACTGAATACCAATGGTTTTCCGCTTGGATCGGTCTTTCATTAATTAACCAAATCAAAACCACTAATTCGACTACGAATAAATGTGTATACTTTGTTTAACTGCAATAGTTTAATTTAAAATGTCTCATCAGGTTGTCGAATATGGATGTATGGTAATCAGTACACATGCGGTGGTTCCCCTTTCCAACATCCCTAGAGGGACCACGTTGGAGACCAAAAGAAAAGTTGTTTTTGGCACGAGGCACAGAAACCGAAACTAATGTGAGCATGATCCTTTGCGCGTACAGTGCAACTGGGACACAATTCGTGTTGTTTCTTCATTAGCACTAGAACGCTGGAAGAGTTCAAAGATATGCTCACTGGCAGAAAAACTTGATTAACATTTTGGCTTTCGTACCAGTTCGCTGAGATTTCATGATATTTCCAGATGATAAATTTTGCGCCCTTAAAATTACGCTGCAATCTGTAAATCGGTTCATACTCCAGGAAGACATGAATCGCTTCCCAGGACACAAAAAACGAACTCTCAAAGACATCACCTTGATACTACAGGTTGAACTCTAAGGTGAACTAGATTATTTCACTTCCAAATCATAGCATTTCATTAGGTGGAGTTGAAATTTCATCAATTCATTTTACCTTAACTAGATATATATGCGAAAGCTGATAACAGTGTCACGAACGCCCTCTTTACACTCAGTCATCTAGCGCATTTCACACACTTATCAGTGCTCACGTGATGGTGAGTTACGTGTGTTACTCATGGTCATCTAATTTCGAGTGCGTCACTTAAACCGGCTGAGAAATCGCCGCAGATGCGTACAGCGCCATTGGCTTTTCTAACAGCTACTATTAGAGCGGCCTAGGAAGAATATATGACTTTGCTTATTACATTTAACTGTTCCAAACGATCTAACTCGGCGTTGATTTGTGGCATGGTTGCGGAAGGAACAAGTATTTTGGGGCGAAAAGTGGGCGTGCTCCTTGGAACGATGTGAAAACTTGCTTTTTGTTTTGCGCATAGGCCGAAACAGGGCTTGAAAATGTCCGAATATTTTGCTGGTGATTTGGAAACTGGTAGTGGTCAAATCTAGTACACAGCCGTTCACGTGATTCACACAGAGCTACCAAGTCCCGAAACAGGGGTGATAATTCAAACGTGGTTCGACCTTGTGCGGCATGGGTGTGCCCGAAAGTTTTGATAATTATCCTAGTCCATGAACGCTGAGTAACAGATAGTGGCTACTAAACAATAGCTAGAGCCTACTGAACGGCAGAAAAACCTGTAGAATCTTTTGTATGTCACTGAAAGGGCTCAGTGCACTGAAATCCTACCAAACTCTTGATCAACAGTTATGGAGTGCTTCAAGGCTCTTTGATTTTCCTACATTAGTGATCCATCTCCCATCGCTCCTGTTTATGCTTTAAGGCACACAGACCGTGTTGTTCCATAATAAACCATCTGAAATTTTTCCGATTCAATACATTCAAGGAAAATGTGTAAAATGTCGAGTTATTTTCCACCCAGTTTGGTCCTAAACTAAATTCATCTAAACGTTCACAGTGCATCTGGGCTCATTCGCGTTCAACTTACCATCATCAAGCAATGCGACTAATGATGACACCATCCTCCATAGGTTTGACTCCATCAAGTATTTACAAATCAACATAACTAACAATCTCCGGCAGTCTACACACACTCAGTCACGTGTTGGAAGAAGTGACGTTCGTCTTTTCATATGCACGAGCTCAGGTAGTTCCAGACCACCCAACCAATCCAATCTCCTCATTTTTATAAGTGTATGTCCCTCTATTTCACATTGTTCTTTTGTATTATATACCTTAGTCTTCTCTAAAACGAAATTACGAAGTTCTATTGTGCAGTCTAATGGGAGTTTGACTGGTCCCATGGCCACATCAACAACAACGTCGGAAAACGAGAAATTGCTCCCGGTGATTCCCGATCTTGCTCCTGAAAATCCCATTGGTGACCTTTCAATCCAACTCATGACTATGGAAATGCACGATTGTCCACCGTATGACCTGTCACAGTAAGATAAGAGATTATTGGAAACAATGGTCCACTCTCCAGTGTTGTTGCTCTCATAAAGAAACAACCGTAGCTGTTTATTCAATCGTCCTAGCGCGAAAGTAAATTGGATGTGGTTGCACTTTCATGAGAACCTCAAACTTTCAGAGATACTACCTTGATACTACAGGTTGAACTCTAATGTGAACTAGATTATTTCACTTCCAAATCATAACATTTCATTAGGTGGAGTTGAGATTTCATTAATCCACTTTATGTCAACTAGATATATGCGAAAGCTGATAACAGTGTCACGAACGCCCTCTTTACACTCATTCATCTGGCACATTTCACACACTTATCAGTGCTCACGTGATGGCGAGTTACGTGTGTTACTGATGGTTATCCAATTTCGCCATCTAAAGTACTGGGAACAAATTTAAAACGGAAGTGACGAAGACCTCGTTAGCCGAAATCGGTTACAAGAATAGCATAGCAACAATATATTGTATTAAAGCAGACATGCAGAGTAATGAATCCCACATGTTAGCCTTTAGGTAATCCAGATAAGCTCTTAGTACAATACAGCAAGTTTTATTTCACTGATTATTATTAATACGCACACAACACGATACAAGCACAGGATCGTAACACACGTACAAACATACTTGCACACATACCCACACACATTCATAAATGCATGCGTATGCACATACGCACGAAGATACATGTATAAAGGAACATCCAAATAGCTTCAGACATACAAAGAAATACACAGACATGCAAGATTCCACGAATACTTATTCAAAAGTGAGAGAAATTAAACGCTAAATTGTTCACTTCGCTTGCTTGTTTTCAATGTTCGCATACTAAGACAGACAGAACAACACACTGACCTAGTTAGCACTCTTGACGCATTCAAATCACGTGTGCCATATCTCCGAATCGCGCACAGAAGACTTCATTTCTGGTATCGCACACAGCACCGCAGATACAAAACCAGTCTCCCGCCTCACTCTGCGCGTGTCAGACGACCCGTCTAGTGATAGTGATCAAACTGGCGTCATGATCATTCTGATCAAGATAACTGAGAGTGCACTATTAGAATGGGTTCTAGTCAGCGGTCGTTTGTCTACAGTTCTGTATGTGTCAGCAATAGTAGGCCGCATATTGACGTTTGTTCTTCGAGTGGGTATATACGCACAAAGACTGCAGTTTTCCTGAGGCCAAAGACGAATTCCATCGGGATTTATCTCAACTGCTTCGAGGGATGAGTTCAATGGACTTGTGGTCATTGTCAATGGTTCGGGAAGTTATTAGATTTCCTAGATTGCCTAAACAACAGTGTAGCAATGTTTAGAATGCGTTTTGCATCCTTAAAGTATAAAATGCTACCGCAGGTTTGGGTCGGCTCTAGCTTGGCTCAAACCTTGTTCTGACAGGGTAAGCTCTAGTTGAAGTAGATGAGTTTTGTTTCCTGGGCAGTAACACTCAACAGGTGTTCATATACTGAATGAAATGTCATCCCATAGACGGAAAACGTGTTTGACAAGTGCCAATTTGAACCAGTTTTGGCAACTGACTGACTAATAAAAGGCGAGTGTGCGCTGCCTTAGTTAGATTTATTCTTTAAACGGCTCACAAACATGGCTGTTTCTGGTGGAAGGTACGCGAATGCTGTTGGTATATGAGCATCGATGTATTTGCAATATTGCTTGAAAACAGTAGGAACAGTGCGTCAGCAATTTTCAGGTTAAGTGTGGGGTGTTCTAATTCACAGGTCATTCGTTGGAATGGGTTCTGAATCTTAGCAAGATAAGTTGGTTGAGATGTGCGTTGCACCTGCCCGCTGGTAGTTCCTTTTTATGTAGATTGTTTTTCGAGGCTTGTGCCATTCGAATGGTTAGGTTGTGTTGGTCAGCTCATGAAATGGCAAAACGGTAGGAGAATACAAACCAGTGGAACTGGCTGGGTATTACGTGTTAGGATTCTGGTTGGTCCCCCCTAGCTGATTGGATACATTTAATCACATGGTCAGGTTCCGCGGTCAGTGTTCGAGTTGCCCTCTTCGTCTGCATGACTCTCCTTTATATCTTCTCTTCCATTCGTTTTGCTCTCGACTAGACAATGCTGCGAGGTAGCAATCCAACGAACAGCACAGAAGCGTGAGGCTAGTGCTTGGTAGGACAGAACTGAAATCAGGAGGCATAACTAAGCAGCAGCACAGTGCCGCGCAAAAGAATGCACAACTGATTGGGGAACACCAAACTCGTACTTTTCGTATTTGAGAAGGATGTGGTGCATTGAAGTTTGTTTGGCTGAAGACTAACACTCTCAAAGTTTCGTTTCAATGAAGCAAATGACATTGTCTTCATTCTTTTCAAGGATGGAGATCAAGTCAAGGTATCCGGTTCATCAAAACTCTTCTGGTTATTCTAAGCAAAACTCACAGGAAGTAGTGTGAATAGTCGATAATGCAAGGAAGGTGAGAAGCCCTCCAGTAAAACGCAGATGTTCGTATAGCATCCAAGTGGTTGCAGGTATAATGCTAGGTCGACTATTCAACGCTGGAGAACGGCTTGCGCCCAAGAATCAAGGTACCGTATATGCAGTCACAGTTGTATCGACCTTATCAGCCTACGAAGGATTTTAAAAACGAGGTACACATCTCACAGGCTTGGTATAATGATTTCTCCCTTGAGTTGAGCGGCTTTCAGCTTAGTCGAACACAGTTTTCTAGCACTTCCTCTTACCGTAGGACTGACCCATTTATCTCTTTTCGAATCATTGAATACCGCCAACCGGTGCCCGTTATGACGACTTTCATGCTGGCTCAAGAGTATGTGGTGTTCTTCAGAGATGTCCCGCCTCATTACTTTTCTGAATTTCGCAATTAATGGAGAAACTAACCGGGTTTCATCAAACTAAACCGCTGAATTCGATAGAAGTATTACTCCTCCTTAGAAATGAGGAACTACCAAGATATTTCTTGGTTTCGGACAATCTGAATTTATTTGTTTACGCGCAACCAAACAACCAAACAAATTTGCCCTCGTCTCTCATTGGTATGTTTCCCCCATTTTCCACAGTAATTTTCATATTCACGTGGGCCACATCCTGAAAAACAACTTTCATAGTAGACGACAGACTGGCCTTGCAGTATTTAGTTGCATTTTCGGGTTGATCACTAGATACGCTTTTTCGTGCACTGGACCCGTTGTTCTCTATCCAGTTACCGAAATCTCGTGCCTTGTGTTGTTACTGTGCCACTAGTTAAAGCAGCCCGTGTTATGTTCTTTCGTTTCTTGCTCTCCTGGATTCTGATCCGCATGCCATGTTCCATAGGCACTCACCGCTCCACCACAGAGAACATCTGCGCTTATTTTCTTCGTTGTGCCAATAATTTGTGTTGCCGCGTAAATTTCGCAAATGAAGATTTGGGTTCAACCCCAGAACAGTCCCGCTTTCTGGAAACATTGTCCAGATAACTTCAAAATTTAGCCTTATTGGCGTGCGCGCAAAGCGCGATATTGATTTTTGTTTACATTATGAGTAAAAGTAATACAGATGACAAAAAAACCAAATGCAACTAAGCCACAATACGCGGGACCTAACCACGTCGCCAAATGTCTCTGACTATTCAGTGGGCCCAATTCGTAGACCCCAACCCAGAAGCTTTAAACGTCCCAGTTAGACTACGTTCACCGGTTAAGGTTCTCATAACTAACTTGCATATCACAGACTGACTAAGTCGATCTATCTCCCCCCCCCCCACCTCTCCTCCGCGCACAACCAACCTCGGAGAAAAATGTACACTGAAGAAGTCTATCAGCGGGCATGAGTAACACAGATCTCAACCACATTAACCTGTCTAGGTTCAGTGCTTGTTCCAGTGACTGACCTCTGGATCAGAACACCCTACACCTAACCTGAACACTACTGACGAGGGGTTCCCACTATATTGGAGCGATATTGGGAAAACTTCGATAGTCTGCGTTTCTCGTTCGCATTGGTCAGGTTTCTGATTAGTATAGGTAGAATGGCTTGACTGCTGCGATGTAAAGTCACTCCATCTCTGATAAGACAAACCAACTTTACGTAGACGACAAAAGTGACTGATATTGGTGAAAGTCAAACGGGCGTTTTGTGTATATAAGGAAAAAAAGTCACATCCGGAATTTCGACGAGAAGCAGTAAGCTCGAAAGCGAGGTGTTCAAGCCGTCCCACAAACTCTAAGGAGAAGTCTTTTCTGCCCCCGAATTATCTCAATCTATTAGCTCAGAGCACGTTATTCATGGGAAAAGAAACGGTCACCGTCACTAACCATTGCGACAGAAACCAATTGGTTCATGCTTGCATCAAAGTAATCGTCTCTGATTGGTGATAGGACCAACTGCGAATTGACGGGAATTCGTCCACGTCTAATTGATCCGATACCGCATCACCTGTGAATCCGTTGGCTCATCCACTGACCTGGGTTTGGGACAGGCACTGACATGCTGAATGCTGACGGGACTTGGCCGGCAATCGACTATGAGTCAGTACATGCCCTCGCACAATATCAGTCGAAAAGAGAGCAGTCGTCACACATGAAGCAGAGAGAAGGGAGGCCTTAGCTCATCGACCAATCCGACCGGATGAGAGTAGCACTTTTCAGTATGGACCCACGACTTACCTCAGGGCCAATTCACCGGGTGCGTCGTAAAGAAAGATAAACCATGCCATTACATTGTTTATTTGAAAAGGATGTGAATGTACACACAAAACATTCCAGATGTGTTGAAAATCTCCTCATCACTTTTACGTTCACTCGAAGAGAAGAGATGGGCTAATGTGGGCGAGTCACAAAATTCGACCACGCCGTCACCTTTACCGGAAGTAGGAAGCGGAACCGGAAGGAAGAAGAAAAGGGGCAAATAAATCAATACCTATGGTATGCCAGGAATCTAGTTTGATCATATTAAAGGTGCCTTGATCACCTGTCTGCGGAAACCCTTGTTCTGACTCCGTGATCACGACGGTCGACAAGGCGGAGTGTTGAATTAAAACATAACGCAAATAAGCCAAATGTCAGTGGCCATATTAGGGTTTTGGGATGGAAATGTGGATGAGTGGGTGGTACAAACAAGGCAAACTTGCGCCAGATAAGTGAGTGATTGCGTGAACCGACAATCTAGGCAGCACAGATTGGAGTTAGAGCGAACCTGGGGGAAGAAAAATCTTCCAGAGCAGAATCATCCGATCGTGTACTGAAGACCAACATTGGACAAGAATAAATGACCAGTGTGTGTTAAAGATGCGCTGTGAATTTGAGTCGCACAAGTGGCGACTCAAGAGTACAGCCGGGAACACAGGGGGGGGGGGGTAACGAGAAGTCGACTATATAGCACGATGCGGGAGGGAGAGGGTAAGAGCGGTAAAGTTTACGTGATAGAACATAGAACTGATATATTTCAGTGTGTGGAGAACTAGGATCTCACCTGAGCGAGTGCAACAGGGGGGGGGGGGAATCAGTGCATTGACAACAGGATTATTCGAGCACAGCACACAATGGGTTTGGTTAGACTGTACATGTGGAGCCAAGATGGTAAGGTTGAAGTGGTGGTAACAGGAACAGGAAGGAGGAGAGATGAGAGGTCCTACATCACATGTTTAGCTTTTTGCTTGTTTATTTCACCCAGTCATCTTCATCGGTGGCACTTAAGCCCTATGGTTAGAAACAGATAAGGAAGGATCTGTGAAAGACCATAACGAGAAGTGAAGAATATGCGGAATAGACCAGGATGGTGGCAGTTCTGACAACAAGCCGTATCAGATTCAGTTAGGAGTGTGCGAGTGAATACCGATCCGTGCGACTGAGCTGTGATGGTTATGATCAATGGGAACCCACTTCTAAGTCACATAGACAAATGTATTCATGTCAGATTCGTCACGTCGAATGTACTGACGTTCAAGTAACCATTCCAGAACCTCTTTTATCAGACGTTTGGATGGGACAAATTGGTATCGGAGCAAATCAACCAGCTCTTTGTACAAATCATTATGATGCAATCGTTTTCGAGTTTTCATCAATTTGATGATTCCTTCTTGGGCACGCAGCTGACGAAGCTCGACAATTGCCATACTGTCATCATCGTTGGTCTGTTCTTGGGTGAGTTGAAGTCGTCCGATCAGATTGATTCGTCGTCGAGCTTGGGTTTTACCGCCACGTCTAAGATAAGATCCATGAGCGGGTGGGAACAGCAGGAGGGAGAAGGGGTGTGTGGGGGGGGGGGGAGGACGGAGTAGGAGAAGCACGTGTAGGAAACGAATCAACACATCAGATAATCACTAATACCAAATGTGAGTAGACTGAACAATAGATAAACCCCATCGATATATGTTCATATACATATATCAACCGGACCACTAATTGACAATTTCATTAGAGTATAGATTCATCCGGATTGGCTCGGCTGGCTAAAATGAACTTTGAGCAATGAGCAACACAGGAAATAACAGAATCTTGAATAAAACAGGCTTACCAGAGATTAGGACAGAGCTGTAAAATCACCCAGTGAAGCGAAAAATCAAGTCGATCGTGGGAGTGGAACCGGGGTTGTATCGCTGAACCTTAACAGATAAGGCGCGGTTTTAGGTCGGCGGTGGTCCAACGGTATGTTACTGATTATCAAGTCGGCGATAAGAAGTACGAACGTCCCCGCTGGTCCGTTCGATGTTAGACAGTACTCCAAGGCCAGGCGGCTTGTTACTGCTGTAAAGGCCAGACTGTGAGTTGCCGTATTGTTGTTCGACTAATGCAGGTTCTGATGCCCGTTGATACGCTTACTAAGCTTCGGCTTGTGTAGTTTTTTTCACTTGTGTTTTGCAGATCAAACATGTTCAAACTCCCCGCGGCGAAAGATCACTACGCCTAACTTTTGCGGATAGTGTGACCAGTCCCGCGGTCACGGTCACATTAAGAACAACAAGCTGGAGACAGAACAATTGCTTTCAACGAATCGTTCCTATACGTACTCTTCTAGTTCAGGCACTTCAGATATACAAGCCAAGTCCGGAAGCAGCGGATCGTCGACTGAATCCCGATGATGATACGTGATGGCGGGAGTCGAGCTCTCACCACCGAACCCAGACAACAGAGACTATTGATAGCCCCACACACACCCGTTACCTCTAACCCACAGTACTATGACAATGACCATTAACCTGGCTAAGGGCCAACACATTTTACTGTCATCCCACCCATATGAACTGTAACCGCGCGTAAAGAAATCATTGAAAACAACTGTCGGCTCAACAGTGAATTGCTCCTCATATAACTTATCAGAATCTGATGTGGCTGTTCATTGCAATGGCTAATGACGCTTTGCGGTTCTCTTTCAAAAGGTGCCATGGGGTGCATTGTGATCCCAGAGTATGACCCATCTACCATGCTGATAGAATAAAAAAAGCCTGACCGGAACGCAATTCTGTCAGCTCAACAGTAAAACGGTATTATTGGATGGCAAACCGACCAATCACGAGAGTATTTTACGCACTGATGCGAAGAAGCAATCTCACGTCGATACTCAGAGCAATATGAGAGGCAACTTTCTTGCTTTTTTGTAACAATATGTGATAAACGTCATATTAGTTGTATGATGGCCAGTGACCCGAGTGGTGTGAACAGATTGGTAAGTTTGACAAATACGGATGATGATGATGCACAACTATGCGGCGAGGACGCTAAACTAACGGACCGCTGAAACTCCCAATCATAGTCAAATCCAAACTGGGACTCATCTGATGTGTGTGTGACTGCTTGCCCAAACATATTAGTTCCGTGCGCCTATTCACCGCAAATATTCACGAAACTCGGCTCATGCATTTTAGCGCAAGTGACTCGATGAGTATGATCTCCGTTGCTCAAAACAAAAAAACTCAGACTACTGACTAGATATTTTGTTTCGTTCAAGTCAGACAGCTTCGTTTTTTGTACGTTCCGAACTGCCAAAGAATACTGTCATTCTTCAAATTTTCATGCGTCAAAACTTTGCAGTTGGATTCGATTTTCAGAGTAGCTGGTTATAAATCACCAATTAGCTAGGTGTTGCTTTATTACACAATATAATGTAGCATGCAGTGTGAACGTTCATCTTACCACCGAAAACCAAGGGAGCACTGCACACAGCTGTTTGATCCCTGTTAGGAATCAACACCAATACACATCCACCGAGCCCCCACGGGGACTAGAACCATGCGTGAACGACTCTGAGTAGAACAACTAACCACCATTTTACCCGGATTGATTCTCAACGGTTTGTCGAACATATAAACTGGATGACTGGAAAGTGGAAATTAGAGTTCCAGCCACATGAGCTGGAACTCGCGCCGAGAAATGCCAAGACTGAGTAGATGAAATGATAGGACAAACTTGTGCATATAGGCACAGAACCCGCCCAAGTCCCTCTAGAAAAGAATGCGATCGAGAAAATAGTTTGAAAAATGAAGATAGGTTGTGTCACAAGAGGGAATAGTCTGAATACTGGGTAAAAAATATGGTTAGAAGGAGCAAGATTCAAGAAGATGGTGGGTAGAATCCATGTTACGGTTGAGTCCATAAATGTTTGTGAATGCAAAGCAGCTAGTCAAAAGAGCGTCTCCGAGTGCAAGTGCCACCACCATCATCATCATCATCATCGTACAGCGCTAAACAGTAGGACAAGCACCACTGATCAATACCTCTCTCACCATCTTGCACGTACAAGTAGAAAGAATGAATATGTAAGGCGGATAGGGAGTGCACCTACAAGAGAGGGAAAGTGAAACAACACCCTAGTGGCCAACACACGGAATACACAGTCTAACTGTAAAAACGCACATTAATCAATCATTCCCATTCAACAGAAAGAGACAACACGATCTCCACTGTTCTCGGTTCGCTGCCATATTATCCTTCAGCATCTCCAATCAACTGACTCAGCGATCCATTGGACCCCCACTACAAAGACATAAGACATCTACTTCCTCTGAGTTCGTTGTACGTTTTCTCATCCTCTGATGCCACGTCATCTGTTGACCTCCACGTGAACTTCACGTATTTTTCCCGCTTCCCAGGAGGAATGGAAAACAGGGCACGGTATGGTAGATGTGTAATTGTCATACATAACACGTGCCACAACCAACAAAGTCTACTAAGCTGGATACATTAAGACAGAAAATTCTCTGAACTAAAAATCAATATTCGATTTCTGACCTCAGTAATGCTCACCCGGCCATTCCATCCAGCCTTGGTGATACTACGCAAAAATTCGGTGGTCAAAAACATCAAGATGACGAACATCGCCCGCAGGCAGACTTCATGTCTACCAACCACACAACAAAACTGAACGCACAGCGGCGCAGTACACACAATCTCTCAACTTCACTGAAATATCAGGTAGGCGCTACAAATGTTTCAGTCCAGCGTACACCGCTAGAGTCTTTGATATCCGCGTACTCACCTCTACCACCGTGATCCATCCGTCGTCACGCTGCTGCCGAGGTAGGTGAAGTGGTTGACAATTGCCAGAATCTCCCCATCGAGCATCAAGCTCGGAACCCATGACGTCCAGTCTTGCAACATCACTTTACATTTCGGAGATGCAAAGCGCACGTCAAATGAAGCTTTAGCTTTTGTGAGTCTATCTAGTGCATGTTGCGCATCAACCGTGCATTCGAACAAGCAGCCAACGTCGTCCGCATAATCTAGGTCACACTATTTCCTAGTTCGACGCCCACATCCTGAAGATTTTCCAGCGCATTGTCTATTATTTCGTCCATGACGATATTGAACAGGAATGGAGACACGTACATTCGTGTCGAACGCCGCTGGTCGTTTCGAACCCACCGCATAGTTCACCGTAAACTCTAACACGGCCAGAAGTATGAGAATACAATGCTCTCAGTAGGTTCACGAACTTCTGCGGCATACCTTTTCGATGAAGAGCACTGACAAGCGCTGCTCAATCAACTGAATCGAAAGCGCCGATAAGGGCTCAAGTGATACCACCCAAGTAGTCGTAGTTGTTGACACAGAAGTAACTACACTAGCGTGCGGCCAGCTAAACTGTTCCTTGAGGTATTCGGCCCAACGGTCCAGCTTTTGCTGTTCACTGTGAGGGCTAGGCACGCCTGCTGACCGGCCTGCATGAGTGTACGCACGTTGAAGGAGCCGAGATTCAGAGGCTGAATAGGCTTGAGAAAATGTGAGCTACCAAATCCATGCCTTTCTTGGGTCTTTCGATCTCCTCTCTATTCTGGTGTCCATATATATGTCCACTTGCTTCTCATGCTGCGCGCAACATTGGTTTTCTATTCCATGCCAGACATTTCTTTACATCGCCCCACATCCTCTTACGGCGCAAAGCTCAAATTCGTCTCACGCTTCAACGCTGCGGTCACGTGCGGGGTGCAGCTTCGTCCTTTTTCTTCATCTCTCTTGGACTGGGTCCAACGTAAAGCCATCCATCTAGTGCATGACCCAGTCTAACATCCAATTTTCAGTTACTTACCCATCGACGGGCAATGGTTCGCTGTTCCTATTCTATTGCTATTATTTCGGGTTTTGTTTCTCCGAGCTCGCCTCGGCTGTTCCTGTACCCATTTATTTTCCACGCGAATCTCGAGCACAGCCAACTAGTCACCCTTATCAGGTTTCTGTCGCTTGATCTCGTACCTCAACCTTGCAGTCTTCTTTCTCTCCCGGACAGTTCAGTTATGGAACAGCCGCCCCCTCTCTATATTTCCATCCACCTACAACTTTTCTCTTTCCAGAAGCAGAATCAATAAACTGGTTTTGACGTGAATTACCTAGACGAAGGAATGGACTACCTAAAGTAACTCTCGACGGAGAGAGAATTCATAGCCAAAGCTGAACAGCAACCAGCTCAAATGATAATGCCCCGTGTACGTTCGGCCTGTTCTACAGAATGCAATGGGCAAGGACTGAATTCGAAAAACCCGTCAATAATTAACCAACAACGAAGACAAAACAGGATGCCTACAATTATTACCCTCCATTAATCTAAGATCAATCCAAAATGCTACACACTGTTGCGGCTATCAAGAAAACAGTAGCTTACGAGTAGGACATAAATCAAACACACTAATTAGGCCCATATCTTCACTTTACTCGGATGCACTTAACGACCACGCCTTGTATCAAATAGAACAGCAGAACTCACGAAACTTCAAAAATGGATGCACACTGTCTCTAAAACACGTATACGAGACTCCACTTCGGCAATCATTCTTCGCATCCCAGATACAATAACAGTCCCCCATTTCACTCTTCGTGTGTAGGGTGATCACGTGTTTAGGCTGGCGTCGGGATCGCTTTGAGCACGAGAACTGAGTGTGCACTAGTAGACTGGATTCCAGTCAGCAATCGTTTGTGTGTTTTTCGGTTCGACAGTTCCGTACGTGTTAACAGCAACAGAGTGAAGCGTTGATACTTATTCGTCATAATTATGTAATGGTATGACTACTGCCTCGCTTCTTCCGATACTGCTCAGCACATACGAATAGAGCATGAAAGTGTAGGCGATTGGTCAGAATTCGTATTCCAGGAGGGTGAAGATTTTTCGAGGAAGTCTAAACAATCGCACAGCAATGTTCAGGATGCGTTTTACAACTTCCAAATGTAAGATTCTGCTGTGGGACTCGTTGGCTTTGAGTAAAACCTTGTCCTGACAGAGAAAGCTCTGGATGTAATAAGCAAGTTTTACTGTCTGCGCGGTTACTTCTCACCAGGTGGTCAGATATCGTATGAGGTGTCATCGCATACACAAAAGGCACGTTTATTCATCATAAATGTGCAGGGTTAAACAGTAGGACAAGCACCACTGATCACTATCTCTCTCATCATCTTGCACGTACAAGTAGAAAGAATGAATAAGTAAGGCGGATAGGGAGTGGACCTACAAGGGAGGGAAAGTGAAACAACACCCTAGTAGCCAACACACGGAATACATAGTCTAACTGTACAAACGCACATTAATCATTCATTCCCATTCGACAGAAAGAGACAACACGATCTCCACCGTTCACGGTTCGCTGCCATATTATCCTTCAGTGTCTCCAGTCAACTGTTTGACGGACCTTTTGGACCCCAACAACAGAGATATCAGGCACCTGCGCTATTATGGGGCGAGTCATTGATTATACCCATCTTCAAGAAAGGAATACGCAATGACTGTAGTAATTATCGTGGAATCAGCTTAATCCCTATAGTCGCCAAAATATCAGCACCAATTTTGCTGCATCGTCTGATACCGGTTCGTGAGAGAAACGCCCGCGAACAGCAGACTGGATTCCGCCCAGGTCGAGGATGCATCGACCAGATTTTTGCTATTCGCCAACTACTTGAAACGCGTCACACGCACCGTCGACCGGGCGCCTTCGATTTAGTTGATGGGACAGCGCTTTTCAATGCTCTTCATCGCAAAGGCATGCGCTCGAAGTTCGTGAACCTACTGAGTACAATTGTGCATGTTATCGGTCCGTTCACATGAGTGATGAGAGAAACCGGGAACGCAGCCAGAGAACTTGGATTGGCGAACCACATAAGGGTATAGAGCTGGGCGGTGGTATTTTCGTGGAAGACCGTCGGAGCTGTTGAAAAGCAACAGTAGTCAAGGCGACGCTTATACGCGTGAACTTTGCTATTTTCAAAAGGTCTATGATGAGAAGCTGGTCGATATGAATCACTGATGAACACGCTTTGACCCCCTCCACTATCCACGATTTTGTGCTACTGGCTGACTGGTTGGTCTATTCCCTATTTACATTTCTCCCTTTTAAAGATATTACTCAAAAGTGACACTACAAAGAACTGACACCAAGAAAATATCTGTTCACCGACAACTTGCTTTGATTCGGGTGATCGATCGACTCCGCCTTGAACCATCCATAAATACTAAAGTGGACACGGTTTTTTTTATGCCATGCCTACGCATGAGTGCAGTATTAAGGGCACACCTCATTGTTACAAGGAGGCGATGTAGTCATGGTCTGGAAAACATGACCCTGAAACTGAGAATGGGAAATCACAAACGGCCCCAATGGCCAAGACGTGGTAACGGTAACGAGCTGGATGACAATCGACTACGCTGTCCAGCGTCAATGTGACCGTCAATGACGGGGTTCGAATCGAGTGCCTCAGATGTGACAAACGCTTTTGTGAATAGGCTGTACAAACAACGGAAGTGGATTTCGTAAGTCCTTCGTGAAACTGACCAAGCGGAAACCGTGAATGTCAAGAATTTCTACTGGTATGGGCAACAGTGTTTAATGGCCATATGAATAATAAAGAATGACCAGACTTACGTATTACAGAAGTTCAAATTCAGTTGGAATAATGTTTTTTCTGTGAAGTCTTTGTCCGATTTGACTTTGGGCGAGTAAAGAATAAGTTGTTGTTCCATTTTCGGATGTGCACAAAGTGACTGCGAAACGAGACGAGGGGGAGGGGATAAAATCGCCGGGGGTTTACACGAAATGATGAGGAGTTACCAGCACTTCACTTACGGAAAAACGCAATTAGCCAAGCGAACCCATTAGGAGAACTCTCGATCTTTTCGCACAGTTTAGCAACAGACATTTTAGCGTTACCATCATCATCGTTATAATACGCGAGATAGTGCAGCTGAATCACCGACTGCTAAAATAAACAAAGGGTGACTGTTATGGGTAGGGACTGTTTGAACGTGTCTACGAGGACGAGATAACAGACGAGCGATCCAACGATCCCTGAACGGAGCAGTACACAGTTCGATTGTGCGTGTGTGCATAAATATACTTACAAAAAACTGATAATTTGATGAACAAGCTTGCTTTCAGCGCTCTATCTGCTGGCTATTTACAGCACGTAATATGCAGAGGATGTCGCGAGGAGATAGGAATATTGGTTGTTGTGACGATAACGTATTTAAAATGGGTAGAGTGGGATGGGGCCGTGAATGCGCATGCATAAGCACACATTGGTGATAGCTCTCCGCGGAGTACGAGTTGTGAGCGGCACGTCAAAGGGGAAGAAGTGACAAAATAAACACGACTCGCCACTGCGCCTTTCAGTGTTGAGGTCCTTTGAACCTAAGTGTGCATTTTTATGCCTCTCTCTGTCGGGACATCTGTTGACCTCCCTGGGGTTCTATCCGCACCGAAGCTGAACAGTGCATGATGTGACCGACGGTTTCCTATCATAAAAAGCAACTCAATTCGCTATGTGCTGTAGCGTGAAACCCTAAAGCTGAGAACTAGGAATTTTTCTAGTGTCAGTCGAAAACGCCAGTTTTTGATAGTTCGAAATTGCTGCCGAATCTCTCCACAATACCGATTTGCTAATGAACTGTCATTACCGAGTCTGTTATTTGAAAAGGGCCGATTGTCATCCAAGGCTTTGGAACCATCCACGACATAAGGTATCACTATGACGGAGCATACATACTACTCATCGAATTGCTCGAAACACAGTGATGGACGATGGAGCGACAATGAACATGATAACGTAACAAAGATCGGATGCAATGAACAGGGCACACGAACGACGTGATGGTGTCCCCGACCAAATAGGGATTGGCTTAAATAAGACTAGATATCTTGACTGCACATGAGCAGTTTCGTAGGCTGAATGATCTTGGCGTTGCCCAAATGCGTGACTTCCGACACGTCTCGTAGAATATCAACCCAGAAATCGTTTGGTTCGGGCGGGGACAGGAACAAAACTGCTGTCTGTCGATCACCTAGCTAATGATAATGCAGACCCCCAGAAGTAGAGAAAATGTACACAGAAACAGCTGTTGTTGTCAACCACGTGATCGAGCTAACACAAAAATCGGATAACCTAGTTAACCAAATGATTCAAGCACCTTGAGAAGCGAATATTCAACTAGTGCATAATCACTGGAACATTACGAAAGACAACGAAGCATGGATTTCACCTTAAAAATAGTATGACCTGGTTTGTTAAATAATCTCACAAGATGGATTACCACAGAACGTGGATTTACTTTACCGCGAGTGCCCACGAGCTAAGAGATTGACCTTTGAAAGAGCAAAAAAATGATTACGATAAGCCAAAGAGGACTGAAACGCTTAACATACTTTAGTTTACGCATACACATAATCCAACAAAGGGAATCCATTGCAACTTCAAGCAGCAAAGAGCGAGAGACAGAAAGGTCAAACGTGGTAGAAAGCTGGGAGTAGCAACGGACCAAACTAGTTTCACAACTCGCATTCTTGTTGCAATACTGTGAACGTGACCTTGGCGATAAATGATGAGTATCATCTCAAGGATGGCACCATTATTTGGCCGCAATAACACTTCCAATTGGTTTAAGTGCACGTACATCGCAAAATTTGAATTGATTTCAGTCAGAGTGATTCCATGTCTATTACGGTTTTCCCACTTTGCCTGTTGTACCCTAGAAACTAGCTCATAATCCAATCTTTCAGGCGACTGTGGAGCTGTCTGATTAGGAATTTAGACGATAACGGTGAACTCTCGTACATGAAGAGATCAGTAATGAAAGTAACAACAGAAGCAACTGCAGTTAGGAGACATTTCATTGAAATACTAGTCAGTAGAAAAGTGTGTGTGTGTGTGTGTGTGTGTATATCCGTCATTCACACTTACCCACAATGTTCGACGCAACTCAGTCTCATGTAGACCGGTGGCTGTGATTAAACTGTCCAAAGTAAGACCCTGATCAAAACGTAGATTCCATGCGTACAGAACTATAATCTGATAAGTGGTCAGTTCCAGTTCGAATCGACCCTGATCGCCAGTGAATGAGACAATCCCATGGGAGAGATGGTGCTGCCAGACCAAACTACGACCGAAATGCTTTTGACGATAGAACTCCTCAATCTATGGGGCCGGCAGAGAGAAAAAGAGATCAGTACATGAAGAAAAAAAAATCAGCGACAGATCGCGACCACCGAGAGGATAGAAAGGTCACGGTTTGTTGGGTGATACTCGACTGCTCGAATCACAGCACGGGATTATTTCGGAAGATCAATAACCAAGACCTTCGACCATAAGGTTCACAAAGTAGGTCGGTGATGTGTTCAAGTGGTTTAGAGCGTTTGTCACCTCAGAGAGGTAAGAGATTCGAATATCGCCATACATAAATAAATACACCTTGGCATTATTCCAGAAAACTTCGTTTTCAGTTCAGCTTATTTTACTGTCATATCTCCCGCCGCTGTACCATATGTATACTGACATATTTATTGTTCGCGGTAGACACGAGTAAACATATTACTTGAAACTCGCGACCAATCTTTTTTCTGTTATGAATGTGTACCCTACCTGGAATCTGGTGGAAACCCCTCATCAGAAATGCTGAAGTTAGGTTGCAATCAGACACATGCGAAACGAATTATTAGACGAAACACAAAAGCTCATTGGACTAACGTTGTTGGGATACGCGCTACGCATATCCACGGATAGAGTTCCTCGGCGCGACATGTTCATATAATATCCGACTGAGGTTACCGCTGAGAGGTAGCAACCAAAACCGCCACACTCGGTGCACGGTAATGGTTGTTCGAACCGGACTGAAAACCAGACACCAAGATCCTCTATGCACTTTTTCAGGCCCTACCAGCAGATGAGCTGAACGGGCGATTATAAGTTTCTAGGAGATGACTCGCAGCTACTGCACAGAAGCGACATTAGCTTTCATTCTTGAGTTTTCAAGTATTCTGTGCATCGGCATAATTATGGTGGGAGGGACACGCTTCATCACAAGAAGAACCCATTGTTCTAGGAATCACATGAGAAGTGGATTGCAGAATTGCAGATGATGGCAAGAAGATCAGGTATGAGAGCGAGGCAAGTGACAGTGAAGCTATCTACCCCACATATAAATAAATAGAATCAAATAACTTGCGAAATTCTCGGTATTCAACATGTAGTGATAACGGAAAGAGGAATAGAACTAATTCAACTCGGGAACAGCTCCGGATTTCCCAAGTTCAACGAATCAGGGGAAAAATACCTGGACGACTTACCATGGGCAAAACATCTTCCAACTCTGATGGGAGACAAATTGCCACTTTCTGGGTAGATCTTAACAGCCACGATCCACTGCTTAGGATAAGAATGTGCACCAAATCCACATTCAAATTCGGGGCAATTTGACCGGTCGGGTTAACGGAACCGGATTTGTAGGCTTCTTTGAAAGACACCGTGAAATCGTGTGATAGTTTGATGTCTTGAAACATGCGTCCAAGCTTGTTAACTTGTTCTGCCGACATACCCACATCCTAATCACGAAGAGGAGGAAATAAAGAAAAAAATCGAATCATGAAGATTGAAAAGTGAGGGGAATAAAGTGGTCGTTTTAGAAGTGATGTTAAAAATAGGGTCAGTTAAATTATTTCAATCGCTGACTTTGCGATTCTATGCTGTGGTTTTAGTCTCCATCTATCAGCATCACCCAGTCGAAAGTGGAATTATTTGAAGCATCAAGATTACACAAACAGAAAAAGAAGTTAAGAATGGTAATCATGTAGTTGAAGAAAGTTTGAATGAAACTACGCCACTGATAGTACCAGCTGAATTGTCGCCCAACAACTCCAACCACCCAGTGAACCCCAACCAGAAAGCCTGGCACATCCTACTCGGTCACATCTGTTGGCCAAGGTTCTCACTCCTGATGGACTGATCACGTCCATCCGTCTTCTTACCGCTACTGCATGCATGACACACATTCCAACCACCATGACCTGTTCAGATTGAGCGCTGGCTCCCTAGCTTGAATGTGACTTTTCAGGCCGTTTTAGAATGTGTTTGATGACATGCACATCTCGGCGCTTTGTGGATCGGACAAGGCATTTGCATGAAAAGTGTGCGGGGAAATTTGGTACGTCAAACGGAAGCAGTTTAGAAAGCAGGCCCCGGCAGGTCGGGGACCCAAAGGAATTGTTTTTGCGCAAATGGTGGGGAGGGAGTTGTTTATTTTATTTACTGTCGCTTCTCATGGCGGTGGACCGGACTCCAGTGATCGAGTAGATGGGATGGAACGACCCTCACACGCCAGCCGCGTTATTCGTTTCAATCAAGTGGATAGCAATCGTGCTCGCCCCGGCCTGATCGGTCCTCCAATGGACCAAGTTGGGTTCTGTTCGACAAGGTGTTTTGATCCGTCCCGATAACTCTAGTGAGAATTTTCTGTCTTCGAATCATTTTGATTCATCAGTACAAAAAAAAACAGTTTATATGCGATTCATGGTGGTCACAGCTGAACCCTGGTCCTCACACTTATTGGTTCACCTGTTATTCACAGTCAGCTCTTCCTATTCGTTGATCTGGTTACAAACGCAACCGGTTGGTTCGGTTCAAACGGCGATTGGCATTTGATTTGTCCCCCGGTCCGCCCCATTCGTTTCAATCTTATCTTTGATTCAGAACAGGCGAAGACGCGCTGAATGCTTGACAAACGATCGTGCTGTCTACCAGACGAACCAAGTCGTCTGTTGAGAATGTGCCAGCCAATTCACTCACACCAGGTCCTTGATGGTACAACCAACGTAATTCCTCACGGAAGCAAGCGAACTGATGAGCACAAAAGGAGATCATCTGAATCGGTAGCCTGTTATTTGTTTGAAATGAGCGAGCTGATTCCGGAAAAAAAGTGGAAAACGCACAATTGAGGTTGATAAATAACTGTTTTCCATTACATTTCGGAGACGTTTGCTCAGTCTCATCGCGAACGCGTTGCCTTTAAAAACAATGTATTGCGGGCTGGTTTCTTTCTTAGCATTGAGTTTTTTCCTTTCGCTTTCGGTGACTTCCATGCAACTTGGTAATAGTGTCTACTAAGCAAAGCTTGATGCAGTAGTCCCTCCATCAAGAAACACTGATCGCGATCACCTAAATTGCTTCTTGCTGAGAGGTACTGCAATGACAGATGATTAAAAAGAACAAGTTACATAAGTAGTATCATTCTGCAAGCAGTGTTTGTAAAAAAAGGAATTTTTCATGTTGACCGCTGTTGTTCAAATGGCCATCATGGTGGACTTCAGAAACATTTGTCCCAGGTCCAAATCCCACGGCCGCCACCGCGCACTCGCTTCAACTGGCAGCCTCTTAGTGGCCGAGGCCCCTTCCCTGAAACGCAGTCATCATCATCATCATCGTACTGCGTTAAACAGTAGGGCAAGCCGCACTGACCACTGCCTTTCTCACCATGTTGCACGTTAAATTAGAAAGTTTGAATATATAAGATGGACAGGGAGTGGACCTACATGGGTGGGAAAAGGAAAGAATGCCCTAGTAGCCAACACACGGAATACACAGTCTAACTATACAAACGTAAACCGATCAGTCATTCTGATTCGATAGAAAGTGACAACACGATCGCCACTGTTCGCGGTTCGCAGCCATATCCTTCAGTGTCTCCAGCCAACTGGTAGACGGATCTTTTGGACCCCAACCACGAAGACGTGAAGCACCTACTTTTTCTAAGTCTGCTGTACATTTTCTCATTCCTCGCTGCCACGTCATCTGTTGACCTCCACGTGGTCTCTTCCACTCCCTAGGAGGAACGGAGAATAGGACACGGTACGGTAGACGTGTGTTTGCCATACGTAACACGTGTCCCAACCAACGAAGTCTACTGAGTTGGATACGCTGTGACAGAACATTCTCTGAATTAGTACCCAATACTCGCTTTCTTACCTCATCGTTGCTTACTCGGCTATCCCACCCAATCCTAGCGATACTACGTAAACATCGATGGTCGAAAACCTCAAGACGACGAATATCTTCAGCACGCAGACTCCAAGTTTCGCAACCATACAACAAAACTGAACGCACTGCAGCACAGTATACACGACCTTTCAACTTCAGTGAAATATCAGGTCGGCGCCACAAGTGCTTCAGTCCAGCGTACGCCGCTCGAGCTTTGGATATCCGCGCGCTCACCTCTACTACTGTGCTCCCATCCGTCGTCACACTGCTGCCGAGGTAGGTGGAGTTGTCGACAACTGACAGCACCTCCCCATCGAGCATCAAGCTCGGAATTGTTGACGTCCAGCCTCGTAACATCACCTTGCACTTTGAAAGTGCAAAGCGCATGCCGAATGGAGCTACAGCTCTTGCGAGTCTATCCAGTGCACGCTGAGCATGTTCCGTGCATTCGAACAAGCAGACAACGTCGTCGGCGTAATCTAGTTCACATAGCTTTTCACTATTTCCTAGTTCCACGCCTACATCCTGAAGATTTTGCAACGCACTCTCCATTATTTCGTCCATGACGAAGTTGAACAGGTATGGGGACAAAGGACATCCCTGTCGAACACCGCATAGTTCACCGTAAACTCTAACACGGCCAGAAGTATGAGAATACAATGATCTCATTAGGTTCACGAACTTCTGGGGCATACCTTTTCGATGAAGAACACTGAAAAGCGATGTTCGATCAACAGAATCGAAGGCACCTTTCAGGTCTAAGAAAAGCATTATTGTCGGTCGGCGGTGCGTATGACGCGTTTCAAGTAGTCGGCGAAGAGTAAAAATCTGATCGATGCATCCTCGACCTGGGCGGAATCCAGCCTGCTCTTCGCGGACATTCCTCTCGCGAGCCGGTGTAAGACGATGCAGCAAAATTGAAGCTAATACTTTGGTGACTATCGGGATTAAGCTAATCCCACAATGATTACTACAGTCATTGCGTATTCCCTTCTTGAAGATGGGAACAATCAATGACTCGCTCCATATTAATGGAATACGCTCCTCGTTCCAAATGTCACGGAGCAAGGTGGTAAGTGATTTTACCAACGCCTCACCACCCAGTTTGAAAAGAACTGGAGGAAGTTCGTCGGGACCTGCCGCTTTCCCCCGCCTTAGTAATCGAATACATGACTCTACTTCTACTTCCCATGGGAGCTCAAGTGATACCACCCAGGGAGTCGCAGTTGTTGACACGGGAGTAACTGCACTAGCGTGCGGCCAGCTAAACTGTTCCTTGAAGTACTCGGCCCATCGGTCAAGCCTTTGCTGTTTGCCATGGATGGGTTCTCCATTTCTATCGCAAATCGTTTCACTGACCTGAGTTCGCCGTCCACCGGTGTCACGAATAAGTTTGAACAGTCTTTGACTGTTACCTGAAGCAGCTGCTATTTTCATTTCTTCGTCTAACTTGACCCACCAATTTTCGCGATCATTCTTAAGGCTTTTCGTAACTTGCCTTTGCAGCTTTCTCCGCATCTTATTCATCTCCTTACGATTCGAAAGCTGACGCTTTTGCTCCATTATACTCAACGACTCTTGCGAGATCCAGTGTCTTTGATGGACAACGGATCGAGGACCACAGGCGAAACCTGCTGCAAAGTGCATCGCTTGTTTGATATGAGCCCAATGCTCATCTACATTACTGTTCTTCGTGGATCCTAGCTCATGTGCTAACTTCTGCTCATAACGGGTGCAAACTTCTGGATCACACAAACGTTGCACGGCTAATCCGGTTTGTGGTTTGCGACGATGACCATGGAGCTGGAGAGATAATCTCATCAAAACTAATGCATGGTCCGACTCTACGTACGTGGACCAGTAAGATCTACAGTTCTGAACAGAACTGCGCCATCGGTAGCTTACGGCAATATGGTCAATTTGACTCAAAGTACCTGTAGAGTTAGAGCGCCATGTCGCTGTGCAACGCGAGCTGTGTCGGAAACTGGTGCTAGACAAGAACAATCGGTTGTCTGCACAAAACTGGAGAAGCCCATCCCCGTTATCTGTACGCTCAGCAGGTAAAGCACAACGCCCACCTAAACAGGCTTCTGACACACAAAGTTTGCCAACTTGTGCATTGAAGTCACCAGCTAGCACTACAGTGTCGGAACCTTTACTGCTGCGAACGAGAGTGGCGAGGGCATCATAGAATTCATCTTTCTGCAAGTCTGAGCTGCAGTCTGTTGGGGCGTACGCCGAGATCACGAACAAATTGCGTTTAACACAACTGTCCTTTCGAACGCCAACTGACCCTTGGAGTCTCACAGCACATAAACGACTGTTAACAGGAATTCAGTCTAAAAGGGCAGCCTCAACCTTGTCAGTCAAGACTATTCCTACACCACGTTGACCCACAGCTCTAGCTGCTTCGTCTCCTGAGGTGCGCAGAATATACCTCGATGAGATACCAGGAGCAGTTAGTTGAATTACATTGCTCGAATCCTGGATACGCGTTTCGCTTAAGCAGCAAACATCAATCTTCAGAGAATTTATTGTGAGGGCTAGGCACGCCTGCTGACCGGCCTGCATGAGTGTACGCACGTTGAAGGAGCCGAGATTCAGAGGCTGGCGAGGCTTGAGAAAATGTGAATTACCAGACAAAGGATTATTCCCGATACTATTTGACAGTGAATCGTTGCGAGTATCGACCGTGTTATCAGTGGGAGCATTATGGGTGGATAGATGGGGCAAAGAGGGGTCGTTAGGTACAGAAGTCAAAGGTTGAATAAAAGAGAGGGAACTCTGAGCCGTAGCACACTTATCACTACCCACCCCGCTCGATGCAATGGGCAGCGCGGTCCTGATTATCCTGCGCGACGACCGATGCAGTATGGAATTCTTTGTATTCGTGCAGTTCATGGGAGATGTTGGACGGGTACTGCTAGGGTGTCCAGCCACAAAGCAGGAGAACGATTAGGGTCCTCATCCACAGCCTTTAGTTCTAACAAGAACCTATCCGCAAGGCAGCGGGGTGGCTTAGTGGAAGCCCATTTGCTTGGATCAATTATTCTTCCACTGGTTTTCCCGACTGAGTTGCCAGCTCAAATCGACTCCCAACCTGGAGGACCAGGAGACTGGACTTTGTCTGACCTCTACCCATTGACCTGTCAGGTATGATTGCATCTCCGGCTTAAAGAAGCCATCCTGTATAGCACTTTGGGTCATAGAGGCGCGCAAGCCATCACACCACGTCAAGGTGCAGTCTCGTCGTGATGAAACGCAGTACCATTGGTGATACCTACAGAAAAGTAAAATTCTACAAAGTAAGTTCAACCAACAGGGTAATTTAATACCTGGTATTCCAAACTTTTACTTTCGAAACTGTTTCATGGAATCAAAGTAGTACCATGTTTTTTTATTACATGCTTGTGCATGAGTGCAGTGGAAAGGGTATATACCCCATTGCCACGAAGGCCCACTGCACTATCGGGTATAACCGGCAACCAGATCCTGAGACTTGGAGTGGAGAACCACATAAGGTCCTATTTGGTCAGGACGACAGTGAAATGCTGTCTACCACCAAGGTAATCGGTGGTGGCGGGGTTTCGAACCCCGGACCTTCGAGGTGGTAATCAAACGCTCTAACCCACTCGACCACCATCAATCGCCCTAACTGACTCGCAGAACAGAATGTTCTCCGTATCTTGTTAAAAAGTGGATACAATAACCTTGGAAAAAGTGACTTGTCTATTAGATCGAGCTACAACAGTCTAACCAACAGGTTGCGAGAAACGTCTCTAGAATAATTTCCGCCATGCAACAAAAGCCCAACACCGAAGAAACGCTATTGGAATTTTAAGCTCCCACCCATCTAGAAACATCTCCGGGTAAAAAATACATAAGAATGTTTTCCTGGCAAAATTATATATGCAGTTTTGTCTAGGAATATAATCCCGTAGCCACCCACTAGCCCGAGGGCGAAGGCTCTTCTGGCTTCGAATCATCTCGGTTTATTGGTGCAAAACAGATCATACATTTCAAATATGTACTGATCATAACAAAAATCGTGCATGAATCTTTATTGGTTCACTGATATACCTAAATGACCCATGTGGCTGGTTTGTGTGGTTGCATCCGGATTGGTTGATCAGCTACGATCGGGCCACAAAAATGTTGGTCACTTATTAGTCCAGTGGACCGCTTGACTGGCTGCACTCTCGTCTGCAATTATGGACAGCCGATCACATGCTGTCTATTTCGCTGTCTCTGACCTAACCCTTCATTCTGGACGGGCGATGGCGTGCTAACTGCCATTGAACCAGGCAGCCTATTGGTAACGCGCCGGCCTATACACTCACAAATATATCAGTAAAAAATCACCAGGCCATTAAGTTTAGTGAGTTCTTAACAAGCTGATCGAGTGTCATCTGGGTCAGTCAGCGATGATGAAACAGAATTTCTTTGACTGGGTAAGAAAGTTTCCGTCTCATCGGTAAACCTTGATATTGTTCACCTGTCAAAATGATCCGGACACTGATGAAGTGGAAAGCAATCACGATGCCAGAAAGCCGTTTTGCATCACATTGTGATGAACTGTGATATTACATATCGCAACATGCACAAGACTTCTATCTGGCATGTTGTGAAACACAGCGATGGAGAAAATCAACTAGTCTCTATTTGAGGCTTCTTATGGTATCCAAAGTTCAACAGCCGGATATCAACAGAAACGATGGATATCTGCATCTTCAGTTGCACTGTTAGATGCACAGGAATAGATTCCAGATATAATGACGCAATGTGTCTTAAATACCAGCTGATTCGAAGTCTGAGAAAACACCGTGAACAGTGGTGTATTGTGAAGTGTTAGGAGATGGAAAACGCTGTGGCGGTTGACAACGACCGCAACCGTTTCCGTATAATTGGAAATACCGGTTCACGAAAACCAAGAGTTAGCAAACTGATCAAGGTGGCAAACGGATAACCGATTCACACTCAAAAGCACCGTCTGCTTCGTTGGGCGTAGCATTTTAGGAAAAAACTGGCTGGTCCTTATTCGTAACAGGTGTGATAGACAGTACGATGGTTAGAGTTCTGGGTTTATAAACCAATCCTCTGTCAGAAGCGGAGGTTCTCCGTGAGATGAGCTACCTTAAACGACGTAAGGCTACCGGACCGGATGGGTTGCCCCCGTCTATTTTCAAAGACGATGGCCCAGCACTTTTACCGGAGCTGACAACACTCCTCGGTTTGGTATGGGATAGGGAACAAGTTCTAAAGAGTTGGTGTGAATTGATAATCGTAATGAATTAAAGGAAGGGTGATAGGTCTTCTTGTGAAAACCACGGGCGAATAAGTCTGGCCAGCACCGCATCCATCACTTATCCAACGCACGCGAGCAGTGCTTGCCCGAGAATCATGCTGGGTTTAGATCTGGTCGAGGTTGTGTTGACCAAATCTTCACTTTTCGACAAATTTTGGAACATAGGCACAATTGCCGTAGGCCCGCTATATCCATTTTTCTTGATCATAAAGCGGCCTTCGACTCAGTTGACAGCACAGGTCTGGCGCTGCCCCTGGATGAAGGATGTATTTGAGCAATTCATTATCACCGTAAAGTCCCTTCATATGAAAAGCCGGAGCCGAGTTCGGACTTGAAGTGATCTTCCGCCCGAGTCAACCATGAAAAGTGGTATACGTCAAGGTTGTTTCTTTTCCCCTTACCTTTGCGATTGATATAGCATCAGTGATCGCGCTTTTGTCAGCAGAAGTTAGCAGTATTGAACTTTTCCTGGGTGGAAAGGTGTCAAACCATGAATATACGAACGACATAGTTTTTCTAAAAGAAAATCCAGGTAAGTTGCAAGCTTTTCAAGACCCCTTAAACAACTGTGCGGAAATATTCGGTATGCGTTTTGCACCTTCTAAGTGCAAGATGCTGTTAGAGGACTGGGTTGGTTTAACATCAAACCTTTCAATATCTACGGAGACTGTAGACCAGATAGACAAGTTCTGCTATCTGGGTAGCTGCACTTCACTCGGAAGTCGGATATCAGATAAGGTATCTTTTCGTATATAAAAGGCTCGTTTAGCTTTTGCCAACCTGAGTCATCTGTGGCGTCAACATGACATCCGTTTGTCCACTAAAGGTCGAATGTACGCCGCAACAGTTAGGCCAGTGCTTCTGCATGATTCAGAAACATGGCCACTACGGATGGAGGACATACGAAGATTGTTGGTATTTGAACACCGATGTCTTCGTAGTATTGCTCGAATCTGATGGGAACACTGTATCAGCAATGCTGAGGTTCGCCGGCGAGTCTGAGGGTCACGGATCAAATCATTAGAAGAAACACTAAAGTTCACTAGGCCAAGGTGGTTGGGACATGTGTTGCGCATGTCCCCTGATAGGATTCTTAGGCGCGCAATGTTTGCTGTAGTAGTCCTGGTACTCTTTTCATGTTTCAATTATTTGCGGTTGAGGTTACTCGCAACGTCCGAACAGCACGAAATGGAAAAGTAGATGCTTCACCCGGCACTGAAATACATTGCTCAATCAGCATATAAAATACGGCATTTTTATAGGCATGAACAATGTAAAAGAAGACATACGCACATGATCATTGATTCATGGACAACGTGGTCGGTAGACACGAACTTGCTAAACGCTGTCACGTGATGTGGAGGCGGATCATGAGCACCGCGATAATCCATATCCAAGGTTGCACTAAGATAAGTCATACATACACGATGTATTTGGTCGTACGTGGAAATACATGGATGATTACAGGGGTGCAAATTGAACGAATGAACAGTGATCGGTCCAGATGGATTTTCTTGTGTTGCATGTGAGTAGAGCACAAAATCACCTTATCACTGCTGAGGTAGCAGTTCAGTTGTTTGACCTGAACTTAATCAAGCATGATCGTCGAAGATGTGTGTAGAGACATATCTCTGAAACTAATAAGAGTGACACGGTGACCACAACAGTGTAGCAAAATGGATGTCCAATTCACGCCTGAGGAGCTATCTAGTGAGATGGTCGGAAAGAGCTGATATTTCTGGATGGCATCATTATTGGTCAAATTTATCTAGAAGCTTTGACCCGATAAATTATACCACCGCTGAGCACAACTATTGAAGTGATTTTTCAGGACCACAACGAGCCTCCACATCTTTCCCTTGTTGTGCGCCAATTTTACACGCATCACGGCTCAAAAACGCTCCCGTGGCCACCTTGATCACTCGAAATCAATCAAAGTGGAGCATTTGTTGGGTTTTCCGGTGTCTACAGATTTGCCATTGTTCTGAACAAACTTTCATATGGTTGGACATACACAACTGAGAAGATTATGTGAAGAAGTTGAATAAAATCTGTCCTGTTCATACTCTTATGAAGTGCCTAAGGGTGAGTGGATGTATCAAAATTTATGGGACAAGCTTGGGAGAAAAATAGATCACAGACGCTAATACAAATCATCAGGGGGTGGGGGAGGGTGGAGACTGCCTTGAAGGAGGAATGGGATCATAAAAAATCTCGAGTTCAAAAAAGAATTTCACAACTGCATCATGTTTTCATCACTTCGGAAGAGGGCGAGGCGTTTTTTGGTGAATAATGTACCGACCTAATGTCACACGGAGAATGATAATAATATGGTTCTGAATGGGCATTGCAATTGTCCAGCAATAAAATAATTCTTAGGTCCTTGCAATTCGTTGTACTTTGTCGATGTATGAGCGATCCACCGAACGTGTTCCTCGCGTTCCAGACACTTATTATCAACTTGAATTTGCGGTCAATTTTGGAACATCTTGGACTGGAATCTTATCCGATCACAAAAGGTTTTAATTTTTCACCGGATGCATTAAAAATAGTAATATATTGTCAACCGGTGTTCTACTTTTCTGATGCCAGGACATATTTTCTCCTACTTGAGCAAAGCTTCTGTTTGGCATGCGTCGAAACAAAAAACCTGTTTCACTAGCATTCGATGTGTTACGCGAGTAGTAATGTTTCAATGGGTGATCTCACAGTTCATCACAATGTGATGCAAAACGGCTTACTGGCATCGTGATTGCTTTCCACTTCATCAGTGTCCGGGTCATTTTGACAGGTGAACAACATCAAGGTTTACCGATGAGACGGAAACTTTCTTACCCAGTCAAAGGAATTCTGTTTCATCATCGCTGACTGACCCAGATGACACTTGATCAGCCTGATAAGAACTCACTAAACTTAATGGCCCACTGATTCAAACTGCCATATTCTTATACAAAAGTGCATAAATAATTTCGTTCTGAAAACATTTTCAAATATATTTTACCCGATGTTTTTTGTTGGAGGCGGGAGGAAGGTATAAATTCGAATTGAAGTGTTTCTTTTCGGTTTTGGGGGTTCATTGTATGGCGTGAGGTTTTCTAGAGAAAACTTTCTTGCACATTAGGTGTTTCTTGTGGTGAAGTTAATACGATTTAGGCGAACTTCCAACTGTACAGTGTCATGTAGCGACGTACCGTCGATGATATCTTGCGTTTCCAATAATTTTGAAAGTCCGCCAACATTACTGAACTAATTTAATCAGGCTCATAAGAACCTCGCTATAATTGAAGAATGAGAAAGGGTTGGTCTTTTTCTACATTTCATTATCGCGTCGCGAAGATGGATCTCAGAAATGTGACATACATAGAAAGAAAAAGTGGACGGGATAACCTGTTAACTGTCATAGCTGTGTTTCAGTGCAGTGTGACCAAAGCCTCATCCGATTCATCACTGAATCCACACTTTGGATAATGAACTTAACAGCTCATTTCCTACATTGTCGTTCTCCCAATGATTCTATCGGGATCAGTTACTCGTAGATGATATCGCGAACGATTCTTAAAACAGTCACAAGTTTCATTGGGTTTTTTGTTGTGGTCAATAAAGTGCGCGAGATCCCTTCAGAGTTAAATTAATAGCAACACTGCGACGAGAAAAATTGATGAAGACAAACGGATCCCTACGTGAGTTACTTCGTTTGAGTGAGCTAACAAGTATACGGTCAGTAGTGAACATGATGTGTTCGAAGGGAACGGTATTCTTGATCATTGGAATTGGCCGGCATCTGACTTGGATCCTGCTTCTAACGAACTAACAATCGTACACGCCAGTTTTTTCTTCCTTATTTGCGTTCTGTGTCATCGCGAGAAGATGAGGAGACGAATTTTTTCAACCAAAGAGGTTACTTTCCACTCACAATTGACCCAATCACTCTTTACAGTACGAATTGGTCGTTTGATTTCCCACTTTGCAGAAAGGCAGCAGTCAGTGGGGCTTGATCTGCTGTTTAACGCTGTACGATGATCATGGCAATGGGGTTGTGTTATCACAACAGGACTAAGGGGAACCTTACGTGCATTCGAAGTACAAGTCACACGATCACGATTGTCTGTCACAGTGGACCACTGTGGTTATGAGTAACCTATACATATGCATGCATGATACTTTTATTTCCGATCATACTTAATTATCTTTATCCTGGTTGAGTTTTCGAGAGACAGGAACCAGTTTACCACTGTGCACATGACTAATCAATACTGAAACTAACGTCACATAATCCGGAGGGTTACAACACGATTGCATTCAGATATCACGTTCACCAAAAACTGCTATCAACCGGATTCGATTGCACATGTAGGTGGCCCGGGAGAAGGGGGTGAGGTTATCCAGATCAGTGCTGTCAATTCCACTCAAAAGGTGGCCCCGTTAAAAACAGACATGGACGTGTGTGATACAATCATTAGAGATAACAATTTATCATAACTAAAAGGTTGATCTGAAGTGATGATACGAAAGACCCGGAAGGGTGTGAAAAAGATCACGGTGTGTATGAGCGATCGAATAAATTACGAACTGCATTCTGCTGGGTCAACTTCCTCAATCATTTTAAATAATGACATGCGCAAATAGAGGTGTGATTATTCAAAAAGCCCTGTATGTCCGTTTTCTGTTAAATGCAACATATTTCGTTGCACTATACGGTAAACATTTCAACCAGCCGCCAAGTGTAGATGTATATTGTGTGGGGGAAAGATGTACTTAGCTCTCTGAGTGTGGCCCCGCAGCTCAGATGAAAGTCCTCGTAACAGTCCCGCCTCATCGAGCGTCTTCTAGGTGTGACACTCTAACATTTGGGAAAACGCCTCGCATAACGATAGGGCAGTCTCTAGAACCGTTTTAATATTGAGATATACACTGTGCGACAAAAGTACAGAATGCCGCTCACCTTCATGCATATTTCCGGTTCCACTTTCTAGCAAAACCATATCTGGTCAGAACGGCAGATCGCCCAATTCGAAACAGTATGCCAAATTTCAGAACGAAACTATGAAATATGTGCTAATCAGAGCAGAAAACGTGAAAGAACGGGTGACAAAAGTATGCGACCCCTATTCTGGTGCGCTGTCCCATGGAAAATTTTGCAGAACCAGACGGATTATTGAGTCTGGTAACAAGCCAATTAGTTCGGCCTGTGGATTTGGTGACAGACAAACCTATGAAAACCGGAATTACGCGCACTGGAGCACATGATGCACTCAAGTGACCTTCATTCGTACTTCAGAACCGAACGAGGTTCGCAATGTATCGGAAAAACGATGCGTTGGTTGCACGTATACACCTTACAAAACATTCACCGGATTTTGTGTGCAATGCCACACGGAAATAAACTAACAGATCTTGAGGAAGGCGAAATATCCGCGTTCTACCAAATGGTACTCAGTTTGGCAATACAAGAGATCGAGAAATGCTATACGACGGTATCTGGAATGCAGTTAGCAATGTGAGTCCAGAGAATGAATGGGTCTTTCAAAAGAAAAACAGACAAACTTGGACGAAGGCAGATTAATTCGTCTAGCCTCAAATAACACATGCTCCAAGTCGACGATGAAGGCTTTGATCGGAGTCAGTGTTTCCGAACGAACGCTACAAGGAACGTTCAAAACTGTGCCGTTGATTAAATAAACAGAAGTGATAACATACATTGCTCTCACGCCGCCGCAGAAAGAACAACGCTTACCATGGGCTGAAGTACATGTAACATAGACAAACAAGTGGACAATTGTCTACTTTAGAGACGTAAAAGTTAATCTCAATGGACCGGATGTTTGGAATCATTGCTGGCGTGATGTCAGAAAAGGATCTTTAGCCAAAGAAACAACGCCAAGAGCTCAGTGGTGGTTCGGAGAACTTCTTCAGCTAACGGTTACGATGAGCTAGTTATAGTTGAGGTCATACAAAACTCCGTTGTGTATATTCGTACGCTTAGACAGTTTTTGCTGCCGCTAGTGACCGGCAGACTGCAAGATGAGGCCCCATTCCAACATGGCGATGTTTTTGTCCAATGGTCGCACACCATAAAATGTTGCTGTTCCGTCGGTTCAACGTCATGCAGTAACCAGCCTGAAGCGCACAACTAAAATCGATTGAGAATCTATGGGGTATACATGCTCGCCAGGTGTACAAGGATTCTATACTTTACCGGTCAAAGAGTGAACTGGCAACTGCCGTTAGGCGAAAAGGGATGAATATTGACCAAAAAACAATTGCAGATCTTGCAGGAAGTATGCCGAGAAGATGTATCGAGGACCTCACGCACAATGGCGGATGCGCACGATTTTAAGAAGTATTGTAGCCCAGCTGACGGGGGTCACCCCATTTTTAGCACATTCTGATTTAACCAGATCAAAAAATCACTTCGTTGTGAAGGTTTATATTCGGCATCCTAATGGGGATTCGGATTTTCTGACCAGACATGGTTTCGTTAGCTCGCGTGAAGAAAGTTGTCTATCAAAGCAATCTTACCCCTGCCGGATTCCCGATTCACAAAGCGCGCTGATTCAAGGCCAGAGTATCATCGCCGCATCAGGTGGAATTTTCCAGTAACTTAGGTCAAAATGTCGGACAAATATGGTATGGATCGTAGGCGAATTCAGGTGATCATCTGGGGCGTGGTAGGATAACCAGCGCAGCATTCTAGCTTAAAACGAAATCTCACATTTACAAGGCAATTTGTATTGTTTTATGACATGCTTGCGCATGAATGCAATGGGAAAGGTATACCCCATATTCTCAAAGGACTGTTGCCTTATTAGGGATATTCGGTAATTACACTCTGAGACTCAGAGTGATGGAGAACTACATAAGGTCCTAATAAGGCAAGCGTGGTAACGAGCCGGACGACAGTAGGTTACCAATTATTGTTCTACCAGCAATCTAATGTAATTACTAGGAAGGTTCATGATCTCAAACGAGATGAGAGAGTATGAAAATATGACGAACATTTTACCACGGCCTTGAAAAAATTGTAGAAAATGCCATAAAAAAAGAAAGTAGTGAAGCATTCAAACATTGTGAAGAAGCGTCAATTAAGCATTATCACAGTCTAAGTATCTCTCTCTCTCTCTCTCTCTCTCTCTCTCTCACACACACACACACACACACACACACACACACACACACACACACTCTGAACTAGCCTTGTCGAAATTTGTTAAATTTTTCAGAGTTTGTCTTCTGCATGCCACGCTGCACCTTGACCCAAACGTGTTGTGCTACCCATGCCTGCTATTTTGCGATCTGTAAATATAAACGCATTCCCGATTGTGTTCCCTCTGTGACAAATGTTGCACGGAAAGTTTACAAGGCTCGTAATTTCATCTGCGCAAACACGAGATAATGTGAACTTTAGGGCGAAAAACAAAAAGTCTTCGGTCATGTAAAAAAAAACTGTGCCATAATTTTCGAAGTATGTACTATTCTTAGATTATCAATCTGCTGAAGTGCCCTTGCACTTGATAGTTTATTCCAGAGTCAACCAGTTTAGTGATGGGATAATCCGCAACCACGTGTTCCATTGCGTGTACTAATCTTGTCTTTAGTGTCAAACTAATCGATCATAATTTAGGAACAGTGAACAATCTTGAAAACGGGATGGGTAACAAAGTGATCGCAAGTCGTACAGGTAAGCCAAGATAAGTTCCCCCGGGCCAATTTTGGATAATGACGATCGAGTATAGGTTTTTAGTTTTGCAACTGAAAAGTCAAGACAGAAAAACACTGTTCTCTACAGCTTTTGACTGTCTAGTTAAAAAAATTGTATGATGGAGTCAGGTAGAAAAATAGCCCTCGACCTCAAGTTGGAAAGATAAAGTTGGACAGAAAATGCGGATCGGAAATTTGAGGAAGAAAATATGATTCATTCTGACTATGCTATCAACATCACAATCACGAAAATCGTTGAAAAAACACGCAAAAGAATTATGAGCTCTTCATGGTCTGTCACTTATCGGGTGGTTGGGAAGCACTGTACTGAGCTTCAACGAGTACAGTACTTTTATTTATAACCAATTCTAAAAAGAAGAAATCAACTACCTGAGTCATCAGTTTACCGCTGTATGCTTTTGTCTACGACATATCAAGGTGATGTGACTCAGCATGAGTGAAAAATTCACTCAAATCAACCATCACGTGATCGAATCTCAGCTACGGACATCAACCGCAGCAGGGCTTATCTTCCTTTGCCCGACCAGTGTGCACAATTCAGGTGACAATAAACGACAGGGTTAGCTAATCAAGACGGTACGTAAATGTTCGTTATATGGTTTGATTTCGGTTTCGATACTCGAATGAGGTGATTTGCATTGCCTGTACGCGGTCCATCTCAGTGGAGAAAGAGTATGTTTAAAATAACGAGAACAGTCCAATTATATGCAGATAAAAACAATGCGCATCAGACGTAAAGTTGCGGATTTTGGCACTCATCACAATACCCGGTTACATAGCACTTTTCGAATCAATAAGAAGGGGTTCAGTGTACAGCGCACAAAATGCTAAAAAAAACCACTCTGTTTTTTTGCAATTACTCTTGAACCAGGCCACTTAGGGTGACCAAATTTGGCAAACTGATGTGCCAATCTACTATTACACCGGATATGCACACGGATTTGGAGCACAAACTACGTAAGACAATCTACCCCGGGAAGTGTCTGAAATGGTGTGAAATCCCAATAAGCACACCCCTGGCCGAATGGCAAAAATTACCAGCTGGTTGGGAAGCACAGTGACGTTTACTGTTGATGACTGAAACACAGTAGCAAGGCAAGCTTCTCATTAAATTCCGGACGGGCTCAAGTTTTATGCCGTCCCATTTATCGAAAATGGTAGAAGTCAATTCGTGCGGAGTGACGAGGGCTTTTCCATCCCCATAGATTCGCCTCGCTAAAAGATCCCGAACATTTTCAATCACGTGAAAATATGGGGTGGGAGGGGACCAGTTTATGGTCATAATGTTCCGGTATAGTAGCCTTATTCTGATGATGATGGTTTTGTGTATGATACCACTATCATGTTAAAAAATTATGATCCTTGGTCAATTTTCGGGAACTATCTGCAGTGGAAATTCATTCAACGTCATACTGTATGAGTCAGCGGTCTATTTCTAGAGATTTTCCACCTTTAAAAACCACAACCCAGACCGACACAGAGCTACCACCAAAGGCGCCATGGTTAAGGTCAGGTAGTTGTGCCAGTACTGCATGATTCCATGCGTCGTCGAAATCAGAATTTTTCTCACCGCTAAATATCACATCATTCCGAGTGATGTGATTTTTGGCACATTCCTCTGGATCCTGTAAGTGACGGTCTTCTGTACCGCGGATGTGATACAGACTGTAGGAGTTGCTGCACACGCCCAATGTTTACATTCAGCAAAAAAAGACCTCTGCAACTTCAAGGCGCTCGTCCGTTGGTTTGAAGCACTGCACAAGAGAGTCTTCTCCTTATCTGCCTCGGAGGTTTTTTGTTGAATTCCACGTTTCCTCTCAACAACATATTGAACAGGATCCTTCATACAGTTACGGATAATTGCTGTCGACCTGCAGATTTTAGTTGGAAATCTGCCGCATACTTATCCCTGAGTCTTGGGTTACATGTTCCAGCTCACAGAGCCCTGGACTCCGCACCATCCTTTTGTTTTGATGAATCAGAGATCTCTACTTCCCATCAGAATGTGCAGCTTGAATGGACATTGCTCATGAATTACGTGTGACGTGAGCAATGCTCAATAACACATTCTTGAGCATCGAAAATGAGGCATTAACGAGCAAGGTCATCGCGCTAGCAGGACAGTTTGATATTTTTGCCACTGTCTCAGGGTGAGTTTGTGGGCACATCGAACCCTGTCAGGCATTTTTTTCAAGGGCAAATCAATTCAGCTGTTTCATGCTCCAGGTCTACATTTGGTATAGTCGTGGGCTGACACATCAGCTTGCCAAATTGGGTACAAAAGTAATCACAGAAAATCACAGGTGACTTTAATGGGGTTTCGTGCACCGTATCAGGACCGAACGAGATTCAGAGCACATCGACAAATCGATGCGTTATGTGGTGTGTTAGATGAGAGAAAATGTAGTGCCAGAAACAGACAACATCGTACCATTGAAATTTCATTTCCTCCAATTAGGTAAGTTATATCTGTTTCACAACCAGAAATATCAGTATTCAAGTCGACAGTTTTTTGCCGCGTTGTGGATCGCAAAGTTTGCTTGATGAACTTTTTTGTTGATGATATTGGTGTTTAAGAATAACCAGGTAATGAAAACAGCTTCGTACAATTCAGCAATCCTGTTTCAACCGACACTTACCAGGCTCTTGAAGACCCGGGTTCTAATCACGCCGCTGCTAAAACCAACTTTCGATTGGTTCAGAACTAATGTGCCACTACTGTGCAATGGATATTGAAAATCGATATCAATATAGTTAAACAAACAGAGAAAGTGAAGGGAACTTCCAGGTGAGTATGGAGACAAAGTTTGTGATACGTCTTCGAATCACTTACTCTTAGTCGATCGACCATCATTTCTTCCATCTCATTGTCCGCGGAAGTTTCCAGTATCAGACGACGCATCAGGTGAGATTTATATACTCGCATGAAAATGTCCTTGCTGTTTACGTACTTCAAAACGAGAAGCACACTTTTCAACTGATGCTCTACCTCGTCCGGTGTCAAGCGGCGATTTGTGGGCGATTTCCGCAAGAGCAGGTCGCAATAAGTAGCCAACAGTTCTGGGCAACGGGATTCCACACGACGGATACCGCTATTACTAATAAGATCATGTGGACAGAGAAAAAATGGTTCATTCAAAAATAGGAGATTTGACCAGAGGTGTCACCCGTTTATTTAACTTAAGAGAAAAACTTGTAGTTTTTAAAGATCACCATTTATATCGACATTACACTTTGGTGTCGTGCAATTCAACGCGTGAATTTTGTCCCCATTGAGCGGACGACTTCACAAACGCCAATCAATTTCAGTAGCAGCGCAGCGTGAAACTAAGTTTTGACTACCTGAAAACTAACTGTTTGAAAAAGTTAACTTTGTGGAAATTTCAAAGAAATATTTGGAGTCAACATTCAGGTTTACAAACCCTTGGAAAAATGGCCCAGGGCCAAAACACTATTCGGATTCAGACTAAGGACTGCAAGACCACTAATACAGGAGGAATCCGGGTTGTAAGCTTCAACGTGGAGTAAGCACTTATGTTTCCTAACAACCCATGCTTATTCATGAGTGCAATGAAAGAAGGCCGTACTCTATTACATCAAAGACCCACTATACCATCAAGAATAACAAACAAACAGGACTTTTTTTGATTACATACTTGCGCATGGGTGCAGTGGAAACGGTATATACCCCATAGCCGCAAAGGCCCACTGCACTATCAGGGATAATCGACAACCGTACCCTAAAACGTGGAGTAATAGAGACCCACATAAAGTCCAAATAGACTAGATGTGATAAAAATCAGAACGACGACAACGAATCCCTGTCTAACACCAATGTAACTAGCGGTTCAAACGATGTACCTCAGCGGTGATAGAGATTTAATCCACTGGACCAAAACACATGTGAACTAAGAACGGTTTTCATTCCAGCAATTAACCGAGCAGAGAAATAACAAAATAAGTACCGCTAGCCGCATGTCAGGGCATCAGGCAAAGGATTTGCCATGCAGTACCACTGGAACACAAGCCACCACTGAATATCTATGAGAGCACTCGTAGTGATGATTGAAGCATCAGGCTCAACAAAAACTGTCAAATTTTAAGCTATCGTTACACTTCGGCACAGTGTATATCATTACACTGACGATGCTTTCTAACAAGCCCGATGAAACTACTGTACGACAATATTCTCTCACGAATTTAGATTGACGAGAAAAGAGTTGAAAATGCATGATGAATTATTCAATAAACAAATAAATTTGCTACTGGGAGTGAAACAGATCACGCGAGACTAAGCACAAAAGAGAGATAGATGGGTTAAGAAGCTGCACGCTACCGGGCGCGTCCTCCGGCCGCGGATAAAGGTGATAAGGTGACTCCTATTCCGAAAAATGTACCTTCACTCTGTATATGAACCCGCAGATGGGGTTACTTGCTTCGCCGAACTCGACCTGGCCGAAGTCTATTTCCAGGTAGAGGACGCTCCGCAGTCTCGACCGCTCCTCAATATCAGCCGCATCGGGACTTGCACCAGTTCAAGTCTTGACGGAACTACAATAAGCGACCAGTCTCCGGAGGAACCCAATGAACACTGTACGATGTCTTACAACGAGAGCCGAACAATGCCATTTGTTCCTCAATTTCATCAAGTATCGGGGATGCGTATTCAATGCCAGAGGACGAAACCCTGATCCTGTAAACATTCGAATAGTTAAACAAAGGCATGCAACAGCGGGTGTTCTCGCTATCGCTTTAGATTTCATCAGCTACTACGATGCATTTGTTGTGAAAAAAACTACTTGGAACTGGTCAAAACCATACTAAACCTGCTTTGAGCAGTTGAAACGACTGCTGACGTTCGAGCTGGTGCTAACACATTACATCCAGAGACTACCAATCAGTGGCCGCTGACCTATTCAATCATGGTATTGGTGCTGCTCTATCCCAACTGTTTCTTGACGGATCCGAAAAAACCGCGGCACATGATACCCGCACTATTAAACCAGTGGACACAGAAAAAGAAGCACTAGTCCTCGTGCTTGCATTGAAGTTGCACGATTTCTGCACTGCTGTCATTTTGTCCTGATCATACACCACAAACCACTGCTGTCAATTTCTGAATCAACGGACAGAATTTCTGTGCATTCTGACAGCCGTCTGCAACGTTCGGCCACAATTCTACTTGAGTAGGAATGAAAAATCCACTATCGCAGAACGAGAGTTCGGTTCACCTGACAGACTGTACCAACTCATTGAGGAAAATCAAACGGAAGACGAGGGGAGAGGGGGGTATGATCACTCTAGTGTCCGTTGAGCAAAACACTGGAATAATTTCCCGATGCTAGCCGAGCCTTCCCTATCACCACAAAAAACGCGACCCGGCGCATAAAAGCGACCCTACTCCGCTGATCGTCGTGGCCAACTGGGACGCAGTCTGGATAGCTACTGTACAAATAGCACCGTCGTGGGTCTTTCCAAATTATTGATTCCTGTCTCATGTCACCACACCAGGTTTGATGACAAACAGAACAACTATCTCACACTGTTCATCCAGAAACTACTCGAACGAAAGCGATCGCACGAAGCTATACACACTGGCCAGGCATGGACGAGATATCGAGGCCGTTATCCAGCAGTGTTCACGTTGCAAACAAGCCACAAAATTACCGGCTCATCAAACTCCTGTCCGGTGGCTCATTTCAGATCAACCACGGTCCAGAAAGCAAGTCAACTTCAGAGGATCAACTGAAGGTATGTTGAGCCTCGTTGTTGTTGATGCCCAACCTAATCCTCAAAACTCGTATGGTACAATTTTGGCGCTTCTAGGAATGTTCACACGGACGACCGGATCAAGTAGTGTCCGACAATGGGTTTGAATTCATTTCCGCCATCTTCCGGGAGTTTTGCCAACAGTAAGCGATTCAGCAGATATTTTCACTTCCATGCCATATCATACGCTTCGTGGACACATTCAATTAAGCGTTCCTCAAAGCAAGGAAGTGGGACACAGGAGACCCTGCAACAGATTTTGTTCATAGACCTTATGACACCTAACAAGGCAGCACCAAACCACCTCTTTCCTACGGAAATTCTGATGAACCGTAATTTGAGTACCATCCACAATCAACTGGTTCCAAGGGAAACCACGTCAAACACAGCTGGCACCTTCACAACAGGGCTTCACATAGTAACCCCATTTCACGCCAAAGATTTTCGCCCATGCATACCCAGTTGGGTGGAGGCTGTGAATTGTTATTGGGAGGAAACTAAACTGTTTGAAGTAGCGGTGCCCGATAAAGCATGAGTGCTACATTAAAATCACCTCCGTGCTCTCCATAACACAACACTACCGGACACAGAGGCAGACGGTCTTGCCGTCACCCGGGGTGGTACCAACGCTTTTCCTATTTGAGCCTTATGTGGTTCGCCACTCCAATTTTCAGCGTTAGGTAGCCGGTTTCACAAAAAATACTCATAAAATTCACAGCTCAAGAAAATGATCGCTCATGACTTCTCAGCATCTACAACAAGAAAAACCTCTAGCTCTCAACAACATTCGCGGTTTGAACCATACTATTGATTCTGGGCATCATTTTCTCCAATTTTCTTGTCCTCTTGCCTTATTTTTAACTGAAACGCAAACCTCTCACACGTCGGATACTACGAATCTCCAGTTCCCGAACCACTTTTTCTCATTACTGATTCTTGTTTGAAGCTGGCGTCTGTACCTACATCCACCATTCAGTAGCTACCTTCCACATCCCACACCTGGACTTCGCTAACCACGAGTTCCAGCCGATGTGGCTGAAACTCCGATTCTCTTCCTTTAACTATCATCAATATGGGTACCGACCCCGTCGCTTTACTGGCGATCCTCTAGCTTTGATCTCGCACTCCTAGTCAGCGGCATTCGATAACCACGGAGAAACACATCTGGTATCACTAGAAATATCGAAGGCTTTGGATCATGTCTGACACAAAGGTTTACTGTCTAAATTGTCCAATTTTGGGTTTCTTACAGCCCTTGCCTTGTGGACGTCGAGTTATCTCAGTAACCGGACCATTTCCATTCGTATCGATGGGGCACATAATCACAGCCTTTCCCCGTGAATGTTGGTATTCCCCAAGGTTCCGTACTTTCACCCACCCTCTTTATGCTATTTATTGTTCATCTCTTATCCACCATTTCCAACCCTAGCCATGCTTTTGCTGATGACACCACCCTTCACTAATCTTCGTATCCAACCTTCCATCGTGCCCAGGTAACATCGCTCAGTTCGGACTCCGAACAGATATCCCCATGGGGCTCTCAAAATCGTGTTCTGTTCAATCCTTCTAAAACATCTCTCTCAAATACCACCCCTTCTCTACCCACTCAAATTTCGATTCGGTTCCCCTTCGTTTCTACAACTCCATGCCTTTCCTGGGTCTTTCGATCTCCTCTCTATTCTGGTGTCCATATATATATATATATATATGTCCACTCGCTTCTCATGCTGCGCGCAACATTGGTTTTCTATTCCATGCCAGACATTTCTTTAAATCGCCCCACATCCTCTTACGGCGCAAAGCTCAAATTCGTCTCACGCTTCAATGCTGCGGTCACGTGTGGGGTGCAGCTTCGTCCTTTTTCTTCATCTCTCTTGGACTGGGTCCAACGTAAAGCCATCCATCTGGTGCATGACCCAGTCTAACATCCAATTTTCAGTTACTTACCCATCGACAGGCAGTTGTTTCGTTGTCCCTATTCTATCGCTATTATTTCGGGTTTTGTTTCTCCGAGCTCGCCTCGGCTGTTCCTGTACCCATTTATTTTCCACGCGAATCTCGAGCACAGCCAACTAGTCACCCTTATTAGGTTTCTGTCGCTTGATCTCGTACCTCAACCTTGCAGTCTTCTTTCTCTCCCGGACAGTTCAGTTATGGAACAGCCGACCTCTCTGTATTTCCATCCACCTACAACCTTTCTCTTTCCAGAAGCAGAATCAATAAACTGGTTTTGACGTGAATTACCTAGACGAAGGAATGGACTACCTAAAGTAACTCTCGACGGAGAGAGAATTCATAGCCAAAGCTGAACAGCAACCAGCTCAAATGATAATGCCCCGTCTACATTCGGCCTGTTCTACAGAATGCAATGGGCAAGGACTGAATTCGAAAAACCCGTCAATAATTAACCAACAACGAAGACAAAACAGGATGCCTACAATTATTACCCTACATTATTCTAAGATCAATCCAAAATGCTACACACTGTTGCGGCTATCAAGAAAACAGTAGCTTACGAGTAGGACATAAATCAAACACACTAATTAGGCCCATATCTTCACTTTACTCGGATGCACTTAACGACCACGCCTTGTATCAAATAGAGCAGCAGAACTCACGAAACTTCAAAAATGGATGCACACTGTCTCTAAAATACGTATACGAGACTCCACTTCGGCAATCATTCTTCGCATCTCAGATACAATAACAGTCCCCCATTTCACTCTTCGTGTGTAGGGTGATCACGTGTTTAGTGCTCGTGGTTAGGCTGGCGTCGGGATCGCTTTGAGTACGAGAACTGAGTGTGCACTAGTAGACTGGATTCCAGTCAGCAATCGTTTGTGTGTTTTTCGGTTCGACAGTTCTGTACGTGTTAACAGCAACAGAGTGAAGCGTTGATACTTATTCGTCATAATTATGTAATGGTATGACTACTGCCTCGCTTCTTCCGTTACTGCTCAGCACATACGAATAGAGCATGGAAGTGTAGGCGATTGGTCAGAATTCGTATTCCAGGAGGGTGAAGGTTTTTCGAGGAAGTCTAAACAATCGCACAGCAATGTTCAGGATGCGTTTTACAACTTCCAAATGTAAGATTCTGCTGTGGGACTCGTTGGCTTTACGTAAAACCTCGTCCTGAGAGAGAAAGCTCTAGATGTAATAAGCAAGTTTTACTGTCTGCGCGGTTACTTCTCACCAGGTGGTCAGATATCGTATGAGGTGTCATCGCATACACAAAAGGCACGTTTATTCATCATAAATGTGCAGGGTTAAACAGTAGGACAAGCCCCACTGATCACTATCTCTCTCATCATCTTGCACGTACAAGTAGAAAGAATGAATATGTAAGGCGAATAGGGAGTGCACCCACAAGGGAGGGAAAGTGAAACAACACCCTAGTAGCCAACACACGGAATACATAGTCTAACTGTACAAACGCACATTAATCAATCATTCCCATTAGACAGAAAGAGACAACACGATCTCCACCGTTCACGGTTCGCTGCAATATTATCCTTCAGCATCTCCAATCAACTGACTCAGCGATCCTTTGGACCCCCACTACAAAGACATAAGACTTCTACTTCGTCTGAGTTCGTTGTACGTTTTCTCATCCTCTGATGCCACGTCATCTGTTGACCTCCACGTGAACTTCACGTATTTTTCCCGCTTCCCATGAGGAATGGAAAACAGGGCACGGTATGGTAGATGTGTAATTGTCATACATAACACGTGCCACAACCAGCAAAGTCTACTAAGCTGGATACACTAGGACAGAAAATTCTCTGAACTAAAAATCAACATTCGATCTCTGACCTCAGTGGTGCTCACCCGGCCATTCCATCCAGCCTTAGTGATACTACGCAAAAATTCGGTGGTCAAAAACATCAAGATGACGAACATCGCCCGCAGGCAGACTTCATGTCTACCAACCACACAACAAAACTGAACGCACAGCGGCGCAGTACACACAATCTCTCAACTTCACTGAAATATCAGGTAGGCGCTACAAATGTTTCAGTCCAGCGTACACCGCTAGAGTCTTTGATATCCGCGCACTCACCTCTACCACCGTGATCCATCCGTCGTCACGCTGCTACCGAGGTAGGTGAAGTGGTTGACAATTGCCAGCATCTCCCCATCGAGCATCAAGATCGGAACCCATGACGTCCAATCTTGCAACATCACTTTACATTTCGGAGATGCAAAGCGCACGTCAAATGAAGCTATAGCTCTTGTGAGTCTATCTAGTGCATGTTGCGCATCAACCGTGCATTCGAACAAGCAGACAACGTCGTCCGTCACACTACCTTTCACTACTTGCTAATTCGAGACCCACATCCTGAAGGTTTCGCAAAGCATTCTAAATTATCTCGTCCATGACAAAGTTGAACAAAAATGGTGAAATGGGACATCGTTGTCGAACAACAGTGATCGTTTCGAATGGACTTGATGGTTCATTGTACACTCTCACGAGGCTAGACATATGACAGTAAAATGACCTTAGTAGATTCGCGAACTTCCGTTGAATACCTTCTGTGTGAAGAGCACTGAATGGCGCTGTCCGATCAACTGAAACGAAGGCGCCTTTCAAGTGGAGGAAAACCATTATTGTTGATCGACGCTGTGTGTCACGCGGTTCAAGTATTTGACGAAGAGCAAGAATCTGGTCGATGCATCCTCGACCTGGGCGGAATCCGGCTTGTTCGCGGGTGTTCCTCTCACTCGGCTCAACGGTGAAGCCGTTGTTGGTTGCCATGAACAGAGCCCCCCCCCATTTCTATCGCATATCGTTCCGCTGACCGGAGTTCGCCATCCACCGGTGTGTCGAATAAGTTTGAACAGTCTCTGACTGTAACCTGAAGCAGCTGCTACCTCCATTTCTTCGGCTACCTTGACCCACCAACTTTCACGATCCTTCTTAAGGCTGTTTGTAACTTGCTTTTGTAGATGTCTTCGCATCTTGTTTATATCCCCACAGTTCGAGAGCTGACGCGTTTGTTCCATTAGACTTAGTGGCTGTTGAGAAATCCAGTATCTTTGATGGACATCGGATCTAGGACTGCAGGCGAAACCTGCTACCACGTGCATCGCCTGCTGGATATAGGCCCAGTGCTCATTTGTATTACTGTTCGTCGTAGTTCCCAGCTCATGTGATGCTTTCTTTTCATAACCGGTGCAAGCTTCTGCATCAGACAGACGTTGTACGGCTAACCGGGTTTGTGGTTTGCATCGATGGTCATGAAGCTGGAGCGATAATCGCATTAAAACCAATGCATGGTCCGACTTTACATAGGTGAACTAGTAGGATTCACAGTTTTGGACAGAACTGCGCCATCGGTAGCTCACTGCGATATGATCAGTCTGACTCAAAGTACCTGTGGAGTTAAAGTGTAATGTCGCTGTGCGACGCGAGCTGTGTCAAAAATTTGCACGAGACAGTAATAACCGATTGTCCGCACGAAACTGGAGAAGCTCATCCCCGTTATCTGTGCACTGAGTAGATAAGAAACAGCGCCCATCTAAATAAGCTTCTGATGCACTAAGCTTTGCTTTTGCTAACCTGTCATCCGTAGCGCTAGCCTGACATCCGGTTGTCTATCACAGGTCTGGTGTACACTGCAGTGGTCACATCCGTTTTGTATACAACTCAGAAACATGGCCATTACCAGTAGAAGATAAGCGAAAACTGCAGGTGTTTGAGCATCGATGTCTCCGTAGTATTGCCCGAATATGGTAGGAACACCGTATGAGCAATGCTGAGGTTAGGTGTAGCATGTTGGAATACAGAGGTCAGACACTAGGACAGCTACTAAATAAAAAAAGTTAGGGTGGCTGGAACAAGTTACGAATGTCGACTGACAGACATCTACGGTGTAAGCTGTTCTCCGACGCACGCAGTAGTTAGAAAATGAGTCGAGGTGATAAAAGATACGAAACCTCGACCAGTGAATTTGGCCAAGTAGGACGAGTTAGACCTCCGGGTTAGGGTCCACAAGACCCACTTCCTAAATGGTTGGAAACTATATGTGACATAGCTAACTCGCAGCCAGTGGAGTACTTGTTTCCGAGTTCTTTCTTCTTTTTCATGAATTCCCTTTATCAGTTTGTTTTCGGCTCTTTCTCACTTTATGCTTCAATTCATTTTGACTTCAGATGGACGATGCTGTGAGGTAGCAGCCGAAAGCGGAGCACAAAATGCGAAGTTAACAGTTGAATAAACTGAACTGAACTGAACGACCTTGAACACATGCACACTCCGTTGGTATGCTGATCAGAAGGAGCTAATTTTTTTCTTTATCTAAATGTCTGCGTTGTACTACGGCCACTACAGAGAAGCGATCCATTACAAGAATGGACTACTGTGCGGGCATCGGGTTGTCACCATTCGATGCCAGGGACGGAAGGGTGCTGTATCATGTAGTGTGGATGTTCAACAAACCGTTGTGAGTCAGCCCGGATAGTCTGGTGGCTAGGTGTTCGACTCATGATCGTTCACACGGGCAGAGGAGTACCGGGTACGCATACTTGATGAATGACAATAACCGTGAAACCAGTTGTATGCTTTCGCGAAAATTTTATTCACTTATTTACATGCTACTCACGGAAATATATAATGGAAAATTTGGTTGCATTTTTCGCATCCAGAGTGTGTCTAGAGACGCAGGAAACACCCTGTATCGAAACTGAATGATGTCTTTTTTGGGATGAAAGAGTTAAGTTACGGATGGCACAAGATGCTACAAGATTTCATTGTGAAGAGAACTAGTCTCAATGGTAATGACAACACGCTGGCGCAAGCGAAGTATCATGTGGTGCAATTTCATCAATGAATGGCATGTGAATTGATGATACTGTTCTTTTAAAGAATGTTTTCTTTGCTTTTTCTTTTAATTTATTATACAACAATGTGCAACAATTCAGTAAAAGGTCTAAAGAGGAAGTGACTATCGATAGCGGGAATCAAACCCGGGTCGCTGTTATCCAAAGTTCACGATGATAACCATTTGACCACCGCGGATCAGCTGGTCAGGTGCTGGGGTTAGATAGTACAAGTGATTATAGCATTTGAAATAAAGCACAGGGGGTTATTTGCACCCTTCATGAGGGACTTACGAGATCGAAGCTGGCACATCTGTCGTCAACACCAACGTGTTATTCACAATTTCCTGATACGCTTTGTCCCGCGAGGAGAGTAACAACGGATCGTTGTTAAATGCCTCCTCGGCAACACGTGAGAATCGGAAATAGAGATCCAACAACCGACAAACATATTTGTCAGCATCCTGGAACAAAAATAAAAACAAATCAAAACACTTGCTTCGCCAAGGGTAAAAGAAGTGCAAAATGGAAAAACTTTCTTAAAAGACATAAGTAAAGTAGTAACCCGAAAAAAAAAACATTTGTCTCATTTTTGTTAGGAACCATTGGCACTGCGTAATCAACCGACCAACACCGCGGGAACCGGAAAATCCAATGTGGTTACTTATCGCAACGGTGACGGGCTGATTACTGACCGTTTTCATTTCGTTAACATCACATCAAACGGCAGCCAGCAGCCTCTGATTTATGTCCCTGTCAGATATAGCGATTGTTTAGGCGACGGACATTGGCCCGACCGGAGCTTAATAGCATCAAGCAAGCAGTTATAGTAGCTCGAGTTTGAGCACATGACAGAAAGTGTCAAGGAAGAACATCGCAATATTCCGGTGTATGGGGTGTCTGAGAGGAGTAGCACTTCTGAGTTGGTTGACTGTCGTGTCCCTTGGGGCATTCTCCATCTCTTTGGTCTCCATCATTCACCCAACTCTCACCTGTGGCTCCACGAAGCTGAAGCATGCATCAGCGTCCACACCCCGGTAAACCGCTCGACAGGCGGGCTAAACCAGGTTGAGGGTTACCAAGGTCTATAAAACTTCGGCGAGACGGTGTTCGGCATGTGAAGACAAATCCCTCTGAATGGGCGGACGAGATCTACTGATCCAACGGCCACAAAGGAGACCTGTTCAACTGCCTGAGCCGGCATTCCAGAGGAGGCGAACGAACCGTACAGCAGGTCACCAGCTCCTCTGGGAACACCCTGCTGCCTTGCAGTCTGCACTTGGGTGTGCAAGGGCTAGAGGTGCAACCTCGAACAAAAAGGCCGAACGGTGCTGGAGACACCGCTTCGTACCCTACTCCCGCGACTCCCTATGATTATTCACGAAACCTCAAGCGCTCATCATGCTACGGCGTCCCCGGTAAGCGACGCGCCTCGTGTCCCGGCGATCGAGATGATAAGACAACAAGCTGGGATTATTTGCTGCAGGAAAAGAACACATATAGCATGTTGGAATGTCAGGACGTTTCTAGACGTCGGCAATTAGTGCATCACAATGCGAACTCTACACGACTATGACGTAGATACTGCTTGCTTCTCGGAGGTCCGCCTGCCCAACTCAAGTAGCCGACAAATAAAGGTCCCGGGTGAGGATACATCCTATTAGCTCTATCACAGTGGCCCGAAAGACAACTCAGGTCTCTACGGTGTGGCGTTGGCTCTGAACAAAGCAGCTAGTGATGCAATGATCTCTTGGGAACCAGTCTCATCCAGACTCGCCTTAGCACGTTTAAAAGGCTCCCCTCAAGACTTGACGGTGATCGCGATCTATGCCCCAACCAATTCGGCTGATGACGAAACCAAAGACGAATTTTACAATAATTTGCAGGAGGTAATCAACCGGGTTTCGAGGCGCGATGTACTTTTCATCGCAGGAGATTGGAACGCTCGCACAGGTACGGCCGACAAATCTACTAGCCATATTTTCGGGAGATTCGGCCTTGGTCAACGCTGCGAGAACGGTGGCCGACTGATTGGTTTAGCCGACATCAACAGAATGGTTGTCTGCAGCACTCGATTTCAACACCCCAAGAAGCACCTACTCACATGGTACTCCAATGACGGTCACACTGCACACCAACTCGACCACATCCTAGTAAGAGCCCGTTGGGCCTCGTCTGTGGAGGATTGCCGAGCGTACCGAGGTGCAATAACGGGCAACACAAACGGCACCGACCATGTCCTCCTGCGCGCATGTTTCAAAGTTCATCTGTCTACACGTGCTAAAGTGTCTGCACCCTCTCGGATAAACGTTGCTGCCCTAGAAAATCCAGAGAAGCGAGAAGCGTTGTCACGAACAATCACAACCCGACTAACCAACGCAACCAATGCACAAGCAGATGAAGTTTTTGTGGGAGGGCAGTGGACTCGAATGATGACGACAATCAAGGAAGCTTCTTGGACAGTACTCGGGAGAACAAAAAATGCGGACAAAGGATTGGATCTCGGAGAGCACGCTCCAGCTGTCAACCAGAGCACACGAAGCGCGACTGGAAGGTAGGAACGAACGCCGAAGACTGCAACGAGAGGCCACACGCTCCGCTAAGGCTGATAGCATAAGATACTGGATAGAAATAGCCGAAAAAATGGAGACCGCGTCCGGAATTGGTGACTTCGGTAAACTGTTCTGCCTTATTCGCAACGCCTCTAATAGGTTTTGTAAACAAAATTCCCTTCTTCGTGACACGGCAGGAAACTTAATACCCGAACAGAGTAAGAAAATGGACCGATGGGTGGAATACTTTAGTCAGCTGCTCAACCGAACTACGGACCACCGGACGGACCAACCAATATCAACCCCTCCAGCCCAGTACAAAAGCAACTGTGACCCGCCCAACACCGCGGAAATCGCGGAGATGATAAACAAACTGAAAGACAGAAAGGCTGCTGGGGAAGATGGCATCCCTCCAGAAGTGTATAAAGCATGTTCATTGTGATTGATTGACAGGTTGTGTACACTTTTTGGTTCCATTTGGAGAGCGGAAGCATTTCCACCGGACTGGGGAATGTCCATACTGCTGCCCATTCCGAAGAAAGGTGATAAATCGGCATGCGAGAACTACCGAGGGATCAGCCTGATCGATGTGGCCGCAAAGATCTTTGGTTCGTTGTTACTAACCTGTTTCTCCGAGGTAAGAGACCAGCGCACTCGCCCGAACCAAGGGGGTTTCCGCCGTGGCAGAGGCTGTGTGGATCAAATCTTCACACTGCGCCGAATACTGGAGCACCGCTATAAGTTTCAGCAGCCGACGGTAGCTTGTTTCATCGACTTCCGGTCAGCTTTTGATTCGGTGAACCGCGACTCTTTGGATCATAATCCAATCCGATGGAATACCCGATAAGCTGTTAAGGCTGTTAAGGGGATACTACTCGACAACCGGTGCTAGGGTTCGTATGTACGGCGAAGAGTCCCGCGAGTTCACACTCACTACCGGAGTTAGGCAGGGCTGTCCTCTCTCACCGGTGCTGTTCAACTACGCCATCGATTGGACAATGCGACAGGCATTACACAACTACCCTGGCGTTCAGCTTAGCCAGGAAATATACATCTCGGACCTGGAGTTCGAGGATGATATTGTCGTGCTTGGAGACTCGCCGCTACGCTACAACCAATCCTCGACCGAATCAATTCCTTCGCAAGGTCCATCGGACTTGAAATAAACTCGACCAAAACAAAAGCTTTCACAACCCATCTGGGCCCGACAATTCAACAACTGTCGATGAATGACCAACCAGTCGAATACGTCCCTTCATTCAAATACCTAGGCTCAACTCTGCTTCCGAACGGCCAGGCAAAAGATGAAGTGGTATTACGGATCGACAGCGCCAGGAGAACCTTTCTTCAGCTAAGACGAACGCTGTGGACTCGCAGTGAAATCAGCTTGAGAACCAAAGTTTGTGTTTACCGTGCTGCCATCCGGCCCGTACTCATCTATGGCTGCGAAACCTGGCCACTACGAGCTGAGGATACCAGAAGGCTGGAGGTTTTCGACCACTGGTGCCTGCGGCAAATCGTCAAAGCCAAGTGGCGCGACAGGGTGTCCAACGACGAGGTAAGGAGACGATGCTGTTATATCGATGCTCTCCCCGTCCTCCTCCAACGTCGACGACTTCAGTGGTTCGACCATACGCTTCGGCGACCCGAGTCAGAGATAACCAAGCAAACACTCTGCCCCACTTCCTGCCCCGGTTGGCGTTGTCGCCAGCTCAAAACGTGGACCAGTACAATCGAGAAAAAAGTAGAGCTTCTAGGCCTTCGGTCAGACTATGGAGCCCGGCGATGGAAAAAGGACTGGGTCAAGATCTGTACGGAACTCGCCTCCGACCGCCGCGCGTGGTCAGCAATGGTTCGTGATATCCATGGAGCCGACTTATCCTCTCACAGGAGATAGTCGCGTAAAAGTAAAAAAGTAAGTATCTTTCTTCGCGCAACGTATGTTACCACTGTGCTGAACATTAATTTGGAGTACTCCCTGTTCCCGATTGTATCCAATGCACTCAGATGAAAACACGAGCGGGAATGTGGTGAAGATATCAAAAATGCTGTTCAACTGTCATTACATAAATGCATACATGAGAAATCACAGTTGTGATTCATTTGCGGGTTCTTCAATGAAGAGTAACCATTCACACTCTAGACGATTCAAATTATATTCTAGTGAATATATAACATCGGAGTGTACAAGTATGGAGACGAGTGGGCAGAGTACCAGATACGTATACCTGATGAGCGGCAACAACCGCGAAACCGGTCGTGTGCTTCCGGGGAAATTTTGTCCACACGTTTACATACTACTTGCTATTTATATATATATATATATATATATATATATATATATATATATATATATATATATATATATATGCAGGCAGTGTCGGTTGTGATGCATGCTTGTGTCTGATAACCACATTTTCTGCTCGTTAACGACAGGATTAACGCAGAGCCATTTAATTGCACACGTATCATAACTAGCAAGTAGTGGTGACGATTATTGACAAATACCCTTGTAGTCTGCTTGTATGCGGAGAGCAGCCATGCTCAAAATTCGGGTAAAACCATATTCTTACATCTACCAGAGGGCCATAACTGTGACGGAATATGAGCCTCTGAGGGAAAATGGAACAATATCACTTTACATTGAATTAACCCAAACATTAGTCAGAACACAATGCTCATACACGGTACTGAACATGTGGCCTGTCTGTATTCTTCAGGATTTTTCAGTCTTATCAGCACAGAGTCCACCATGTCGGTGATGAACAAATTCTTTCTTATGCACCACCACATATTGCACTTTTGACTTCAATGCCCAGTGTATGGGCAGCCTATTGGCTATTGTCTTTGGAACAGAGAATTCTTTTACGGCTACGTTTTGGTCGGCGCTATTAGAGGATAATTGTATGAGCTGGACCTTTGGGCCTTGCAGTGGTGGTCAAGTGGGTTAGAGAGTCTGATTACCACTTCGGAGGTCCGAGGTTCAAATCCTTGCCACCACCGGTTACTTTGGTGGTAGACAGCATTTCACTGTCGTCCGAATCGTTACCACACCTGACCTATTGGGGCCTTACGTGGTTCTCCACTCCAAGTCTCAGGGTCTGTTTGCCGGTTATACCTGATAGTGCAGTGGGCCTTCGTGGCTACGGGGTATACACCCTTTCCACTGCACTCATGCACAAGCATGTGGTAAAGAAGTGAAAAACTAACAAACAAATCGTTCTGCATGACTTTATATGCAAGCCTCGCGAAATAAAGCATGAAGCGTCATCCTGAAAAACTACTACCTATCCAGATCACGTCCTTCCGTTGAATCCCGGGACTTTTACAGTCGCAACGGTGAGGATTTCTCCGACATTCGGGGCGTCTCTAATTTAAGTCCATCAACAATGAATAATGGTGGTTGGTACGATATATCGACATTCAGCGGGAAAATTTCTCGGGGAATATTTGTACACCAAATGACATTTTTCTGAGGCTTCAACAGCTCATCATATACAAACACTCATACGATGAACAAACCCATCGCCAAAATGACAGACTCTGTGAGTTAAACCCCTTGATGAGGCCAATATGTGCCCCCATTTGTTGGCTTGCATATTATTCACCGACAACTTGGTACAAAGTTCAGAGGCGTGGTACCATGGAAAAGTATGAAACGGACAAATAAACGTGGATTCACGGGGAAATCTGTCAGAAGTTCGAACACAATTTGTCACAACATAACCACCACAGAGCAGGACGTCAAGCTAACACTTTGATAGACACGGTGCTGTGTCAGGGCTTGGCATCCACGTTGTCATTTCCATTCCAAACAAACACGTGGGCTGAATACTACCCGGTTGTCCAGACTGAAGTAGAGTTGACGTAGGGAGCCCTACCCTGAGCCTTTGACCAGGACCTCTAACCCACAAGGCAATAGGACGATATGAGAGTCTCGTCGCTCCCTGGGAGCCGGTGACCGACTGCTCAGTTCATACGGCCTCCGGATGGGGCCCGACTTCCTGGGTGCTCAGTACACCCCTCTGCCACTGATGCCGAAGATCATGGTGTTGTTCGCCTCATATGTCACCCGTGATTGGTTTGCAATGAGGGTTTTTCCATCTCCCCAGATTGACTATCAGTTAGTTAATCCAGTGGAGAGCGCCGGGCATTTGCTTTCGTCCTCTCATTTTAGTGAAAAGAGTTCCGCCACGAGAATGCAGTGGGTGGGACTTCTTCACCAGAGGCTGTTTGGCAAGCACGGTTATCTGGGAGCATTTTGAGAGGCGTTCAGGACGAGTAGCCATCTCGGAGCCTGAGACACCCACCCCCGACCATACTGCGATGAGGTTTTGATTATTGCGTGGTAAGAGAAACCCAGCAGGCAGCAACACGAACTGGAAAAAAGTTAAGGGCTGTTAACTAGAAGAAAGTCTAAAAGGGCATCCAGTCTAGTCAATGTGCATGTGGGACTGTGGGACTTTCGATGAAGGCCGGCGAACAGGATGCTCCTTAGTTAAGAAAACTTGCTGCTTGTTGACCCTGTGAGTATTGCCGCACGGTGTCCTCAATGGCGGTGTCCATACATGGTAGGTAAACGAAGCTGTGCTGGAGTCTTCATGTGGCTCATTCCTGGGTGTTCGACGAGGAACTGTCTGCCGGAGTAATGATAGAACGACGGCTCTGTATGCGAACATGAGATAAGAATTCACGACGGATTGATCAGCGCAGAATGTACAACTGGGTTAATTCGTCAGTCGGAATTTTCTTTGACCACTTTGTGTGAATCCAATGTGTGGCTGAACGGATGACAGGGTGCAACTCGGACTCACACCGAGTATCGTCCGATCACGGGAATACCAGGCAGCATCACGGAGAACGTGACGCATGTCGTACTCGATGCACACCGCAACTATTGCAGAATTCTTAAGAGTCACGAGCCGCGGAGTCAAAAAACGCGAAGGGGCGTCAGTCCGTCCAAACTCCGGTGCGGAGGTACTCACTTGTGAAGTTATAACCAAGGAGAACGGCAGTGAGACGCTGGAAACGATTGAAGAAGTACATTGGAATACCCTTCTTTGAATCAAAAATAGCTAGTAAAGGCTCGCGATCGATCATCAGCGCGAAGTGGTGCTCATAGGTGTACTTGTGAAACTCCTTCACGCCAAAGATCATTGCCAGGACCTCCTTCACTATTGGACTACAGTTCTTCTCCGGCGATAAAAATGTACGATATGGATGGGCTATTGGTTTCTCCGTCCCGTTTGACCACCTGTGCAAGACAACAGCGCCATTGTCGCAGTCGGAAGCACCAGCTGGAACAACGATGAAAAGGTTGGGTCGTAGTACATGAGTAGCAGCTGGGAACTGAGCATCTTTTTAGACCCGTGAATGCTGTCTGAGAGTTATTAGTCCGACACTGTCACTTTTGAGCAAATTGTTCAGGGAAGCGTGGGCAACGTAAAAAATGGCAGAAAAGTAGTGATAGCTTATCACTACTAAAAACGCATACAGCATTGACACTAATGGACGATGGCTTTTCTTGGCGTGAACATTTTTAGGGTCTCCATGTCATCCACGTGTATCGGAGACGAACATGCGGTACGTGATAGATGACACGAAGAATTCACATTTGCCTTATCGAAGTCAAAAACCATTTCCTGGAAGCGACTGGGCACATTTGTGAATCGTTTTATCAACTCATCTGGTGGCTGACCAACGACCATTATGCCATCTAGGTATGCCGCCGTACCTGACAATCCTGAGAAACTCGAGCAACGGGTACTTGGAAATACGCTTCGGATAGATCTTCCGCCATTTATTATTTAAAAATGCCCTTCGGCAAAAGAGGTGGATGAAAATGCGGTTTTAGTCCCTTATTCAACCCTGTTGAGAAGTTTGCACGAATAGAGGGTAGAGTTGACATTTTACCAACAATCGGAGCAGCTAATTCGGAGTACGAAACAGGCAAGATGATGCCGACAAGGAATGCGGCATACGGACCGGGCTGCCTGGGATGATACATCGCCTGAAATTCCAGAATAAGCTGCAGTGAGGCCTGCACACGAGTATGCATACTGATATCTCAGAAAATGATGTCACCGGTCGGACGATGAGTCGAATGACTGATAGAAGTCCTGGATTTGAGTGCACACGTCTAGAAGTGGCGAAATGAGGAGGTGGAGGTGAGGAATCCATTCGGGTTCAGGTAGGTTGAGATGCAACATTGGATAAACAGCATGCACCTGCATCACACTGATCACGGAGAGCCTTTTACACATGGAGTGTGCTGCAAGCCTCGAACAAACGACTCTAGCAATGGTTGTCGTGTGATTCGTGGCTTCATGTGTGCAATCACAGAGTGCCACACGTTTCGGGTGACAACAGCAATGTCTGACGCAGCATTCAGTTGTATTCGAGTCGAAATATCATTAATTTCAACATTTATATATTGCCCCAGGAGTCAGCCCGAGAAAGGCTGCCCCATCAAAGTTCTGCCTGTTCTACAGAATGCAATGGGCAAGGACTGAATTCGAAAAACCCGTCAATAATTAACCAACAACGAAGACAAAACAGGATGCCTACAGCAATAAGGTCTCACGAGACAAACCAGAAAAAATCCCTTCAGGGGTACTTCGGTCACGTTCCCGTACCGCGTTCATACCCCTCTCCCTTGTCGATCAAACTACTGAGCCAAAGGATCCAGTTAGGCATCCCAAAGAAAAACCCCATCCCTACTGCGGTGTGGGCAGCCGTGAAGCATGATTCACTCAGAAACCTCCACCATCTTCCCTATAAATGATCTTAATAATTTACCTTCCATTAATCTAAGATCAATCCAAAATGCTACACACTGTTGCGGCTATCAAGAAAACAGTAGCTTACGAGTAGGACATAAATCAAACACGCTAATTAGACCCATATCTTCACTTTACTCGGATGCACTTAACGACCACGCCTTGTATCAAATAGAGCAGCAGAACTCACGAAACTTCAAAAATGGATGCACACTGTCTCTAAAACACGTATACGAGACTCCACCTCGGCAATCATTCTTCGCATCCCAGATACAATAACAGTCCCCCATTTCACTCTTCGTGTGTGGGGTGATCACGTGTTTAGTTCTCGTGGTTAGGCTGGCGTCGGGATCGCTTTGAGTACGAGAACTGAGTGTGCACTAGTAGACTGGATTCCAGTCAGCAATCGTTTGTGTGTTTTTCGGTTCGACAGTTCTGTACGTGTTAACAGCAACAGAGTGAAGCGTTGATACTTATTAGTCGTGTCTGTCTATGCGCGAACTGACTGCAGTTCCTCTGCGACCAAGGATGAATTCAATCGGAATTTTCCAAGACCGCTCTGAAGCATACGCTCAACGAACGTCGTGGTGATTGCTGGTGATTTGGACGCCCAAGTTTGTTGTTTAAGAGATCCCGAAAGGCACATTAGAGGCCCGTTTGCTACCCCGGCCGATCACACTGACAATGGGAATAGACTCGTCTTGATGTGCTCTGATCGCAGGTGGCTTCCAGCGTGTACGACCTTGTCACAAGCGGCACTGACTCACATGGTGTTCCCCTACGTCTTAACAACGTTGGACTTAGGTTGACTATATTATCAGTGGTCACTACTGGCGAGAGTCAATTGAAGATTATCGCTTACTGGTCTACGCCTTGGGACTCAGATGAGGTCTTAGTACGTGCTCGCTTCGGTTTAAATCTTACTTGTCGTCGTGCCGACGTCGACGATCTGCTTTCCACGCAGAGCTGTCCACATAGTTACTGATGCAGCCAGGTGTCCAGGACTCAAATGAACGCTGTCAACATATCATGGAATCTTTGTACGCCACTTTTAATGCCGCACAAAACTCCGGCTCAGGTAGGCCTCGAAAACGACGAATACTTTCGTTAGATGCTCGCAGATCCGTCCCTCTGGATCCCCCCCCCCCCCCCCCCCCCCAATACAGTTCGCCAATCCCTAAGGCACCAACTGACTAGGAGTTTGAGAAATGGCCGTAAGCAGAGGCGAACTGCGAAATGGAGAAGGATGTCTATTGAAAATATTTGCAACCCTAACCCTTTAATTAAAAGTAGCAGGTGCTAGGTGTACATGACCTAATCAATGAGTCCAACGGCTCACTGATTCACTCTCAGGAACGTCATACGGGCCTTTGGGCATAGCACTCCAATAAAAAATTTCCCACTTTTACAGCGCAGCTTTCGAATATATCTGAAAATGAAACGATGCAGTTGAATATCCCGCAACCATCAGAAATGGAGATTCTCCAGGAGTTAGGTTATTTCGAACGGCACAAAGCTGCTGAACTGGGTTGTTTCGGTTCTTTTTCAAGGATTACATGTTTGCATACGAGTGCAGTGCAAGGGGTAGTTACCCCATAGCCTCAAAGACCCATTGCCTTATTAAGGATAACCGGAAACCAGATCTTAAGACTTGGAGTGACGGAAAACAACATAAGGTCCGAATAGGTCAGGTGTGGTAACGAGGCGGACGGCAGTGGATAGATGCCTCCTGGTTTCGGAGTTAACGAAACTCCTCCGAGTGATCTGGGTTAGTGAACAGATTCACAGGAATCAGTGTGAGTCGGTGATTGTGTTGATCTACAAGAAAGGTCACAGGTCCTCTAGTGGGAACCACAGAGGAATTAACTTGAAGGGTATTGCATCCCAACCGCTCGACAGCATTTTTCTTCACCGATTATCCGACGTCCGTAAAGAGTGTACGCATGAGAATCAAACCGGTTTGAGACCCGGTCTAAGTTGTTTTGATCACATCACTATCTTTCGACCAATTTTATAGCACATACACCTTCTATGGGCCCACAATCTCTGTCATACATGATTTGAAAGCGGCATTCCAATCAGTCATCACCCAAACAACAGTAAAAGACGTGAATCTAGACGCCCAAGAAACAGAGTCCGATTACGCGCACACGTATTGCAAAACAGTATGACTTGACGTAGAGTGCCGAAAAGGTCGTCACCACTCACGGTTTGCTGACATATCTTGCAGTTTACGAACTATCGGTTGCGCAATGTTTTGGACTCAAACGAGGGAGGTGAGAGGTATTCATTCTCCTTGATCTCTTTGAGTACTTAATCATGCTTCCTCCCTCTTTGTTATCATCGGCAATGCATGTCCATGCGGCTCAAAGTAAGATTCGAACCAGGACTGTGAGTCTCCACTGCTTACGCCCAGACCATCGGAGCTGGTAAAATTGTCGGTACGGAGATAGACCGTCACGAAAAGACAGAATGAATCACAGCCAATTTATTTCGAGGCCGAATCACCAGCTAGAAGATCGTCCACACGTTCACATGCACGCACTGGATAACAACACATCACAGAACGACTTCACAAATTTCTACTGACCTTGAGCATTGTCTCCGCATTGACCCGAATATCTTCCAAACCGGTTTGTTTTATGTACTGTTCAAACAGGGGTAGCAAGGCATCGAAGCCGTCCGGACCACGACGAATTAGTTCGTAAAATCTTCTCAAACAAGTCGTATCTTCCTCGCGTAATAATTTTGGGACCTCAGCTAGTAATTGATCCTGTGGTGTTGGAGTAAAAGGATAAGAAACACATGAGCTGCAACCGATATATGAAGTGAAGAATAACTGAAAAAAGTCACAGAATATCTGTATTAGATACGTGATCATCAATATACGCTAACACCAAGATATTCACGAATGGTTCCCTGTATTACAATTACGTGACTGACAGAACTATTGGAACATATAGAATGAAATTGATTTTGACGTTTCACAAAAGGCCAATGACACCGTGTATCATAGGCAGGGAGGTTGAGACGGTGACAGAAACTGTCATTTACGGCTATGAACGCGGGCGACCACTTCATCCCCTCACGTGTGAATGGGAACAACTTCGCAATTCCCCGACACACTTTGACATTTGAACTGCTGAGGTCATTTGAATTCTCGAAACTACAGTTGTTGGTTGAGTATCTGTCCCTTGAACAACGCTCACGTTGGAAGCGGATTTGATTTTAAGCCAGAATGAAACACGCCAACATCACCAAGAACGTGAGGACTATGGGTTTTTGAAATACCCCATTCATACGGCGGAAAAGCAAGTCCCTCCACTAATATTAATGACCAGTAGTAATCAGACGGTCATCACGGTGGATTTCAAACTCTTCCATCCCACGTCCAAATCCGGCTTTCGCCGTCGGTCAGCCTGTAACTGGCCGCGATCCCCCTCCTGAAATATTGTAACACTAGTATATGATAAAAAGGAAGTAAGTAAAACGATAAAATAACTCATTGGAGATAAATTACATGAAATCAAGTCTTTACAAAAAGAAAAAGATAACCAGAAGATTATTTATCGAACAAACAATTTCACAATCACTTCACGACACAATCGACTAATTGATTGCAAGACTTATGTCTGACAGCCGGAAAGTTGATACACGCGACTGCTCAAACGATGAAGCCATACGACGCATTCCGTCGTCTAACGGTCGACGCATCATGATCACTCTGACACACTGAACATCCCGGATCGGTAGACCACCATCCAAAAGGTGTATGAACCACTCGATCGATCACCGGCTCCCAACACAAAAACCTCCTGTTTGCCCGACGGGAAGCACTTCGCTGTGCACGGGCTAAAGGTGCTACCTTGAACGAGAAGCTGAGTGTCGATGGAGACATCACTTTGTGCACTATTCCCAAGTCTGTTCACGGATTTTGTGCAATTAGCTATAATCATCCTACGGCGTCCCAGGTAAGCCACGCGCCCTGCGCTCCCCCGGTGACCGGGGTGACCCAAACACGAGCTGGGAACCTGAACCCGAACACAAGGTCGCGAGTCCATGTAGCCTGCTGAAACGTGAGAACTCTTCTAGATGCAGGTAGCCAATGCATTACCATACGCCCATCATACGAATACGGAATTGGCGTAGCTTGTCTAGCCGAAGTACATCTACCTAACTCCGGCAGCCGACATATTCAAGTCCCTCGAACGGACGCATCCTACTGGATGTACCACAGTGGACCAGTAGACAGTTCTGGGCTTCATGGAGTCGCGATCGTAATGAGCAGTCAAGTCCACAATGCCGTGATCTCTTGGGAAGCAGTTTCTCCAACAATAACCGTGAGACGGTTAAGGAGTACTCTGTTTAACATGACCGTGATTGCAGACTACGAGCCAACGCTACATACTGAGCCAATTTCTAAAGATGCCCTCTACAGTATACTTCAGAGTTCAGTCCACCGCATTCCCAGGGGAGATATCCTGCTAACTGCAAGAGCTTATAACGCTCGCACCGGACCAGTAGACGAGTATAGTCAACGTGAACTGCGGGAATTTGGCCTCGGTGAGTGATGTGAAAATGGCGATCGCCTAGCCACGCCCCCAGACCACAATCGATCGATTATCACGAACACCCGCTTCAGGGCCCAAAAAGCCATCTGCTGACCTGGTATTCCAACGACGGTAGGACAGCGTACCAAATCGACTTCATCCTGGTGCGCTCTCGTTTGGCACCATCGATCGAAAACTGTCGGGCATACCAAGGCGGCGCAACGGGAAACGTCAAAGGCACGAGCCACACTTTGGTATGTTCTCGTCTCAACCCTCATCTTTCCAAACGGAAAAAACCTCGACCTCACTGTAAAGTAGATACTTCTAAGCTAAGAGTCCCGGACTACGTTCAAGCCCTGTCAGATGCGATTTCATCCAGACTAACCGCGATTGACAATGATGGTAGCGTAGATGGACAATGGACGGGGTTAGAAGTATCCATCGCCAACGCCTCCCTAGAACAGCTAAGCAAAATATGGTGACACATGAAAGATTCACTCTCTTCTGAAACCTTTAACCGCTGCACTAAGGCTAGGAACGCCAGACTCCGCAATTCACTTGACCACCGCAACCCTCGTACTACTTGGCAACACAAGCGCGCGACCGCGCCTACGGCGAAGAGTCTCCCGAGTTCCCAGTCGAGTGCGGCGTCCACCAAGGATGCCTTCTATCATTAGTCCCATTTAACTACGCTACAGACTGGATAATGCATCGCGCCCTCAACAACTTCTGAGAAATACAAATTGGCCACAATTTTTGGGTTACAGATGACATTGCCATTCTAGGGAAGTATCCCGCAGGTCTGCAGCCGGATCTCAACCGTATTGTATGTGAAGCTAAGGCTGTTGGTCTGGGGATAAACACTGCAAAAACGAAATCCTTCACGACTTCGCAAGGCTTAACACATTCCACAGGCGTCAACGGCGAAAATCTGGAACAGCTGCACCACTTCAGGTACCTACATTCTACTATCCAGCAAAAACGATCAGGTCAAGGAGGAGCTTAACCTTCGAGTAGACTGCGCAAGGGGAGCGTTCCTACAACTTCGCAAGTTATCGTGGTCTCAAAGCGAAATACGCTTCCACACGAAGCTGCGCATAAACCGAGCTGCCGTCTGCCCGGTTCTTACGTACGCCTGCGAAGCTTGGCCGTTGGGAGTGGACACGAAGCTTTGACTACTGGTGCCTCCGATACATAGACAAAATGAAGCGGTATGATCGCGTCACAAATCCCGCTGTGCGAACAAAGAACGACATTCTTTTCCTTCGACGGCATCACCTAGAGCGGCTCGGCAGTTCTTTGACGACCCGAAACTGAAGCTACAAAGAGGGCCTGCTACCATCACCCTGCTCAGACTGGAAATGTCACTTTGGTGGCCAACTAAAGATATGGGCTAGCACTATTGGGGCAGGCATGGATCGTCTAAACCCCCAGTCGGTCTTCGGAGTACGCGACTGGCGCAACAATTGGACGTTACGGTGTGCAGACCTTGCCGCAGACCGGAGTGCGTGGAGAAAGACCATCAGAGACATCCAAGAAGCCGAGTTATCCTCCCATAGGTGATAGTCGCATAAAAGTAAGAAAGTGATCAGAGCACGGACAATCTAATTCAACCAATAACACTGCGGAAGAGAACAACGTTCGAGAAGAGCAGTTTTAAAAATGAACAAAATTGGCAAGAAAAGAACGGGGTTGATACACACTTTCTTTCTTCGTGTGAAGAACGAAGATGGGACGGCAGTGGTGTGGATATTCTGTAGGACTGAGCGGTGCTTGAGGAAGGAGTAACGTGCGTAACTTATGATGTAATGGAAAATACGCAGAAGTGGGAGATTCTGAACACAGTGAAGCGCGTCACAGAAGCAGCGGAAACGAGACAAAGAAACCAAGATCGATCACCGAAAATGAGTTAGAGACAGTTGCTAGACGGTCGCTGGTGAGATAAATAATCTTCAGCTGAGTTTTGTGATGAAGAGAAAGAAACATTTTCTTTGGAAGATGGCTGCAGTAATTCCGAGAAGGGTGAAAATGTGCCTTCTTCAAGCGGTGGGCTAGTGACCATAAACAAAGACAAGCGTGCATTTAACATTAGGGAAGGAGCGATAGTTTCGTTCCCAAAGGAAGCGTGATCTGAGTGGCTCCAGCTCCGTAATCTACCCTCCTCCCCTCCCCCCGAACACCAACACTAGCACCACACAGCACTAAAAAGTAATTTTCAAGCGCACAGTACAATTCCAATTAGAGAAACACAGTACTTGCCATATAATCCACGACGAATAGCTGTCCACATGCATCCATCAGTTTGGATAAGGAATCGTATTCGGTCTTTGTTTCGAGATACCGTCGACCTCGAGCTTCCTCTTCAACCAGCTTCTGACCTGCATATTCGGTGTAACTCTGCAAAGAAAATCACCCCGGGAAAACGATAAAGAGAAACGGATGAAGAAATAAAAACTCAAAAAAAAAACGAAAGCAGAATTTTGCATCATCAACTGAGGCCAAATTATGCCGAGAATTTCCACCGTCTATATATGCTAGATGAATGACAACAATGATGGTCAGACCCTGGAGCACAGTAAAATTGTTTTCTTCTATTTCCTACCAACAATGTTTTTTTAATCTTTGTATTTACTTCCTTTTACTGTATGCTTAAGGTACAACATGTCACGAAGGGGGGTCGGGGCCAATTTTAAGGCTGTCAATTGGGGAAAGTGACCGACGGCGGGAAGCCGGATTCCAACCCCGGACAGAAGGGTTGAAATTCCACTACGATGACCGTTTGACCAGCGCAGTGAAAGAGACAACACCCCCCCCCCCTCCGAAGCTTCGAGGATTGATCGCACGGTCGGAAAAAAACAGCAACCATAACGCCAAGATTTTGGATGGAAAACTACATGAAAAATACAACAGTAAGCCAAGCTTGTTATCGAACAACGAGGCAGCGGAGGGTTGGCTCTGTTCCTAACGTTAACAGGGGTTGGGACGGGATGTGAACGTTGAGGTCTACAACTTACACCAGTTTAGACCACCGAACAAGGAGTACAACATGTCGGCACATTGTAAAGAAAACACGGGAAATAGACCCAGAGTGACTAAGAAACATGGGAACACAACGTGAGAGCCCAGAGACCAGTGGGGTGAAGTTACAGTTTCACAAAAGATTTGTGAATACCTCCAATTCGATTGCTGGTTGGCAGATGGGTAATAGGAGCCTGTGTGTTGGGTACTAGGTCGTTCTTTCCTCTTCCCACTACTGTAGGTCCATTCCCTGTCCATCTTGAGTATTCATTCTTTCTAATGCTACGTGCAACGTGGTGAAAAAATAAGTGGTCAGTGGGGCTCGCCCTGCTGTTTAACGCTGTACGATGAATGGCAGTGTGCGGATTTTGACTGATGGCGTTGAAAAAAAAAAACTGGTAGGTCCGAGTGAACAGTGGCAATAGGGAAGTAGGCTCGATTCTGTCAATCAAGTATGAGTAAAACAGACCGAAGCAGTAGTAGATGCACACTGACTGTTCTAGCATTCGTGTTACAGTGATCCAGAACGTCAGAGACGAATGGAAGCCCGAAAGGTCAATGGGGAAAGGTCGGAAGAAGTCCGATCTCTTGCCCAGTAGTTGGAAAACCTAGCAGTACCCAACCAGTTGCTCCCATGTAGAGAAACGATACAGAAAAATCCAACGACATCCGCAGTCTTGCAGAATAACCAGCTCCGTGTTATACATCGATCCAGCGAAATGGATGGTGACACGTGGGTAACAGTCAAAACTTCTTAACTTTCTTTTATTCTGTCTTCAGCCCTTAGCCATCCGTTTTTGCCACATTCTATTCTCTTAGTGACCCCTATTATCGCCGTAGTATGCAAGGACCAGTGATTTCCCACGGAAGGGGGGGAGTGCATGTTTGATCTGAAATTACAATCGCAGAAAACCTCAAGAGCCCAGATCAGTATTTGTATCATCGGCACCCCAAATTTGTATAGATCGAACACCAATATGGCTGCTTACAGCCTGACCACTACAACGTTGCACCCCATGGCTCACAGTCCAACAAAGCCGTAAGTAGTTTTTTATCCGAATTTCCAGAGCTTATCGAATCTAGTCAATTACTTGACCCAGGAGCCCTCAATGTACAAACCCTGACGCGGGCCAGTCAGTGAACTTTTCTCGCGTGACCGAAATGGATCCTACGACGATTGATGTTTATGTGAGTGAAACCCGAACCCGGTCGACAAGCAGCAAGCTGTCAGATCGTGGATTATCCATGCGGTGTCTTCTAGGCTGAAGCTGGTGTTCAGAACGATGGGAATTGTGCTTCTCAGTATGGTAGAATACGACCTGATGAATTCAATTTCACTTTATATATATATATATATATATATATATATATATATATATATATATATATATATACCGTTAAACATGACAGAGCCACTGGAGGCGGTGTAGAGCGATTACTTCGTCGAGAGGGCTGCTATCCGTGCCTAACACACGACAGCGTACCTCGTCACTACTTACTCGATGTTTTCACCGGACTCGAACAATGCGTCGGGGACAACTGATGTCGATCACGGAAAGACACTGACCATCCTCACCGCGAAGTAGCCATGTCTCGCAACCGTAGTGTAAAACACTGCGAACCGCGGCAACGTACACCCGTCCCTTAGGGACAGTCGGGTGTCACGGCAACGCAACAGGTGTCGCAGATTTGTGAAAGCGCCTCTAGCTCTTGTTATGCGTGAAGTGATCTTCTCCCTAACACCACCTCCAGCTGTTATCAAGCTACGAAGGTAGTTAAAGTTGTCAACTAATTCAAGCTGATCATCACAAAGAGTGAGTGTAGGCACAAGCTCCTGCCAGTCGTGCAGAAGCACTGCACACTTGGAAGGTGCAAGGTGCATACCGTATCGAAATACCTCAATCGCCAAGCGGTCCGAAACATGTTGCATTACCTGTGCATTATCACTCATCAGGGCGATATCATCGGCATACTCCAAATCAAAAACTCTATTCCCTGGGAGGAGTTCAACCCCACCGTTTGGAAGACCAGATAAGGCATTCCGTAGAACAACCTACATGGGAAAGTTGCAGAGTAACAGGGATACAGGACAACCTTGTCGAACTCCACTGGAGACAACAAAAGGAGAGGAAAGCTAGCAGTAGGCTCCTGTCCAGCCTGGGGTGTGACGATACAACTCTTTGAAAACTGATACATACGTCTCAGGTACTCCATTTTTCAACTAAGTGTCCCATAGTGCAATCCCATCGACAGAGTAGAAGACTATGCGAAAGTCCCGGAACACAATGACTGTTGGTCTTTGGAAAGTGTGACGGTGCTCTAGCAGTTGTCGGAGAGTGAACATTTGATTGATCCATCCACGACCGACACGAAACCCAACTTACTTCTCGTGAATCTCCTCTTCACGCGTCTGGTACAACCTGCGAAGTATGACAGACGCAAACAGCTTCGACGCTATCGAGATAACGTCTACACTCCTAGGCTTAGCGCAGTCACTGCTAGAGCCTTTTTCAAAGATGGGAACAACAGTCGATCCCATTCACAAGGAAAGAACCTGCTCAGAAGCCCAAACTTTTAAGAACAAAACACAAAGTTCTCTAACGAGCTTCACTCCACCATCTTCAAATAGGGCTGGGGGAATGCCCTCCGAGCCTGGCAATCACTGACGTCTTAAGGCCTGGATTTCCTTAAAGACCTCCGCCTCGGTGGGCGAACCTGTCGAAACGCACCATTGGACGTGTCTCGGAAGAGTTGAAAGAAAAGCCGACACTGAGGGCCAGCTAAATTGTGTCTGAAAGTGCTCTACCTAGCGTTCGAGACACCGCTTCTCAGTGTGAACTGGTGAACCGCCAGCCTCACAGATTCTTTCACTCACACCTAGAGGCTTTTTATCGATGACTCGAATGAGATGGAACAGCTTGAGTGAATTTTCCACGGTGACAGCACGTTCCACCTCTGATGCGCGTTGCAACCACCAGGTTTTGCGGTCCCTACGAACACTCGCGTTAAGTGCACATCTTGTTTCGAGAAGTGCTGTGTTATACTCGCTTCCTGCCCGAATCGACTGGCGTGCGTTGAGAAGACGCAGATATTCGGCAGAAACCCAGGGTTTCGCGGCACGACGAGATAGGCCGCAATATACTAGGCCATCAGGATGTAAAGCGTCTTTGATAAGCGACCGATACTGGTTTGTGTCATCAGGTGGCACTACATTTAGCTTTTTAATTAGCGCGTTTTGGAAGACGGATAAGCGAGGTGGATCGGAAGGCTTATCGCAATCTGACCGTGGTTGCAGCAGGCGTTTGGGGATCTCATCGAAGCACATGGACAGTTGAGTGAAAAATAATGCGTGGCCGGAATCAAAGGGGTGCTCCAGTACGAACGACAGTCTTGTATGCAACTTTGCATTTGTGACCTATAACGATGTGGTCGATCTGGGTCCACTGTTGATTCAAAGAGAGCGGACGCCACGTGGCATACCGGCGATTAGGTCAGAAGTTCGCACCGGCGAGAATAGGCGAAGGTTTGAGCACAGAGCCGATGAGTAGCTGTTTATGTGCATTGCAGCTTCAGAGCTTGTTCGACATCCGACCATGGGCTATTCGCTCTTTATATAGATGTACGCACTGAATAACTACTTCTGACTCACAGAGAGATGAGCCTCACGAAAAACCTACCGAACTCATCCACGTGATCAGGAGTTCTCATGCAATGTAATTCGCCGGCGGTGGTCAAACGGTCATCATGGTGAGATTTCATCTTTTCTGTTCTGGGTTGGAATCCTGTTTCCACCGCCGGTTACTTCCCCCAACTGACAACCTGTAACTTGCCGCGACCCCCTTCCTGAAGCATTGTACCTTCAAGTTTTTGTTTTGTTCGCTTAACATTGTTCATATTAAATGTGATATAATGGCATGATTATGAATCACTGAAAACGAGCTTATTCGTTCCTTGTGTTATTCTTCATTTGCTCTGCGGGACTATTCGGAAAAATATTGCTTCATTATTGCACAATAAAAGGAAGTAAATCAAAAGATAAAAAAGATAAGATATGAACGCACAAGCTGAAAAACGGAGTGCGCTGGAACCCTAACCAACGTGGTCGTTATGCCACAAGTACGCGACGAACAGGTAAAAAAGATGGGCCTTTTCAAATCAGCAAAAACCACCGGCTATATCTTTAAAGCAGAAGATACCGATATAGGTCGCTGCAAAAAGCAACATGATGACTTGACTCCGAAAGTCAACTGACCCGGATTGACCATATTTGAATGCGTTACCGTTATTTCTGTTACATCTGGAACTGTAGATTCTATTGGACCATATACATGAACTTTGACCGTGCTCTGGTAACGATGTGCTTGCATTTACATAAGTTCTATCGTTCACCTGACTCGAGCAATTTAGCTGGTCGAGCGCTAATAGACTGCACCCAGTAGGACCAATTTTCTACGAAAGTCGAATTAGAATCATGCATTCGAGCAGTGAAGGGTCTGCGAGCCGACCGCAATTCCTCTAATTCTCTTCAAAGTGTACAACGATTCCCTGCCAGGGTCGAATACGGCTCTGCTACGCGACATCTGGAGAGCGAGGTGTGTTCCGTTGGTTGATGGACCATCCTCAGTTTCAATAAACAATCTCGAAAATATATGCCATCTGCGGAAGCATAAATTACATGCCTTTCGTAGGCGAAGTTTTGGCGTACGTGATACTTAGCCATCTCACTTTCCATCACGAAACGAACAACCGAGGACTGTTGGCAAGATTTCGTCCAGATCGTGGCTGCATCCATCAAATGTGTGCTGTACGTCAAACGCTTGAGCTACATTAAACTCACCTTCGCCGTACGATCGCAGTCTTCCTCAACCTCAAGAGAGCGTTCCACTCGACTGAAGGATGGGCTACATTCGATTCAACTTTTTGAGATGGTATACTACAGGAGTACGTGAATTTATTAGAGTTGCAGAGTTTGCACACCGACGGGAGGGTGATGGTATTCAGTGAACTGTCTAATTCGTTCGAAAACAGCAATGCTAATTGTCAGGGATGTCTTATCTACTTCAAATTGCCATTGGCAAATCGATGGGCATGCTCCCTAAGGGCATCAAGAAGTCGATGTAGGATGGCGAAGTGCTCATATAAATTTTACACCGGGTTGGAATCAAGCAGGGTGTCAACACAACAACAATAAATACAAAAAATGGGGGAAGGTAAGTAAAACAGAAAATAAGAGGTAATTAGTAAAATATATGACATGTTGTGAGTTACTCCCGATGAGATTGGTTGTACACAGAAATCCTATGCCACATGGTTCAATCCCGCGCCTGGCCGATATGATCACCCACTTCAAGTTGCAGGGTGATGATTGCCGGTTACTTTTTCTGGTAAATCGTGACTTTTGAGGTCATAGAAAATCCCGACCACTGCACTCATTCCCAAGCACGGGATACAAAGTCTGTTTATATTAAGTATTTGACTCAGAGATCAAATTTGAGTACCACTAAACGCACAAACTCAATGCTTCCGAATTGTACGATTTTTCGAACGCATCAACTTTGAAGATGTCTTACTTGAATGCATAACCTAAAAGCTTGTTTAATATATTTATTCGAGTCCAATTCCACAGGTTGGCACAGCCCAAACAAGAATGGATGATGCATCACTATTCCTCATTTTTCCTAGATATCACTCAACATTTCGGGCAAGTAAAAAGGCCCGTTGATAACGTAAAAACTGACGTCCACAAACAGAATATCACAGAGGAACGACGGAGCACAATGCGTTTTATCTTATCAAGAAAACAATGGAGTCGGTGAAACGTGTGATGAAGATGATCGCAGACGACCACGAGAAAAAGCATGCATAAAAACTTACACGAATCCCATGTTCCTGTACAAACTGAGCGATACGAGACCGATAGAAGTTTTTCGTGCCCTCAATATACGCGTACTCCAGCTGTGACACATACTTTGGTTTCTTGGTAGACTGCGCACCGGAAAGAATAACTGAGCACAATGGAAGTGGACAGGCGTAGCAGCGGGTAATCCGAATAACACCGGAGCAGTTGCACACCGGGAACAAGAATGGGAAATAGATCAGGCAGGATCATTGATATTACCCTACACGGATCAGTAGTTGACTCTCAATCCAGAAACAGGTTACTTTATATGGTGAACCAGGGTCGTCAACTCGAGTTGGCACCCACGGGAAAAAAACACTTTCTGTCACTATTGTCGATTTCCTCCAATTTAGTACAATATGGTCTGGGAAAAACCGGGGCCTTTCATGCGCGTATCTTTGCCTCTTGCGTTGTGCGGTTCTCTTTCGCTGGAACGGGGTGGTTTCACTTTTTTTCAACCACGGTTGACCCAGTGCAACCTTATGTAGTTAGACAAATGCTGTCCATCACGGATTGCCGGTTAGTTATCATAAACAGAGGCGCAATGACAATCATAACCACGTGCGATGACCGATTACTGACCGCAGTAGCAAGCATCGTCTAACCACGCAATTTGGTGTACGAAAATTAGAAAACACCATAATTCTGAGCTTGTTTCACAATTCCTCCGCATTTAAACAGATTGCTATTCTGGTATACCCCGTACAAAATGTGTTTTCACTGTCGACAGTTTTGACGGCCATACATCTCCGATATCTCTTGTAACACTTTTGCATTGGTCAACAATAGCGATATCCTCAGTGAATAAAATGGAACGCACGATAGTTGCGGCACAGCTTGTACGGTAGCAAAAACGTTTAGCAAAATAGATACACGGACGGTGTATGGGGCTCGACGCGCAGTGAGAATCGAAAACCCGATCGGGAATAAACAATTGTTGCCCCTCGCATCATCATCATCATCATCATCACGCCTGATCAATTGAAGCTTAAAGTGGTCACGTAAGGGTTCATTGCTCGGTAACAGCGCCGTCGGAAGAGACGGTGGTATAACGTATAACATATTGTTTTTTTATACACTTCAAACTGATTTCGGCTCCTATAGATTGAAAATGGTAATGATTACCGGTTATTTTCAAAAGCACAGTGGACACTCGTGGCTACCCGAGGTGTACTGTTTCTTTACTGCCTACGATAGGCACTGGTTCACAATAAATAAGAAGTGTTACATAGAGAATATAAAAGGAGATTTGGATAGCGCAGACACAAAACAAGTTTAATAACAATGAAACGGAGTAACTTATATGGCTTCTGAAAAAAATAACAGAATCTGATCACGAATGTACTCAGTTATGTCTGATTTGGATTTGTATGAAAACAGCCAGAAGGAGCAAGATGTGAGTCCCACACTTACCACAGGATTCACTAATCCCGATAACTAATGAGGAATCGATGAGTTGTCCACATCTCTCGCTCTGAATCAGTTTGACTGCACTATCCAACAATTTTTGTTGTAGTACTTCATATATACACGTGTTCCACGTTTCCAGCATGATCTAAAGCCAAAACAATGAGACACTTGAGATCGAATGGACCCTGAGCTACCTTTTTCACAGAACCATCACGAGCACTGCGACGGTTAAGATCAACGAGCTGTTGTCCGCTCATTGCTTTTAATGATCTAAAAGGCAGAGAAAGGGTTTCACTGCGGTTGGCAAATTTGTTCCAGTGGACTATGTACGCCTTAAGCAGTGAAGATTCATCTTGGTTGGACATAAGATCCTTAAAAGCAATATAAAATATAGGGAGGGAACTTACTTGTTGGACGTTGAGTATATACTCCCTTATAGTCTCGGTTAAGGAAGCACGGATATGATCATGGGACTTAGCCTCCCAAACGGCTATCTGATAAACATCTCTAGGATGGCAATGAAATGAGAAAGTCAAAATAGACGTACTCGAACATCCCGTGCCACTCCGTAAGCGGTACATCTTCCATGTTCAGAATGCATTTTACCACGGCATTGACTCGAGGCCATCGCTCAAGGAAAATTTCACCCGGCACCTGATTGGCCTTTTATTTTGTATGGCACGAACCGGAATAAAAAATACCGCATCGGAAAGTAAAAAAGCACAATATTTAGAATGGGGAATGGAATAGGACAGCATAATGAACAATACCACTACGAATTAAACGTATTGCATGGCCTAATCGTTACTCCGAACAAAACGGTGGGCGGCTGTTTTACATCTGCTGGTTAAGCAATCATCCAACGTCTGGCAGGTTATCGCCTTAACAAGACATTCAATATATTTATCTAAATAGTCACTCATAGGAGGGATCCATTCACTTACTTCAACCATCAATCTCGGACTTAAGCGCCATGGTTTTAATTATCTCGCATCAGCACTAGTCTATATTGAAATAAATGGAAGTTTAGATGGCAAAAGATACAGCTTGGAAAATCATAACAGCATAATACGTAGACAAAGAAATAGTCCAAATACAACTACGCCATTGATCGTGACGGCACCTGCCTCTGTCGCCTAGTGTCTCCAACCACTGGGTGAGCAGATTTTGTGGGTTCCTAACCGGAAGCCCAACACGTCCGACACAAACAAGCCTATTAGTCACGACTTTGTATGTTCCTACCACGCCAGAGGCTGGTGCATTTGATCTATCCATCCTCCAATCGCGAGATGCTTCAAATAGTAGCTCACAACAGAAAGCCTACTAGTGGACATGTTACACGTGCTAACCACTGTATGCTATTCAGACTCTGATCGGTACAGAGACTAACCTCTAATCCTCAACACTTGGGACCTAACCTCAGCACCCCTGGCCCAGTATTCCCATTATGCACCCATGAAGCTACAAAGACACCTTCACTGCAACATTGTTAATCTATCTGCGTTTTCTGCTCGGACGACTTTCGGGGCCCTGAGATAAACTAGGCTAGAAGTCTAGCGGATCTTTCGTATGCGCGACGAAAAAGCATCCGTTACCTGAAGGCAACGTGGGAAAAAACTGCTTAAGTAACAGTTCAGTTTAAGTTTATACAACCATTACCTCCTACTTCTGTGCTCTGGTTTCGGTTGCTAACTTCCAGTATCATCCAGCAAAGGGGGAAAAGAATAGAAGCATAACGATAAACATTCAAAAAGTCGAAGTACCAAGGGACAATCATGACCACAAGGAAAGAGTCCGGATGCAACTACGCCACTTACCGCAACACCTAGCCATATCATTTATTGTCTCCAACCATTTAGTAGGCGGATCACGTGGACCCCAACCCGGAAGTCTAACACGTCCTACGTGGCCAAATCCACTGGTCAAGATTTTTATACCTTTTTGCCATATCATGGACTGACCACCTCGACCAACTTTCCAATCAATATCTGCCTCAGAGAAAAGCATACGCTGAGGAAGTCTATCGGTGAGTATGCGTAACACATGCCCCAACCACCTCAACCTGTTCAGATTCAGTACCTGATCCACAGACTGACCTCTGGTTCCCAACACCTTAAGCCTAATCTCAGCATTGCTGATACGGTGTTCCCACCATACACGGGCTAAGTTTGCAGCGAGTTGACAGTGTCCGTCTTAGTTGATGTAAGGCTCTCCCGACGCTGTCAAACCATATTACCACTTTATCTTTAACCTGCCAGCTCGTACTGCCATCACGACGAGAATGTACCTTCGCGTGGTGTGTTGGGTTGCGTTCCTCCATGACCCAAAGCGCTATGCAGGACGGCTTCCGTAAGCTGAAGATGCAATCATGCCTGACAGGTCAATGGGTAGAGGCCAGACGAAGTCGCCTCAGAATCAACTGATGACTTCGTCTGGCCTCTACCCATTGAACTTTCAGGAGTGATTGCATCTGCAGCTTGAGGAAGCCGTCCTGTATAGCGCTTTGGGTCATGGAGGCACGCAAGCCATCACACCACGCCAAGGCGCAGTCTCGTCGTGATTTCTGTACAGGCCTTACCGCCGCTCCAGACTCCGACTGTTATCCAGTACCTATTCCAGAAGACATTTTTACAGTACTGAACGACGGAACCTGTTTTGCAAGAGTCGACTTGACCGAAGGCTGCTTTTAGATTGAAGTCGCACCCCACTTTCGACACTTGCTAACAATTAACACTCACTATGGCCTGTACCAATTCACGCGCCTGCCATTTGAAGCTGAAACAGCCCCAGCCATTTTTTAACGTGTGATGGGCATCATGTCAGCAAAATTAGAAGGAACGGCTGCATATTTGTTTGAAATCATTGTAGCTAAATGTCCCACCGACGAACTTAACAGCCGCTTGAAGAAGGTCTAACAACGCAGTCGAAAATTCGGGTTCTGGTTACGTCAAGAGAAATGTCAACTTTTCAAGGAAACAATCAAGTACCTTGGGTTCGTTTTCGACGCCGGTGGTTGCCATCCAGACCCGGAAAATACACAAGCAATACAAAGACTGTCAGCCCTAAAAAAAACGTTCCGTCGCTCCGATAATTCCTGGGCCTCATCAGTTATTATAGTGTCTTTCTGTCAGAAATACATTGCTCACGGGCACCAATTAATCAACTCCCACAGAAGAACCATCCTTGGTGTTGGTCGCACCAGTGTCAAATGTCATTTGACCAACTAAAGCGGATGCTGACATCGGACCTTTTATTAACACACTACAACCCCAAAGTACTTTTCGCTCTGGCAGCTGATATTTCCAACTATGGTGTTGGCGCCGTTATCTCCCATGTGTTTCCTGACGGAAAGGAGAAATCTGTGGCTCATGCGTCCCACTACTGAACACTGCCGAAAGAAACTATGGTTAAATTGAGGAAGAAGTTCTTGGCATCATTTTTGCCATCAAAAAGTTTCATAAATTCACCCATGGTCGCCATTTTACGCTTTACAAAGACCACAAACCGTTGTTATCAATTTTCGGATCCAAAAAAGCATTCCATTTTACTCTACAAGTTGTCTACAAGGCTGGGCTACGATTTTGCAATACAATTCCGGAAAACAACGGAATTCGGTCAAGCAGATGGCCTGCCTTGCTTATTGACGAATTATCATGGGGACGATGGCAAAGCCGCGGTCGCAGCCATCACAACCGAAAACGCCACTACGAGGAACTATCAGACACTGCGCATGCCAGGCCTATGACCTTAGAGCAATTCCGCGAAGTTAAGAAACGCGACTCGATTCTGAAAAAAGTTATCACATTTGTTCAGTTCTCATGGCCTGGAAGAATACACTCTGGAGACAAACTACACCTTTACCGCCGTCGTGAATCACAATCTGTTGTTGGCGCATGTCTCGGCATCCCACAAAGTAGTGGTTCCAGTTTAACTTCGGCGTGCCATGTTGAAACAACTTCACATCGGTCATCCGGGAATAAGCCGTATGAATACAATAGCCAAAAGGTACACATACTGGCCCGGAATGGATGAAGACATCATCAACGAAGTTTGTCAATGCTCGCAGCGTCAACAAGCACCAGAAATGCCACCACGCCAAACACCGTCTCTATGGCCAACCCAGGAACACTCCTGATTAGGACTTCACGTTGATTTTTCCGGACCCATTGACGGTACATCCTACCTCCTGGTCGTCAACGCCCTCTCGAAATGGCTGGAAATGGTAGCGGTTAACCCCGCCACTTCCCACGGAACAATTGCAGCTCCTTCGAATGTTCGTACAGCATGGATTACCCGACCAAATAGTAACCGACAACAGATCTCAATCCACATCGGCGGTTTTTAACGTTTTTTTCCCGACACTTAGTATTAAACACATTCTTTCTACCGTGGCACCCACAATCTGACGGACAAACAGAACGCTTTGCGGATACAATAAAAAAGGGCACTACCGAAGTCAAAAGCATGGGGGACCACGGATGAAATCATTTACCAATTTTTATTTTTTTACCGGACAGCAGCAAACGCCACACTCCACGAGGCCTATCCCCAAGTGAAATATTAAAGGGTCGAAAATTAAGGACTATCCCCAACGCTCTATTCCTAGCAAACAAAAAGCAATCGGCGTAACAGAAAGATGGCTTATGCGTTTGTGTTTCGGTCTATACAGAGGACTACAGAGTGAGGAATCCGCATTGGGCTCAAGCTATAATTATCAACCGGGGGGGGGGCACCAAAGTTGAAGTGAAGGTAGATAATGGGAAACGGATCCGCCATGAAATCCAACTGCGTAAGCGATACAATGAAGCCCCAAACCGGCCAAAAGAACAAACAGTTCCACTAGAAATTCTATAGGATGCGTTAGAACTACCAACACCGACATTACGGACAAAAGAAACGGAGAAAAGCTACTACCATGTAGTTGATCTGATCGACCAAAGAAACCAACTGTACGACTGCAACTGCATCTTGCTCGTCAAAGCTAGAAGTAACAGGCGAATAGGCTGTTAGGAAGTCAGAAAAAACTTTTTCTGAGCAAGTATTAAACCAGCTCCAGCGTGTCAGGCCGGAACGAATAACGATTATTCAACAATTTATCAGATCACACAATACGGAGCTGCGAGCAGAGATCATTGTCACCGTACATCGTTAAACAGCAGGGCAAGCCCCACTGATCACTACCTCTCTCACCATGTTGCATGTACCAATAGAAAGAATGAATATGCGCGGCGGATAGGAAGTGGACCTAAAGCAGTGGGAAAACGAAAGAACTCCCTAGTAGCCAACAAACAGAATACAGTCTAACTGCACAAACGCACACTGATCAATGAGTCACATTCAAAGGAAAGCGACAACACGATCGCCGCTGTTCATGGTTGGCTGCAATATCCTTCAGCGTTTCTAGCACACTAATTCAGGAATTTTTCGAACCCCAACCAACACGCTGAGGATGCTCGGCGTCTTTCCGTGTTCCACAAACGATGTCTCCGAAGCATTGCTCGTATCTGGTGGGAACATTTAGTGAGTAATGACGAGGCGCGCCGTCGTGTTTTAGGCACGGACAACCACCTTCCTAATGGAGTGATCGCTCTACACCACCTCCGGTGCCTCAGTCACGTTTAACGAATGCCTGTCCATCGTCTACCTTTCCGTGATCTATTCGCACATGCTGGGCAAGTCTGGAAGAAACGACGCAGAAATCAGGCTATCACTTGGCGCAGAGGCATGAAGAAGTTAGCCTCGGCTTAGGCTTTCGTTGGTGCTTACGCCTTCTTGGTTGAGGCTAAGAAATGAGGATTCCCGTTGGTTAGAGACGCCGAATCTAGTAGCCCGAATGCTGTATAGCCTATCTGTTGACCTTCCACTCCACATAAACAATCGAAAAACAAATAAGAAAGACTCAAAAAACGTGTACGGTGAAAATATCGAAAAAATGCATTCACCTGCTGTAATTGTTACGCTGACCCTCAATCAACAGCCCCGACTTTGTAACTTTTCTCTGTTGCTGTTGCGTTGGCACCACGCTTGTCCGCAAGTCAAGTATATATATATATATATATATATATATATATATATATATATATATATATATATATACCCGTGGAATCACATTTATCGACGTCGGAGTAACTGCATTAGCGCGCGGCCAATTAAACTGCTCCTTGAAGTATTCGGCTCATCGGTCGAACCGTTGTTGTTCGCCATGAACAGACCCCCCCCCATTTCTATCGCATATCGTTTCATTGACCGGGGTTCGCCATCCACCGGTGGTTCGAACAAGTTTGAAGAGTCTTTGACTGTTACCTGTAGCAACTGCTACCTCCATTTCTTCGGCCACCTTGACCCAACACTTTCCCCGATCATTCTTGAGGCTTTTTGTAGCTTGTTTTGGTAGATTTCTCCCTATCTTACTCTTCTCCTCTATTAGACTGATCGACTTGTGCGAAATCTAGTAACTTTGATGGACGTCGGATCTAGGACTGTAGGCTGAACCTGCTACCACGTGCATCGTCTGCTAGACATGGGCCCGGTGCTTATCTGTATTACTGTTTGTCGTATTTCCTAGCTCATGTGATAACTTCTGTTCATGACTAGTGAAAACTTCTGGACCACACAAACGTTGTGTGGCTTACCGGGTTTGCGGTCTACATTGATGGTCATGAGACTGGAACAGTAATCGCATTAAAACTAATGCATGGTTCAACTTTACGTACGTGGACCTGTGGAGTCTACGGTTTTGGACAGACTCGTGCCCCCAGTTGCTTGCCGCGATACGATCGTGGTGTATTGGGCATTTGAGAGGAGTAGCAACTCTGAGCTGGTAAACTGTCGTACCACTTGGAGTATCTTCCATCTCCCTGGTCTCCATCACCTGTCCAACTCTCACCTGTGGCTCCACGAAGCTGAGGCATGCGTCAGCTGCCACATCCCGGCAAACTGCTCGACAGTCGGACCAAGCCAGGTTGAAGGTAACCGAGGCCTAAAAATCTAGGTGAGATGGCGCCCAGCATGTGAAGGTGGATACTCCTGCATAGGCGGAAGAGATCTGTTGGATCCAACGGCTACCAAGGAAATCCGTCCAATCAACAGGGTTGCATGGGCCCCTGGGTCTAAGGTACTCCTACCGAATGGCAAACGAGTTCCTAGCAAGCCACCGGCAACCATGCACCAAGATCAGAAGAACGCGTTGGGCATCCCGGCTTGGTGAACCACCATCCAAAAGGGGTATGAACCGCTCGCTCGGTCAGCGGTTCCCAACACAAAACCCTCCTGTTACCCGACAGGTAGCACTTGGTTGTGCACGGGCTAGAGTTGCTACCTCGAACAAAAAGCCGAGTGACGCTGGGGAAGCCACTTTGTACTAAACTCCCAAGACTCTTCATGATAAGTTCACTCACACACATTGCTCATGTTACGGCATCCCCGGTAAGCGACGCGCCTCGTGTTCTCCCCGCGGCCGGGGTGACAAATATGCTAGCTGGGGGCCTTAAGAAGCGAGATCACATCCAAATCGCCTGCTGGAATGTGAGAACACTCCCGGACATCGGAAGCCAAACCATCACTGCACGAACCCTACATGACTACCGCATCGAAATCGCATGTCTCTCCGAAGTTCGGCTGCCGAATTCTGGCACCCAGTGTATAAAGGTTCCCGGAGTAGACGACAGTTACCACCTTCATCAGAGTGGACCCACGGACAGCTCTGGTCTCCATGGCGTCGCGATAGCTGTCAGCAACAAAGCCAACAAAACACAGCTTTTATGGAACTCCATATCCCCTCGGATCGCCTTAGCTCATTTTCGCGCCTCACCCTGCTTTGTGGCTGGACACCCTAGCAGTACCCGTCCAACATCTCCCATGAACTGCACGAATACAAAGAATTCCATACTGCATCGGTCGTCGCGCAGGATAATCAGGACCGCGCTGCCCATTGCATCGAGCGGGGTGGGTAGTGATAAGTGTGCTACTGCTCAGAGTTCCCTCTCTGTTATTCAACCTTTGTCTTCTGTCCCTAACCATCTCTCTTTGCCCCATCTATCCACCCATAATGATCCCATTGATAACACGGTCGATACTCGCAACGATTCACTGCCAAATAGTGTCGGGAATAATCCTCTGACTGGTAACTCACATTTTCTCAAGCCTCGTCAGCCTCTGAATCTCGGCTCCTTCAACGTGCGTACACTCATGCAGGCCGGTCAGCAGGCGTGCCTAGCCCTCACAATGAACTCTCTGAAGATTGATGTTTGCTGCTTAAGCGAAACGCGTATCCAGGATTCGAGCAATGTAATTCAGCTAACTGCTCCAGGTATCTCATCGAGGTATATTCTGCGCACCTCAGGAGACGAAGCAGCTAGAGCTGTGGGTCAACGTGGTGTAGGAATTGTCTTGACTGAGAAGGTTGAGGCTGCCCTATTAGACTGGATCCCTGTTAACAGTCGTTTATGTGCTGTGAGACTCCAAGGGTCAGTCGGCGTTCGAAAGGATAGTTGTGTTAAACGCAATTTGTTCGTGATCTCGGCGTACGCCCCAACGGACTGCAGCTCAGACTTGCAGAAAGATGAGTTCTATGATGCCCTCGCCACTCTCGTTCGCAGCAGTAAAGGTTCCGACATTGTAGTGCTAGCTGGTGACTTCAATGCACAAGTTGGCAAACTCAGTGTGTCAGAAGCCTGTTTAGGTGGGCGTTGTGCTTTACCCGCTGAGCGCACAGATAACGGGGATAGGCTTCTCCAATTTTGTGCAGACAATCGATTGTTCTTGTCTAGCACAAATTTCCGACACAGCTCGCGTCGCACAGCAACATGGCGCTCTAACTCTACAGGTACTTTTAGTCAAATTGACCATATCGCCGTAAGCTACCGGTGGCGCAGTTCTGTTCAGAACTGTAGATCTTACTGGTCCACGTACGTAGAGTCGGACCATGCCTTAGTTTTAATGCGATTATCTCTCCAGCTTCATGGCCATCGTCGCAAACCGCAAACCCGATTAGCCGTGCAACGTTTGTGTGATCCAGAAGTTTGCACCCGTTATGAGCAGAAGTTAGCACATGAGCTAGGATCCACGAAGAACAGTAATGTAGATGAGCATTGGGATCATATCAAACAGGCGATGCACGTTGCAGCAGGTTTTGCCTGTGGTCCTGGATCCGTTGTCCATCGAAGACACTGGATCTCGCAAGAGTCGCTGAGTATAATGGAGCAAAAGCGTCAGCTTTCGAACCGTAAGGAGATGAATAAGATGCGGAGAAAGCTGCAAAGGCAAGTTACGAAAAGCCTTAAGAAGGATCGCGAAAATTGGTGGGTCAATGTAGCCGAAGAAATGGAAGTGGCAGCTGCTTCAGGTAACAGTCAAAGACTGTTCAAACTTATTCGTGACACCAGTGGACGGCGAACTCAGGTCAGTGAAGCGATTTGCAATAGGAATGGAGAACCCATCCATAACAAACAGCAAAGGCTTGACCGATGGGCCGAGTACTTCAAGGAACAGTTTAGCTGGCCGCACGCTAGTGTAGTTACTCCTGTGTCAACAACTGTGACTCCTTGGGTGGTATCACTTGAGCCCCCATCAGAAGTAGAAGTAGAGTCATGTATTCGATTACTAAGGCGGGGGAAAGCGGCAGGTCCCGACGAACTTCCCCCAGTTCTTTTCAAACTGGGTGGTGAGGCGTTGATAAAATCACTAACCGCCTTGCTCCGTGACATTTGGAAGGAGGAGCGCATTCCGTTAATATGGAGCGAGTCATTGATTGTTCCCATCTTCAAGAAGGGAATACGCAATGACTGCAGTAATCATCGTGGGATTAGCTTAATCCCGATAGTCACCAAAGTATTAGCTTCGATTTTGCTGCACCGTCTTACACCGGCTCGCGAGAGGAATGTCCGCGAACAGCAGGCTGGATTCCGCCCAGGTCGAGGATGCATCGACCAGATTTTTACTCTTCGCCGACTTCTTGAAACGCGTCACACGCACCGCCGACCAACAATAATGCTTTCTTAGACCTGAAAGGCGCCTTCGATTCAGTTGATCGAACATCACTTTTCAGTACTCTTCATCGAAAAGGTATGCCCCAGAAGTTCGTGAACCTAATGAGATCATTGTATTCTCATACTTCTGGCCGCGTAAGGGTTTACGGCGAACTATCCGGTCGGTTCGAAACGACCAGTGGTGTTCGGCAGGGATGCCCTTTGTCTCCATTCCTTTTTAACTTTGTCATGGACGAAATAATGGAGAGTGGGCTGCAAAATCTTCAGGATGTAGGGGTCGAACTAGGAGATAGTGAAAAGCTATGTGACCTAGATTACGCAGACGACGTTGTCTGCTTGTTCGAATCCACGGAACATGCTCAGCGTGCACTAGATAATCTCGCAAGAGCTGTAGCTCCATTCGGCATGCGCTTTGCACCTTCAAAGTGCAAGTTGATGTTACAAGACTGGACGTCAACAATTCCGAGCTTGATGCTCGATGGGGAGGTGCTGTCAGTTGTCGACCACTTCACCTACCTCGGAAGCAGCGTGACGACGAGTGGGAGCACAGTAGTAGAGGTGAGTACGCGGATATCCAAAGCTCGAGCGGCGTACGCTGGACTGAAGCACTTGTGGCGCCGATCCGATATTTCACTGAAGTTGAAAGGTCGTGTATACTGTGCCACTGTGCGTTCAGTTTTGTTGTATGGTTGCGAAACTTGGAGTCTGCGTGCTGAAGATATTCGTCGTCTTGAGGTTTTCGACCATCGATGTTTACGTATTATCGCTAGGATTGGGTGGAATAGCCGAGTAAGCAACGATGAGGTCAGAAAGCGAGTATTGGGTACTAATTCAGAGAACGTTCTGTCACAGCGTATCCAACTTAGTAGACTTCGTTGGTTGGGGCATGTGTTACGTATGGCAAACACACGTCTACCGTACCGTGTCCTATTCTCCGCCCCTCCTAGGGAGTGGAAGAGACCACGTGGAGGTCAACAGATGACGTGGCAACGAGGAATGAGAAAATGTACAGCAGACTTAGGAAAAGTAGGTGCTTCACGTCTTCGTGGTTGGGGTCCAAAAGATCCGTCTACCAGTTGGCTGGAGACACTGAAGGATATGGCAGCGAACCGCGAACAGTGGCGATCGTGTTGTCACTTTCTATCGAATCAGAATGTTTGATCGGTGTACGTTTGTACAGTTAGACTGTGTATTCCGTGTGTTGGCTACTAGGGCATTCTTTTCTTTTCCCACCCATGTAGGTCCACTCCCTGTCCATCTTATATATTCATACTTTTTAATTCAACGTGCAACATGGTGAGAAAGGCAGTGGTCAGTGGGGCTTGCCCTACTGTTTAACGCTGTACGATGATGATGATGACCCTTGAACGTATCGGCTGTTGCGGTCTATGCCCCAACAGTTGCAGCTGAAGAAGCGACAAATAACGAGTTCTACGATAGGCTAAGAGAGATAGTAAACAGCGTCCCAAAACGCGACATTCTCTTGGTTGCGGGAGACTGGAAAGCCCGCTCTGGTCCCTCCACCTAAGCAACTAAACACATTTTGGGTAAATATGGTCTCAGACAGCTGTGTAGCAATGGCGAACGCCTCGTCAACTTTGCAGACTTTAACAGCCTAACCGTCACCAAAACCCGCTTCCAACATCCCAAGAAGCACATGCTGACATGGTACTCCAACGACGACCACACAGCGCATCAGATCGACTACATTCTCGTGCGATCACGCTGGTCACCTTCGATTGAAGATTGCCGGTCCAACCGAGGCGCGGAGACGGGCAACAAGAATGGTACCGACCACACCCTTGTCTATGTACGCTTCAAGATTCACCTAGCCAATCGCCGCAAAAACTCTGCCCCGAGGCGGATGAACATAGCAGCGTTAGGATCACCGAGAAAGCGCCAAGCGATCTCAGATGCTACTGCCTCCCATCTAGCCACCACGTTCATAGATGGAGAAGAAGTACAGGTGGAAGATCAGTGGACTTTACTCAAAACATCGGTCCAACAATCCGCTTTAGACGAACTGGAATTTACGAGACGACGACAGAAAGACTGGATCTCGGGGGCGACTCTTCAATTAACCGAAAGGGCCAGAGATGCCCACCTAAATGGTCACCCAGACTTCCGTGATATCCAACGAAAAGCCACCCGCTCGGCCAGAAACGACCGCAACAACTATTGGACTGAAATCGCGGAAACCATGGAGACTGCGGTCAACTGTGAAGGCTTCTCAAAGCTCTTCCGTTTAATCCGCAGTGCATCCGGTAAGCGGGAGTCGACAGAGCTCCCCCTTCGCGATGCTGCCGGGCTTCTCATTTCTAAACAGGCCAAAAAGATGCAGAGATGGACCTAACACTTCGAATGTCTATTGAACCGTCCCGCAGCAAGCTCTGCTTACCAAATCCCAGCAATCCAGAGCGAGGGCTATGACGTTAATAACAACCCACCGAGCCGAGACGAAATCACCGATGTAATACCCAAGCTGAAGAACCGGAAATCCCCTGGATAAGATGGCATTGCGCCGGAAATATTTAAATCATGTCGTTCGACACTACTCGAGCAACTGCACACCCTGTTTTGTTCAACCTCGGAAAAAGAACAATTCCCAGCGAACTGGGGGACATCAGTTCTATTTTCTCTTCCAAAGAAGGGCGATAGGACCGTGTGCGAAAACTACCGTGGAGTCGGTTCAATCGATGTGACCGCCAAAACATTCTCCATGCTTTTGTTGAATAGCTTCTCGGCGGTGCGAGACGCGCGCACACGCTCCAATCAAGGAGGCTTCCGCCGTGGTAGAGGGTGCGTGGACAAAATATTTACCCTCCGTCGAGTATCAAAACATCGGTACAAGTTTCAGCAACCGACTGCAGTTTGTTTTATTAATTTTCGGGCTGTCTTTGACTCAGTTGACAGAGAATCGTTATGCACTAAACTGCAAGCGGATGGAATGCCCCAGAAGCTTGTCTCATGAGGTCGTACTATACAAATACCCGCGCGAGAATATGCATCTACGGAGAGGAGTCCAGCGAGTTCTCCCTCAATTCCGGTGTTAGACAAGGCTGTCCCCTGTCGCCAGTGCTGTTCAACTACGCCATCGACTGAATAATGCGTCAGGCGCTCAGCGATTACCCTGGTATTCAGCTGGGCACCGATGTTTTCCTCGCCGATCTAGAAGTCGCAGACGACATCGTCATCTTTGGAGATAGCCAAACTGCCTTACAGCCGGTTCTTAGTCGCGTAGAATCTTTCGCGAAATCCATGGGACTAGAAATCAATACGTCGAAGACCAAGATTGTTTTGACATGCATTGGACAATCCACTCTCCCCATATACTTGAACGGCGAACAAATTGAACACGTCCCGGCGTTCAAATATCTGGGCTCTACGAGTCTCCCAAACGGCCAAGCCAAAGATGAAATCAAGTTGCGCACTGGCAAGGCCAGGTCTGTGTTTCTTTAGCTTCGCAAACGAAATCAGCCCCAGACCTAAATCAGCGTCTTCCGGGTCGCTATCCGCCCAATACTGACCTACGGCCGCGAGACGCAGCCACTACGCGTCGAGGACATCGGAAAGGTGGAGGTGTTTGACCATTGGTGTCTGCGACGGATACTGAAAGTGGTGTGGCACGAAAAGCTTTTAAACGAGACAATAAGACAACGGTGCTTTGTCATCGAAAAGCTGTCAGTTTTCCTCCAACGCCGACGATTGCAGTGGTTTGGACATGTCCTACGACGTCCGGACCCAGAGATCTCAAGACAGTGCCTCGCTCTTGTTCCATGTCCAGGATGGCATTGTCACCTCGGAGGACAGCTGAAAACATGGGTCAGTACTATTAGGTCGGACGTTGAGGGATAAGGACTCCAGGCCGTCTACGGCGCTTGCAACTGGAAACAGAACTGGATTTCTCTGTGTTCAGGTCTCGCATCCGATCGCCGCTCATGGGCTGGTGCCATTCGGGACATACATGAAGCCGGCTCATCCTCTCGCAGGAGCTAGCCGCATAAAAGTAAAGTGAGCATATGATCCATCTGGCTTAGAGTACCTATGGAGTTAGAATGCCCTGTCGTTGTGCGACGTGAGCTGTGTCGGAAATTTGTACTCGACAGAAATAACAGATTGTGTACGAAGCTGGAGAAGCCTATCCTTGTTCTCTGTGCGCTGAGCGGGTAAGCCAAGACGCCCATCTAAACAACCTTCTGACACACTGTTTGCCAACTTGTGCTCTGAAATCACCAGCTAGGCTTACGACGTCAGAACCTTTGTTCATACGAATGAGAGTGGCGAGTTCATCATAGAACTCATCCTTCTGCTTGTCGGAGCTGCAGTCTGTCGGAATGTATGCCGACAAATAAACTACGCCTAATACAGCTAGCGTCACGAATGCCAACTGACTCCTGGAGTCTTACAGCACACAAACGATCATTAACCGGGATCCAGTCTAGAAGGGGAGCCTCAGTCTTGTTAGTTAGACTATCTGCACCATTTTGACCCACAGCTCTAGCTGCTTCGTCTCCTGAAGTGCGCAGGAAATATCTTGATGAGATACCAGGAGCAGTTAATTGAGTCACTCGGCTCGTATCTTGGACATGCGTATCACTGACGCAGCAGACATCAATCGCCCAAGATTCTATTGAGCTTTAGGCACGCCTGCTGAGCGGCCTGCATGGGTGTATGCACGTTAAGGAAGCTTACTTTTATGCGGCTGTCTCCTGAGGAAGGATGAGCCAACTTCATGGATGTCGCGGATTGCGCCTGACCACGTACGGCGGTCAGAGGCGAGATCGATTGCGTACTGTACCGGCGAAATCCATGAAGATTCTTGGGAATAGTATATGAAGTGGTGTCTTCAGCGTCACTCAGCTGTTTGTTCGAGGTTGCACCTCTAGCCCGTGCACAACCAAATGCTACCTGTCGGGCAACAGGGAAGTTGTGTCTCCGGGGGCGGAGCCCGATCAAGCGGTTCATACGCCCTTTGAATGGTGGTCTATTAAACCGAGACACCCAACGTACCTACTGCGCATGGTTGCCAGTGGCTCTCTAGGAGCTCACTCAATATTCGATAGAAGCGACCATGGCCCAGGGGTCCACGCGACCCTGTTGGATAAACAGTTTCCCCTTTTGGCCGTTGGATCAAGCAGTAGATCTCGTTTGCCCATTCAGAAACACCTGTCTTTGCATGCTAAGCACCATCTCACCCAGGGTTTTAGGCTTTGGCTACCCCCCGCCCGTCGAGCGGTTTACCGGGGGGTGACCGCTGATGCACGCTTCAGCTTTGTGGAGACACAGGTAAGAGTTGGGTAACTGATGGAGACCAAAGAGATGGAAGATGTCTGAAGCAGCACGACAGACTACCGATTCAGAGGTGCTACTCCTCTCAGTCACCCCATACACCACAAGACGGGATTCAGAGGCTGAGGCTTGAGAAAGTGAGCTGAAACAGGATTCTTCGCATTATTTGACAATGACCATTGCGATAATCGGGCGTGTTATCAGTGGGAGCATTATGGGTGGGAAGGCGGAGCAAAGAGAGTTGGCTGGGGACAAAAGTCAAAGGTTGAATAGGAGAGGTAACTCTGAGCGGTAGCCCAATCATCATCATCATCATCGCACAGCGTTAAAACAGTAGGGCAAGCCCCACTGACCACTGCCTTTCTTACCATGTTGCACCTTGAATTAGAAAGTATGAATATACAAGATGGACAGGGAGTGGACCTACATGGGTGGGAAAAGAAAAGAATGCCCTAGTAGCCAACACACGGAATACACAGTCTAACTGTACAAACGCACACCGATCAGTCATTCTGATTCGATAGAAAGTGACAACACGATCGCCACTGTTCGCGGTTCCCTGCCATATCCTTCAGTGTCTCCAGCCAACTGGTAGACGGATCTTTTGGACCCCAACCACGAAGACGTGAAGCACCTCGATCACCATGGCGGGCTCAAGTCCTGGTTACTACCAACGAGCGCCAGAAATGACGGGTGGTGGTCAACTTTAGTCAAACAATCAATCGATTCACCCTCCTAGATGCATACCCGCTATCCCGCGTAGACGATTCAGTGGAGAAAATTTTACAATTCAACACTTACAGCACTTTTAGACCTGCAGAGCGCGTACCATCAGATCCCCACAAAGGAAAACAAAAAGCAGTACATGCCTTTCGAAGTGTGCAACAGCCACTATCAGTTTCGTAGAATACCGTTTGCAGTAACCAACGATGCTGCCTGCTTCCAGCGCATGATGGACGAGCTTGTTCAGAGTGAAGGACTCGAAGGAACGTTCGTATATTTTGAGAACATTATTATCTGTGGGAAACATGTCACCGACCATAACGGCAATTTGAAATTGCTCCTGCAAACGGCTGAGAATCATGGTTTGACTCTGAATCACAAGTGTGTCTTCGCCACAACCTTGGTTCGACTGCTAGGCTTAGAAATATCTGAAGGAGCGGTTAGTCCTAACCCAGAACACTTTGACGCCCTTCTCAAACGTCCTGTTCCCAACGATTTGAAGGCATAGCAAAGAGCTGTTGGAATGTTTTCATATTACTCCTAGTGGTTTTCTGTTCCTCGGATAAAATTAATCCACCTATAGTCAACAGGACATCCCCCTCCACGAAGAAGAACTTTCGTCTTACGAATCATTGAAGTCTGAATTAATTCAATCACCACTATTTACAATCGATAAAGACGCACCACTTGTGGTCGAAACCGACACATCCGACATAGCAATCTCTGCTACTCTTAATCAAAGCGGTCGTCCCGTGGCCTTTTTCGAGTACTCTGTCACCAACGGAGCAAAACCGCTGTTCTGTTCTCTTCAGCTACAATCAAACATGCACTGGGTGCAGTGGCTTTCGTTGCTAACTCCTAGCGGCAACCTCAAAAGTAAATAATGAAGGAGAAAAGAGTATGAAAGGAGTAAGAGTACTACATTGATGGAATTAAGTCGATGAAGAAAATTTGTGGATGTAAGAGCGCCACTGATCGCGACATCTAGCCACATCCCCCAACGTATCTAACCACTGAGTGGAAAGGTCTCTTGGACCCCACTCAGGAAGCCTAACATACATGGCCAAGTCCACTAGTTAGGCTTTTCATACCTTTCTTCCATGTCATGGATTGGCCACCCTTACTCATCTTCCAACCAGCACCCGCCTCAGCAAAAATCGCACGCCGTGGGATCCTGTCAGCGGACATGCGTAGCACATGTCCCAACCATTTTAGCCTGGTCAGCTTAAGTGTTTTATCTAATGATTTGATCCTTGAACCAAAGACTTTCCGCCGAACCTCAGCATTGCTCACATGGTGTTCCCACCAGATTCGAGCAAGACCACGAAGATATCGGTGATCAAATACCGACAATCTTCGGATGTTCTCCACCCACAGTGGCCATGTCTCCGAACCATAGAGAAGCACTGGCCCGACTGCTGCAGCGTGCACTCGACCGCTGATAGGTAAACGGATATCATGTCGACGCCACAGATAACTCAGGTTGGTAAATGCCAAGCGATCCTCCTGTATACACAAAGGCACCTCATCCAAGATCGACCTCCGGGTGAAATGCAGCTACCCAGATAACAGAACTTGTCTACCACGTTTACAGTCTCCCCAGACCCTGAAAGGTTTGGCGTTAGACCAATCCAGTCCTGCAACGGCATCTTGCACTTTAAAGGTGCAAAACGCATACCGAACATTGCTACGCAACCCGTCAAGCTGTCTAGAAAAGCTCGCAACTTACCTGGATCTTCACTTAGAAGAACTGTCTGATACCTTTCCACCCTGGAAAAGTTCAATGCCGCTATCCTCACCTGACAAAAATGCGGTCTCTAGGACCATTTCAGTCAAAAAGTTAAAGAGAAAAGGAGAGAAAAGGAAACCCTGACGTACATCACTTCTGGTCGTGAACTATGGTAAAAGATCACCGCAAGCTCAAACTCGGCTTTGATTATTAATGTAAAGGGATTTTACGATGAAAATAAATTTCTCTGGTACACCCTACAGAACTGCGCGACCGACTGAGTCGAAGGCCGCTTTAAGGTCAAAAAACGGAAATAATGGGCCTACGGAAGGTGTGTATATGTTCTAAAATTTGTCGAAGAGTGAAGATGTGACCAATACAACCTCGACCAGGTCTAAACCCAACTTGATCCTCGCGCAAGCACTGTTCGCGAGCGTTAGATAAGTGGTGGAGAATAATACCAGCAAGCAGTTTGGATGGGATGCTGACCAGTCTTATCTCCCTGCAGTTATCACACGAGGACCTGTCGCCCTTCCTTATAAATCGGTACGATCACCGAAGTACACCAACCCTTTGGAACTTGTTCCTTCTCCCATATCAAACCGAGTTCCGTCAACTCCAGTAAAGTGCTGAGCCACCGTCTTTGAAGATAGACGGAACCAACCCATCCGGTCTGGCAGCCTTATGTCGTTTAAGATAGCTTATCTCGTGAAGAACCTCCGTTTCTGACGGAGGACTGGTATCTACAACAGGAGCTGTGCCAATTGCACTAGTGATCAAACCTGGAAAGGATAAAGGTCAATTAAACTGCATCCCTAAATGCCCCGCCCAGCGAATTAGACGACGCTCCCGAGTTTGAATCAGTGAGCCGTTCGCTTTCTTGATCAATTCACCAACGCCTGGTTTACGTGGACGGTAAAGGTTGCGGCTGTTTCCAATCACCGCAGCTTTTTCTATCTCCCTACACTTCGCAATCCACAACTGCTCACGGTCATTTCTCAGGCTCCGGATCAGTTGGCGTTTAAGGCATTTTCTTGCCTCATCTTATCTGGAATCCGGAGGAATCGTTCTGTGCACATCTAACAGTGCAACTGAGGATGCAGATATTCATCGTTTCTGTGTGCGTCTAATTGTTGGACCTTAGGCAGCATCAGCAGTCGCACGTAGAACCTGTATGATCTATGTCCATCGCTCTTCTGGATCGTGGGCATTTAACTGCATCGATAACCTGGCGGATAATTCTGTTCGGAAAGCAGATCGTTGGTTATCGTCCAGTAGAAGCTGCGGAGGACGGTTCGTTTTGGCGTTGTTTCGACCACCAACGATGAGCAAGCTGAAGTGCGTGCGGACAAGAGCATAATCAGTGTCTACAGACGTGGACCAAAATGATCGGCAGTTTTGAATTGATCGGCGCCAGCGGTAACCGACAACAACATGGCCGATCTGATTTCAACGCTGTAAAGGCGCAGTAGGACGCCAGGTTAGTTGGTGTCGCTTTTTTGTGCGAGAAATTTTTACTCGCCAGGAATAGTCCATGGCCGCAACATAGTTGAATGAATCCATCACCGTTATCAGTTCAATCGGCTGGAACGCCCAATCGGCTTCTCATGTTCATCTCCGTTTCGTGCAGGCTTCCGACTTGATCATGGAAATCACCAGCAACAACCATGATGTCCGTAGAGCGCACGCTACGGAGCAGTTGAGACAAATCCTGGTAGAACTCGTCTTTAGCCTCAGGAGAACTACAGTCAGTTGGGGCATACACAGAAACGACAAATAGGCATCGATGCTTCAGTCTAGTGCTGTTGATATGCGCAGAACCATTCAACCGAACTGCACACAGACGGCTGCTGACTGGGATCCACTCTAGTAGTGCACGCTCAGAGCGATGTCAACGCCAGCCTGACCACGAGCACTAGACAACGAATCACCCGACACACGAAGAGTGAAACGAGAAGCCGAGCTTGTCTCAGGGAGCGAAGTATTAACACTAAAGTTGGGTCTTGTATGCGTGTTTCGGAGACACAACACACGTCTATGTTAAAGGTTTCAAGAGTCCTAGCTAGGGCAGCCTGTTGCCCTACTTGGCAAAGTTATCGATCCCCCTTTTCGGATTCTGTCCTAAGTCCCATGCACCCAGTGGAGCAAGCGGGACGTGTACGGAGAAGCATCCTTTGGACCAGGGCTGCCCAGCTTAGGCGGGCGATGGCTGCCCGATGAAGTGCGATGACTTCTTCCACCGTCGAGAGAAACCTCAAATACTCCACTCCTACTTCCACCTAGTGGAGGTTCTTAGACCGGTAAACTGTTTCTCTCTGTGTTTATTCACTGGAGTGTCCTCTCCAGGGGCATATTAGTTAGAATCAGATGCTGCACACCAACTGATTCTGAGACTTTGTGTGCAGTTTGGTTGGACGGTTCTGTTCGTGTCAACAACAACAAACTGAAGCGCCGATGCTTGTTCGTCGTGTCTGTGTATGCGCCGACTGACTGCAGCTCTTCTGAAACCAAAGACGAATTTTATCAGGATTTGTCTCAGCTACTTCGAAGCGCACGCTCAACGAACGTGGTGGTCATTGCTGGGGATTTCAACGCCCAAATTGGCCGTTTGAGAGATTCCGAAAGACACATTGGAGGCCCGTTTGCTATCCCCACCGATCGTACCCATAACGGCGATCGTCTTATTCGGCTCTGCTCTGACTACAGGTTGTTTCTGGCAAGTACGAACTTCTGCCATAAGAAGCGGCACAGACTCACATGGTGTCCTTCGTCTTCACAACATTGGACTCAGATTGACCATATTGTGATTGGTCACCGCTGGCGTGGATCAACTGAAGATTGTCGTTCATTTTGGTCCACGCCTGTGGACTCAGTTCACGCGTTGGTACGTGCTCGCTTCCGTTTACGTATTGTCCGTGGTCGCACCAAAGTACGAATTACTCAACTGCTCCGTGTACTACAGGATCAAAGTCAAACATGATACGTGTACATACCTCAGTTGTGAATGGTCCGGCAATAGTAACCGGCAGTAAACTAACGACAGTCTTGACAAGGCAAGTTTAACCAGGAATGCAAACGCGCAATTCGCAGTAACAATGAAAGTGTGGGAAGATATACCGTCGAAATGACCCAATCAGAGGTGAGTGACGGATTGGGCGCGCAAGTGAAAGTAGTTAGTGATGCAGTGACGCAGACTCTTGCACAGTGAAGGGGTCGCTACCCTAAGAGAGACTGGCAGATGGCAGACATTTACAGGACCAACAGAAGGGAAGGCAAAGTGGCAGATGACCGGATCGCAATGACCACGCACAGGTGTAGCTCTAGTTGGCATGGCAGGGGGAAAAGTAGGAATTCAGACACAAGCACAACATGAGCAGAGACAGAAGTGTCTGTGACGAATGTTCAGATCGTAATAGCAATCAAACTGGTGGGCGCACACAGTAGGGGAGCGGTCTAATCAAGTGCCGTAGAATAACATAGACTTGCAAAGGGGGAAAAGCAGGGTTGGTTGGCAGGTGTCAGTTATGAAAGGTCGAGATAGACAAACGGGTCACAGAAAACCAGTCATACAAGAAGAGGCGGGGCGTGGAAAGAACAAATACTCGTAAGATATTATCGAACAGCGGGAGTTTATGTACACCAACAAGTGGGACAGATGTTCATGATTGGTCCGATGAAGCGAATTTCCAACACATCGAAAGATTGTACCACTGCCCGACAAATTCGCTTTGTAGATCGTCACGCTAGGCACTGACCGGTCATGACCCCGTAGCTTACACAGATCACCATCAGCATGTTTTAAAATCAGTTCCAAGTAGATAATGCGCATACGGGGCAACAGCCGTTCTCCTTGACTTATACCCCGCACCTCAACTGGAACCTATGAGGCGCCACCAATCCGCTTTCAATCTACATACTTTGAGCACTTCTCTCAGTAGAATGCCGTTCGCGGCTCGTCCATCAACTGCGCGGATGAGTCCATCAGCGTTACGTCCACATTTTACGATTCTTCCTAGTGACCAACTCCCTTGCGGGTATTGTTTGAAGTTACAATGACGACGTCGCCCATCTTCAGTCGATCCTCCCTCACAGGCCATTTGCTTCGTGTTTGCAGGGTAGTGACGTAATCCAGTGACCATCGACGTCAGAATGCGCGCTATCATCATAGCTTGCTTCCAACGCCTTTTGTAGATCAGACTTGGGTCTAGTGTAGCGTTATTGAGTCTATCATCACAAATGCTGAGCGCCATCTCACCGAGGTTTTTAGACCTTGGTTACACTCAGCCTGATCTGGCTGGCCTGTCCAGTGGTTTTGACACATGCCTCCGCCTCGTGGAGCCACAGGTGAGTTGGGCAGGTGATGGAGACCAAAGAGGTGGAAGCTACCCAAGGGGCACGACAGTCTGCTACTTCAGAGGTGCTACTCCTCTGAAATACCCAATACACCCCACAGTCGAGTATCGCTTTATTCTACTAGCACAAGCACCTTAACTTCATGGTTCGTGTTAACTTATTTTCTGCGAGCGGAATGGAACACGGAAATGTTATCCTGGTGAACTTGCAGCAAGTAAGACACTGGAGAGGTATCTAAACACAAAAATCGAACTGGAAAAATGGAAACCCTGTTGGGAATAAAAGACACACGAAAACGCTTCTTACCGCGGGTTTTTAAAACGTGTGCGATAGGTAACACCTAATTTTAGGAGTTATTGAGTTTGCGACAATAGTAAGACACATACCCCGCAGCTGCGGTCAACGGTGAGCAGCAGGCATAACCTTCAGTTAAAATCAGTTCAACTTCCAGGACTTGACGGCAGTCTGAAAAACCTTCCGGTTTCTTGCACCAGTGAGGTCTTTGGTCTCCAGGTGCCTCGATGTTACGAAAAGCTGTCTCTTTTTAGTTGCCGCGTCTGGGGACGGTGGACAGGAAACTTTGGATAAGACCTGCCGCAGTGCTCTATTCACGTTTGACTATAGGATCAAGCTATTAGTCATTTCTGCTCGACTGATCGCCTCATGGAAAAAAGACCGAAGATAGAAGGAAGCAGAGGGGCAGAAGAGTAATAGAGATGGTTCTAATAGCGACTCTCACCAATCCCTCCCACGCCTTGACCAGCCGACGTTCAAAGGCATCCACCGACGTTGCCCTAGTGTTCTCCGCTGTTCGTTTATTCCACTCGTTAACAGACCTCACAGCGAACGACTAGCTCCTGATCCCTGTTTCAGCACGGTCCTTCGAGAGCTGGAGTCCGTGTACTCGCAGTCTGTTTGGTATAGTCCATCACAACGAGACTGCACCTTCGCGTGGTGTGATAGGTTGCGTTCCTCCATGACCCAAAGAACTACGCAGGATGGCTTCCGTAAGCTGAAGATGCAATCATGCCTGACAGGTCAATGGGTAGAGGCCAGACGAAGTCGCCTCAGAATCAACTGATGGGCAATATCTAGTTCTAACCACTATGCCCCTGGAGAGGACACTCCAGTGAATAAACACAGAGAGAAACAGTTTACCGGTCTAAGAACCTCCACTAGGTGGACGTAGGAGTGGAGTATTTGAGGTTTCTCTCGACGGTGGAAGAAGTCATCGCACTTCATCGGGCAGCCATCGCCCGCCTAAGCTGGGCAGCCCTGGTCCAAAGGATGCTTCTCCGTACACGTCCCGCTTGCTCTACTGGGTGCATGGAGCTAAGAACAGAATTCGAAAAGCGAGTCGATAACAAGGTACCAGCGACGACAAGACAAAATATATGCAACAATCAGGTCTCACGTAACAGACCAGAAGAAGTTCGTTCACGGGTGCTTCGGTCACGTTCCCGCGCTTGGTTAACGCCCAACTACCTTGTGGGTCAGACTTTTGAGTCAAAGCTTCGGTTGGGGTTCCCAAAGAAAAGTCCCTTCTGTGGTATCGGCAGCCGCGAAGTACGATCCGCCCAGAAACCTCTAGTATCTTTTCTTAAAAGGGCCTTACCAATAAACTGAACTGAACTGTTTGGTATATTCTGCCATAAGTACCACAATAGTCATTACCAATTAAAACAAACTGGTTTACAGTCAAGCCACGCTGATCTCACTTTCTACGGGCACGACTTTAACAGTTAAAACGGTTTTATAATGTAAGCGGCAACATGTAAGCTCGTATGTTCTCTCACTATCGGGAAAACCCTATCCAGCACAGATTCACCTGTGATTGTTTGTTTTTGGGTCAAATAAAAGAGCAGAAGAAAAAGTTTCATGCGCTTATATAACAGCCTGTTCTGTTGCAACATTGACTGAGACAACTCAGTCGAACCCTGTATGATGCAACACGTCTAGAAACTGATCAATATCCTCACACGACACCGGAGACCACGTAAAAGGTTCGCAAAACTGCACCCGTGCTAACATGACAGTACGCAGGCCACCTTAAGCCGCATCCATAAGAGTGTGAACGGTCGTGCGCATCACGACAGCAGCATGGCTTCTATTACTTGGATGGCAACGAAACAGAACCGCAGAGAGCGATCAAGTAAAGGACCATGATCTATGTTTGACAGCTGTGCGTATCGAAAAACAATCGTTGTTTCAACTGAATTTTACTGGGATCATAAATGACCCAATAAAATCAAACAGCTCACCGAGCAGAACGATGCAGGAAGGCAGGAAAGTTTTAAAAATTTTGTCAATGTCTAAATTATTCACGTAAAATCCGTCTGAGACACAAGAAAAACTAGTCACCATGACACATCGGGAAGTTTGCCGAATAGAAGTAGGATGAGTCCATTTCATAGCCCTTCTGCAGATTGTTCAGTTCAGTTCAGTTCAGTTTGCACAGGACTAGGTGTGGCTAGAGCCAATCGTGTGTCCAGATAGTTGTGTTGTCGGCGCGTTTCCGTAGCTCCCAACACTGCGTGATTTTCTTTTTCTGAAAGGCAGAAATTTTGTGCAGTATCAGCTCTGGCAGAGTAAGGTGGAAACAATAAGTAAATTGCATCTGACCCTAAAAGCTGCTTAACATAACTCGGGGTATACTGCCACCCAACATAAGTCTACTGCTTTTTTAAAAGCCTCCATGGTTGTGGTATTTATGACCTCTTACCACAGTTCAGTTCAGTTCAGTTCAGTTCAGTTCAGTTCAGTTTACACAGGTTGTCTCGAATTCTTGAAGTACTGCACGGGTTCGAGGCTTTGGGCCCAGTTGTCCCGGCTCTCGAGGAAATCTTTGATCTTCTGTCAGATTCACCAAGCTGAAACGACAGTAAAAAGAAGCGGGGGGAGGGGGCGGGATGGCAGCGAATACAAGATACACATTACATCATGCAGTGTCTCACTGTGGACAGTGCCTTAAGCGGAGTGTGGGTGCGACATTCATGAACAGGTAGAGGTCTAGCTTTTTTTGAAGACAGTTTCCTTCTGCGAGAGAACAATATCTTCCGGAAGTGCATTCCACAGAGTAACAACCCGACAACTAAAAAGTTAATCCTTAGTGAGGTGCTTGGCCTCGGTTTGAAAACCTTTCTGTTGTGACCACGGAGAGAAGAGGCTGGACAGACGGAGAAGGAGCAATCGCTTTGACCTGATTCAAGAAGGTGGAACATCAAAAACAGATCACCTCTTACGCGTCTTACGTCAAGGGGATAGAGGTTGAGGAGTGAGAGGCGGACGGGATAAGGCAGGTGGGATAGACCCCTTACTGCTTTTGTGGAGGCCCTCCGAACTCCTTCCAGGATCTCACGGTCTCAGACAAGACCAGAGTGCACTATCTGACTACCATACTCCAGCAGAGGTCGGATATACGTGCCGAAAATTATGGGGAGATCATCCTTAGATATGCGCGGGAAGGACCTTCGAATCATATTTAGGACTCCAAAGGGAGACTTGCTAGCAAGTTGGTGATGATGAGAGAAGGACAAGTTACAATCTAGCCAGAAGCCGATCACCCTTTGTCGGTCCACCCTCGGCAGTGTGGTTGCTCCATTAGTAGAAAACGTGTGACCGGTCTCTCTGCCGAAAGACATGCTCACGCCTTTGTGGCCATTACCTGAGAGGTTCCAATCCTCGGACCAGAGTTTTGTTTCATCAACTTCAATTTGCAGGTCTTCAACGCTTGAACTCCAGAGGGTTACATCATCTGCATACATGGCAATGTTCGCAGGAAGGGCTGTCGGTAGATCGTTTATATAGATCAGGAAAAGAAGAGGATTTAAGACCGACCCTTGGGGGACCCCAGTTGTTACTGCGGAGGATTGAGACAAAACATTCCCGACTTTAACCACAAGGGTGCGGTCGGTGGGGAATCTGCGTGGGCTGGCCAACATGGAGCCTGTGGTCCCGTATTTCTGCAGCTTATAAAGAAGAGGGGCATGTGGGACCCTATCGAAGGCCTTAGAAAAAATCGATGAAAACAGCGTGTGAGAGCTGGTCATCATCATAGGTTTTCGTTAGACTATCCATGACAATAAGCATATTGGTGATGCATGATCTGCCCGGAAGAAACCCATAGTGGGACGGGGAAAAAACCCTTTACCTATGCAGATGGGAAAAACCTCACTCTTGAGAATTCCCTCAAAAATTTTGCTAGGGATGCTAGTGAGGCTTATGGGTCTGTAACTAGAAGCAAGGTGTCTACTACCCTTCTTATAGATGGGTGCGATCACTGCTTTTTTCCAGCTACTGGGGAAAACTCCATCGTCAACACATCGCTGGAAAAGCAAGGCAAAAGGAGCATCTAATGAGTCCGCGGCTTCCTTGAGAATACGGGGGTAGATTAGGTCAGGACCCATGGAGCAATATTGGTTGAGCCGCCGGAAACCTTGTGCGACTGCACCAATGGGAATAGTGATGCGGTTAAGGGTAGTGGCCAGAGATATCTGGTGCATAGTAGGGTGGGATGATATGGGTATGGAGCTAAAAATTGTACGGAATTAGGAGCTGAAGGTCTCGGCTGCCTGGCTAGTGGAAGTGACTGGAGATCCGGCACTATCTTTGAGGTTCATGTTGATTCCAGGACTGCACGACAGATGTGATTTATTGAAGAGAATAGATCGAACTCAAATTGTTGCCCTCGATCGGTAGTGATTGTGGAGGGAAAACCAAATAAAGCCATCTGTCGTTGACGTTGTAGACACTGTTTTGCCCGCTACCGGACAACTTCGTTCATGGACGGCCAGACGTATCGTGCAGCTACTAGTCGGAGACCGGCTGCGATGCCTGGAAGTGAGAGTCCATGTAGGGTATGGAACACGAGATGCCGATATGTAGTGAGTACGACTGGTTGAGGTGGGCCAGTAAACATGTCGCAGAGTGTAGTGCCAGCACTGTTGGCCAGAGGTACGGACCGACACTGTAGCAACGATGACTGAGCGGCTTTCGTACATGAGGTATCCTGTGCCTGTGCTGCAGCCATGACAGAGATGTCTAAAACAGGAGATTTGATAGCATTAGGCAGAATACGCGACAAAGAATCTGCAACACAGTTCGACTCACCTTCAACGTGTCGCGAGTCAGTCGTGAACTGAGAAATATAGTCTAAATGTCTGACTTCTCGTTGGGAGTAACAGGCGGACTTAGTATGCAGTGCATCCGTCAAAGGCTTATGGTCGGTATAGAGGATGAAACATCGACCCTCGGCTGCGTAGAGGAAGCTTTTAACGGCGTTATGTGCAGCCAGCAATTAGCGACCAAAGCACTATTTTTGGTCTCCGCGGGATTGAGGCCTCGGGATGAAAATTCCACTGGCTGCCAAATCCCAGAAACAGACTGCTGAAGGGCCGCTCCGATGGCGAATTCGGATGCATCCACCGCCATGCTCAGTGTGGCGGACGGAGCTAGGTGCATCAGGAGCGTGGTCTGGGCTGCTGTCGCTTTAATCTCCGACAGATTTACTCGTTTGGCAAAGTGGATGACAAGGAGGGGAAGTACTGCTTCTAGCAGGGACTGGATGTGACCAATGAAAGCTATCGAACGCCGTGTTTACCGAAATTATTCAGGCTTGCGCTACCCCAGGTCGTTTTGCGTGCTGTTATCGATATAGTTTTCATTCATCTGTCTTAGGAAATACTAAAAATTATATTTTCTTAGAGTATTCCGTTAACCCATAGAAATTCAGGTATTTTTTTCCTCAGTGGTAAATTCCAACCCAGCTCTAGTTTCCGTTACTCTTCCACCTCATTCACAGCATCTTTTTGATATTTCAAAATGCCACGTGTAGCAAAGAAGACTTCCAATACTACCCCGTCCACTCATACCCCAGTCACTAGGAAAAATAGGCTTCTTCAAACTCCCGTGGCCCTAAAACAATGTTCGGTTGACCTCTGTGACTTTGTAGGCTTGGCGACAGAAAGAACAGCTGTCCTAGACCGAAGTATTTCAGATATAAAATCTCGGCTTCTGAATTTGGAAGATACGATATCTAAACTCGCCCCCTTACTGTGCGTCACTGAACGCATCGAAAATTCCACCTTACAAAACCTGACAGCTGCGGGCCGCTTTATCGACTCTGTTGCATCCGAAGTTCTCATAAGAGTGAGGAACTCTCGTAATGCAGTCGTGTTTAATGTCCCAGAGAGAATACCTCTGGAGCATGTCAAGCACACACTGTTGAATGCACGTGGTATGGCCCACCTTCCTTGTCAAATAACAAGGCTGCGTAAGCGCGTTCAGCGCTTCAACTGTCCAATCCTTATGCGACTTGCAGATGGTCTGTCTGCCAAAGAGTTCATAAAAACGCGTTCCACTATAGCTTCTAATTCTCCTTATAAAAACATAAAAATAGCCGAAGATAAAACCCCACTTCAAAGGGAAATTACCAGATCTCCTTCGACTTTCCCCACTAGAACGACGCCTGATAGTTCTGAGCCTTCAACACAGACGGCTGGTCGCTCCACAGCTCCTTCTCAAGTCCCCACTGCTTTACCTTTACACGCGTCTCCCGCCTCTTCACAACCGCCCACTGCCTCCTCATTTGCTCCCGTACTGTACTCTTTAAAATCTAATCCCATTACTGTTGATCTTGACATTTCCGCTTCTCCCCTTTTACTGCCACCCAGTAAGAGACGCCAATTATTGCCTCGCTGTCCCACCTCATCGCCTGTTGGATACACCCCGAACTCTAACTCGCCATCTGTTCCCTCCGGTGATAAACTACTCGCCGTCCAGAGGAATAGGTCTAACAGTCTTCCCATTCTTCTCACAAGCCCCTCCCTCATTCAACTGTCTCCTCTTAAATCAACTCGCTTTAACTCACGGAATAAGGTTTCGACCTTAAAAAATACCCCTTGCTCCAATGCATCGGTGATCCCTACAAATTCACCGTGCTCACTGCCTGTCAATACCAAAATACGGCCTCCACATGCCGTCCAATCTGCCACACGTCGTACTTCTCACCCAAAAACTATCTCCACTGCTCCCGCTTCTAACTGCTGCATATTTGGTGTTCCACCCAACTTGAGTTACCCCTACCACAATGTGCAGCTTAACCTACCACCCTACACCCCTATTCCTCACACATTTTCAACCCTGCTCCCTGCACTCCCCCCTCAGCCAATACTCGATTCCGACTGGCCGGTATTTCTCAACAGCTCCTGATCACCCCTGTCTGATATCGACCCGCCAAACCCCACAGGTTTTTCCCTTTGCTCCGATGTTCCCCCTCCGTTGATGCCCAATCTCTCTACCCCGCAGCAGTCCCTCTCACTGCAACATTTAATCCAGCTTGGCTGGAAGCCACCCCATGTGAACCTCCACTAGCCCCAACATCAACATATTCCCCGTTGACCCCAACCTCCGCTCCTTCCAATCGCGATAGCCTGCCTCCTTCCAAATTACACCACCCCTCTGATGTGCCTATACCACCTCCCACAAATGGTATATCTCTAGCCTTATTCAACTCGCGTTCTATTCTTGACAAACTCCCGCACCTAAAAAAACTTGTCCTTACAAATAATTACGACATTATCTTAATAACGGAATCCTGGCTTTCTGAGAGCACTTCCAATGATCAAGTATCTTTGGTAGGGTACTGTCTTCTAAGGACCGATAGACCGAACCGGCGTGGTGGTGGGTGCCTAGCCTACGTCAAGGAAGCCTACACCACGACCCCTCTTTTACATACGGCACTCGATTCTATTCCCGATTCTCTCTGGTTCACTATGAACCTCCAAACCACTGTTCTTCACATTGGCTGCGTGTATCGATCACCAAATTCCCCCAAGTTCATTGTTTCCACTTCTCATTAGGTCTTTCGAATACCTCTCTTTGCTTCCTTCTGGAACCAAGCTTATTGCGGGTGACTTTAATCTCCCTCACATCTGTTGGCCCACCCTCTCGGCTCCTCCCAATCTTATGGACCTGATCACTAGCATTCATCTTGGCGGCTGGACACAACATGTTGTCGAACCTACCAGAAATGGGAACATACTAGATCTGGTATTTACTCATAACATGCCTCTCATCGACGTGACCGTAATACGGAATTTCCCCGGTAGTGACCATAAAATGGTTATCTGCCATCTGCCCCTTAGTGGCCCACCTAGTCCCGCACACCCCCCAACAATACATTCCTAAGCAGAAATTGGGCCTTGCTAGTCACGCTTTTTCGGCAGAAAGACTGGGACCCTCAGCATGCTGCGGATATTTTCTACTCCTTCTTTTACGATTGTCTGGATAAATTGTCCAATACTGCTCAGGCTGTACCTAAAAAGAGGTCGTCTGTCTCACCACTCCATAAGAAGTACCATAAACGTCTCAAACAACTACACAATTCCAACGACTTTTCACTTATTATTCGTCTAAACCGCCTCTCCACACTTATTCAACGACAAGATAATACGCGACTTCGTGACCAAGAAGCTAAGGCCTTGAGTCATCCTAACAAGTCGCAACTTCTTTCTATGTTGCATAAGTCTAGAAACGCTGATGTTGTAACGAACGAATACTGAAAATCCTTCTAAATGTTCAACGTGCTTTGTGAATTTGACTATATTTAACATTATCTTGGAAAGCTCGCTCATACACCACACATTTTCACGTTTGTTTATCCATGTGAGACATTTGAATTTGGCCTTGAACTGTTTCTGACTGTCGTGCTTGAGCCACGGGGCTTTGGACCTTTGGGTTTTACTGTGAAGTCTATTTGGCCGCATACTTGAGGTTCGTATATATTTGTATCCTTTGTGCATTTCAATTTAGTACCGTAGAAACTACGAATCAATCTTGTTCTGGTTTTGGGATTCGTTTGAATTGGCTACGCGTTGCTCGATTTGCGAGATTCGACTTACAGTACTCAAGTGGAACCTGGACAAGAAAACTCATTGGAAATGCCCAGACGAGGAAGCAAGGACATTTTGAGACAACAGGAAATAACTCGGCAAGTCTCTGGGGATGGTTCGGGTGTTATTGATTCTCTAGATAATACTAAGTTTACTAGCTCTGTCAGTGCCAGGTCATATATTTCTAACCGCGATGCGTTTGACGATATTAGTACTTATAGAATGAGAGTAATAGAATTAGAAAACGAGCTGCGGTTAGCCAGAAAGGAAGCAGAGCCCCTTACACAAGGAACTGGTCTCAGAGAGCCAGCAAAGAGTCCACGTAGTTCACAATGTCAACATCGAAAAGGCACTGTGATCGACGAATATAAACCCTTGAGACAGCCTGAAACTACCGAGGTTTTGGCTCTTGACCTGCCGAGAGTGGAGCTGTCCCACTTCGACGGGCACCCCGAGCAATACTGTATATTCATGAAACAGTTCGAAAATTTTGTTGAGTGCAAAGTTGCAGATCCAGGTCAAAGGTTTTTGTATTTATTACATTACTGTCGTGGGAGAGCCAAAAGTGCTATCGAAGGCTGCGCGATGCTTGATCCACCGATGGGGTACATCAGGGCGCGCAGAATCCTGAAAGATTTGTTTGGACAACCATTCAAGGTGGCAAGAAGCCTAATTGATAGTGTTTTATTGGAGGCGAAAAGGACTGAGGGCAAGGCTGAATCACTGTCGAGTTTGGTGATAAAAATGCAGAATTGCAGTATAGCACTGGAGCACTTAGGATACCAGTCTGATCTGAATGCATTGCACACACAGGAATGCATTGTCCGATGTCTATCTATTGATTTACAGAGCCGATGGGCAGAGAAAGCTGAAAAAATAAATATGCTTGAGCGGGAATCTACGTTCAACGATTTGACGGAGTTCATAGGTCGTCAATCCCGTATCGCCAACAGCCGATTTGGACAAATCGTACGCGAAAGTTGCAGACTGGCGCGAAGGGAACCAACATCTCGAATTGTGGAGAAGGACTGTAACCAAACCCAGTCTTTGGCTAACATGCACATGATAAGTCAAGAACCCGAGAGGTCAGCTGAATGCAAGCTATGCAACTCCCTGCATCGGTTACCAGATTGTCCGACCTTTCATGGGATGAGTGTACCCGATCGGTGGTGCGCGGTAAAAAGGATCGGCTCATGCTTTATGTGTTTGAACAACTCTCATCGAGCATCTGAATGCAGCTTAAGAGTGAAATGCAACCAAGACGGATGCTTGGGTAATCATCACTCGTTACTGCATGGCCTTCTCAACAATAGACCTATTCAGCCAGATGAACCCAAAATTGTCTGTTCAACGGGACATGATGATTTCAAACCGGCAAGATTAGGCATCGTACCTGTCGGTATCGTGACACCTAAAGGACTGAGGAGGGTCAATGCATTTTTGGACACGGGGTCGGATACCTCGCTGATTACTCGCGAGCTTGTAGAAAGCTGTGAACTAGTAGGCGAGCCTACCTCGCTCACTATCAGCACGATTGCAGGGGGTCATGTTAGAAATTCTAAGAGGCTGACCCTGCAGTTAACGTCTTTATCTGATGAGGGGACCGTAGAAATTCCGGAAGCTTTTGCAATAGACAGCTTGCCAATGAGACCAGTCGACTCTGTTAGATCGATCGCCCAGAGATGGTCTCATCTCAGGGACATAGAGTTCGAAGAAGTTTCTAGCCCCCACGTCGACATACTAATTGGATGCAATGTACCAGAGGCTCACTGGGTGCTTGAACAGAGCATAAGCAATCGAAAAGAACCATTCGCTACGCGAACGATACTAGGCTGGACACTGCACTGGTATTGGGTTTTAAGGTAGCACGAATGCTAAAAGAGAACTGCACCACCGCCGAACTGAGCCTTGCCTATTGGACAGATCCTACAGTTGTGTTACATTACAGGAAACGGAAGAAACGAAGAACGTGTTCGAGACATCAGAGAGTTAATCCACTCGTAGCAGGAAACAGCGAGGAAAATGTTGATGATTCGAGCTCGAAACCACATACAAAAGACAAAGTAGCTCGCAGATCGCCTCGCTCCGAGTTACTCAGCACTTTATTGCATTTCATGCCCTACAACTAATCAACTGGACCCATTTTTTCTGAAAGGTTGCAAATGTACTTAGTTCCAGTTTCTATCTAGCGTGCACATAGGTGAAGAGGAGAAATTCACCAGTAATTCACTTGAACAGTTCAGGTGAGGCATACTAGCTGCGAGCACATTGTGAAACTATTATTATCTTTAAAGAAGAACATTTATTTACATTTTATACAATATTGATTGTCACATATTTTGTGCACAGAAAAACTTTGAAATACTCTGATAGATGCCAGTATTCGATCAATCTCCGTGTTCATGTGTATTTCGATACTGTCCGCCGTACACTTGTTTTCGAAATTTATTCATAATCGGAAACCGGTTTTCATTTCTTTCGGAAGATTTGGTGCGTTAATTTTATGTAATTCCACTGGTTCGTGACCTGTCAATTTTACGCGATATCTCATTAGGCGTTGCACCTGCGTTCAACTTCTGCGCTCAAGCTTGTAAACAAAATTAGTCTAACCAGTTGCTGCAATGGGTTACTGCTTGTGATGCTTAGACTTATTTCGTGCGGCGAAACACTTCACTCTGCGAAGCCTTCATCTTCATCGTGCGTCTGACTATATGCGCCGGTTTCCTGATGAATATGTCAATCTCAAGTTGTGCAGCGGGATTTGGAATTGATTCCTTATGGATTGTGCGATGATGACTACGGCAAAAACCTGTTTCACGTTCAGATAACACAGGAAGTTAGTATCCACAGGCACTGACAATAAGTTAAAGGTAGATAGGGTGAGAATCATGACCCCTTCCTGAACCTTAGACAACCATTTTCGCGGAAGGATTTTGGCCGGCGGTGTAACGAACGAATACTGAAAATCCTTCTAAATGTTCAACGTGCTTTGTGAATTTGACTATATTTAACATTATCTTGGAAAGCTCGCTCATACACCACACATTTTCACGTTTGTTTATCCATGTGAGACATTTGAATTTGGCCTTGAACTGTTTCTGACTGTCGTGCTTGAGCCACGGGGCTTTGGACCTTTGGGTTTTACTGTGAAGTCTATTTGGCCGCATACTTGAGGTTCGTATATATTTGTATCCTTTGTGCATTTCAATTTAGTACCGTAGAAACTACGAATCAATCTTGTTCTGGTTTTGGGATTCGTTTGAATTGGCTACGCGTTGCTCGATTTGCGAGATTCGACTTACAGATGTTAAGGCCGACTTCCAACTTCTAATTCTGGATAATAACTGATCTATCACCTCCCCACCTTGTATAGCCGAAGCCTTCAATGCATTCTTTGCTTCAGCCATGGCTCCAGCTACTGTCATTGCCCCGCCCCCATCTTCACCACTTACCGACTCGGTCCTTTCTACGATACCCTTCGATGCCAGGAGTATTTCCAAGCTACTATCCAATAGCAAACCCTCTCCTCGATTAGGCCCCGATGGCTTACCACCAATTGCACTCGTCAATGGTGGACCGGATCTCCCCCTGTTGTTGCTTAACCTTTTCACTCTTTCACTTAATGGTAGCACCGTACCTGCTAATTGAAAGCGCTCGGTAATCGTTCCCATTCATAAAAAGGGACCTTTACATGAGGTATCCAATTATCGCCCTATAAACCATACCCCCATCTTATCCAGAATAATGGAAAAAATAGTTAAAGATAATATTATTAGCTATTCATTAAGCCTCTGTCTTATTATTCACAACCAACATGGATTCCTCCGTTCACGGTCTTGCATGACTTGTCAGTGAGATTTTCTGAATCTCGTCACCGACTCTGCCGAAAGTGGGAAATCTCTTGTTGTTCTTTATCTTGATTTATCCAAGGCATTTGATCGTGTCCCTCCCCCCCCACCTTTTAACAAAGCTACGGTCATTTGGGATTGTCGATCCACTTCTTCCTTGGTTCTCGTCTTACCTATCTCATCGTTCACAGGTTGTCTTAATTAACGGGCACACCTCTAATCCTAAACCTGTTACTAGCGGTGTTATTCAGGGCAGTGTTTTGGGCCCCCTGTTTTTCCTCCTATATATAAATGATATGTTTCCGACAATACTTAATGGCACGCCGCTTTTGTTCGTGGACGACATTAAGATAGTCTAAACTTTCTCGCCTGGCAAACTCAGTGCTATTATCCCTAAAATCTCTGCTGATTTAGCCGCTCTTGATGAATGGTGCTCAACCTGGTCGATGAAATTCTCCGCCGACAAGTGTATTTTCCTCACTTACAAATGCCAGGTTCCTCCTGGTTCTTTATGCATTGGCGGTTCACCCATCGACAGCCAGCCTTTAGTAAGTGACCTTGGTTTAAGTTATTCTTGCTCTTTCAACTTCTCGGAACATGCTGTCCTCCAAACGGCGAAGGCTAAAAAGTGTCTTGGTCTTCTGTTCAGATCCTTTCAGCTTAGGCAGTGCATTCTCTACATGTACAAAGTACATGCCAGGCCCCTTCTCGAATATTGTCCCCTAATCTTCACTAGCATGAGAAAATCCGACAGGATTATTATCGAATGTATTCAAAGAAGATTCACAAAACAGCTTATCGGTTGGTCGTCCAACTTAAACTACAGGGAACGATGCATACCTCTCAAAATCGAACCACTATGGCTTCGTCGCATCAAGCTAAATTTGATATTTCTGTATAAGCTATTGACTAAACAGTCCTATTCCTCCAACCAGTTGTGCTTCTCCCCGGATGCTGGATATTCACTCCGGAATAGACAGTATACTATTACCACCCCCTCCGCGAGGACTGTTCTACGCTCTAAGTTCTTTCTCTTCGCGTACTCCAGAATCTGGAATAAACTTCCCTTGCACATCAGATCTTCTCGGTCAAAGTATGCATTCGTGCATGCTATTGATAAATTCCTTACTGTCTCAACTGTTTTGCGCCTATTCAACGTTCACGTAACCGAACGTCAAGCTTACGAGATAGGCCTTGACTTTTAAGCCATTGCTCTGCTTTCTCTGTTTACCTTACCTTCCAAAATAACCTCACCGCTTTAAAAATTCTGATTGCTTTGTTTGACCGCTTCTTCTAGCCTTCGCCATCGAGATATGTAAGCATGTCTGCGTCCACTAACTGTTTTTTCATACCAACTTATAGGATCCTGCTAATTCAACTTTGAAATAAATCCTTTCAGATGCGCTCGCATTTATAGAGACCACCGTATTACTCCCCACAGGTTGTCAATATCTCTCACTCGCTCCACAATTTATTAACTTTATTTAGTTATATTGCGTATGCGGCCCTGAAACCAGCCTCAACATTGCCATAAAGACTGCTTCAGTATCCAACCCCTGGTTGGATTTATATATATATATATATATATATATATATATATAGTATATATATATATGTAAATGTATATATATATATATACTCATTACTGTCCTATAATTATTAACAAAATCATGGTGAGTAACTCAACGCTCCTCGATATCTCTTAGCTTATAATGCCTCTCTTCCGCACCAGGTCCCACCACTCATACTTCGCTCACCACCTCTGCGATTTCGAACTGGAAAATTCAGTTTGATTCATCGCACTTAGCTTGACTCAATAACTGAACTCAACGCCCAGTTATGACGTTACCATTTCTGCTCCCACCCTATCCACCAGCTAAGGTTCTTCTGTAATTTCATGCAGAACTTGGTCTTTACTCCTGCTCAATGACCACTCTAGGCGAAATACTAACTTTCCCATTGAAAGTTCTAGCCACACTTAGGCGTTTCCCCTTTAGTCTCACGTTTCATGGCCTCAATGTGCCTTTGGGATCCGCCGCACCGATGAGCCCGTGCTTAACTTTTGTTCTTCTTTCCGTTAACCGTTGATCCTCGGCTGCGTCACTCTATCTCACTTTCCTTGCCATAGTCTTTTGCGTCCGATGATCGCACCCACGTATACATCTATGTATATATATATATACATATATATATATATATATATACCTTGGGTATGCTCCACTCACTTGTCCCCCTTCCTAACTAGATTGTGCCATTTTACTACACACAATTTGCGTATATATAAATAAAACCGTTCCGTCCTTTAGCGATGAGTGCTCGCTCCCAGTTAATTCCTGGCTCAGGCTAGAACTCAGCCGTCCCATCCTGCTTTTTTTGTGCCTTTCTCGTACTTGCCACACGGATTACCATGCCTTAGTAACTAGGCTTCACTTCTCTACGCACATGCTCATGGTAAGTTAAGACCCCATTCCAACCGGAATCCGTATGCCCCTGCCGAATACCAGCACGTTTGCCCCCACATGAAAAATCCTCATTTTAACACTGTGTTTTCCCCCCATTTTACTGTTTGCCGTCCTCGACCACAGCTGGTGAACTGACCAGACTATTATCTTTCTATTTTCTCATTTTTCTTCCAGACCATACCATATACTATTGTTTTATTCCTGGTTCCCAAACGGACACCCTCTCCTCATCCACCGCCTACCTTATATCGCCCCAAATCTCTACTATCGCCCAACTACCCTAGAAAGCTACCAGTCTTCGTCTAGGGATCCCTAATAGACCTGTCCACTAGCCAAACGATAACTAACTGTTCGGATAACAAAATGTTCATTTTCTTGCTTCCATATAAACGATAATCATAACCCACAGCTGGAACACTCTCCAGACTGCCGCACTCCTGATCTCTTCCAGATTGCATTGGTTACTTGGGTATCCATCGGCCAAATCGACGTTTATTCCGGATTACCGTAAGGACTGGACGATTTGATCAATGGTTTAAACCTATACCCTCGCCTGCTGACGTTACATGGGGCACCGTACATGGATTAACAAAACCTCATGAAAGTCTCACCGGATCGCAGAGGTGATTCCTGACAGCAACCATCAACACATCCGCTCAACGTCCATTACCAAATAATCCAACCCAACAGTTCAATTCTTCCCGCGTTGCAGTACGAAATCAATGGCCGGAACCCAGCCCTCGCAGCTGTCAACTTCGTCAAACCAGACCTTTTTTACCTGCTTCCCACAACATTCTGCCTGCAACCAAGGTCTTTACGGAACAGAATACCAGCAATCTGCAGCCAACCATAATTTGATTACCAATTTTCTATCAAATACAAAAAAAAACATTTTACACGTTTCCAACTCCTGCCTAGCCGAACCATTGACGTTTGTCTCCACTAATCCGTTTCATTGACGGCTTTTCTTTTCTTTAATAGTCCGTTATATGTCCATACACCATTCATGCTCTTCAAAAGTTCACTGAAGTCCATGCGAAGCTTTTCGCCTTCATTTGAATTTCCATATGACACTGTAATCACCTGCACAAAAGGTCCGTTTTATTATCACCTTTGACTCACTTGTCTTTATTTCACATGCTTCCTCCACAATTAGTTACCCAATGCTGGATCAGTGTCCAATATTCCGCTGGTATCTCTGACTGCACTTTGAAAGCCCCACGCTTGCTTTACTTCTAACAATGTTCTTTGGCATCTCTTCCTTCCGGTTACTTGTTAGTGACCGTCCATTTGTCGCTTATATCAGCAATTCCACGACTGTCCAGCTATCCACACCGCCCCCAGCGATTTCGAAACCGATTCGAAATTCCCGCCTCAACCATTACCACTTTTGTTTACTCAAACACTACATGACTTTACTGGTGTATTTCGGTTGCTGTGATTTATAAATTTAGAATTTGTGAATACCTCACATTGACATGTACTGCTGTATACTCTGATCTTGCCTTGTGCATGTGTATTGACCACGGTCAAGAAATATACTATACTATACTATACTTCTTGTGTTAACTAGTGAGGGGCAGAAATTGCTTGGTCACCTGTGTCTATCACAGCTCGGGTAATACAAGAAAACGGTGGAGTGATTTTTTTAATTCCAGTGAGACAGGCTGCCTCTGACCTAGTGCCGATCAGGGATTTTAGGGCAAACAACATAAACCAGGAGGAGCGTCGTTGAGCCACTGTCTACTTGGGAGGTCCTCCGTGGACTGGTCAGGGCTCTGTGACCTGTGGCAACTTGTTGGCAAACCTACCCAAAATGGCACGGTTCAGCCACCATCCCTTCTAGACCTTGTCTTCACCGCCAGTTAGCACAACATCGGCCACAGTTTGGTCCGGACACAGCTGGAGAAATTTTGCCAAAGGGCTCCCCACTTTCTAAAGAAAAATCTAGAGAAACAGATAAGCGCGAGGCTCGTCAAAAGTTTAGGAAAAATAAATGGGGGAACCCTGTCAAGTGGAGCCCTAGATATGAAGTAGCTACCACAGAGCGGAAACAGGTGGCAAAGGGAGAGGTGGGAAACCATCAAGGCGGTGTACTGGCACTTATTAACAAACTTGAACAAACATGTCTGCTCTTGAAGCATGAAGAACCACAACAAGCCCTCTTGGTGGACGACGGCCAGCGAACGAACTTGACAACGAAGCTGGTGCTGGCCGAGCTACTACGTTCTTGTGGCCGCAGCTCAAGGGGGGAAACAGAAAAAGGGGCGAAGCTTTCAAGTTCCAACGCTTAACGAAACACCAATTTGGACCGAACTAGCTCTGCAAACAAACTGGAATCCGGAGAGATTTTAAAGCCACATGCATCAGAAGTGGCCCTCTGGAAAAGAATTGGGTATTAATACTCGAGGAAGGCAGTAGGGCTACGAACAACACTGAAAAGGTAAACTCCCCAAAGTAAGCCTTTTTGAGTGCATACCCGGTCGATATGGGCACAGACAATGCCCTCCTCTTTGGGCAAACGCACAAACATGGGGGCCTGAAGACCAACTTAAAGGACGTCTTGAAGGTAACGGAGGGACTGACTCCACAAGACGGAGCAGGGCCAGACTAAGCTCATTTGGCAGTGCTAAAAGTCCTGGCAAGCTTATTGTGTCACCCAATTCAGCTCTTGTTCTCACCTCCACCTGCTAATGAAGGGCCTTCGCAGACCGGAAGTAGGATCAGTTATAGCCACATACAAAAATAGTTTCCTAGGCTGCGCAAAACTACGGACCTTTCAGCATGAGAAGGCATGTGAAGGACCGCTACCTTGCGCGTGTCACCGACAATGGCGCAATAAATGATGTACAGCATGGTTTGTGAAGAGCCGTTTCCGCCCCAAAAGTCTGATACGCATCAGAGACGATGTTATCCACCAACTTGAAGCATGGCTAGAGACCGAAGTCATCTACTCGTGCTTCACCAAAGCCCCTGCACAGGGCTGGCAGCGGTGCTATCCGACATTGGTCTCTTTGGCTGACTGAAAATTTGAATCACCTACCTCCTTGAAGGCAGAATCTTTCGAGTAAGGATTAGTGGAGACCAATCTATCCCGGGAGAAGTGATCACTGGAGTGCCGCAGGACTCATTTCCGTCCGACTTTCTGTCTCTGTTTTTCTTCAAAGACCTCTGAACGATCCGGAGTCCCAATCACACATTGGCGGATGAAGTCGGGACGAAGGGAAAAGGAAACAGAAGTGGTAGGGAGGCTGATATCAAAGCAGTGGTATATTGAACAGCGAACTGAAACTTCGCGCTAAGGTCGTCAAGTGTCAACTGGCGACTGCTTCCTGGGACCCATTAACAGCTGACACCCCCGAGGTCCACAACAGGCTGGGGAAACGAAGATGGCGCAAAACTCGCAGGTCAACACCATCTGTTCGGTGCATGAAGGCCATCCGGGTTGAGCATAGAACACTTTCAAAACAAATCAGCTGTCCGATCTAACAAAACCTATAACTTTCTCCATTATACCAGGCAGTGGATCGAGTATATGTAAGTTAGTTTGCAAACTTAGTTCTCGTAGCTGCAGAAAAACGTCACCAGCAAAGGAAGAGCGCAAAACTTGACCAACAGATCTTAAAAAATCTTCCAAAAACACCATGATGATTTGAATTGGTGAAAATGTTCGACTATATGCATTCATCATGTGTTTCATACCACTTATATTTGTGTGCACCAATTTTCGTTTTTCGCGTTCAGTTCAAGATGTTTTCAAAACTCATTCGAACTAGTGTACCTCACGCGCTCGTTTTTCTCTGTGAAAACTCGGCTGCCGTTTTAGGCCTTTGTGATCACGAACTTGAGGTGTACATTTAGTTGTTGAGTTGTTCATTTCGCAATGCAGTGTTGTAGAATTTTCGAATCAGTCTTGTTTTGGTTTTGGAATTCGTGGACTTAGCTGCTCTCTACTGAAAGGTAGCCTCTACACAGTAGGGAAGTTGGGACAAACCGCAGTACTAAAGAACCTGTTGCTAGAAATCTTGTTAGAAGAACTGATGTCGAACGAGAAAAGTGATTTGATGAAGATAGCGCGAAGGGCTATGGGGTAGATGCTGACAGAATTAGTGGTAAAGCAGACGAGTAAAGCGTGTGAAGATGGATAGCGACTTCCGGAGTGATGATCTGGGAGGTTATAGGTGAGAAGCTAGTGAGTGTGCGGCAAACGGATTTCTTTATGATATGTGGGTGGTGATATGCCGCGTGAATGAACGGTGGCTGGATATTGAAACAATCAGAGACGCACTATTTCACGAATATAGAGTCCCCAGTACACGTGGGTGATATTGGAGGACATGGAAGGTAGACTTTTCTCAATTCGACGGTCGTAGCGCAACAGCCACATAGGGGTGAAATTGCAGAATAAACGTGCCTGTGGCGAGCTGACTTGGAGGGGATGTGAAGCTCTGCACGACCATGGTATGATACGGAAAGTCAGGAAGAGGTAACTGAAGAGCACCTAAGCATGCGCTGGACATGGGACACAGTAGCTTAGTCGACTAAGCTGCAGCTTCGAGCAGCAGAAGCCAAGAAGTCCTTTGGCCTTCGCGACTTGTTATATGATCTTTTCGGGAAAGCTAAAAGAATAAAAGCTTCAAAAACCCAGGACAGATAACATGGGGCTCAGGAGAATATGTTGTTCATCGAGGGCAGTGACCCCCAATAGTAAGTGGCACCTGTGAGAAAGTAAAGTTTTGACGCAGAAAACCTCGTTAACCACCATTTTCGCAGGCTGCCGAGTGAGTAAGGATAAAGATGGATGCCAGTTAGTTTGGATGACAGGATACTCATGAGGGAAGGTACACAATTTTAAGATCATCCAAGAGGAGAAGCGGAGTACCATGGAGGACTGCTCGGAAGACCACTGATATATATTAGAAACGATAATGGTTCAAGAACACTGCCTTAATAACTTCACTTGACCTAGGCCTGGCAGAAGATGGGTCGCCATTGACAGGTACCACCTGGGATCGGCGGGATAGGTAAGAACTGAACCACGATTGGAGTGGGTCAACCAGACCCAGAGATTTGAGCTTGATCCGCGGATGCTGGTGAGGTATTTGGTCAAAGGCTCCTGACATATCTAGGAATAGGATGGCAGCAGAAATCCCGTCATCGACAGCTGGAGTGATGATGTCGAAGGACTCAGTTTGACAGGAAGAGAAACCACCGGGTTTTGAAGAGGCCGCGCTGGCCAGGGTTCAGTAGTCCATTGGTTGGGAGATAGCCGGCTGGTTGAGACTCGACGATTTGCTCCGTGATTTCGCCTAAAACTGGAGCGTGGTTAATTTAACAGTAACCATCAGGGTCATGCTACGAACTCTTTTTAAAAGGGGGCTTTATAAAGGAGGTTTCCATTGCTGTGTTCCCAAGTAACGGTGTAAAGAGAAACCATTGGTAGAGACCGGTAACTCGTTGACGTTGTCATTTCTCTTTCCGAAGTACTGGCAGTGGGTGGTTCTATCTGTGATAATGGCAACGGAACAATCAGCCCGGAGGCCGATAATTATCGTCACTGTAGGTTGCTTCCGTATTTGACTTAGGGCAACCCAAAAGAGCCATGAGGAACTTAATCACTGGAAGTTGAAAGGACTGTGCAGAAGTGGCTGAGGTGAAGGCTTTAAACATGATTCGGGCTAAGTACTTTCAGGATAATCAAAGTCAAAGGTTTAAAATAACTCCAAAAATCTCGCCGTGGCGTGGAGCAGGGCAAGCTTCATCGGTCGTCTGGGGGACGATGTACCGTTGTCAGAATCAGCTCGAGCCTCCAGGGGAGATTTACTGAAATGCGCGCGGGCCTAGCGGTCATCTACTGGGCATTCACTTAGGTGTCACAGGAGGAAAATAACATACCGTACAGAAGGATCAAATGCCGTTTTTCTGGGGTCCCTCTATCCATTGTGTCCGTACAAGCAACGGGGGAGTAAAACAAAATAAATAAGGAGACGGCGAAGGAGTGAAAAAACTGAAAGTACTAACCCTGGCGGGCTGGCGCAACAAGCTATTTTTTAAGGTGTACTGCGTGGTTAGCTTCTGGTTTCCAAAATGATTTGATAGAAAGTTGACCGGTGGAAATAACTTGAGGTGAATATAAAAAAGAAAATAGATACCATCTACGAGACGCCTTGGCCGGTGCGTACGATAGTCAGAGGGTACGGTGTACAGCGACTCTACGGTTTAGAGTTGTGCTCTATGAGGCGTCGTAGTGACATTGGTGATGGGTGTCGGAACTAAATAAGCACCATTTTTGACCTGTGGTAACTCATCTGGGCTATCGTCAAGGTGTGCAACCTAAAAACGGATATTGGGTGCTGCTCCAGGCTTACCGCTTTGATCCATGAGGCGAACTCGGTCACCTCGCTCAAGCTCTTTGAGTGGACCGTCATAGGGCAGCTTTGGAGATATTGCACTGCTATCCACGAGTATGGAGACGCAGGCTCTAGTGGACGGTTTCGGTACTTAAGGAGCAAAAGCCGTCACTCTCTCGACCTATGAAGAAGTGATTCTCGGGAAACGAGAAACTTGAGGGAAAGCCAGTTTCATGCCTGAAGAACTAGCATCAGGTTCATAAGCAAGGAGCAAACCTGACAGGAAGGCCAGAGGCTCCGGCCGCCAATTACAACTGCAAGCAGTGGCGAACAAAGTTTTAGGCTGAGGATAAAAACGCCCAGTCACTCCGTTGCCCCAGAGTAATACGCCGTCTTGCGAGAAAGTTGACAGCCTAAACCGCAAAGAGTCTCTCTGAAATAGGGTGTCATTTAAACCATGTTTAGCGGTCAATATTTACAGGACAGGACAATACATAATTCTGGAACGAGGATAGGAGTGAGCCTTAAGTGCTTCCGGATACTCGCACCAGTATGGTCATGAAAACGACTTCGGGGCTGCAACTTTGAGCCTGGTGTATTTCAGCTGTGTAAAAGGAAAACTTTCGTACCCTCAGTGGAAAACAATAAATAAATAAACACCTCGCAGTAAATAAGTACAGGCCACATGTTTTTGTTTGCGATTGTTTAACTTGCGTGATGTGATGTCGGATACTTGGATAGGCAGCTTATCCACAGTCTACTTCGTTGCCCTCTCCCACTTTTCCTCTGCCAAGGCTGTCGTGGTGTCGAGTGTGTAAATAATGCTTCAGATGTTCTAGTTCTCCGGTTCAATTACTGAATGAATCACCGAGGCCGCAACTGTGAGAAAGAAAAGGAAAACAGGGGTGTAGATTAGAAAAAGACAAAAACCAATCGGCAGTTGAGCAGAAAGCGAAGTAACGGTGGAAATAGATTGGAACTGAGTAACTTGGCCTAATGAAAAAGTAAGTCAAAAGGGCATGTCGCACTAGGTCAGCATTGGGTACTTTCTCTGAGACAGAAACGCGTTCTCATTACGTGTAAAAGGATCTTGTGAAAGCCCCTCGAACCATCAAATTTTGACTTCTCGCGCGTTTAGAATAATCCACTTGCTGGCCACGGGCCATTCCTATTCCCAGTCCCACTTCAAAGAGGCCACCATGGCATTCCAAACTAGTAAGGTAAACCAGTTCGGTTGCCGTGCTGTTGTGACCACTGGCCTCGGTTTTCGTTTTGCCCCCGCCTGCCGCTGGCTACCGAACACTTCCGGTTGCATACACAAAAAGACCTTGGTCTATCATCCTAAAGCCAACGGCAAGTGGAGCGGCTTTGTGGCCAACCGGAGTCTGTCCTTCGCACTCGTGATAATCCTTTATTGAGGGAAACTCTACCGGCAGTTCTCTCAAGACTACACAACGCTTTTGGGACTTACACGCGAGTAACGCCGGCTAAACCGGTTATTGTTTGCATATCACCATTTCCAGGCGAGTTGATTTCTATATCATCATTCTTGATTTTAATTTACGGGGACTGTGTTAAACGTTTGCCACTCCAAATTCTGTTGACAAAGCCCCCCTCGCCAAGGGAACAAACTCCCCAAGGCTACATACCGGCCACTTTAGCGACCGCCAGCCAGGTTTTATTCGAGCAGAAGCGCTGCGATTGTCAGTACAACCAGCTGACTCTGGCCCATTTTGCACTGTCCGGCAAAAAGTAAAGGAACATGTGGTTGACACCGGGGGCATAAAGAACACCAGAAAGATGGGCCGCTTTTAACCAGACTTCGTCAAAGAAGTTCCGCCGGACGCTCTCACCTACCCAAAACCTTGAATAAGTCGTCATCGGTCCGTACCTTTAGCTCCTGTCATCTACTCGCAGTTACCAGTTCAGATACCGGACTCCACAGATGTAACAACTGGTTGAGGAAAATCCCATCAGAAACACCGCAATTTCATGTTTCTCGACATCACTCGCCCATATACACCATTTGCGTGTTTCTATATATATATATATATATATATATATATATATATATATATATATATATATATATATATATATATATATATATATATTCATGAACCAACCTTTGTTTGTGCGCGTTCAACGCGCCACTCTGTCATATTCTGATTTGAACCTGCGTAATGCGCATGCTGCTTTCTCGCACGCCATACCATGGTTCTCTTTTTCTGAGTCCGTGTGATCGCATACTTGAGGTTTGTATCTGTTTCATGTCACTGTTCACTTGTTATTCTGGCATCGTAGAATTTACGGATGATCGCTTTCTGATTTCGGGATCTGTTGGCTATGTATTGCTTAAAGGCGTCTTGCAACGGAGGATTCAATCCCATCCATCAACAGAAGAAATTAATGCGGCCACGAGCCGAGGCAGCCAAGGGCTTTTCCAGTATTTTTGCCGGTTGCATATGGTAAGTAAGGTTTACATATTCCACTTGTAAGTAAGTCATACTTGGCTGCGGGCTGACGCAGTCTATCACGACAGGAGTAGCAGCGACCTGCATTGAGCCGGTATGTCTTTCTACTCCAGTATCCTCCAAAGTCTCATATGGAAATCCAAGGTCTCTGGTGGCCCGAACACGACGCCAATCGGATCCTGGCTGGGCGCATTTGGCGCCGGACCCTGGCTCGTTCAACAAGGCGGCAACCACCGCAGACGAGCCAAACTTTGGAGTAGGCCGACGGCGAAGAATCGAAAACACAATGGTCTCTCTGCAAAGTCTCAAGCTGGATCTACCCTTATCAGAATGATTGTTGGAGAGAACACAGTTTTGCGACCGACGCGCATCGAAAAATGTAGGTAAAGTAGAACGGCTTGTGTAGGTTTAGCTGCAGTACTTGATCGCGACCACTGGCATGGAAAACCTCTCTTGCCACCGGGGCTGACGGACTCATCGGAGCTAGAAGCGGAACTGCCGTGGCTTTCCAGGGGAAGGCTCATGTAGTGCTACTGATAGGGCACACTGAAGAAAGCTAAAAATTCTTTCATTGGATGGTCTACCGAATTCGGCGACGTCACTTGCTCATCTTGTGTATACTGTCGATACCCCCTTACGTTCTTCCAGTACACACTTTAACCCGCCCCAATGTTTTGAGTTCTGCTCTTTTGATGGCTGCTGTGAATAGTCGTCATCGTATAGAAACAGAAAACCGAAGGCAATGGGCTCTGTAATGATGGGTGCCCCAGAGTTTGCTTTGTTTTTAAACACGGCATTGGCTCCCCCACGTACGGTCACACCTCAGATTTTGGTAAAGGCTTGGTTCTGTGTGCAGCACCAGGGATCATGAACCACTTTAAACTGCCTATGCTTCAGTTGTATTCACAATCTGAAAACAATTCTGGCCACTCCTGGTTCAGCCTGCCCTGGTGGTTATGATCGACACTGGAGTTAACCGTCGACGGTAATTGAGTACGAGGACCACTCCCCGAAATGCAGAGAATTCGACCTCATCCCTGGTCTGGAGCTCTTTTCTTCGTTTACCTCCATGGAGACTTAGTTCTTTTAAAGGTGCAGAGTATACGATTGTGCGGTGATTGACGTCATTGACATAGTTCATAAACGTGGACATTTTGATTTGGTCAGGTCTAGCCTTAACTTCACGGAGAGCAAATTGGGATATGCTAGGCTTTCTGCATAAGGAATAGGCCTTTGGGCCTCCGCCAACTGCGCGGCAATACGTCGCGTAAAGCACACTCGAGAGATGCGCCGACAAGTCACACGAATCTCAAAACCAAAACAAGACTGATTCGAAAATTCTACAATACTGCATTGCGAAATGAACAACTCAACAACTAAATGTACACCTCAAGTTCGTGATCACAAAGGCCTAAAACGGCAGCCGAGTTTTCACAGAGAAAAACGAGCGCGTGAGGTACACTAGTTCGAATGAGTTTTGAAAACATCTTGAACTGAACGCGAAAAACGAAAATTGGTGCACACAAATATAAGTGGTATGAAACACATGATGAATGCATATAGTCGAACATTTTCACCAATTCAAATCATCATGGTGTTCTCGGAGGGGTTTTCAGATCTGGTAGTTGCGTTGAATGCTTCACCTTTAAAAGCTTTCATTAGAATGTATTCAATAACCTTCCGTTTACTTCACCATCTTCGAGCTTCGTTGACCCCGCAGTCGTTGTAGCTTCTCATCACAGAGAGAATCATCGTATTGGGTGTCTACGGTTGTGTTTCGTGGATATACATAGTTTTGTGATATTTGTGGAATCTTGGCGGATGTTCGAAGAATGTGAGCTCAATAACCTCTGAGGATCAATGTGCGTGTTTGATATGCAAGAAAAATATTGGCCCTCGGTCAAAGCCCTGATGTGTGATCATTTTAAGGTGTCGATTCGCATGAAGTGTACAAAAATCGATAAGCACAAATAAGAGGGGCTGAGTTCTGGCAGCTCCTCTTTCCTGCATGTTGTGTACACAGACCTTTCCACCACAAATGAAGGAAAAACAGAAAAAGTTGAAGCAGTGGCAAACCAGGCACCCAGCACTGTGAGCTTTGAGCCTTACATCCAAAGCCGGAATCAATCAAAGCGCTACAAGCAGCCCATAGACCGCAGTGAAGAAGCAACATCGAAAGAAATTCTTGGTTACCGACAAAGCCACAGTAGCTATAAGTTCGGAAGACAACACCGCTGTTCAAAAGGTCTCGAATGCGGCCGGCCGAAGTACAGGCCTCGGTCCCGGGAAGACGGAATCTTGAAGCCAGAGGAAAACCGCAAATCCACGTAGACGGACGGCACTGTCATTGAGGACGCAGCGCATCCCAGTCGTGACCTGCTGGGACCAGCTGAGGTGGCCTCACAAAATGGATCAGATCACTACGCGTCCCTTTGAGGGGACACTTCCGCCAAGATAGTCTTCGCAGATAAGGAAAACCTTGCAAATAATGTAAAAGTCAGAGCCGTATTTCGCCTAAGTAAAACACTTGAGGATAGCAACCCTCGTCGACTCAAGGTTGTCTCCGGCTTCGATGAAAAAAAAGCAGTCGGTGCTACAGCGTTCTTACCAACTAAAAACCGAAAGAGAGCGACGCCTTCGAGATTTCGACCCCGAGGTTAGGGAGGGGTTCCGGTTGGCGTTGGGAGAGCTTCGGGAAAGCCGGACCAATGGAGAAGCAGGTGTTTTTATCCGGGATTTTCGAGTCCAACGGAGGAGTTGTAAACTGAGAAGGAAGCCGTTCACTCTCAATATCCTCACCAATCGGGCGGTTTCGACTGTGAACATGTAAGGAGGGTCAACACGGAATGGGAAAAACGGAAGGGGACCATCACTTATCATATCGTCCAATGTCAGGAGATGGTTGAACAGGCAAGAAGAGCTCGAGGTATGGGTGGCTCGCAGCTGACCAACACTGATTGCCATGAGGGGACGTGGCTTACCAGTGAGATGATAGATTTGGAAGTGGCTGTCCCAGAATATGCAATTTACCGTGCCGATAGGAGCAAAGCTCGGAGAAGAAGAGGCGTGGCAATGTACATTCGAGCCGACGTCCATTCTCTACAGCTGGATCGACTGATAGACACGAAAAGCTTCGCAAAATCTCTTTGGTGTCGCCTGAAATTGACACCCAGTGGATTTGAGTCGGTCGGAGTCGTTTATCGGTCCCCAGAAGCATATCTTCGGGAAATACTGACCGGCTTGCGAGGTCGGGCTGGCTACGGTTACTGTCCAATTTAGGGTGACCTCAGCCCGCCGAATTCGGACTCGGAGAATCCACCGTGCAGTTCAGAGGCAGAATTATTTTCCCGCAAGTTCTTTTAGCGATGCCGGAACTTTCTTCGTGCGAATACCTGAGGAGGCCGACCCGGACCCAGGATCATCAAACGTCCACCTTGGATCTGGTGGTATCTCCAAAAAGTTCCAGTGTAGATCATGCTGGGTACCTATGGTAAAGACCGGTCATGGAAAATATCCCTAGAACCTTTGCGATTCAGTGGTTTTCCTAGCATCACTCAATTGCCTACACTGCTGACGTGTCTTCACGAACTGTTTGTATTTATGGATCAATTGTTGTTTGTTCGCGCCCAGAGCGCTACTTTGTCATATCCTTGTTCTGGACCTGCGTGACGCACGTGCTGTTTGTTCACACGCTGCAATTTGGTTTCTCGTTTGTTGAGTCCTTGTGATCTCATTATTAAGGTTTGTAACTTTTTGGTGTCATTGTTCATTCAGCAATCTAGTATCGTAGAATATCACGGATAATTGCCTTTTGATTTCGGGATCCGTTGCGAATTTGGCTACGCATTGCTCAAACGTGCGTTACAGTATTCAGTAGATCAATTTGGAAAGAGGAAAAACACGCGAAATGCCAAGAAAAGGAACGAAGACATTAGACTCTGGACAGGAAGTAACACGGCAAGTCACTGGGGAGATTTTGGGTACATTTGATTCTTTAGTTAATGCTAGATCGCCTAGTTCTTTCAGTGCTAGTTCATGTGTTAATGAGGGCAATATGGATTGTAGGGATGTTGATCTGCATAGACTGAAAATTTTAGGCTTAGAACAACAGTTGTTGTCGACTAGACAACAGGCCCAGGAAGCAGAAAAAAAGTGTATACAGAAAGAAAGTGAGCATGAGACCAGCGACTACGACACTTCCGATAGATCAGGGTACAATAAGATAGGGAGCCCCACGCCGGTAGCCGACTACAAAACACCATCGATCGATTTGACAAGAGTAGAACTAAAGGTTTTTGACGGGCGATCTGAACACTACTGCAAGTTTGTCAAGAAGTTCGAGACGTTCGTAGAAAACAAGGTAACCGACCCTGGGCAAAGGCTTCTCTACCTGACTCACTACTGCCGAGGCCGAGAAAGAGAAGCTATCGACGGGTGAAACACGCCCGATCCGGAACAAGGCTACACAAGAGCAAGGAAGATTCTAAAGGACTTAATTGGCCAACCGTTCAAAGTAGCCCGTTACCTAATAGAAGGCATCATGGTAAAGGCAAAAAGAATCAAGGGCGACGTCTACTCAATGGCCGACCTGGTGATTGAGATGCAGAACTGCTCAACAGCCCTCGACCATTTAGGTTTGTAGGTACCTGTACATTTCCGACTTTTTCCATGATTTTCAACGTCCCTTGGTGCGACACTCCTCTGTTGTACCGACGTTTTAATGTAAAACACACACCTTTTGGTCGTCAACACCGCGCAATACAAAAAGGCTGTAGATAAATCCTCCATTCTGGCACGGTCTCATCTTCTGGTTTGGAGTGTCTTGGAATTATATCGGTCAGAACTAACTGAGTGAAACAAAACACTTTAGAAGCTTCCACTGCGTCTCTTGGCACTTCGCTCGATACCATCCTGTTCTGTTCAATGGATGACTGTCAGACCGAACTGAACTAAAGACATTGGCGGATATTGGCTCTTTGGCGCTCATTTCCCGATCACAAGGACACTGAACAACTGTGAGTTTGGGTCACACCTTTTGTTTCATTTTAATTCTTGATGTACATTTCCCTTTCGGCTTTTTTATCACCGCACGCTCCTCCGCCCATCTTAGTTTGCTAGTGTCGTCTTAGATATTGTTGACAATAACTTAGTGTACCACATAGACAGAGTAGTACGCTACAAAATTGGTGAGCCCAGGTTGTTTTCCCATCCCCTGACACTAGATTGATTCTTTTGGTCCAAGTTCCACACGATTCACCTTGTCTGACAGCAAATCTGTTGACATCCACGCGGTTGCTCTTAAACTGCCCGTTTTTGCCCCGACCAACCCTCGAGCGTGGTTTCGACAAATAGAAGCCGTATTTGCCACTCGACGTATAACCAGCGAGCGCGTGAAGTACTCTCACGTTGTCCAAGCGCTTCCCTTTGACATCGCTGTTGACGTGGAAGATCTCCTCGATCCCATTCCACCAGAAGCTCCTTACACGAAGCTCAAGGAAGCAGTCATTCAGCGTACCGAAAAATCAGCCGGAAAAATGCTCCGTGAACTGCTCACGTCGGTGGAGCTCGGAGACCAAACTCCGTCCCAGCTTATGCGCCACATGCGGTCGCTACTGGCTGGACGGCAAATGGACGACGCTATTTCCAGGGAGAAATTGGTTGATAAACTACCTCTGCCGATGCAGCAGGTCCTGTCAATGCTGGAACCCACTGCTCCACTTGACAAGGTTGCGCAACACGCCGATAGAATAATGGAATGCTACCCGGCTGGTAGACCTTGCGTTCACATGACATCACCCTCCAAAACCACTCCGACACACGAATCCCCTATGGCATTACCAACACCTGCCCCAGATCGCCGTGGTGACGTTTCTCGCAGTCCTGATTCCCCATCTTATCACTCGCATATCGATAAGGACATTACGGACCTAAAAGAAACCGTTCGCATGTTGTGCAATCAGGTCGGTGCAATGTGCAACTTATTTGCTACTCATCGGTCTGTGTCCGCCGAAGTACCTCATCGACCTAGATCACGGTTCAGAAACCGACGATTACAAACATTGTGTTGGTACCACCGCACATTCGGCTCCAAGGCACGCCGCTGTGATCCTCCATGTTCATTCCGCACTTACACCTCACAGTCAAACGACCAGGCCAGCCAGTAACGGCCACGACTAGGGCAGGCCCTCCACATGAAAGTCGCCTATTTTATATCGTTGGCCGATCCAGTGGTCTTCGATTCCTCATTGGTACCGGCGCCGAGATCAGTGTAATCCCCCACCCAAACATCACAGCCTCAAACCATCTCACTTTACACTGCAAGCAGCAAACACAACAACTATTGCGACATTCGGCCAACAGTCCATCACTCTTGATTTGGGCCTCCGACGCTCTTTTCAATGGGTTTTCATCCAGGCGGATGTTCAGACTCCCATTATTGGCCCGGATTTCCTCTCACATTTTGGCCTCACTGTGGGCCTTAAAAATCGCAAGCTGGTAGACACCACAACTAAGCTTTGTGCAGTCGGCATTGGTAAATGCACCAACTCCCTGGGTATTCGGCTGGCGATCCCGCAATCACCGTTTTCTGACATTTTGAAGGAGTTTCCATCCCTCACTAAACCGTGTCAGTTCACCGACCTAGTGTCTCATGCTGTGCGTCACCCCATCGCTACAAAAGGCCAACCGGTCCATTTTCAACCACGTTGACTCAACGCCGACAAAATCCGTATTGCACGCCTTGATTTTGAACACATGATGAATCTTGGCATCATTCGACCGTCTTCAAGCCCACGGGCCTTGCCTTTGCACATGGTTCCAAAATCATGGGTGATTGGAGACCCTGTGGAGACTACCGTGCTCTCAACAACGTCACCGCCCTTGACAGGTACCCGATCCCACACATTCATGATTTTGCACAGAATCTCTCTGGGAAGACAATCTTTTCCAAGGTTGACCTCGTAAAGGCATATCACCAAATCCCCGTGGCCGAAGAAGACATTCCCAAGACAACTATCACCACGCCTTTTGGCCTGTTCGAGTTCATTCGCATACCATTTGGATTGAAAAACGCTGCTCAGACGTTCCAACGATTCGTCGATGAAGTGCTTTGAGGTCTACCTTTCGCGTTTGGCTACATCGACGACATATTAATTGCCAGCGCCTCTCCATCGGAGCATGCCAGCCACTTGCGTCAACTCTTTCAACATTTTCAACAATACGGACTTCAGCTGAACCCTAGTAAATGCGTGTTCGGCGTTCCGTCCCTCGACATTCTCGGGCACCATATCGATCAAAAAGGTTTGACACCCCTCCCAGATAAGGTGCGCAGCATCCTGTCATTTCCTGCACCTCAAACGATCACACAGTTACGAAGTTTCTTGGGAATTTTGAACTACTACCGTCGCTTCATTCCCCATTGTGCGACCATCGTTTCACCTTTGACCGATCTTCTCAAGTCCAACGTCAAAACGATCGATTTCGCTCCCGAGGCCGAGACAGCTTTCGCAGAAGCCAAAAAGCCCTCGCGGATGCCACCATGCTGCACCATCCACATTCGGATCCAACTACTGAGTTCGTCCTAACGACTGATGCATCAAATACTGCAGTCGGTGCAGTGCTTCACCAAATAGTGGACGACCAATTACAGCCATTAGCGTTCTTCTCACAAAAACTCCAGGCGGCACAGACAAGATACAGCACGTTTTCCCGTGAACTCCTGGCTATTTACTTGTCCATCCGTCATTTCCGCCACCTTTTGGAAGGACGACAATTTCGTGTGCACACTGACCACAAACCCCTGACACACGCACTTCATGCCAAGCCTGACCGACATTCACCCAGTGATATCCGCTATTTGGATTATATTTCTCAGTTAACAACAGACATCCGCTACGGGCGTGGAGTTTATAATGTTGTGGCTGATGCATTATCCATACCGGACAACAAAACGGTGCAGACCAAATTCGATCTTACGGAACTGGCAAACCTCCAGCGTGATGATCCATCCTTGCCCGAACTGCGCACATCCTCCACACTCCAGCTCAAGGATTCTCCCCTACCTTCAGCCGATGGCACAGTCCAATGTGACTGGTCTACAGGTCACCCTCGTCCTATTGTTCCAACTTGCTACAGGAAGATCGCTTCCGATCATTTTCATTCTCGTTCCCATCCTGTTATCCGTGCATCTCGCAAACTCATTTTTGCCAGATTTGTTTGGCCCAATATGAATTCTGACATTGTATTATGGACTAAACATTGTTTACAATGTCAGAGAAACAAAGTCCACCGCCACACTTTTTCTCCTCCCAGTACACTCACCGTTCCCGACGTCCGTTTCACACATATTCACGTCGATCTTGTTGGTCCACTACCACCATCAAATGGACATACCCACTTATTAACCGTTGTTGATCGTTTCACACGCTGGCCGGTGGAAGTACCCATTTCCGACACCTCGGCGGAAAATATTGCGAAAGTACCACCTCAACACTGGATTGCTACATTTGGTGTACCGTCTACCGTCACCGCAGACCGTGGCAACCAATTCCAATCGACTTTGTTTCGTAAGTTCACTAAACTGCTTGGCTGTAAACACATCACAACAACTGCATACCATCCTTCGTCCAATGGCATGGTAGAGCGCCTACACTGTCAACTCAAAGCAGCACTGATATCACGACCAAACCTCAATAACTGGAGCGACAACCTGCCACTAGTTCTCTTAGGTCTGCGGTCATCAGCCAAAGACGACCTCCACAGCACGTCGGCTGAACTCGTTTTCGGTACCACCACATGCCTTCCAGGTGAGTATGTTCAACCCAGCACCGAAGCCAGTCCTAACCCATCCCAATTTGTCCAACAACTCAAAGACCGTATGTCACATCTACGTCCAGTACCGACTCGCTCGTCACCCACACACGTTTTTGTACATAACAATCTATATACGTCACCTTTCGTTTTTATTCGTGAAGGTGCTGTTCGGAAACCACTCACACCAACGTATGACGGTCCATTTAAGGTACTTAGTCGTACAGACAAATATTTCGTGGTTCAAGAAGCCGATAAGCCAGACGCGGTTTCCATTGACAGACTAAAACCCGTGTATTTTGATACACCTCCATCACTAGCAACACCGAGACCACCACCATCCACAGACACACCACCAAAAATTCCTGTTGATGATCCACCCTCTATCATCACACCAGACACTACACCACACCCGTCAGCACCACCACAGCAACAACCTTCCCTGGTAACCCGCCGTTCCGGCAGAAACGTTCGACATCCAGTCAGATTTCAAGACTTTGTTAGTTGACGTTTTCTTTCGCTAGCCGTTTCCTCTTTCTATTTTTCTATCGAGCGTTTATTTTGTAAAACAAACGCTGTGGCGGGAGAGTTGTGTAGGTACCTATACATTTCCGACTTTTTCCATGATTTTCAACGTCCCTTGGTGCGACACTCCTCTGTTGTACCGACGTTTTAATGTAAAACACACACCTTTTGGTCGTCAACACCGCGCAATACAAAAAGGCTGTAGATAAATCCTCCATTCTGGCACGGTCTCATCTTCTGGTTTGGAGTGTCTTGGAATTATATCGGTCAGAACTAACTGAGTGAAACAAAACACTTTAGAAGCTTCCACTGCGTCTCTTGGCACTTCGCTCGATACCATCCTGTTCTGTTCAATGGATGGCTGTCAGACCGAACTGAACTAAAGACATTGGCGGATATTGGCTCTTTGGCGCTCATTTCCCGATCACAAGGACACTGAACAACTGTGAGTTTGGGTCACACCTTTTGTTTCATTTTAATTCTTGATGTACATTTCCCTTTCGGCTTTTTTATCACCGCACGCTCCTCCGCCCATCTTAGTTTGCTAGTGTCATCTTAGATATTGTTGACAATAACTTAGTGTACCACATAGACAAAGTAGTACGCTACAGGTTACAGGGCCGACCTAGATGCCATGCACACTTGGGAAACAGTCCGTGACTTCTCCCTCGAACTACAGGGTCGGTGGGCGGAAGAAGCGGAATGGATAAGCCGAAGCGACAGGGAAGCTCACTTCGAAGACCTGACCGAATACTTGGACCGGCAAACCAAGATAGCTGACAACAGGTTCGGCCGACTCATCCGGGACAGCCACCGAGCAGACAAGCGCAGTACTAGCCAGGCTCAAACTCTTGCACGGGAACATCCAAAATACCAACCTTGGACCAATACACATGCCATTTCACGCGATGCTACGGCGCATCTAAACTGCAGATCCTGTGGTACTAGCCATGGACAACCAGAATGCCCCAAGTTCGGCAAAGCCACAATGGACGAACGGTGGAGAATTGCGAGGATGGCAGGAGAGTGTTTTATTTGTCTCAACACCACGCACCGAGCGGCAGCTTGTAGGACAAGGAACCGATGTGGTTACGAGGGCTGCATGGGCAGACACCATCGATTGCTGCTCCAGGCGAGAGTAACCTTACCCGAGGCGAGTGCCAAGCCCAATGTTGTTTGTTCAACGCCGCCGTCTGCCAGCAAACCGGTACGTTTAGTCATAGTGGCCATGGGGGCAGTGTCCTCAACTGGGGTGGTCAAAGCGTTGACTTTCGTCGATAGTGGATCCGACACTACTCTAGTGAAAGAGCGGTTTGCCGACAAACACCGACTCGCTAGAGGTGCGACGTCGTTGGCAGTGAGCACGGTGGGCGGAACACAGGTAATGACTGCCTGTAGGTTGAGGCTTCAACTCATCTCTCTAGACACTAACGAGGAAAATGAACCAGCGGAGGCATTCACGTTAGCGGATCTCCCCATGCGAGCACCAAGGTCGGTGAACGCAATCTTGACTCGGTGGCCCCACCTGCAGGATGTAACCGTTGTAGACTGAGAAGATGATGAAGTGGATCTCCTCATTAGCTGCGAAAAGACAGAGGCGCATTGGGTGCTTGACCAGAGAGTGGGCGATCGCTAGGCACCTTATGTCGTACGCACGGCTCTGGGATGGATGTTATATGGTCCGGTAGGGGGACGTGGTTTCGTGAATTAATTATCAGCCGAAACAGACCGCATAGAGTATCATTTGCAGCGGCTGTATGAAAAGGAAATTCCTGACATCGGAAAAGAAAGACCAACGCTGTCTCAAGAGGATCACTTCGCTCTACAAACGGTGCGGCAAGGCACCAGAAGCCTCAAAAAATAGTTCGAGGCTCCTCTCCCATGGAGCATATCTGCCGACCCGTGAACTGACAACAGAAATTATGTTCTCCAACGATTACTACGACTAAAAAAAAGCTCCGTTCGAGAACGAAATCTGTGGGAACGATACGAGGATTTAATGAAGCGAAACGAAGCTCTCGGTTACGTTGAAGAGGTGCCTGCTAACACCGACAGCAAAAGGGTATCTGGTATCTATCTCACCACCCGGTTATCAACCCCAAGAAACCCAAAAAACTGCGGATGGTTTTCGACTGTGCAGCCAAGTTCCAGGGCAAGTCGTTAAACGATCGTTTACTACAAGGGCCTGACTGGACCACACCACTGATCGAGGTCTTGTGCCGTTTCAGAGTGGGTAAATTGGCCTTGTCTGCCGACATTAGGGAAATGTTTCATCAGATGAAGATTCTGGTGGGAGAACGAGATGCTTTGCGTTTCCTGTAGTGGGAAGAGAGCGACCGGGACAACGCAGTGGTGAATTATAGGATGACTGTCCACCCCTTCGGAGCCATATCGTCACCATTTTGTGCGAACTACGCCCTCCGAGAATTGGCGAACAAACATGGAGATCTAGTCCATCGGACGGTGGTAGATAGCGTCAGCAGGAACTTCTACGTCGACGACTACCTTGGGTCATTCGATGATGTGAAATCAGCTCAGGGGCCTGACGAGATTGCTGGAAGAGAGCGGCTCCCATCTAACAAAATGTATGTCGAACGCTTCAGAAGCGCTAAAGGTCATTCCGTATCATGAAAAGACCAAAAGGGTAAGAGATTTGGACGGCTCTCCACTTCCTATCGAACGCACTTCGGGAATACAATTGGAAGCGGAAACGGACGACTTTGTTTTCGAGCTAAACGTTCCAGAGCTGCCAATAAACCGTCGTGGCATACTATCTGCCGACTCTGGTTTGTTAGACCCGCTCGGTTTCGTCTCACCATGGCTGCTAACCGGAAAGATCTTGCTGCAGCGGCTGTGCCGTAAGAAAGTTGATTGGGACCAGTCACTGGACCGAGGGCACCGGTTGGACTGGGAAGAAACTTTGAACACTTTGAAGAAATTAGCGGACATAAGGATCCCACGATGTTTGACTCCTGGCCATACGACGCGGACTGGAGAACTACATGCCTTTTCCGATGCATCCGAAGTCGGTTATGGAGCTGTGGTGTACCGACGATGGTGCGCAGGAGATGGACAATATACTACGAGGATCCTGTTCGCTAAAGCACACTTTGCTCCACTGAATTCGGCCTCGATCCCACGCCTCGAACTCAGTGCCGCCGTGTTGGCAGTCAGGGCGGTGCAAGCAGTGAAGAGATGTTATTACCTCTAAATTTGGTTGCTTAGCTTTTGAACGGATTCAACGATAGTACTTTACTATATCAACAACGTCCGGAGCCGGTTTAGTACTTTCGTTGCTAACCGACTCACGATTATCCACGATGAATCAGCCACGAACAAGTGGAGTCATATCAGGTCTGGTGACAATCCCGCCGACCTATGCTCCCGAGGTGCGAACAACTCCAGGCAATTGGACACGTGGACGAGAGGGCCAAACTTCCTGCAAGTGCCTAAACAGGACTTGCCCGCGTTCGAACTAAAACCTCCTACGGAAGTAGAACTGGAGATCAAAGGCGTAGTGATAGCGGCCAACGTCATTGAAGCGACATCCATTCCATTGCGATTGGTCAGGTTTTCTTCCTGGATGAAGACGCTTCGTTTGTTAGTTTGGTCAACCAGGTTCAAGAGGAATTTACTAGTCATGAAAAGGCTACGGCCCTCAGGCCGGATACGGGTCGGGCAATAAGTCCCGATGAGCTACAAGCTGCAGAATACGATATTTTCCGAATGATACAACGCGAGGCTTTCGCCCGAGAACTCGAGAAGGCTGAAGAAAGGGGCCGATCAGTAAAAAATACCATCTCCGAGAGACGCACTGAAGAGTTTAAACCCCAAACTCATCGATGGGCTGCTGCGGGTGGATGGTAGGCTGACCAACTTCGCCTGAGCTTTGACACAAAGTATCCTATTCTGCTGCTTGCGAGACAAACTGTCGTAGGACTAATGATCCAACACGTCTAAGCCGTGGAGGAACATGCTGAGGGAAGTCACGTGACCAGCGTCATCCAAAAGCGCCGTTGGTTGCTAAGAAGAAGAGACACCATAAAAGGCGTAATCCGACGTTGTGTGCAATGTAGGAGACACAATGCCACGGCGGGAAAACAACTCATGGTCCCGCTTCCAGAATGCGGGGTGACTGCTAGCTGGTCGCCTTTTAGCGACACCGGGTTCGACTATTTCGGGCCCTTGTGGATCAAGTGCGGTAAGAAATTAGGAAAATGATATTGATGTATCATGACGTGCATGAAATCCCGCGCGGTACACCTAGAAGTCGCACATTCGATGACGACCGATTCTTTCCTGCGGGCCTTGCAGCGCTTTATCAATCGAAGATGCGTACCGGCTGATATATACTCAGATAATGGATCGAACTTTGTGGGCGCTCACCGGGAATTGCAGCGTTGGCACAAGAACGTAAACTGGGACGAACTGCAGGGTCGAACCGGGGCCTACGGCTTACGATGGCATTTCAACCCCCCACAGGCCAGCCACCGCGGCGGTGTATGGGAACATATGATCCGGTCTACCAGACGGATATTGCTGTCGATCATGGAGCAGAAGCCGCTCGACGACGAGATGCTGAACACCTTCATGACTGAGGTAGAGAGAATCCTGAACAACCGCCCCCTGGTTCCAGTAATGAACGGCGACCTCACCGACCCGGCACTCATCTTGAACGATTTATTGACGTTAAGGTCGAACGAGGGCTTTCAAGGGCCGGCAAACCTTCGTGGGAGCCACCTCCACGGATGGAAGCAGGCGAACTACCTTTCCAAGGTCTTCTGGAGGCGATGGCTGTGGGAGTACCTACCGGCTCTGCAGACTCGACATAAGTAGCTGGTCAAAACAAGACCATTCAAGGTTGGTAATGTGGTGATGATCACAGACGAATGCGCACATTTTAGCACCTGGTCTTTGGGAATAGTTGTGGAAACCATTGAAAGCACTGACGGACTGATAAGGACGGCAAAGGTGAAGACAGATAACGGAGTGCTCATTCGTGACATACGCAGTATTAACCTACTCGAGAGTGAGGGCGGAGAAGCTGATAACGCTGAGGCTTAGTAGACTGTTTCGCACTAGTCATCGAGGTGGGTAAAGAAACACCATATATGGAAGCAATCCCGACACACTGACGTATCGAACCATCATACACCTCGACGCACGCTCACCTACATTGTACTCCTTGTACCACATGGTCTCCGTCAAACACGTTACACTGCTTACAGTCTTTTGTTGGCGTTGCAGAAAGTCCTCTCTTGATTTGTGGTGATACTTGTAATTCCATTATACATCCAGACACATACACACATACCCGATGCACGCTATGTCACGCAACTCCTATCAAAACTCTGATGGTGTTCGCAATTTGCTTTTGTTGACGTTACTGGAATGTTTTTTACCTGTGTGGAAGTAGCGGCGTTTATATCGTACACACGCACTCACGCAAGCACATACGGCCAGGGCAGGACGGCCTTTCCAAGGACAGCATCTGTTTCCTCTCCACGCTCGCCATCGATCAGTTGTTCTCGTGGAAGACGTAGAATACCCTCGCGTCTATGTGGCCAACGGATTAGGTGCAACCATGAGCAGAACGCTGACGACGAGCATTAGGAGCGCGCAATGGCAGCAGGGCCTAGGTAAGTAGGAGGAATCAGTACCTTTACACCAAACCTTTGACTCTGCTAAGGATTTGGGAGGATTTTGGTGGGCGGCGTAACGACCGGTCGTGGGAAATCTCCCTAAAACCTTTGCGATTCAGTGGTTTTCCTAGCATCACTCAATTGCCTACACTGCTGACGTGTCTTCACGAACTGTTTGTATTTATGGATCAATTGTTGTTTGTTCGCGCCCGGAGCGCTACTTTGTCATATCCTTGTTCTGGACCTGCGTGACGCACGTGCTGTTTGCTCACACGCTGCAATTTGGTTTCTCGTTTGTTGAGTCCTTGTGATCTCATTATTAAGGTTTGTAACTTTTTGGTGTCATTGTTCATTCAGCAATCTAGTATCGTAGAATATCACGGATAATTGCCTTTTGATTTCGGGATCCGTTGCGAATTTGGCTACGCATTGCTAAAACGTGTGTTACATTTACCTCCACTAGGGTGCAGAAACCATGCAGTGTTGACCATCAGCTGAAAGAGAGGAGCTAAGTTTGTTCCAAAACCGCAGGGTGGACTCAACGTCTGGCGAATACCGTTCCAAAAAGTCGGGGAGGCCTCATACTCAGTGTTGTGATGCCCGCCAGGACCGTACGAAATAGACAAGGCTTAAGGAGTAATCCGGGATAAAATCCTTTAGTTGTACCAAAGTTTTGCTGTACTATCCAGAGAGCGACCGCATGCAAAAGGCTCACCTTGGTTTGACTCACAACTTAGGTGTCTTTTACAGCTTCGGACTTCAGCATGGGAACAATGTCACGCGACTGGAGAGGGATACGACTGAGGCCGCACCATCCAAAATCAGTGTACCCAACTGAAGCAAGAAACGCGACATATCTTCGACTAAACGTTGGCAATGGACTCGGTTCGTGCAACAAAACGCCTGTTTGCATATCTCCGACGGAGGATGCGCGCAACAGCAGCCATCCCATCCTTGCAGGACGGACAATCGCTGGGAGTTACAGATGAGCATAAGGCATAGATATAGGAGGGACACCGCTTGTCAATCTATGCTCCTGAACAGAGCCACAATCATACCTCACACATTGCAGTGGACGCCACCGGAACGTTATGAAGAGAAACCATCGGGGAAAAGTGGCTGCAGCCGTGCGCACCATCAAGGTTGACCAATCTTCCGGACCTGATGGTGTTCATCCTTTGGTGGTAAGGAAGCTGGCAGACGTGTTAACTCGACCGGTCATACGATTGTTCAAAGTGTCGTTAGCAGCAAGAAAGCTCTCCCAACAGGGGAAGAAAGCGGTTGTTGTGCCAATATACAAAGGTGGGACGAAGGCCGAGGCTGTCATCCCCCGATCTGTCAGTCTAACACCGATGGTATGAAAGGTTATGGAGCACCCGCTGGCCCTGCGAATCCGAGAACTTATTGGGGTAAACGACTAACTATGCCGGCAAGAACAAGGTTTCTGGGAAATATGGTCGTGCCTGACCAACTTGGTGAGCGCATAAGAGCGGTGGACGATGGCCAAGGCCGAAGAACACCCTACGGACGTAATCTTCGTGGAATTTATCAAAGCTTTCGGAGTCCCGCATGACCGTCTATTAGACAAGCTTATGGCTCTCGGGGTTGTAGGTCCTTCGATTCTGCGAATTGAGGGCCTTTAAAAAGGCAGACACTTTGCGGCACCAGCAGCGCAGTCAATGTCAACTTGGCAGGTGGCTGCTAGTGGTGATACACGGGGATCGGCTCTGGGTCCGCCAATCTTCCCGGCCTGTATCAGTGGTCTACCGCCAGTTTTCAATCGCCGTGTCTCATCTACGCCGACGACCCTGAGATCTGGCTTACGATTACATCAAATGCGGATGAGATCGTTCTTCAGGAAGACACCAAAGCCTTTGAAAGATGTTCAGATCTGTGGTCACTGTCAGACAACACCGACAGGTGTGCGCATATGCTTGTAAGAGCGCCGTCCAGCAGTGGGATGTGCTATTTACACGGGGCACCACTCCGGCATCCTGTCTGAGAAAAAATTTGAGAGTGATGGTGGCCTCGTCACTAAGGAAGCACAACACTGACAGAGTTCGTTTGTCAGCGTGCAGTACTCTTAGGCCGGAACTCGGTCATTCGGCCATCTCTCACTCAGCGCTTTCAGGGTACTTTATGCAACCCATGTACGTCCCGGGTTGGAATACAGGGGCACGTGGTGTTCTCTTGTACGTTGGTAGAAGTCGCAATGTTGGAAAGATTACAGAGGCACAACCCGCCTTATCGGAGGGCTGCGAGGAGTCAGCCACGGAGAGCAGCTGAATATTACGGGGTCGTTTCCAGTGGCCTATCGGAGAGTCCGAGGAGACATGGTCCTCCCCAGGCGCATGATCAGAGACAACTTTGGCCCGGAACTTCTCGCGGACCTGACTGTACGAGGGGACACCCGCTAACTCTAAAGACACTGTATTCGGTGGGCCTTCCACAGGTATGCCTCCAATCCCGAAGGCCGACCAATCTGTGGAATTCGCTGCCGGCCGATTCGGTGGAAGAGCCTAACGACACATTGCCCGAGCAACTTCTGTATGTACTTCTAGAGAGGTGGCGGTGGGAGAATCACGCAAGAGTCTACATCACTGAGCTGTGGCGGGGAGGTTTACACGGGAGAGATACCCTCTGCCTCTTTTATGGAAAATGAAGTATGTCTTGGCTCATCAGTTATGCTGTGATCAATTGCTGACCAGTTTCCCATCCCACAACCTTTGGCGCCGCCCCTCTGGTGGTTTAACCGCATCTACAGGGATAGGTGTACTTGTCTCTCATATATATGATTCGGTTGGGTTATATATATGAAAATGCTCGATGCCATCTTCGTTGACTGACCAATTTTACCCCTATTCCACATTGGACTCCCCATCTCCGTTCTATGCCCTGGACCAGTCTCGCACAGCTTTTTTCTGGTCACTGTTGCGTGACCTAACTAATGCGCCGACTAATACCAGACTCACACACTCTCCATGCGCTCAGTATGCTCTACTGTCACTATTACACGTTATGGGACTCCATAATCGCCCGAGACAGAAGCCCAGTACATTCTCACCCAGACATGGCCGCTGCATGCCACTCCTATCACGGAGTAATATATTCACGAATGTGAAGCCCCTTCTTTTTTTACCATTCTCTTCAGCTCTACACTGGCATTGTCTCCCCACAGGCAAGTTAGCAATCTTTCATACGACCAATGCCGTCAGCGTACTGCCACTAAATTTTATCAGTATACGTAACGCTGTCTCAGTATATAATTTTCCTGCTGCTCAGTCGCCGTCATATTTTCAGTTCTCTATCCATATGAACGTCATTTTTACAGCCTGTAAATGACTCCATTCTCCTCACTTGTGGTGAAATTCTCTACCTAAAAGGACAGATATAAACAAAATAGACGTCGATTATTTTGCATTCCTCAACTACCATGACCATTTTTGATAACCCTCCATGCATGTGTTCCATCGCTTTAAGTGTTTCACACGTCTCTAGCAGATTGAATAGCCTAACCACAGACTTCAGTCCTACCCGGCGCTACTATTGCTTTGGACCTTTGAAACTATCACCCTTTTACTTCCATGCACGTAACTGCCCTAGCCCCAGTGAATTTCTGATACTGTCCTCAATTGTGTCATCGGCTCATGCACGGAATCCTGTCCCGGACTTCTTCAAAGTAACCCATTGTTATTATTGCCTGAATATGAAGGTATCCCCAGTGTGGACAGGGCATTTAGGGAAGCCATTAGAAAGAACAGTTCCACCAAGTATGACTTGGCAAACATGCTGCCCCTGCTAGTCACGATACCATCTATCTAGCTTTTTTCCATCCCACCCCCTATAACCTTACTCCTACCTTATTGTCGCAACTCATCCAAAGGTGTGCTTTCCAAATTTTCTGTCCCACTATGTCTCCATTTATTTTCTCCCATAAGAGTGTGCCCTCGTTCCATCCAGTCTGTCGATCTCATATCTAAAGTGAACCTCCCCGCACAACCTGCTGTTATGGTTCAAGCAATAGTACACTAACTACCGCACCCTGTGTTGGTTGCCTCTGTGCACACCACACAGCAGAATTCTGCTAGCTCACTATCCCTCATCTACAAAGGTCTCCTTATCCCAAATATATATATATATATATTAGGCTATTTAGCTCACCTCCCATACCGCTTTGTTGCATAGGTCTTACCAAGACGTGGGCATGTAGCACCCTCGTACACTCATGGTCAGCATACTCCTTTGGCTCCTCTCTGTCCACCTGACCGAATTTCTGCTACCCCCGTACATTCGTCACCCATTTTTACTCATCATGCCGTCCCGGTCCCCAACCAGTTCTCGGAAAATCCGTATCGCTAAAGTTGGCAAATTCACCCACACCCAACCCCTCCCAAAAACCAGGCCGTGCCCTGTCACCCTCGTTAACGTCGACGGTGAAGCTTCTACTAGTCCAAGTGGCCTTAAGCAGAGTTTCGTAGAGCTTCGAACCAAGGCCGAGCTGATTGATGAAATCCATTTAAAGGTCTCACCCCTGGCTACTCATCTTTTTCCTGTAGCTCCCACATCCCCCAAGAACCTGGTTTCGGTGGTTAACATCCTCGACTCCGTATTGACCGAAATACACCACCGCAAAACTAACTCCAGGGACGCAGTGGTTTTCAATGTTCCAGACCGCTTACCACTTTCCTTGGCGAAACACAACATGCTCAGTTTGTGCAATATGGTTCACCATAGATGCCATCGCAGGAGACTAAGTAAAAAGTCCCAGTGACATGGTTGCCCCTTGCCATCCCAGTTCACGGACGACCTAACGGCTGGAGTTCATTAGCAACACGTCGACAGTTACTGCCCTTTCCCTGTTTAAAAACATTAAGATATTCCCTGATAAAACCCCCTTCCAACGGTATATACTTCGCTTGCTGAGAAGCAGCTCTGCCTTGCCCATGCAGGCTGACCCCACTGGAACCGACATGAAGGTCACTCAATGCCACACTGGCAAGAATTCAAAGGCTGGCCCAGCACCTCACCCCATCTACCTGTAAACTGTCGACCTAGATATGTCTAACCCCTACCCCCGTTTCCACTTCCGCACAAACGCCATTTCCAACCATCTCTCCTCTTCCTTCTGTAGCTCTCCCCCCCTCGACCACAGGTCCCAAGAGGCACGCTTCCTGAGTATCAAACCCGCGATCCCTTGTCGTAGCCTCAGAGCCTAGACAAGACCCTGATAGTACCCTCAACCCCTACCGTACTGCTTCCTATCCGTCCCCCGAGAAGTTGACAAATGTTATCAACCACAGCTGCCGCTCTAACGACTCCACAAACCACTCAGTTGCTCCTAGCTCAGCCGCGACACTTGATAAGTGCCCCTTCAACCCTCCTATGAGCCTACCTGGTAGGAGCACCAGGTCCGCACTTTGTTAAGTAATCACTCCACCCGTTAGTCGTCACTCTCAATCGGCATTCGCTTATAATGTTCTCTCGGGTGGAAACCATTTGGGCTACCATCCAGATTCTTCTAAAGCCATCGTTCCTGCTGGTAGGAGTAACCTCTAGAACCATGCCAGTGCCACGCACCCTTCCACTGCCTCGCACCCCCTTCCACTGTCTTTCCCTCTCTCTGATCGAATGGGCCATACCAATACTCCATCTCCGTTGCTACACTATATCCCTATCTGCACCTCTGACACCAACCCCCATACTACAGCCTCAGCAAGCTCCCACTGTTCCCCTCTGCTCCTCCCCACCAACCCCCATCTTATCCTGAAGCACCACTTATGTACCCTAGCAGCTACTCCAAATTCCTACCTGTATCCTGCTTCCTCGCCACGCTCAACGGCTGCCATACCCGCCACGGGCCTCCAAACCTTTACAGATTTTGCCGCTCTCCCCCCGCAACCCACCGCACACTACCTTCCAGTTACCCACCTACATGCCTCCACCCCCACGCCGACCTACCAGCCTTATACAGATTCTGCCCAACAAGTTGGTTACCTGCAGCCAAGACCTCATTTTTCTCCCATCCGGTGCCCTCCACACCCATGGCCATGTCGCTAATCGCCCTTCGAACCATATCCATAATCTTTCACAGACCTATGTCACTGATAGCTCTGTCCCCGATGTTATACCCCTTAGTACCATAAGCCCCGCCTTCCCCTCTCTCCACCTCGCTTCGACAGATATCCTCAACCACTCACTTTGCCATATCGTGCCCCCTCCCTCTTTACAAAGTGACACATTTTATGGGTGGCTTTTGACCGTTCTGCTTTTTCACTTGCCACCTAATGTAAACTCACTGTTTCGTCATGGTTCTCATTCACGGCTCCAGTCCGTTTGACCTGCCATTACCCTCTGGTCACCCTTTTGCTCATTCCTCTTCCAAGCTGTTTGCCGTCACAGCTGCTGCATCTTGCACCACGGACAGTTTCACCTCCCAGGTTATTTTCTCCGCTTTGTATGCACAATGTCTCTGCGCTGTTTAGCCATCTCCGTCGTCACCATCTTCCTTCTGAATAATGTAAGCCCATTTAATAATGCTCCTCTCATTCTTGACCGACACCACATATCTTACCTACATAAATCAGGTTATTTGATCCATTTTTATCGGTTCTCTTCGATATTTCCCTTCATCTCCCCTTTTTTGAACTGCTCCTTAGTTGTCTTCTTTTCTATGCTTCCGCAATCTCCACTCTCTTTGTTGATCCGCCAAGTGCACCTGTCATGAAGATAATTCACCACGATATTTCAAAGTTAACTACGAACATTCAACCTAACATAACCTGCTCTTCCTAATAACTGATAATTTCTTTCTAGGACTCCATTGTTATTGATCCGGCTTTTTTATATGCACATATATATGCATATATATAAACAAGCGCACATATGTATATATGCATTCGCTCTGAATCCTGTAGTTCCTCATAAGTCATCTCTCCTGCTATCATCCCGCTGACCGCCATGATATGCATCCATTCCTTCTACATATATAACCCACATCTACTGTGTCCAATTCCTATGAACTATGTTTTGCCTGATTCACCCGTTACGTCTTTTTCTGCTCGCTCCCTGTTTTACAATGAGTTTTGTGCCCTGTTCGCCAACCATCTATTGCAAAGTACCAATGCTTCGTTGCTACCTAATCCTTTGCAGTGAATCTCACTCTTTCCTCATGGTCTCCCGCTATTACAGTTTCTTATGCTGATTTCCAGCCTTTCATATGTATGTCAGTCAGCTTTCATACGTCCCTTTACTGACCAGCCGGATCCACCATCTGACCTTGACTTTTCAAACTCACCGGGGGTCCACCTGAATCCGTTCATGGGTCCATTTAAACTCAGTACATTTTCTTCGGTTTGCATATATTTGCCATACTTTCATCCCTCTCTACTCCCCCTTCTTGGCCCGTTTTTCCAACTCCTGTCACGTAAATTTCTACGTTTTCAAGGGTTTTGTCTGTTTATTCCATCACTTGTAAACAGTTGTTCATGCGCCTGGAATGCCATGGGTGTCTCCAAAATAAACCATTATTATTATTATTATTATTATTATTATTATTATTATTATTATTATTGACCACCCCTCTCCTCTTATCGAGGATTTGTTATGGCTATCTGATCACGCCTCCGGCCAGAACCTCCTCATTGGCTACGTCTACACCCGGGTCTGGAACCTGCAAATTTGACTCTGCGGTGGATGTCTTTAATGTTACGCTTAACTATCCTGCCAGTGCGAAAATTATTGCGGGTGACATTGACCCTCATTCAATCTGCTGGGCCTCTTTTACTAGCTGCCCCGCCCTCTCCACCTTCCTTTCTTGTGCCTTTCTTGGTGGATAGACTCAACATGCCCCCTGCCCCACCGGAGGGAACAGCATCTCGGACCTAGTATTCTCCATTGATATTCCTCACATCGCCACCCAGATTACTGATCACTTCCCGGGTAGTGACCACCGTAATGTCACCGCTTGGTTACCTCATCAAGGAACAGCAGGGGATTAGTCAGACAGGATCGCCCTGCCACAAACTCATGCTGAGCATTTGATATGAGGTTGTGTTGAACCAAATGCCTAGAGATCTGTTTCCTGAATTTTCGCTCCAGGCACTTACACAGTACTGAAGTCAAGCTAACCGGCCGGTAATTTTCGGCCTTTTGCCGGGGTCCACCCTTGTAAATTCCTACCACTAGTGTTCTCCTCCAGTCTCCCGGCACAATTCCCTCTCTAAGTGACTTTTCATACAGCTTCGTCACCGGAGCCTTCAGGACCTCGGCCAGAGGCTGTACGATTGCTAGATGAATCCCGTCTGGACCTGCTGCTTTATTTCTATTCAACGTTTGCAACTCCGCGTACACTTCTTCTTCTCCTACAGTAAGTTCGGGTATTGGAGGCGCCTGTGGGCCCTCCATTCTTTCCTCCAAACTATTTTCTGGTCGATATATGGTCTTGAAGAATTCCAAGAGCATGTCAGCCTTGTCTTCGTCGTTTAGAGCTAGTCGTCCCTGTGCTCCTTCCAAAGTTGCTACGCTCTCTCTCATACGTTTGCGAGATTGCACGTAGGCGTAGAATCGCTTTGGGTTTGTGCGGACCGACGCAGCTAACCGACGCTCGAAGGCATATGTCTCCAATCTTTGGATCTCTTGAGCCCTGTTCCTAGCCATCTTATAGCTATTCCATGCCCCCTGAGTTCTGTACAGCTTGTACGCCGCCCATCGTTGCTTACGAATAACTATGGCCTTGCGGACTTTTGACTTCCACCATGGGGGTAGATTTCTACTGCTTGCCACCGTCAGGGGTGCGAACTCATCTGTAAGTTCGAGTAGCCCCATCTTGATGGTCTCCCAACGTTCCTCTACGGAGGCATTTGTGTGTCTCGGTGTCCACTGAATTTCCTCCGCCGCCCTCTTTAGTTCACCTATGTTGATTCTCCCATAGCGCCGACGTAACACGATTTACTTCGGCGCCTTGCTTAGTCTTAGTGTGACCCATAGGACTACATGATCAATTTTTCCAAGTGGCTCTTCCCACTTAATGTCCTTAACGTCCTGATGGTGCCGCGTTATGATTAAGTCAAGGAGAGACGGGTGCTGTCCACCTCTGTGTCTAGTGGCCTGTGTCACATTCTGCGTAGGTGCATGTAACTGGACCCACTGCAGAAACTTGTCGCCCGTTGATCCCCTTGGTGCGATCCCGCTTTCCCAGTTAATTTTGGGTAGGTTGAGATCCCCTAGTAAGATGGACTCCTTTGTTTGTGCCAGCACCGCATCCAGCATTTGGAAGAGCTCAACGTCTTCCTCATCTGTAGCTAGCGGTGCCCTGTAGATACAGATAATTCATACTGTACGCCCCTCGACCCTAATAAGGCAGGATCTGACCTGTACATTACCGGAGACTAAGTTGAACGGAGCCTCCCAATGGCCTTTGTCGGTTCGTATTAGAAGTGCCACTCCGCCCCCTGCCTTCCATCTGTTCTATCCTGTCTGTAGGCAGCGTATCCCTGGAAGCGCATGTCAGTATATGGCTTTATCCAAGTTTCCGTCAACGCAACGACATCAGACTCTGCGATCCTAGCCGTCAACTCCCCTCTTCTTCCCGGGAGACTGCAGGTGTTGGTGTACCATATTGATGGTTCCCTGGTCCTCGTTACTGACTTCATTGCTAATTCTAGGGCTAGGGTATCCTCGGGCGCAATCTCCAAGGTGATGCCCAGTTTTTTGCCTCTAAAGGTGTCGGCGGTGCAGCATCTTGCGTATCAAGTGAAGCTCTAAGTTTCGTGGCTTCTTCTTTTCCACCCGTCGACCCAGTGTCAGGCTCGACATGCACAAAGGACGTTACCGCCTTTTGAGTCGCCGTGCCGATGGCCCGGGATGGTCTTGCGACCACCTCAGCCCAACTGGTTTCCTCGGCTTTTCCCTCTGATACCTCCAAATTCGCTGGTTGCACCAGAGAGGACTTTTTGGGAGTCTCTTTTAGAGTCGGACAGGCTGGCTGCACGTTCTCAACACCAACTGGACTGAATGCCCTGTGAGTCCCCTTCTTTTTGGTCTTTCGAACTCCCTGATCTTTGGCTTTTTGTATACCGGAGCCTGAAGCCACCTTTGGTACCTGGATTACTCCTTGGGCCTTAGGTGTTGACTTCCCAAGAGGAGTCATCTCCAGTTTCGCTCTATGTAGCTTCGGCCTCTTAAGATCATTTGTGCCCGTTCTCAGCGAGTCTATGGCATTAACCGGTTTGACAAATGCTGGGCTGTCGGGTGTAACCCTAACCATTCCCTGTGTGTTGCCCTCAACTGCTCCCGCCCTGGACAGCAGCATATTCCTCCAGCAGACACTGTGGAATACAACTACCAGGGGTCGTGGCGGCGCTGGTTGTGCTCCACACCATAGTCTTATTCTATGGCACTTGACTATTGGTGTCGTAGGAGGTAGGCCAGCCATCCCAAGAACCTCAGTTACATGCCGGCGGTTTTCCTCCTTCCTGATTCTACCGTCTTTTACAATGTTCTCCCTAAGGTTATGAAGTAGCAGTCTTCTACTTCTGTCTGCCATGACCTCAGTGTCACGCTTCATGCGCTGCACCTCAGCATCTAGGCGTTTGACCTGCTCCTTGAGGGATTCCACTTCCGTCAGGAGGCTTTCCCCCACGTTGGTGAATCCTGCTACCTCTTTGCCTTCTTTGCCCTTTGGCTTGGGTTGCCTTTTTTATTTTTCTGCTCTGGCACCCGGTTTACCTTTCCCTCTGGGCTATGGATCGAACTGGCTCCCTCTAGTCTTGGTTTCAGCTTCACGTTCGTGTTCCCTTTCTCTAGTTCGCCTCGAATTATACGCGAGCACTCGCTTGCAAACGCAAAGCAGTGGGCGCATATCCACTTGAGCGATGGGTACTTGATGTGCAGCTCGAAGTTTTTCTCCCCCAGCTTGGAGCACTTTTGATGAAGCCAAATACAACACTGGTCGCATTGAATTCCCTCATCTTGCACCAGGTCCGTGCATTCCTTGTTCCCACAGCTTACTGGCTGACCAATGGGATCAACCTTTGTCCCATTCATTTCGTCTCGAACACCTGTGGGACAATAACACAACCTTTTGAACAGACACAAACAGTGCACTAAGGCAAGTGCAGTAAACCCGAACACTAAAAAGTTCCACAAAAACGGTACACTAGAAAAAGCGCCACAAAAAGATGTTAGCTGGTATCAATTGCACTGACACCAACAAAAAAACACCGAAAAGAACACCAAAAAGTATACTCAGTTTTTGAAGAGAATGAACTCTTCTGAAGAGAGTGAACTCTTCAAAATTACGCGTACCGAAATACTAATAACGATACGTTAGTTTGGCGAAATAACGTGTGTTATTCCACCAAACAATGCGAAAATGCTTAACGCTGAGAGCAATTCGAAAATTCAAACCACGCGGCAACTCACAAGGTCAGTCAGTCGTTGGGATGACAGCAAGAAAAATGTCCGGTGAGGAACTGCAAGATGCAGAGCGCGTGCACATAAATATATATGCGTAAGATTATATATATATATATATGTAGATTTATTATATATATATATATATATACATATATATATATATATATATATATATATATATATATATATATATAGGTACAAGAGAAGCGGGAGCAATAACAATGAGGTCCTAGAAAGAAATTATCAGTCATTGGGAGGGGTAGGTAATGTTAGATCAGTTGGTTGTAGAGTTAACGTTGGAATGTCGTGGTGGATTAACTTCATGACAAGTGCACGTGGCAGCCCAGCGGAGAGAAAAATAGAATGCGGAAGCACAGAAGTGATGAAGACCGTTAGGAGCAGTTCATGGAAGAGTGAAGACGAGAGGCAGGATCAAGGAAAACAGGAAAGAATGGGTATAATTATTTGATCAATGCAGGTGCGAGATGTAGTGACGGACCAGAGGAATCGGCTAGTGACAGGTCAAACAATTTGGAACAGTAAAAGAACACCGTGACGTAACGTTGTCATTACAGTGGTGGAACATGGAAAAGCGGACCGCACTGAAAGGTACAGAAAAATGCCTGCAGCGAGCAATAAACAGATCAAGGGATGAAAGCAATGACCGAGGAGACACAGGTAAGAAATCACCAATCAGATCATTTTACTGCAGATGAAACACGAAGGAGGCGGACAAGGAAGCGGGAAGCCCCGAGGTAGGTGAACCAGTAATAGAACAAAAAGGCCACAAAAAATGAGTGCGCAAAGGAGTTGGGGCGATGGAGCTGGAGAGCTGTGTGCCGGCAGACAATTGCACAGGTGAATACTAATCAGGACACTGGAAAAAATCACAGAGGAATCGCGGAGCCAAGTGAGGAAGATATGGTGGTGGTGATTATATAATAAATACGACTGTAAAAGATGCGAAGTCTAGAGCGGCAAGTTCTGATATGCGGATTGGTCATGAGTGCGGGTGCGATTGGTGCATCATGGCATGGGGCACGAAGAGGGATTTAACAGAACGACAGGTTTAAGGAAGCTATCAATGGGCGTTCTGAGCAGATGGTAGCACCAAGCGCATAGATGATAGAAGCCAGCAATGACGGCAGGTGGGAAAAGAGTTATTGGCGAGCGTCGACAGAGAAGGGTGGTTAGGACGATAGTGACTCAATGCAGTGAAAGCTGATGTAGAGAGAGGCGATAGGAGGAAGGACAAAACGGGTAGGTGTGCATACCGTGGTAGGGCGACAAAAATGGGAAGTAGAAACAGATGATAAGAGCTATAGATGAACAAGCTGTGGCGGGAAAAGGATAAGGAGCATGCAATTTTCAACCGATAGCATTGGATTCGGTAGTCCAAGAAAAGTTAGAGCGTGCCATCCGCAACCGGTGCTAGTGGGTGGGAGTGGCCAGGCGCTGGGCACCCAACCTGAAAAACACTTCGTGAAGTGAACGCAGGAGGTGTGATCCACCAGTCTAGTTGCGCTCGCACATCGTTGCAGACGGCCTGCACGCCCGATGTGCACCGGCCATTGCGGTGGATCTGACCGCGCCCCGCACTGTTGGGAGTGGCACGAGTGTTCATGGATAATTGTACAGGGGACAAAACGACCGCGATGGGGGTGCGTGAACCAGGAACAATTGACCAAGACGTGAGACCATGGACAGGAGAGCCAACGGAAACAGCGAGTGGTAGACGACCGTGTAGCAATATTATCCAGGTGAACCTGCCAGGGAGATGGTAAGTACAGTGCCCGAAGTGGTTGGCCCTCAGTGAGGATCACTGGAAAGGGAAAAGGAATAGAGAAGTGCAGACTGGGTGTGCCCCAGCTGAGAATCAACGGATACTGAGGAGAAAAAAAGTGAATATGATGGATGAGAGATGAACGTAGGTGAGCAATAGGGTTACCTTATGATGGCAGGAGGCAGGTAGGTTCGCTATGGATCAGTGAAGGCAATGGCCTTAGTTCGCGGGGTGTACCTAGTGGCCTGTGACGCAGAGGTAGTAGAGTTACAGTGTGAGGCCTCTTTCAAGGGCCAGGTCGGCGGAGACGAGCTCATTGGTGAGCAATATAGCATTGGGGGCTGTTGAGTATGACAAAAGTGCGCGCCTAAAAGCGAACATTGAGATGGCACTGCGTAAGCTAAGGGGCAGCTTATTCCAGATTTTGGAATAGGCTGACAGAAAGAATCGGGACTTTAGACAGAGATTAGAGTGGGGGACAGTGAGAGAGAGGGCACGGTGTTGGATGGGGTAGGAGCAGGGTGCAGCGAATGAGATGGGATAAGAGGTATAGGCCAGGTTATGGATTAGCTTAAAGAGGAAAATCAGGTTGGGCCTCATGCGACGAATCCATAGAGGCTCAATTTGTAGGAGCTCACAACGCTGACTGTATGTTAGGGCTAGGGATACGCCCAACAGCCTTTTGGTGAAGGTACGCTGAACGTTCTCAAGAGATACAATAGAGGAACGTGGCCCGAGGCTGGAGGTAATGGGACGATATTCTAGGAGCGGTCTCACGTGTGAGAGATACATGGAGAGGCGACTGGCCGGTATTAAGAAACACCGATTGATCAGGCCTAGGGTTCACTTAGCCTTAGCGATTTGGAACGATGCCTGTTCTGAGAAGTTAACGGAACAAGAGTAGCGTACGCCAAGATCGGTAACCATGGGATGTGTGGGGATGGGCAGGCCGTCCAGACAAATTTGGCCGGGTGGTACCGTGCACTTGTATGGTAGGAGGAAGCTTTTCTCCGCAGAGAATTTCATGAACCACGAGATGCATCAAGTTTGGAGAACGAGTAAGTCGTGCGATATGTTGCACAGAGTTACGGATAGGTCACTAGGGAGGAAAGAGTACACTATTTTTATATCGTCGGCAAAGAGGAAAGGAGTGCCGTGTCGAATAGAGGAGAAAATGTCATTGATATAAATAAGGAATAGTAATAGGCCTCGGACACTGCCTTGGATGACGCCGCTAGTAATTGGTTTGGCGGAAGATAGGTGGCCGTCGACGAGCACGGCTTGTGATCTGTTAGAGAGATAGGAGGATAGCCAGGAGAGGAGAGGGTCAGTAATACCGAGAGATCGGATTTTGGCCAACAGATGAATATGAGGAACACGGTCAAAAGCCTTAGACATGTCGAGGTACAGGACAATTACAGAGTTGCCGGCGTCGGCAGCAGACGATAGGACATTGAGAAAGTCAAGCTGGCAAGAAGAGCAGGGACGGGAGTTCAAGAAACCATGCTGACCAGGGTTCAGCAGGTTGTTAGATAAGAGGTACTGGACAATGTGTTTTTCGATAATTCTCTCCATAATTTTGCAGACTACTGGGGTGTGAATAATGGGCCGATAGTTATCTGGGTCGTGTAATACGCCCTTTTTGAAGCGCGAAACTATAACAGAGGATTTCCATTGAGGTGGGACGAAACTGTGAAGCATGGAGTTGGTATACATATTAAGTAACAATAAAGGGAGGTCAGGACCACCGAAGCGGAGGAGGGCCGGTGGGAGATCATCTGGTCCCGGTTTCGAGGAAGGTTTATTAGAGGAAACTGATTTTTCAATTTCTATATGGGTGAAGGGAATCAATGAAGGAGAGGCAGAGGTGCAGGGGTGGATTGTGGGAGGGGGAATGCCAGGACGGCCTATAAGGGAGGAAGAAAAGTGCTCATTGAAGGCCTCAGAAATAGATGCTGGAGTATTAGCGGTAGATGAGCCGCAGATGAGGAACTTGGGCGAGGTATGATCGGATTGATTGGACCTTTTACTAAGCAGGTTGGACAGGTAGCCAGTATTGTTTGGGTGTGCTAGGGCGATGGCCTCTTGCCTTCTCAGATGCGAATCGACTAAGCAACGCAGCCTCAGTTGTAGCCGGTTTATGCGCAGGAGAATTGTAAAGTCGTGTGATCTAGCGAAGGTAAGTTGCAGCTTAGACAGCTTACGCTCTAAAAGTGACAGGCGTGAGCTGCTGGATTTGGGGCTTGGATCGGCACATGGGTTGGCGGTACTTAGGCAGTGTAGGAGGTTGGAGTAGAGAGAGTTCATAACAGTGAGGGGATCGGATGAAAGAAAAAATGTGTCCCAGTTAAGGGAGCGGATTATCATTGGCACTAGGGGCCAGTTACAGGAACGGTAGGAAGTCAGAACAGGGGGAGAGGATTGCATCGGATGAGAACAGCTGAAGCAGCTGAACTTGCACCAGACAATACGGTGATCACTACCCGGGAAGTGATCAGTGGTCTGGGTGATCATATCAGGAACATCAATGGAGAATACTAGGCCCAAGATCTTGTTCCCCCTAGTAGGGCAGGAGACTTGTTGGGTCCATCCACCAAGACGGACACAAGAAAGGAAGGTGGAGAGGGCGGGAGGGCTAGTATGGGAGGACCAGCAAATTGAATGAAAGCACTGGCAGGGTAGTCGAGCGCAGCATTAAAGACATCCACGGCAGAGTCAATTTTTGCAGGCTCCAGACCCGGGGGGAAGTAAACGCAGCCAAGGAGGAGGTTCTGGCCGGAGGCGTGAATGGATAGCCATAACGAATCCTCAATAAGGAGAAGAGGGGGGTGGTCGATAACACTAGCGTGAATAGTGCATTTGACAAAGGCTAAACAGCTCCCTCCACGTCTGGACTGGCGGGTGTTCGGGGAGCATTGATACCCAGCTATGCGAGCAAGGTCAAGCGAAGCATCATCTGACAGCCAGGATTCAGTTATTAGTATAATGTCAGCGTTTGACGTAAATGCCAAAGATCGCAGGTGCGATATTTTTCTAATTATTGAGCGAGCGTTAATAAGAACTAGTAGGAATGAGTTCAGTGTCTTTGTGCGCAAGGCATGGATGCCAGGTGCAAGACTATTGGGATCGCTGTGGCGATAGGAGTTGGGTCTCAGTGGGGGTAGATCGTCAGTAGAAGAGGGAGGGCAGGCAGTGTTGGGTGGGGGACGGAAAGTAGGAGAAGCGTTAGCATTAGGCGCAGCCGATCGCTGTGGGTGATCAATACGGTGGGTGTGCAGCACACCGCTGATGTGGGCCGGAGGGGTGTCACACGGCGCAGAAGGAGGGGGCACTATATGGCAAAGTGAGAGGTTAGGAATATCTGTCGAAGCGGGGTGGACAGGGGGGAGTGCGTGGTGTAAGGTGCCAAGTGGCATGACGTCGAGTGGGGAGCGATCAGTGATTTGAGTCTGTGAAAGTTTATGGATATGGTCCATAGGGCGGCTAGCAATATGGCCACGGGTGCGGAGGGCACCGGTCAGGAAAAAAACGAGATCTTGACTGCAGGTAACCTACCTGTTGGGCAGAGTTAGTATAAGGCCGGTAGGTCGGTATGGGGGTGAAGGCATGTGGGATAGTAACTGGGACGTAGTGTGGGGTGGGGGGCGGGAAGGGAGTGGCGAAATTTGGAAAGGTTTGGAGGCTCATGAGGGGCGGGGGAGCCGGTAAGTGGGGAGGTGGGGCGAGGAGGCGGGATGCAGGTACGAACCTAGAGTATCTGCTAGGGTGTGTACGTGGTACTTCAGGGTTAGATGAGGGTTGGTGGAGGTGAGCAGGGAGGAACAGCGGAGGCATGCTGGGGCTATAGTATGGAGGGTTGGTGTCTGGGGGGCAGGGAGGGATATACGGTAGCAACGGAGATGGAGGGTTGGTGTTACCCATGCGATCAGAGAGAGGGAAAGACAGTGGAAGGGGATGCGAGGCAGTGGAAGGGTGAATGGCACTGGCAAGGCCCTGAAGGTCACTCCTACTCAAAGGGACGATGGCGTTAGACGAATCCGGATGGTGGCCCGGTTGGTTATCACCTGGAGGATCCGAGAGTATGCTATAAGCAGAAGCCGATTGAAAGTGGGGGGTAATGGGTAGGGTGATTAGTAGGGCAAGTGCGGACCTGGTGGGAGTACCAGGTAGGCTTATGGGGGATTAGAGCGGCACTTATGAGGATGGAAACGAAGTGTCGCGGCTGAGCTAGCAGCTGGTGGGTAGTTTGTAGAGTCGTTAGAGCGAGAGCGGCGGGTGACAACACTTGTCAACGGCTCGGAGGACGGATTGGAAGTAGTACGGCGAGGGCTGATGGTTGTACCAGGGTCTTGTTGTGGCTCAGAGACTATGAAGGGGAAGCGCGGCTTTAATACTGAAGTGGAGTGCCGCTTGGGGCCTGTGGTCGGGGAGCGAGAGCTACTGCTAGTAGAGGCTATTGGGGGAGATGGTAAAAAAGGGCGTTTGAGTGGAAGCGGAACCTGGGGTGGAGAGTTAGACATATCTAAGTCGACAGTTTGCAGGCAGGCGCGGTGAGGCGCTGGGCTCGCCTTTGCCTTCTTGACAGAGGGGCATTGGGTAACCTCCATGTCGGTTACAGTGGGGTCAGCCTGCATGGGAAAGGCGGAGTTTCTTCTCAGTGAGCGAAGTATTTCCCGTTGGAGGGGGGTTTTATCAGAGAATATCTTGATGTCCTTATACGGCGAAAGGGCAGCAATTGTCGCCTTGTTGCTAATGAACTCTGTAGCTGTCAGGTCGTCCGTGAATTGGAATAGCAGGGGGCAACTATGTCGCTGGGACTTTTTACGTAGCCTCCTGCAATGGCATCTATAGTGAGCCATGTTGCACGAACTTAGTATGTTGTGTTTCGCCAAGGAAAGTGGAAAGCGGTCTGGAACATTAAAAACCACTGCGTTATTGGAGTTGGCAATGCGGTGGTATATTTCAGTAGACACGGAGTCGAGTAGGCGTCCCACCGAAACCAAGTTCTTGGGCGATGTAGCGGCTACAGGGTCAAGGAGAGTAGCCAGGGGTGAAACCTTTGAAAGGATTTCATCAATCAGCTCGAACTTGTTACTAAGTTCGACGAAACTCTGCTTAAGGCCATTTGGACTATTAGAAGCTTCACCGTCGACGTTAATGAGGGTGACAGAGCACGGCCTGGTTTTTGGGAGGGTTTGGGTGTGATTAGATTTGCCAGCTTTAGCGATACGGATTTTCCGAGAACTGGTTGGGGGCCGGGATAGCATGATAAGTAGGAATATATGACGGAGGTAAAAGGTAGCAGGAAATCGGTCAACTAGACAGAGACAAGCCAAGGGTCTGAGCAGACCAGGAGTGTTCCTGGGTGCTATGTAAGCAAAGGTCAGGATGAGACCTATGCGACAATGAGGTACGGGAAGTGAGCTATATGACCCGCTATATATACAGTGGAGATTAGGAGACTTGGGACGACGAGGAATAGTGAGATAGAAGAAATTTTGTTGTGTGGTGTGCACAGGTTGAACCCCACAGGATACGGTAGGTACTTAGCTGTTGCTTGGATCACAACAGCAGGTTTTGCGGGAGAGTATATTGTAAGTATGGGGTCGTTGAACCGGGTGGAACAAAAGTGCGCTCTCATGGCAAAAAAGCAAATGAATGGAGGCACAGTGGGACAGAAACTTCAAAAAGTGCACCGGTGGATGAGTAGCGAAAATAAAGTAGGAGTTGGGTCATAGCGATGGGATGTAAAAACGATAGATGGATCTTACTGTGGCGAGGATCAAGAGAGATTTGCTAGATAAGCCATGTAGAATGTAATTAAGTGGAATTAGAGCAGTGAACAATCAATATAGTCTATAACTCTAACTCGCGATAAGTACTAGCGTCTGCACGGTGGTGTGCCGCAGTCGTTTATACAACTAGGTCACGGTTTCAGGTAATTAGGTGGTATATACTAGGGTGGACACAGCTACAAGTTTAAACAGTGATATAAGCAAAAAAAGAAAACGAGACAACCTGAATTTCACGCGGGGGTGGCCTTGACCTTGAGGCTAGCCCACTTTCCATTTCTGTCGCTCCACCAGGATATGCATACTTACCAATTCTGTCCTTGATCCTATCGCCTCTGGCCATGTCACCTCTCAATGCACGACGTAACTGTTGTCCCACCCACTCTTCTCTGCCGTCGCCCGCCAATATTCTTTTTTTCCACTTGCTGTGATTACCAGCTTCCATTACCTATTCACTTCGTATCACCCCATGCCCATAATGCCCATTATTAGCATTCTTATACCTCACGGCCTGTCGTTTCGGTGAACCCCTTCCCTGTTCTCCTTGCTCCGACCGGTCGTGGAAAATCCCCCAGAAGCCACTGCAGTTCCATGTTTCCTTAACCTCACTCACCTATTTACACTATTGACTTGTTTTATGCACCGTTTGTGATTACGGGCCAACGCCTGTGTGTTCACCTCCAGCGCGCTGCTCTGGCATATTCTTGTTCTAGGTCTGCGTGACGCACGTGCTCCTTTCTAGTAAGTCGCCATTTGGCTCTCGTTTTTTGAGTCCTTGTGATTGCAAAATTGAGGTTTGTATCTGTTTCGTGTCATTGTTCATATAATGATCTAGTATCGCAGAATTTCACGGATAATCGCCTTTTGATTTCGGGGTCCGTTGCGAATTTGGTTGCGCATTGCTCAAGTGTGTCTTATAATACTCGATTGATCAACTCGGAACGAGAAAATACGCAACATGCCAAGAAAAGGATCGGAACAATTGGAATCTGGGCCGGGAGTAATACGGCAAGTCATTGGGGAGGTTTTGGGTACTTTTGATTCTTCAGTTAATGTTGGGTCACCTAGTCCTGTCAGTGCTAGCTCACGTATTACTGAGGGTAACATGGATCGCAAGAATTTCGATCCATTTAAGCTAAAGATATTAGGTCTAGAACAACAACTTTAATCAGCTAGACAACACGCCCAGGAAGCAGAAGAGAAGTATAAGCAGAACGAGCGTGAGCAGAAGGTCAGCGACTGCGATCGATCTTATAGGTTGGGAAAAATTAAAATAGGAAACTCTGCTCCGGTCGCCGAATGTAAAACATCAACGCTACCAACGATCAATCTGCCAAGAGTAGAACTGACAGTTTTCGATGGACGATCTAAACACTACTGCAAGTTCGTCAGGCAGTTCGAAACTCCCGTCGGAAACAAGATAACCGACCTTGTGCAAAGGCTCATCTATCTGACTCATTACTGCCGAAGCCGGGCGAGAGAGGCTAGTGACGGGTGTACCATGCTTGACCTAGAAGAAGGCTACACATCAGCAGGGAAGATGTTGAGATACCTTTTCGGCCAGCCGTTCATGGTAGCCCGTAACCTTATAGGTGGCGTGATGGTGGAGGTAAAATGAACCAAGTGCGACGTCTATATATTGGCAGACCTGGTGATCAAAGTGCAGAGCTGTTCATTAGCTCTCGATAATTTAGGTTGCAGAGCTGACCTCGATGCAATTCATACGTTGAAAAACGTAGTCCGTCACATCTGTCCCGAACTACAGGGCCGGTGGGCGAAAGAGGCCGAACGTGTAAACCGAGGCGACCGTGACGCCAACTTCGAAGACTTGACCGAATACATGGACAGGCAAACCAAGATAGCCGACAGTAGATTTGGCCAACTCATCCGGGATAGCAACTAAGTAAACAAATCTAGCACTAACCAGGCCCAAGCCACTGCACGGGAACATCCAGAACATCAGCCTCGGACCAACGCACACGTGTTTCATGTGAGGCTATAGCACATCCAAGTTGAAGGTCCTGTGACTCTGGCCATGGGCTACTAAATGCCCCATGTTCATCAGTGCCACGACAGACGGACGTTGGGGAATGATAAGGTCGACAGGAGAGTGCTTTATATGCCTCAACACCACCCACCGGGCGGCAGCTTGTCGAACAAAGACCAGATGTGGCCACGAGGGTGGCTTGGGCAGGCATCATCGATTGTTACACCAGGCGAGAGAAGCAACACTAGAGACGAACACCAAACCAAGTGTTATTTGTTCAACGTCGCGGTCTTCCAGTAAACCAGTAAGTTTTTGAGTAGTTGCCGCGGGGGAGATGAACCTAACTGGGGTGGTCATAGAGTTGGCCTTTGTCGACAGTGGATCGGACACCAACCTGGTGAAGGGAAGGTTTGCCGACAAACACGGGCTCGCTAAAAATACGACGTCGTTAGCGGTGAGCAAGGTAGGCGGAACGCAAGTAGTGACTGCCGGCCGGTGGGGACTGCCCATCTCCTTAGACACCATGAGCAAATCGAGTCAACGGGGGCGTTTACGTTAACTGACGTCGCAATGCAAGCACCATGGCCGGTGAACGCAATTTTGGCTAGGTGGCCCCACCTGCAGGATTTAACCGTTGTAGACTGGAAAGACGACGAAGTGGACCTTTTCATCGGCTGCGAAGTGCCAGAGGCACAATGGGTACTTGACCAGAGAGTGGGCAACCGCCAGGCACCTTATGCCATACACACAGCTCTGAAATGGATATTAAATGGTCCGGTGGGAGGATGGGGTTCCGTGAATCACGTATCAGCCGAAACAAACCGCATAGAGTATCAGCTGCAATGGATGTATGAAAAGCAGTTTCAGGACATCGGAGACAAGGGACGTTCGTCGTCTTAAGAGTACTAGTTCGCCCAGCAAACAGTGCGACAAGGAACTAGGCGCCCTAAAATCAGTTCAAGGTTCCCCTCCCATGGCGTACACAAGGTGACCCTTGGGCTTATAACAGAAACCATGCTCTACAAAGGCTACTTTGACTGGAAGAAATCCTCGTTCGAGACCAGGGTCTATGGGAACGATATACAGAATTATTGAAGCGAAAAGACGTTCTCGGCTACGGTGAAAGGGTGCCTGCTACCATTAACTACCGGGAGGGGATCTGGTATCTACCTCAACACCCGCTTATCAACCCCAAAAAACCGAAAAACTGCTGGTGGTGTTCGACTGTTCAGCCAAGTTCCAGGGCAAGTCCTTAAATGACCGCCTACTACAAGGGCTGAATGGGCCACTCCACTCATCGAAGTTGTGCCGTTTCAGGGTGGATAGAGTGGCCTTGTCCGCCGATATCAGGGAAATGTTTTACCAGTTGAAAATAATGGCAGAATAACGAGATGCTCTGCGTTTCCTGTGGTGGGAAGGGAACAACCGGGACAACACAGTGATAAATTATATGATGACCCTCTACCCCTTCAAAGTTTTATCATCACCGTTTTATGCTAATTACGCCCTTCGAGAATCAGCTTACAATCAAAGAGATTTGGTTCGCCGGTCGGTGGTAGATAGCTTCAGCAGAAACTTCTACGTGAACGACTATCTTGGGCCATTCGATGATGTAGACTCGGCCCTAGCTCAGTTCAGGGGTCTAACAAGATTGCCAGAAGAGGGCGGCTTCCATCTCACGAAATGGATGTCGAAAGCTTCAGACGTGCTCGAAGTCATTCCGTACCACGAGGGACGAAAGGCTCAGAGATTTGGACGGCTTTTCACTCCCTACCTAATGCACCCTAGGAATATAATGAAACACGGAAACGGACGACTTCGTTTTCGAGCTAAACAATCCCGATCTGCCAGTAACCCGTCGTAGCATACTTTCTGCCGTCCCTGGTTTGTCTGATCCGCTCGGCTTCGTCTCCTTCTGGTTAATGCCCGGAAAGATCCTGCTGCAGTGGCTCTGTCGTAAGAAAGTCCATTGGGACCAGCCGCTGGACCGAGAAGACCGGCTGAACTAGGAGGAATTTCTGGGCACGTTTAAGAGACTAGGGGACATAAGGATCCCACTGTGTTTGCCCTTTGGTCCTGCAACACAGGTAGGAGAACTGCACGCATTTTCTGACGCATCCGAGGTCGGTTTCGGGGCCGTAGTATACGGACGATTGTGCACGGGGAATGGCCAGTATGCATCAAGTATCCTGTTTGCCAAAGCCCGCGTGGCCCCACTGAAGACGGTCTCGATCCCATGCCTCGAACTTCAGCGCAGCCGTGTTAGCTGTCCAGGCGGTACAAGCGGTAAAAAGATGTTTCGTTTTCTGCCTTTGGTCGGCTAGTTTCTGGACAGAACCGACGATAGTACTGCACTATATCAACAACGTTAGGAGCCGTTTTAGTACTTTCGTAGCTAACCGGCTCACGATCATTCACGACGAGTCGGCCATGAACCACTGGAAGCATGTCAGGTCTGTCGGTAACCCAGCAGATCTGTGCGACTAGCCTCCGGCAACTCGACACGTGGACGGGAGGACCGAAGTTCTTGAAAATGCCTAAACAGGACTAGCTTGTGTATGAACTAAAACCCCCGCTGGAATTGGAACTGGAGATTGGAGGCGTGGCGATGACGGCCACGGCCGTCAAAGCGTCATCCATTTTGCTACGATTGGTCAGATTTTCTTCCTGGATGAAGACGGTTTGTTCATTAGTTTGGTTGGCCAGGTTCAAGGGACATTCGCTAATCATGAAAAGGGTCCGCCCATTTCTGCCGGATAGGAGTGGGTCCGATAAGTCCCGATGAACTACGAGCCGCAGAACACAATATGTCCAAGATGGCACAACGTGAGGCCTTCACCTGGGAAGTCAAGAAAGTGGGAGAACGGGGACCAAGCGACAAAAGATATCATCTCCGAGAGGTAGCTTGAAGCATTTAAACCCCAGACTCATTAACGGACTACTACGGATAGACGGCAGGCTGGCCAACTCTCACCTGAGCTTTGACACGAAATACCCCATATTGCTTGCGGCTCAACAACCCGTGATAGAGCTAATGATAAAACACGTCCACGCCGTGGAGGGATATGCCGGGAAAAGTCACGTGATGGGAGTCACCCGGAGGCGTCTTTGGTTGTTGAGAGGAGGAGAGACTGTAAAACGCATAATTCGATGCTGTGTGCATTGTAGGAGACACGATGCCGCAGCGGGCAAACATCACATGGCTCCGCCGCCAGAATGCAGGGTGACTCCAGGCTGGTCGCCGTTCAGCGACACTGAGTTGGACTATTTCGGGCCCTTGTGGATCAAGTGTGTGAAGAGGCTGAAAAAACGATACGGATATATCATGAAACGCATAAAGTCTTGTGCGGTGCACTTCTAAGTTGCGCATTCAGTGACAACCGACACTCTCCTAGAGGCCTTGCAGCGCTTTATTAACCGAAGAGGCGAACTGGCACATATACACTCCGACAACGGGTCGAGTTTCGTGGGCGCCCAACTGGAACTGCAGCTTTGGCACTAAAACATGAACAGGGACGAACTGCAGAATCGAACCGTGGCCTATGGCATACGATGGAGCTTCAATACCTCGCAGGCCAGTCATTGCGGCGGCGTATGGGAACGCCTGGTCCGGTCTACCAGGCGAATATTGCTGTCGACCATTGGGCAACAGCAGGCCGATGACGGGATGCTGAGCACCGTCGTGACTGAGGCGGAGAAAATTCTGAAGAACTGCCCACTGGTTCCAGTAACCAACGGCGACCCCACCCATCTGGTGCTCACCCCGAACGACTCATTGATGGTAAGATCGAGGAAGGGGTTCCAAGGGCCGACAGACCTTCGTGGGAGCTACCTCCACGGATGGAAGCAGGCCAAATATCTTGCGACGTTTATCTAGAGGCGATGGCTTCGAAAGTACTACCGGCTCAGCAAGCTTGACAAATGTAACTGGTCGAAACGAAACCATTTGAGGTTGGGCATGTAGTGATGGTCGCAGAAAAACACGCGCATTCCAGCACCCAGACTTTGGGCGTGGTTACAGAGACCATCATAAGCTACGACGGAAGGATATGGACTGCAAAAGTTAGGACCACCCACGGAGCGCTGATCTGCGACGTACGCAGTATCAGCCTCCCCGTGAGTGAAGACGGAGAAGCCGATGGCAAGGAAGCCCAACAGACTATCCCCCATGCGTCTTTGAAGTGAGTAAAAAGAACCCCCACGTGTGGGGTATTTACGACGTATTGATGTGTTGGACTATAATACACCCCGATGCATACACACTTACGTAATACACTTTTTATATTTCATGACCCCCATCAAACACGCCGCAGGGCTGATTGTTCCTCGTTTATCACTGACATTATGGGAAATATCTCCGGCAACTGATGGTCGCTACCATTTGCCCATATACCAGAGTGCGACCTCGCCCATGGCACCTTCACCCACCCACCCACACACAAAAGCACATAAAACGCGCAAACACACGCGGCTGGGAGGCAACAGCTCATCCGAGGACAGCATCTATGTTTCGCCTCCAAGCCAGCCATCGATCAGCCGTTTTCATGGATGACGTAGAGTGACCTCGCGTCGGTGTGGCCACCGGATCGAGTGCAAACGTGAGTAGAAAGTTGACGACAAGGCATTAGGTACACGCACTGATAACAGGGTCTAGAAAGGTAAGAAGAATCAGCGCCCTTATTCCAAACCTTTGACTCCGCTAAGATTCAGGAGGATTTTGGTGGGCGGTGCACCGACCGGTTGTGGAAAATCCCCCAGAAGCCACTGCAGTTCCATGTTTCCTTAACCTCACTCACCTATTTACACTATTGACTTGTTTTATGCACCGTTTGTGATTACGGGCCAACGCCTGTGTGTTCACCTCCAGCGCGCTGCTCTGGCATATTCTTGTTCTAGGTCTGCGTGACGCACGTGCTCCTTTCTAGTAAGTCGCCATTTGGCTCTCGTTTTTTGAGTCCTTGTGATTGCAAAATTGAGGTTTGTATCTGTTTCGTGTCATTGTTCATTTAATGATCTAGTATCGCAGAATTTCACGGATAATCGCCTTTTGATTTCGGGGTCCGTTGCGAATTTGGTTGCGCATGGCTCAAACGTGTGTAACACTCCCTCCTCATGCCCATTGCCATTAGGCACCGGTTACACCCACACCCATGACGGATCCACATAAAAGAAATTGCCACTCCAAACATTGCTTCTTCCACAGTCGCATTTACTCTTTAACCACCATCAACATATTTCACTTTTTCGATTCCGCAATTCCTCTGTGGTTCGTTCCAATAGACAGAGCCCCAATTAGCATCCTCCAGCTCAATCCACCTGCCAAATTGACTGCGGGCACGCAGCTCTCCACTTCCATCGCCTCACCTCCGTCGCGCATTCATTTCTTGGGCCTTTTATTCTGTTACTAACTCGCGTATCCTGCTGCTTCCTACCACCTTCCTCTCCACCTCTTTCGTGTTTCATCCGCAGTGAAGTGATCTGGTTAACCATTTCTATCCTGCGTCTCTTCGGTCACTGCTCTCAACTCCTGTTCCGTATACTGCTCGCCAAAACGTTTCTGTGTGCTTCCAAGTTTGGTGAGCTTTTTCATGTTGCACTGATTGTAAAGAAAAAGTTACCTCATGCTCTTCACTTACAGTTCCAAATAGTTTGATTTGCCACTACCCGATTCCTCTGGTCCATCACCACATGTCGCACATGCATTGATCAAGTAATTAGACCCAATATTACCTGTTCTATTCGATCCTTTCCTCCATTTTCGCTCGTTTATGATCCGCTCTTTACAGCCGGCATCACGTCTGTGCTTCTCCGGTCTTCCCCCTCCGGTGATCCTCCATGTTAACCCGTCATGAAAAAATTCGTCTGAATTTTCTCGTGTCAATCCGACACTTTTCGATCCAACCCTATCTGCTTCTTCCCGTCACCGATACTTTTTCTCCTAGTACTCTATTTATCTCTGCTCCTGCTCCTCGCATGTCCATTTATATACATATATATATAAAAACATATACGTATAAACACATTCGCTCTGCATCCTGCACTTTTTTGCTGGCTATTTCTCATGCTATCGTCCCGCTGACCCTCATGATATGCGTCCACTCTCTTTACATCTGATCTTCGCACTTACCATATCCAATCCCTTCAAATCATTTCCACCATCTGTACCACCCCTTTCTTCTTCCAAAGATAGCTACCTGTTCTACGATGAGTTTTGTGCCCAGTCGGCTGACCACCTACTGAGGTGTAGCAAGGTTTCGTTATTATCTAGTACCCAGCAATGGATCCCTCTTTTTCTCTACCGTCTCCCTCTACCGCAGTTTCCTATATCAACTTCGGGCTCCCTTCATGTAAGTCTGTCAGTTTCCAGACATTGTGACTGGTCCAAGTCGGAAGGAGAGCTGCAAGCCCGCAGTCAATTTGGCAGGTGGATTGAGCTGGAGGATGCTAATTGGGGCTCTGTCTATTGGAACGAACCACAGAGGAATTGCGGAATCGAAAAAGTGAAATATGTTGATGGTGGTTAGAGAGTAAATGCGACTGTGGAAGAAGCAATGTTTGGAGTGGCAATTTCTTTTATGTGGATCCGTCATGGGTGTGGGTGTAACCGGTGCCTAATGGCAATGGGCATGAGGAGGGAGTGTTACACACGTTTGAGCCATGCGCAACGAAATTCGCAACGGACCCCGAAATCAAAAGGCGATTATCCGTGAAATTCTGCGATACTAGATCATTAAATGAACAATGACACGAAACAGATACAAACCTCAATTCTGCAATCACAAGGACTCAAAAAACGAGAGCCAAATGGCGACTTACTAGAAAGGAGCACGTGCGTCACGCAGACCTAGAACAAGAATATGCCAGAGCAGCGCGCTGGAGGTGAACACACAGGCGTTGGCCCGTAATCACAAACGGTGCATAAAACAAGTCAATAGTGTAAATAGGTGAGTGAGGTTAAGGAAACATGGAACTGCAGTGGCTTCTGGGGGATTTTCCACAACCGGTCGGTGCACCGCCCACCAAAATCCTCCTGAATCTTAGCGGAGTCAAAGGTTTGGAATAAGGGCGCTGATTCTTCTTACCTTTCTAGACCCTGTTATCAGTGCGTGTACCTAATGCCTTGTCGTCAACTTTCTACTCACGTTTGCACTCGATCCGGTGGCCACACCGACGCGAGGTCACTCTACGTCATCCATGAAAACGGCTGATCGATGGCTGGCTTGGAGGCGAAACATAGATGCTGTCCTCGGATGAGCTGTTGCCTCCCAGCCGCGTGTGTTTGCGCGTTTTATGTGCTTTTGTGTGTGGGTGGGTGGGTGAAGGTGCCATGGGCGAGGTCGCACTCTGGTATATGGGCAAATGGTAGCGACCATCAGTTGCCGGAGATATTTCCCATAATGTCAGTGATAAACGAGGAACAATCAGCCCTGCGGCGTGTTTGATGGGGGTCATGAAATATAAAAAGTGTATTACGTAAGTGTGTATGCATCGGGGTGTATTATAGTCCAACACATCAATACGTCGTAAATACCCCACACGTGGGGGTTCTTTTTACTCACTTCAAAGACGCATGGGGGATAGTCTGTTGGGCTTCCTTGCCATCGGCTTCTCCGTCTTCACTCACGGGGAGGCTGATACTGCGTACGTCGCAGATCAGCGCTCCGTGGGTGGTCCTAACTTTTGCAGTCCATATCCTTCCGTCGTAGCTTATGATGGTCTCTGTAACCACGCTCAAAGTCTGGGTGCTGGAATGCGCGTGTTTTTCTGCGACCATCACTACATGCCCAACCTCAAATGGTTTCGTTTCGACCAGTTACATTTGTCAAGCTTGCTGAGCCGGTAGTACTTTCGAAGCCATCGCCTCTAGATAAACGTCGCAAGATATTTGGCCTGCTTCCATCCGTGGAGGTAGCTCCCACGAAGGTCTGTCGGCCCTTGGAACCCCTTCCTCGATCTTACCATCAATGAGTCGTTCGGGGTGAGCACCAGATGGGTGGGGTCGCCGTTGGTTACTGGAACCAGTGGGCAGTTCTTCAGAATTTTCTCCGCCTCAGTCACGACGGTGCTCAGCATCCCGTCATCGGCCTGCTGTTGCCCAATGGTCGACAGCAATATTCGCCTGGTAGACCGGACCAGGCGTTCCCATACGCCGCCGCAATGACTGGCCTGCGAGGTATTGAAGCTCCATCGTATGCCATAGGCCACGGTTCGATTCTGCAGTTCGTCCCTGTTCATGTTTTAGTGCCAAAGCTGCAGTTCCAGTTGGGCGCCCACGAAACTCGACCCGTTGTCGGAGTGTATATGTGCCAGTTCGCCTCTTCGGTTAATAAAGCGCTGCAAGGCCTCTAGGAGAGTGTCGGTTGTCACTGAATGCGCAACTTAGAAGTGCACCGCACAAGACTTTATGCGTTTCATGATATATCCGTATCGTTTTTTCAGCCTCTTCACACACTTGATCCACAAGGGCCCGAAATAGTCCAACTCAGTGTCGCTGAACGGCGACCAGCCTGGAGTCACCCTGCATTCTGGCGGCGGAGCCATGTGATGTTTGCCCGCTGCGGCATCGTGTCTCCTACAATGCACACAGCATCGAATTATGCGTTTTACAGTCTCTCCTCCTCTCAACAACCAAAGACGCCTCCGGGTGACTCCCATCACGTGACTTTTCCCGGCATATCCCTCCACGGCGTGGACGTGTTTTATCATTAGCTCTATCACGGGTTGTTGAGCCGCAAGCAATATGGGGTATTTCGTGTCAAAGCTCAGGTGAGAGTTGGCCAGCCTGCCGTCTATCCGTAGTAGTCCGTTAATGAGTCTGGGGTTTAAATGCTTCAAGCTACCTCTCGGAGATGATATCTTTTGTCGCTTGGTCCCCGTTCTCCCACTTTCTTGACTTCCCAGGTGAAGGCCTCACGTTGTGCCATCTTGGACATATTGTGTTCTGCGGCTCGTAGTTCATCGGGACTTATCGGACCCACTCCTATCCGGCAGAAATGGGCGGACCCTTTTCATGATTAGCGAATGTCCCTTGAACCTGGCCAACCAAACTAATGAACAAACCGTCTTCATCCAGGAAGAAAATCTGACCAATCGTAGCAAAATGGATGACGCTTTGACGGCCGTGGCCGTCATCGCCACGCCTCCAATCTCCAGTTCCAATTCCAGCGGGGGTTTTAGTTCATACACAAGCTAGTCCTGTTTAGGCATTTTCAAGAACTTCGGTCCTCCCGTCCACGTGTCGAGTTGCCGGAGGCTAGTCGCACAGATCTGCTGGGTTACCGACAGACCTGACATGCTTCCAGTGGTTCATGGCCGACTCGTCGTGAATGATCGTGAGCCGGTTAGCTACGAAAGTACTAAAACGGCTCCTAACGTTGTTGATATAGTGCAGTACTATCGTCGGTTCTGTCCAGAAACTAGCCGACCAAAGGCAGAAAACGAAACATCTTTTTACCGCTTGTACCGCCTGGACAGCTAACACGGCTGCGCTGAAGTTCGAGGCATGGGATCGAGACCGTCTTCAGTGGGGCCACGCGGGCTTTGGCAAACAGGATACTTGATGCATACTGGCCATTCCCCGTGCACAATCGTCCGTATACTACGGCCCCGAAACCGACCTCGGATGCGTCAGAAAATGCGTGCAGTTCTCCTACCTGTGTTGCAGGACCAAAGGGCAAACACAGTGGGATCCTTATGTCCCCTAGTCTCTTAAACGTGCCCAGAAATTCCTCCTAGTTCAGCCGGTCTTCTCGGTCCAGCGGCTGGTCCCAATGGACTTTCTTACGACAGAGCCACTGCAGCAGGATCTTTCCGGGCATTAACCAGAAGGAGACGAAGCCGAGCGGATCAGACAAACCAGGGACGGCAGAAAGTATGCTACGACGGGTTACTGGCAGATCGGGATTGTTTAGCTCGAAAACGAAGTCGTCCGTTTCCGTGTTTCATTATATTCCTAGGGTGCATTAGGTAGGGAGTGAAAAGCCGTCCAAATCTCTGAGCCTTTCGTCCCTCGTGGTACGGAATGACTTCGAGCACGTCTGAAGCTTTCGACATCCATTTCGTGAGATGGAAGCCGCCCTCTTCTGGCAATCTTGTTAGACCCCTGAACTGAGCTAGGGCCGAGTCTACATCATCGAATGGCCCAAGATAGTCGTTCACGTAGAAGTTTCTGCTGAAGCTATCTACCACCGACCGGCGAACCAAATCTCTTTGATTGTAAGCTGATTCTCGAAGGGCGTAATTAGCATAAAACGGTGATGATAAAACTTTGAAGGGGTAGAGGGTCATCATATAATTTATCACTGTGTTGTCCCGGTTGTTCCCTTCCCACCACAGGAAACGCAGAGCATCTCGTTATTCTGCCATTATTTTCAACTGGTAAAACATTTCCCTGATATCGGCGGACAAGGCCACTCTATCCACCCTGAAACGGCACAACTTCGATGAGTGGAGTGGCCCATTCAGCCCTTGTAGTAGGCGGTCATTTAAGGACTTGCCCTGGAACTTGGCTGAACAGTCGAACACCACCAGCAGTTTTTCGGTTTTTTGGGGTTGATAAGCGGGTGTTGAGGTAGATACCAGATCCCCTCCCGGTAGTTAATGGTAGCAGGCACCCTTTCACCGTAGCCGAGAACGTCTTTTCGCTTCAATAATTCTGTATATCGTTCCCATAGACCCTGGTCTCGAACGAGGGTTTCTTCCAGTCAAAGTAGCCTTTGTAGAGCATGGTTTCTGTTATAAGCCCAAGGGTCACCTTGTGTACGCCATGGGAGGGGAACCTTGAACTGATTTTAGGGCGCCTAGTTCCTTGTCGCACTGTTTGCTGGGCGAACTGGTACTCTTAAGACGACGAACGTCCCTTGTCTCCGATGTCCTGAAACTGCTTTTCATACATCCATTGCAGCTGATACTCTATGCGGTTTGTTTCGGCTGATACGTGATTCACGGAACCCCATCCTCCCACTGGACCATTTAATATCCATTTCAGAGCTGTGTGTATGGCATAAGGTGCCTGGCGGTTGCCCACTCTCTGGTCAAGTACCCATTGTGCCTCTGGCACTTCGCAGCCGATGAAAAGGTCCACTTCGTCGTCTTTCCAGTCTACAACGGTTAAATCCTGCAGGTGGGGCCACCTAGCCAAAATTGCGTTCACCGGCCATGGTGCTCGCATTGCGACGTCAGTTAACGTAAACGCCCAAGTTGACTCGATTTGCTCAAGGTGTCTAAGGAGATGATCAGTCCTCACTGGCCGGCAGTCACTACTTGCGTTCCGCCTACCTTGCTCACCGCTAACGACGTCGTATTTTTAGCGAGCCCGTGTTTGTCGGCAAACCTTCCCTTCACCAGGTTGGTGTCCGATCCACTGTCGACAAAGGCCAACTCTATGACCACCCCAGTTAGGTTCATCTCCCCCGCGGCAACTACTCAAAAACTTACTGGTTTACTGGAAGACCGCGACGTTGAACAAATAACACTTGGTTTGGTGTTCGTCTCTAGTGTTGCTTCTCTCGCCTGGTGTAACAATCGATGATGCCTGCCCAAGCCACCCTCGTGGCCACATCTGGTCTTTGTTCGACAAGCTGCCGCCCGGTGGGTGGTGTTGAGGCATATAAAGCACTCTCCTGTCGACCTTATCATTCCCCAACGTCCGTCTGTCGTGGCACTGATGAACATGGGGCATTTAGTAGCCCATGGCCAGAGTCACAGGACCTTCAACTTGGATGTGCTATAGCCTCACATGAAACACGTGTGCGTTGGTCCGAGGCTGATGTTCTGGATGTTCCCGTGCAGTGGCTTGGGCCTGGTTAGTGCTAGATTTGTTTACTTAGTTGCTATCCCGGATGAGTTGGCCAAATCTACTGTCGGCTATCTTGGTTTGCCTGTCCATGTATTCGGTCAAGTCTTCGAAGTTGGCGTCACGGTCGCCTCGGTTTACACGTTCGGCCTCTTTCGCCCACCGGCCCTGTAGTTCGGGACAGATGTGACGGACTACGTTTTTCAACGTATGCATTGCATCGAGGTCAGCTCTGCAACCTTAATTATCGAGAGCTAATGAACAGCTCTGCACTTTGATCACCAGGTCTGCCAATATATAGACGTCGCACTTGGTTCATTTTACCTCCACCATCACGCCACCTATAAGGTTACGGGCTACCATGAACGGCTGGCCGAAAAGGTATCTCAACATCTTCCCTGCTGATGTGTAGCCTTCTTCTAGGTCAAGCATGGTACACCCGTCACTAGCCTCTCTCGCCCGGCTTCGGCAGTAATGAGTCAGATAGATGAGCCTTTGCACAAGGTCGGTTATCTTGTTTCCGACGGGAGTTTCGAACTGCCTGACGAACTTGCAGTAGTGTTCAGATCGTCCATCGAAAACTGTCAGTTCTACTCTTGGCAGATTGATCGTTGGTAGCGTTGATGTTTTACATTCGGCGACCGGAGCAGAGTTTCCTATTTTAATTTTTCCCAACCTATAAGATCGATCGCAGTCGCTGACCTTCTGCTCACGCTCGTTCTGCTTATACTTCTCTTCTGCTTCCTGGGCGTGTTGTCTAGCTGATTAAAGTTGTTGTTCTAGACCTAATATCTTTAGCTTAAATGGATCGAAATTCTTGCGATCCATGTTACCCTCAGTAATACGTGAGCTAGCACTGACAGGACTAGGTGACCCAACATTAACTGAAGAATCAAAAGTACCCAAAACCTCCCCAATGACTTGCCGTATTACTCCCGGTCCAGATTCCAATTGTTCCGATCCTTTTCTTGGCATGTTGCGTATTTTCTCGTTCCGAGTTGATCAATCGAGTATTATAAGACACGTTTGAGCAATGCGCAACCAGATTCGCAACGGACCCCGAAATCAAAAGGCAATTATCCGTGAAATTCTGCGATACTAGATCATTATAATAGTATTGTATAGTATATTTCTTGACCGTGGTCAATACGTATGCACAAGGCAATTTCAGAGTATACAGCAGTACATGTCAATGTGAGGTATTCACAAATTCTAAATTTATAAATCACACAGCAACCGAAATGCACCAGTAAAGTCATGTAGTGTTTGAGTGAACAAAAGTTGTTATGGTTGAGGCGGGAATTCCGAATCGGTTTCGAAATCGCTGGAGGGCGGTGTGGATAGCTGAACGGTTGTGGGATTGCTGATATAAGCGACAAATGGACGGTCACTAACAAGTAACCGGACGGAAGAGATGCCAAAGAACATTGTTAGAAGGAAAGCAAGCGTGGGGCTTTCAAAGTGCAGTCAGAGATATCAGCGGAATATTGGACACTGATCCAGCATTGGGTAACTAATTGTGGAGGAAGCATGTGAAATAAAGACAAGTGAGTCAAAGGTGATAATAAAACAGACCTTTTGTGCAGGTGATTACAGTGTCATATGGAAATTCAAATGAAGGCGGAAAGCTTCGCAGGGACTTCAGTGAACTTTTGAAGAGCATGAATGGTGTATGGACATATAACGGACTTTTAAAGAGAAGAAAAGCCGTCAATGAAACGGATTAGTGGAGACAAACGTCAATGGTTCGGCTAGGCAAAAGTTGGAAGAGTGTAAAAATGTTTTTGTATTTGATAGAAAATTGTTAACCAAATTATGGTTGGCTGCAGATGGCTGGTATTCTGTTTCATAAAGACCTTGGTTGCAGGTGGTGGCAGGTAGGATGTTGAGGGAAGCAGGTAAAAAGGTCTGGTTTGACGAAGTTGACAGCTGCGAAGGCTGGGTTCCGGCCATTGGTTTCGTACTGCAACACGGAAAGAATTGAACTGTTGGGTTGGATTATTTGGTAATAGACGATGAGCGGATGTGTTGGTGGTTGGTGTCAGGAATCACGTCTGCGATCCGGTGGGATTTTCATGAGGTTTTGTTAATCCGTGTACGGTGCCCTCATGTAACGTCAGCGGGTGAGAGTATAGGTTTAAACCATTGATCAAATCGTCCAGTCCTTACGGTAATCCGGAATGAACAATGACACGAAACAGATACAAACCTCAATTTTGCAATCACAAGGACTCAAAAAACGAGAGCCAAATGGCGACTTACTAGAAAGGAGCACGTGCGTCACGCAGACCTAGAACAAGAATATGCCAGAGCAGCGCGCTGGAGGTGAACACACAGGCGTTGGCCCGTAATCACAAACGGTGCATAAAACAAGTCAATAGTGTAAATAGGTGAGTGAGGTTAAGGAAACATGGAACTGCAGTGGCTTCTGGGGGATTTTCCACGACCGGTCGGAGCAAGGAGAACAGGGAAGGGGTTCACCGAAACGACAGGCCGTGAGGTATAAGAATGCTAATAATGGGCATTATGGGCATGGGGTGATACGAAGTGAATAGGTAATGGAAGCTGGTAATCACAGCAAGTGGAAAAAAAGAATATTGGCGGGCGACGGCAGAGAAGAGTGGGTGGGACAACAGTTACGTCGTGCATTGAGAGGTGACATGGCCAGAGGCGATAGGATCAAGGACAGAATTGGTAAGTATGCATATCCTGGTGGAGCGACAGAAATGGAAAGTGGGCTAGCCTCAAGGTCAAGGCCACCCCCGCGTGAAATTCAGGTTGTCTCGTTTTCTTTTTTTGCTTATATCACTGTTTAAACTTGTAGCTGTGTCCACCCTAGTATATACCACCTAATTACCTGAAACCGTGACCTAGTTGTATAAACGACTGCGGCACACCACCGTGCAGACGCTAGTACTTATCGCGAGTTAGAGTTATAGACTATATTGATTGTTCACTGCTCTAATTCCACTTAATTACATTCTACATGGCTTATCTAGCAAATCTCTCTTGATCCTCGCCACAGTAAGATCCATCTATCGTTTTTACATCCCATCGCCAATAAGCTGATAGGGGTACGATAACTCGCCTGAGAACGATCCCTTTGATGATATCAACGGGGGGCGTCAATTGGTGGCGGCTGAACCAGGAGTTTCACATGGATGCTGCGGGGAGATATCTTTGGGCAAAACTGGTTTTAAAGTGGCCCGTGAGCTTACAACAAACCGGGGGCCCAGACCTTTTTGGCGGGATCATGCACCGTGGCCGTTGAGTAGGTAGTAGCAGATTCAGTTTATGGGGAAGCTGCTCCATTGAAATTTTGCTCATAGGTTTCCACAATTTTATCGACGACCTCGGCAAGCCTTTAGAGGCTTTTCTCAGTGGATATAAAACGAGCCTTTTGCATGTCGCAGTAAAGACCCTGGAGCAAAAATACACCCTGGAGACCAAAAGTGCGCGATGTGCCGAAGCGATTGGGATGGCTACTGATCTGGGAGTCAAGGACCCACAAAAACTACAAAACAAGGAGAGCTTATCAACTTATAGCTTCGGATACCGGGCACTCTCAGATCCCAGGGGTGGCCTCAATGACAGGTAACAAGCCAGAAGTTTCGGCTGTTGCCAAAAGGGGGTACACGTTGGTGCGATAAGCGAAGGAAGGTTCATATTAAAAAAAGTGTCGGCCACGCTTGCTTAATCCAGCGGGACCCAACACTAAATCAGCTTAGGAAGCTGATGTGCAGATGTAAATCTTTTTTGCCATCAGGGCAACTTGGGTGATACCGGAGGAAGCAAAAGTGGCGTGTGACCCCGTCGTCTTCCATGAAATCGATGCACTGCTCCGCCCCACAGCTCACTGCCTGATTAGCGGGCTTGACCTGCTCGATTCTTGTGGTAGTGAATATAAATGTGAATTAAAAAATCCGTCTCAAAAACCAGTGGATGGGGTCACATTGGATCACTAAACAGAGGCATTGGAAAAAGTGTTACAAAAGACGCTGGCTGACATCAATTTACGGTGATGCCTTCCTCAGTGCAGCTCGGAAAGGCAGCAAGTGTGATTAGTCCAAGAGAATGCACCCTTTGAATAATGAGCTCACAGCCATGCCAATCAGAGTACTTCACTTTGGAGGAGATGAAGTATCCCATTTCACTAAACGGAGAAAAATATTTTTTCTACCGGAGGTGATTCAAAACCGAAAGCCACGCTGGAAACTTCAAGGCCATCTTTTCGGCCTGGTACTGATGGTTCTCCTCAGCTCCATATCGTTTCGGGGGACCTGATCTTTCCCTTTAGTTGGTAAGCCTACCTACCCCTACTACGAATAACGGCTTGGTGCTAAAACTGCAGAGGAACTCCTTTGCAACATCATATTTTTAACAGCTTTTCTCACATGACCCCGAAGAAGACCTCCCTATGAATTTCACCCCGATTATTTGAGACAGGATGGAGAAGAACGTCAGACAGCGAACTTCCGATTATCTATGGAATAGCAACTTACTGAGCACTTTTCATCTCGGGTCTATTCAGACCATATTCTGCTAATTCTGTCAGGATGGGACAGTCAACGTAGTTTCCATTGCCTTGGACAAGGAGGGCGCGGCCGTTGTCCTCTTTCTGACATGACTGAAACACTCCATGCAGTCTTTCCTCATCACCACTGACTGACATTCTTTCTTTTATTACAGCTGACCACCGCATATCCCGGCCATCTCCGTTTGTACCACTTTGCTCCCGTGTAGCACCGGTTAAATATAGTCTGTCACCAACCAAACATATGATTAGCGGGGTGTTTCGAGGAAGTATCCTAGGCCCAGAAATCTTTCTGCACGCAAATGTTTTTGGCACATTTTCCTCTGATACTCATTTTCTGCTTGTTGACTATATTGAAATGGCATGTTTATTCACCCTGCACAACGATGCGACTTTGATTTCACGTCAGCTACAACTTTTGAGGATACAGCCTCTTGTGAACATTGGTGGCACATATGACATACGCAGTTATCAAAGACAAAAGATATACCGGTAGCAATAACAGCTTTATCCTGGAAAGATCTCAATTAGAGGCAAACCCACCAAAGGTTCTTTGTGGTAGATCCTGGAGTTCAAAGTTGGTAAAATTACTACCTGATCAAATTATGAAGGTAACGAGGGTCCCAAGTTTCTCCTCCCACTGCTCCCGTCTGAACGGGAGCCGTCTCACTATAAACTATTTCCGTGCTAGACTGCCTCACGTATCCATGTGCGGCGTTTCGTCTGCGATCTTCAAGCTATAAGATGCCAGACTCCAGAGTAATCTTCCGGGTTTTCCGGTCCACGGAAGTAAGCGTGGGTGCGTTTGGGTACGTGAGCAAGTCATAACTACTTCCACCTACGAAAAATATCTTGAGCAAGTTCCTTGGCAAAAGAGACTCGGTGAATTCTGTGACATGTTTTGTTAGAGGTGCGGGGCCTGTATATCAAAAACAACAATCGCGGTTCGTGGAGCTGTTCCGTTGGTGACTCACAATGGATGAACATTCGGGGGATTAAATGATCCGCCGGGATCCTGTGATAGACTTTCTACCCACTGGTAGTAATTTGCCAAACAGTGTGAGCTTTTGAGCACATGAGTGGACAATCGCCATTTTACAAAAGAATGTTGTGGTACTGTTGCATGTGCTTCTTATTTGGATCAAAACTTGTAGCTGAATAATATTGGGCTACCGAATCGGTGCCGTCGACCGATCCATCTTCACCCTCAAAAAGACTGATGCTGTACACGTCACGAGCCAGCATTCCCTTGGCGGTCCTTACCTTGACTGTTCTTATCAGTTCATCGAAGCCACTGAGAATTTCCTCGAAAACACCCAGGGGACACCTGCTAAAATGAGCATGCTCACTGAAGATCGTCACTCCAACGAATACTTTGAGTGGTCTTGCTCTAGTTTACCACTTCTGTCGAGTTTCCAGGACTGGCAGGTATTTCCGCAGCCATCGTCTCTAGAAATCATTGGCCAGATAATCCGCTGTTTCCATTCGTGTACGTAACTGCCGCGGAGGTTCGTCGGTCCTTAGAGACCCACGCTCGGGCTTACCGTCAGCTAGTCGGGTGAGCGTCGCATTGGATGGGTCGCTTCCAGAGACCGAAAATAGAGAACGGTTGTTCAGGATCCTTTCCGACTCGTTAATCACGGTGCTGAACTTTGTCGTGCTGTTGTTGTCTGATTATTGACGGCAGTATTTGTCTAGTGTACCTGATAAGGACTTCCCACATGCCCCCGCGGTGACTTAACTGTAGGGGTTTGCAGTGCCATCGTATACCATAATACACGGTTTGGTCGTGCACCTAGTCCTAGTTTATATTCTGGTACCAAAGCTGCAGCTCTATTTGAGCACCCACAAAATGACCCATTGTCGGAATGAAAATCTGCTGGTGTTTGTCTTCCGTCGATTGAGCTTCACCGGGCCCCGTGGACGGAGTCCGCAGTCGTCGAATGCGTGACTTGCGAAAGTACTGCAAGGAACTTCATGCAAGTTGTGATGCACCCGTGTCATTTTTCCGGCCCTTTCCCGCACTAGACCCACGAAGGACACAAATGGTCAAGCCCGAATTCACTGAACTGTCACCAGCCAGGGGTCACCTACATCCCGGCAGTGGAGCCATGTGTTGTTCGCCCGAAGCAGCAGTGGGTCTCGTACAGTGTACACAACATTGAATTACGCCTTTCACAGTCGTCCTTCTTCTCAATATACGGAAAGGCCCTCGAATGAAGCTCGTCACAAGGCTTTATCCGGTGACCTTCTAAAGCATGTATATGTAGAATCCTCAGTTCTGTCGCTCTTTGTCAAGCTGGTAGTAATGTGAGGTATTTTGCATCAAAGCTCAGGTGGGAGTTGGTCAGTTTACCGTCCACTCGTAGCAATCCATTTCCGAGTTTGGAATTTGAAGGCTTCAAGCAATTTTTTGAAACTGGCGTTGTATTGTCCATTGGTCCCTATCTTCTGGGGTTTTCGAATTTCGGGTGAAAGCCTTTCGTTGTATCATCCTGAATTAATTGTGCTCTGCGGATTCTAGTCCATCGGATTCTAGTGGACCCGCTCGTATATGGTTGGATGGATGGATCCCATTCATGACCAACAAATGTCTCATAAACCTAGCAGACCACGCAAAGGACCGGAGCTTTTTCATCCAGAAGGGAAAACCGACTAAAAGTGGAAAAACAGGTGTCAATTCTGCAGCTGCCACCATCATCACCACACCTTTACTCTCCACTTCCGATTCAAGATTTTGTTTTATTTTGTAAACGAGCCAATCCCGTTGAGGGGTGTGCAGGAATTTCGGCCCTCCCATCCACGTGTCCAGTTGCCGGACGTTGGTCGCACTTCGGGAACGGATCGGCTGGGTAATCAACGGACTTGACATGTTTCCAGGGGTTCACAGTAGTTTCGTCGTGGAGGGTCGTGAGCCAGTTAGCAACGAAAGTACTGAAAACTGCTCCTGAATTTGCTCATACAGTACAGCACTATTGTCAAATTCATCCAAACATTAGCCGACCAAGTATGGAAGTCGAAACACCCCTTTTTTACTTGTGCCACTCCTAATGCTAAAGTGGCTGCATTGAGCTCAAGATGCGGGATCGAAACCGATTCCATTAGGGCAACTCGTGCTTTGGTAAACAGGATCCTCGTAGCGTATTTTTCATCTCCCTTGCACCACTGTCCGTACATCACGGCTTCGTACCGACTTCGGAAGCATCAGAAAAGGCGTGTAACTTTCCCGTCTGCGTTGTATGGCTAGCGGGTCTTCGCGGGTAGGGGCCAGGGAGAGAAAAAGCAGAGTTGATCTGATAGGTCAGAGATAGCTGACAGTGACAACGACGAGTGACTGGTTGGTCGGGGACATTTAGCCCGAAAACGAAATAGTCCGTTCCCGGGTTCAACTTTACTCCTAGAGCGCTTTCGGGGGGGGGGAGTGGAGACCAGTCCAGATCTCGAACCCTTTCTGCCCTTGCGTGGTGAGGAAGGACTTTGTGCTCCTCTGAAGAATTCGACATTCACTTCGCGAGATGGCAACTACCCTCTTTTAGCTATCTGTTAGGCACCTGAATTGTGCTAGAACCGAACCAGCACCAGCGAGTGACCCAAGACAGTCGTTGACATAGAACTCCCACCTGGCGATATATACCACCGACCGGCGGACCAGAGCTCCATGTTTGTTTTAAGATTCTCGTCGGGCGTGTTTCGCGCAAAACGGCGATGATACCTCTCCGAAGGGATTAACTATCACTCTACAATTTATCTTCGATTTGCCCAGGTCGTTCTCGTCCCATCACATGGACGGCAACGCACTTCTTTCGTCTACCTGTAATTGAACCTGCACAAACAGTTCTTTTGTCGGCCGACAAGGCCACTCTGCCTACTCTGAAACGGCCTCTGTAGTAGGCGATGATTTAACTACTTAACTTGGAAATTGGCTGCGCAATTGAGGACTACCCGCAGCTTTCCGGGTTTCTTGGGTTGAAGGGCCGAGTGACGAGTCAAGTACCCCATCCCAGTGATGGCAGACACTTGTCCAAAGTAGCCAACCCATTTCTTTTACACCATTACCTCTGCTTATCGTTTCGATAGGTCTCGATCCCGGCCGGAACTTTCTTCCAAAAGCAGTAGATTTCGGAGGGCGTAACTTTCTCTGTCAACCAAAGTGTCGACTTGTGCACTCCACGGTAGGGGTCTCTTGAGCTGGTTTTAAAGGCCTTTGATTTCTTGTTGCTCTGTCTGCTGTGCGAGCTAGTACTCTAGAGACAACAATAGCCGTTCCTCCTTGATGTCATAAAACTACTTTCCGTAAGTGAGCAGCAAATGGTACTCTACGTAGTCCGTTTCCGCTGACGGGAGCCACGCCCCCGGCTGGGCCATATAATATCCATCTCAATGTCGCGCACGGTATAGGGTGCTCGGCGGTCTCGTACTCCTTGGTCCAGCACCAAATGTGCTTCTAGCACGTCGCTGCCGATGAGAAGGTCAACTTCGTCGGCGGTTATGTCTTGCAAGTGGGGCCACTTAGTTGAAATTGTGTTCACGACCTTGGTGTAAAAGCAAATAGTGAAAATCCTTCCAAATGTTCAACGTGTTTTGTGAATGTGACTATATTTAACATCACCTTGAAAAGTTTGTTCATGCACCACACTTTTTCACGTTTGTTTATCCGCGTGTGACATTTGAATCTGGCCTTGGACGGTATCTGACTGTCGCGCTTGAGCCACGGGGCTTTGGACCTTAGGGTTTTTATTTTGAAGTCTGTTTGGCCGCATACTTGAGGTTTGTATATATTTGTATCCTTTGTGAATTTCAATTTAGTACCGTAGAAGCTACGAATCAATCTTTTTTCTAGTTTCGGGATTCGTTTGAATCGGCTACGCGTTGCTCGATTTGCGAGAATTGACTTACACTTGGTGCTCGCAAGAGGAGATCGGCAAGCGGAAAAGCTTTCGTTGATTCAAGTTGCTTGCTAATATCTAGGGATATTAGCAGTGATCTAAGCCGGCTTGCAGGCAATACTTGTGATCCGCCCATGGTACTCGCCGCTAACAACGTCGTGCTTTTAGCAAGCTAGTTTTTATCTTTTATCCACTCCTCCGCCAGGGTGGTGTCCGATTCGCTGTGCACAGAGACCATCGCTTTGAATACTCCAGTTAGTATCATCCCAAAAACATCTACTAACCCTAGTCGTAGTGATTTACTGGTAGACCCTGACGTTGAGCAAGTCACACTGGGCTTTGTGTTCCCATCTGAGGTAGCTTCTTTCACCTGGTGTCTGCCTGGATAACCTTCGCGGCTAAAGCGGGTTCTTGTTCGGCGGGCTATTGCCCGCAGCGAGGTGTTAAGGCAGATAAACTACGCTTCTGCATTCTTCGCCATTCTTCAACATTCGTTTACTGTGGCCTTGATGAACTTCGGACATCCTAGTAACCCGTGACGGGCGTCGCTGGTCCTGCAGCTTGGATGGGTTATAGCCTCGCGTGAAATGGCGTGCTTGCTTGCCCGGTTTCGATGTTTCGAGTGTTTCCGTGCATCTTTTTGAGCTTGGGTATGGCTAGGTCTATTTTCCCTGTAGCTACCACGGATGGGTCGGCCAAATCTGCTGTAAGCTATTCTGGTTTGCCTGCCTAAAGAATCCAGCTGGGTTCTCGTATTCGGCCCCACCATCAACCCTGCTTATGCCTTCCGCTTCTTATGCCCAACGACCCTGTACTTAAAAATAGATGCAGCAAACCCTTCCGTCCAATCAGTGAACTGTGTCAGGATGAGCTCTGTGCCCTAAATTATCGAGGGATATTGTGCGGTTCTGCACCTTAATTAAGAGATCCATCATTGCTTAGACGTCGCATTTTGTTCGTTTGGTCTCTGACATCACGTCCCATTAGATTGCGAGCAACCTTCAATGGCTGGCTAAACAGACCCTTCAGAATCCTCCTTGTCTGTGCGTAGCCCAGGTCCGGGTTGAGCATGGCGCACCCGTCAATAGCTTCTCTGGCCCTACTTAGGCAATGGTGAACCTAGCGGGGCAGTCTTTTCCTGGGGTCGGTTACCTCAATTTCGACGAGGGTTTCGGATTGTTTGATAAACTTACATTACTGTTCAGCGCCTTCGAAGACCATTGATTTTACTCTTGGCAAGCCGATCGCTGGTTGTACTGTGGTTGAATGTTTGACGGCCAGCACGGAGATCTTCATCTCTGTTTGCCGTGGTCTGGCGAAGGGCCCGGTTGTCGCTAGTTTCATGCTCATGCTAGTCCGCTGCATGGCGGATAACTACTGCTGTTCCGGATCTAATATTCTCAGGTTAACTAAATCTACAACCTAGCAATCAATGGTACCCCCGGTAACACATGAAACACCATTGACAGGGCTAGGAGACCTAACGTTAACTGTAGAATTAAACGTGCCCAAACGTTCTTCAGTGACCTGAAGCATAACTTCCTGTCCGGTTCTGATTGCTTTGTTGCTTTTTCGAGCACATTGCGTGTTTTCTCGTTCCATATTGATCAAATTGAGTACTGTAACAAGCCTTTGATCAATAAGTGGCCAAAACCAAAAGAAGATTCGCCAGTAAATATTTTGATGCTGAATCAATAAAAAGCGATAAACATGCACCTCTCAGTTGAAACTGTTTATAAGTTGGCCTCGCTTCGAAACATTACTAAGTCTGTCACATTCTATTGCTCGCTTTCAGCTGACTCCCTACAGGTTGCTGAATCATCATGTCTTTAAAGTACAACAATTTTCATCTTTCACGTGTGAACTCAGGCCTATACTGATAAATATGGTAAAGTCTGCGACCCTCAAAACTGAAGCACAGGCCCGTAGGTGAGCTCCACAAAGCCGGCGGCTGTGTCATTCCACCAAAATCATCCTGCTTGTGAACTTGAGCAAACAAAGAGGGGCTGCTACCAAAGGGCTTGCATGTAAATTGAAAACTTCTGACTAGGTCCTTGGCAGGAGCAACCGGTTGGGTAAGAGCCCCAAAAATGCCACCAACAACTAAATGCCCGTAACCCCTTTCCGGTCTCCTATGGTTTCAAGCTGTGACAATCCCGGAAGTTGTGAAATCTTGCCTGTGACAGTCTCACAACACGAGAAAACAGCCATCACGGTCAATTGCTGTCCACGAGTGAGGAAAGAGAGGCGGAGTGTATATGGGAAGCCCATTCTAAGCAGCGAACACGACCTCCCTTCAGTAACAAACATTCAAATAGTAAATATATCTGTCTGAGAATGGGATGGATAAATGCCTTATTTTCCCCTAAAAATGGGATGAACTTTGCGGGACAGCCTAGACCGGACTCTGAGCACGGAAAGCCCGAAACGTCAATACTAATGACAATGATTTATTTCGGAGACTCTCAAAACATTACAAAGGCGTGATCAGTTTTTTCCAGCAATAAAATGAACGAAAGAAACTGTGAAAATATAGAAATGTGCATGACAAACGATGGGGCTGGTAGACTAAGAAAAGGGATGAGAGAGATATGAATGTTTGCTCTCCAAAGCATGATGGAGGGCGCTTTGGCGAACTCAACGGCGGCCTTGAAATGATGCTCCGGTGAATTTGAGATTCGAGGTCAAGTAAAAGATCTGAATTGACCAAGTGGAGTTGACTAGAAGCTGATAGCTTTGCATGGAGAGGACCAAGAATTTATATGAGGAACTGTGATAATGAGAGGCGATGGGAAAAATAAAACTTGAGTTGCATGGCAATGGTTTAGGTAGCTACGGAGGAGGACAGTTTCAGGTTAAAAAATCGACTTAAATGAAGAATGCTAGCGATTCAAGACTTAAACAGCAGGTCGGTGGCAGCAGTGACTTAGAAGGATTGCTATATGGCGGATGTGAGGCATATATTTGGAGAGAAGGGAAGCACATCAGGAGAGGGTGTGAAATCGTTGCAAGGGAAGTGGCCAGCGAAGAACTGGAGGAAGCGGAGAAAATATGCATGTATATGCGAGCAGCCGAAGCAAAGAGCGGTGAAGTGATAGAACCCGGAAATATCGTTACATGGAAAGAACAAATAAGGTCAGATCAGGTGGTACAGAACCAACTGGGTAAAATCATGATGAATTCGTTTATGACAGGTCAACATTGTGAACTACCGGAGGGGGAAACGACTTTGGAATCACAGAATTTATGACGGCTGTAAACAGAAGATCGTAAACGAAGGAGTATCAGAGAGAGGGTCGAAGAAAACAGGTGGAAGTGAAGCATATATTCTGATTATTTTAGATGTGACACGTGGTGATGGTCGAAACTGAGTTGAGCGGTAATCAATGGAAGCACCTTATCCATTAAGAAGATGGTGGCAGTGAAAACTGCTACAAAAAGCTGAGCAGATAAGGAAAGAGGGTGGTTGGAGTAATAAGTGCTAGTAGAGAAATTTGACTTGGAGAAGAGAGGAACTGTGGTGCAAAGACCCATCAGTTGTAACATCAAATAATGTAAAGGAGAAATAAGTAAGCTGAGGACCAGAAAGAACAGGTAACGGCAGATCGTGAGGAGTGAAACTCTGTGTAAATTCGTGACGCAACGATGACTTTACATTAGATGGAACATGAAAAGGCAGAAAAGCTTGAGAGGAACACTCAAGGTCCCTATGGTGAGCAAAAAACGAAGCAGATGAGAATACAGACCGAGGAGAAGCAGCCGAGAGATGACCAATCAGATGGTTCTACTGCAGATGATTTAGGGTGCAGACCGAGAAAAAAGAAAAGTGTACGCAGACTGGTCAGCCTGTGATGGAACAGAGGGCAAGATAAATATGTGCACAGTGGAGGTGTGAGAATGGCACTCAGAAGTTGCCTGCAAGCAGAGAGTATTAAAAATGGACTGAGTCGAAATTAGCTGGCAAGGGGGCTTCCTAAAGGGGCAAGTCAAAAGAAGAATTGTGGAGTTAGGAAGGAAAATAAGGTAGAGGTGAATATATAAAAAATCTGGCCGTCAGAGATGGAAAGATTGGAGCGGCGCGTAATTATATGGGGATTGGTCATAGTTACGGGTGGTCTTGGTGCGTATTTGCAGGATGCATGAGATGGGGGGGGGTCATGGAAGGATATGACTAGGTAGTAGCTGGTGAGGCAGAAGAATGCAATCACTGGGCTTCATAAACACCTTGAGGGTCTAAGTAAATAGGGATTGGGAGGCAAAAAGGGGAAATTATTGGAAAAGAAATATTTCGGGCTTGGGAAGTCTGAAGTGGATAGGGCGAGAGTTACATCATGCAGTGAGGGCTGTCATTGTGAAAGATGATAAGATCAAAAACAGAATGGGTAGGCGTGCATACAGAGGTAGAACGACACGAAAGAGAAGTGATGAGAATGCTGAAAATAACGATAGATGAGAGAATCGTGGCGGGAGGAGAGTGTTAGGAGCATGCAATCCGTGATCGACAGTGCTGGATGCGGTTAGGCGAGCAGAGTTAGAGCGTGCGATCCGCAACCGGAGCTGGCTGGTGGGGCCGATCGCGCGCTGGACACCCAACCGGGAAAACACTTCGTAAAGTAAATACAGGTGTGATCCACCAACCCAATTGCTCTCGCGCATCATTGCAGACGACCTGCACGCCCGATATGCGGCGGCCAAATGGGGGGATCTGATCGCACCTCGCACTTTTGGGATTGGTGTGAGTGGTCGTTGTTGATTTTACAGAGGTTAGAGCAACCACAATAAGAGTATATGATCCAGGATCATTTGGTCAGGCTGTGAGAAACTGGACAACAGAGCCAACTGAAATAGTGATCAACGGACGACAATAAGGCACTATTGCCCAGGCTACCTGCCAGGGGGATAATCGGTGCAGTGCTCAAAGTTGTCGGCCGTCATAGTGGACCACTGGGAGGGACATGAGATAGAGATATGCAGTCCACATATGGCCCACCTGAGAAGCAACGATTAACGGAGAGAGGACCAAGAGTGAAGCACGGGCTCATGGATTAGGCGGTTCCCCAGGACAAACTGAGGCCATGGGATGCAGGACGAAATAGGAAACGGTGGGCTTTGGACAGGTAAAAGCTAGAACATTCACTCAGCCAGGTTAGGACTGGACCTAGAGCAATCAATCTGTGGAAGGGAAAAAGGAATGGAGCAGATAGATGTTTTGTTCAGTTAATGAGCCACGTCAGTTGGGAGAAATGAGTTTGATGGGAGCATTCAATTTATATATGTTTTAGCCCACGAGCACATATAGCGTGTCAGTAAAGCTCTTCATGTATACCTACCGGCCCCACATCTTCTTCCAAAGGCTTTGGGTTTCCAGAATGGCCCCGTTGCCATCACCATAAATGAATGTCAACTCACCTGACCCTTGCCCCGATTCTAAGGCAGCAAAGTACGCTCATGGTTCGAAATAGTAACCCGGTTGTCACCTCCGATTGACTGTCACAAAGACGAAAGTAAGCGCGAATCCGGTATAACTCATTATTCGCTAACTTGTCTTCACTGTTTTCTCCTCGAGCCTGCGCATTAACACTGTATCGCCCCAAGTCAGCTTGTCCTGACTGCTCTGCACGGTGGTGTGAAGCTGGTTTGGAAGCTATCTAAAGTATTCTCGAACCGACGCCTCAACATCAACACAAAATGGGCTGGAGGCCGCCCAAGGAAGGATGCAAAATAAGCTAATCTTACATATTGAAAACCAAGAGAAAAAATGAGGAATTGGAAACTAGGGCGATTTGCGAACTAGAAAACATTGACATGCAAAACGGAGGCACGGCAGACTGAACGGAGCTGGTGATTGCAGTGCACTCTGAAGCGATCCCTCTTGGTGACCAGGCTTCTGGCGAACACATTGAAATAGGGGCAACGTGCTGCTGAAAACGGCAAGAATTATTAAGGGATGACCAGAGTGGACCTCAATAAGCGGAATAAACCAAGCCGTTGAACAGCAGGTGGAAACATACGCTGACTTTGTGCAAGTGGGATGTGGAAAAGAGGTTAGCTCAAAAGAGTTCGTGGCAGTCCTGAAGGTACCACACAGGTGGGCCAGTCACTTCTTGCTTTGCATGTCTGTATAAAAACCCTTAGGCCTTTATTTCTCGAAAGGCGCATTTAATCAAGCTTTGAAGGTCCGAAGACTGACTGGATCACTTCATAGAACGTTTCCGTTAAAATAAAATAAACTCCTTGTCCAAAGGACTCACGGTAAACCTCTTCCTGAGTCTGGATTAATAGTTTTTTCCAACTCGCGACGGCGTGGCTGGGTATCCATTGAAAATTTACACCTATCGTTCGTAAAATAATTAGTATGTTGCTCCATAACACTGAACTACAAGCAAAGCTGTAATCTTTACCATCTAGATCCTCTTTGGCTACGAAGACTAGAGATTATTCTACCTTTCTTTTATAATCTCATCAATTATCAGTTTTGTGGCTCATCACCACAACTCAGAATTTCCACAGAATTTTTGTACTTGTTAGGGTAAATCAGCTTGTCGATGGTTGTCCCAAATTTTGAATTGGTTTGTAGTCCAATTCTTCCATAGTTGAGCACTCTTGGCTTCGAAATAAAATTCCGTTAGGGATTGGTTCACTCTATCGCCCGTCTGCATTTACGAAGACAGAACTCTCTGTAGTGCTAAAAGTAATCCATATTATCAACCCTCACACCACGGAAGATAGGAGTCAAGAAATTGGTCTGAGTTCTGGACAAACTTCACACAGTTGGCCAGTTATTCGCAGCTGGGACTCTTCCAAATTGCCACTTTTCCTTCGATTCTTTCAGATTTGGTTTATCTTTCGGGTTTTCGTAAAAGTCGGCTACTGAAGGAATTTTGAAACTATCCGGCCGCTGAGTACGTTATCACGATGATTTTATCTCGCTCCATAGTTATTCACCGAATTACTGGCATCCGGGATCATACTTCCGCGAGCATCGTTGGACTATGGAGGGACCTCACAAATCGACATCTGAAAGCTCACCGGAATATACCCTTGGTGCCTTCATTATAATTTCCCATGCTCCGCCCAATTTTTTTACCTGTTGGCATTCGCCCCCTTCTGGCGCCAAAAATAACCGGCAATGCATACTCAAGTTCACTTAAAATAGTAATTGGGTGTGAAACAAGGAGACAGGTAAGGATTGTATCAATTTACGCAGAGGGACAATGATATTCACGCGCTTATGAATAAGAAAAAATTACCCCCTCATCGTATGAGGAAACCTCCAGAATGGGTACCAAGTATCATCCACTGATAGGAGTTCATTAGTGGTGGAGGAGATATAACGCTCAATGCATGCAGGAATAGCTAGGAGGCGTAATACCGTACCCAGAAGGAACAAAATGATAAGGGGGAGAACGGCGTAAATGTTTGCCTAAGAGTAGGCCTGGTTACACTAGGGAAGTGGAGATGCAACTTTATTGAGTCTCCTGTGACTTTTCTCAGCCCGTTTTGGGTGTTTTAGATAAGGGCCTACTATGGTTTTCATTCAAATGTCCACCATTTTGGGACACCTTGTGGAGGAGGGAGGCTTCACTGAACCTGGATCATTCGTTATTGACTTAGGTGTCCCTGCATGGCGGTTGAAATGGCTTCCATATTGGACGGGACCTGTTGTAAGAAGCTCTCAGTTAACCTAGGTGAAACATGCGAGGTAATACCAGGACAGTGTGTGCGCAAATCCTGGCAACCAGATCGTATTAGCTTCAGCCATCAATAGACGAGGCTAAAAAGAGTAGAAAGGGGAATCAAAAAGATAGGCCCCTAGCATGAAATATAACAGCTAAGCTGTGGGAAATTCCGGTGATTCTGAAATTGGAAAAGGAGGGACGGCTGTCTTGGAGGTATTCGAGCTAGAAGTTAGCGTAATGAGAGTAGTAGATGGAGGTACGGGAGCTGAAAAGGAGGCACAACGGTGATAACAGGGGGTACCAATTCTGCCGTCAAACATGGTGTCCCGGGCTCTAAACATTTTGTTCAGCAGATCACCAGCCTTAAGCATCCTACCTTCTGGCTGGCCAATTGTCAAATCAGTAGCCTCTACAATAGGGGTGGAGCGGAAAGTTACAGGTAGCTACAGGCTGTCAGTCTTCACTAGGATTTCTTTCTTCGTAGCCTTCTGCTCCTACCATTCTGCTGTTCTATCGCCTCATCTACTGATTCCTGCATACATCTTCTACAACAGCATAGTCTCACTTCATCTTGCCGCCTCATTGAGTTAGGTTTCTAACAGTTTTTGTTAGACATTTAACCTTTAAAAATAAGCTCAGCAGAGACTGAGGTTCACACAGATGTGTGCCGGGCTTAACTAAACCAAGTATTCTATGGTAAACCCAACACGCACTGCACTTCCGTTCTTCCTGCCTCCCATCTCGGTCGTCAGCTATATGGTTGTAGTTCTGAGTGATGTGTCCTGCATAGCATTGGAATTGGTCCTTGTATCCTTGTCTTCCCTTCCTAAACTTGGAATTTTTTGTCCTGAATTTTCTGATATTATTTCCATCCCCGTGACTTAGACTGACCCCACTTTGCTCCCGATCACCGCGAACTATACTATTTCTGTGACGTTTCGTCATCACCCCAGCACTACAAGGTCCAAAACGGCGAATAATCCACATCGGCCTGTACCGATCTGCGTACTACTTTGAAGAACTTCCCACCCCTACGGATAACCAGTGAAAATGCCCAAAATACAACGCGGCACGTTGAAGTTTGCTGTGGGCCAAGCTTATGGTAATTCAATCTAGGGACAATGAAGTGGGTCACTGTTTTATCTAGCTGCACTTCCCCACGAGCCTCTTCCTTTTCTCCTTTGCCTCTGCTTGTTCCGGTCTACCACCTTAGATCATCAATGGTCCATAGTAGTAGGTAGGCAGAAGAAGAACCTGGAAGAATCTGGCCTTGTAGTTAGCAGATACAAGCGGTTTTGTGGGCTTCCTCTCCGTATGCTTGCTTGCCCTCACTTCCCACTCTACATGCTCAAAAAAGCAACCCCTTAGACGGCAGGAGCAGTTAGACCACGGCTTTTCTCGAACTTTGGGAAACGGACCACTGCTATCTTTTTCGTGTACCATGTGCAAGCGTGCAAAAACACGGCGGGTGGAAGATCTAGAGAAGGTTCCTTAACAGGCTTGACCAGTCCTCTGTGAAATAATTGCAGTAAGTGGACATTTACCCCCAGAATGAACATTTCTGGGAGCAGGCTGTGAAGTAAACGGGCACCTCCAACCTCCAGCCTAGACCTAGCGTTGCGAATGGGGACATCCCACAATGAAATTTTTTCTCTGTTTGTCATATACGTCACTGGTTCTTCTGCTTGCGCCCATGTGTAGTGAAAGTGTACAAAGCTTTCTATACTCGCGCCGACCAAGCTGTTTACCTTTTGTAGTCATATCCCACCAACGTACCCATCGACTTGCATGTTGACGCCCCCCGCGAAAGCCAACGTATCCTTATGGCCGTGTCCTGCCTGGCCACTTGGGGTCATCATCCAAAAGTACATTGGAAAGATAAACCAAATGAGAAGCAAAAGCCTACCGAAGCTCTCCTCGCTTTGCCCCTCCAAGGATACCGGACCGTCTTCTTGTTTATGTCTAAGCCACTCCGTTTTGCTGGAACTTAGCTTTGCCGGCAACCATTTACTGAGCATTGCGACTCCAGCCACATCAGTAATAAACACCATATCGAAGCCCTGACCCCCGCAGTGCCACCAAGGATGGCTTAGCTATCCATCTAAAACGTTCCTGGATGACTTGGAATACGCTGAGCATGTGGTACTGATTAACCGGACGGGAAAAATGTCATCCTAAAACCTTGAGCAAGGTTATGCGATCTTTTAATTTAAAGTCTTTCAAACACAGGTAATACATCAGCCGTGAACTAAGGATATAACACATAGTCCCCAGCCTCCCTTGGAAGACCTAGTTTATACAGATACTGAATAAAATCTGAATAACACCAAAATTCAATAAACAGCCCACCATTCGGGCGTGATCGAGGGTGGTTCTTGGCACGCGTCGCTGGGTGTACTTTGCAACTGCTCGTTTTCGTTCTTATTCTCACTTTATTTGTTTTGAGATCGCCCCTACCTAAGCACTTCTACTCGGCCCTCCTCAGGCCTTCCTTCCATTTGGTTTACCTTCCCTTTTCAATCCCTTGAGGGGAGATTCCTTCTTACTAGCTCTTTGTAGGCATAGCTACCCGTGTCCCGGCTGATATACCAAAGCACTGTCGCCAGCCTGCCGCGTAGAAACCTCCCACACTGAATTCTTCGATATCTCCCATGAGCTCTGAAAGCCTCACAGTCTATCAGCCCGTATGCCGGGAGGGATAGTTCTAATCTATCGGTAAAATTTAAACCATAATCCCTAGCTGGAAAGTCTTCCAGACTGCCAACCTCCCCATGTACTTCAGATCCTGCTGAATGCCGTTATATCTATCATGAGGCTCTGATATAAACCTCAAAAATAGAAAGGTTTCCACGAGCCTGCTGATTCTGCCATGTCAATTTCCATATCTGTTGGCCGTTGGCAAAGGCCTGACTCGTGTTGGCTGAAACTCGTTTCCGTTGACCACTTCGTCCGGTGATTGATAATCCTACTGCTCTGACGACGCGTCTCTTATTCCGATGCGGAGCTGTTCTCACACGCTAATGTGTATTGCCAGTGACAGTCGTCAGTTGATTTATCATTTCTAGGCTAAACCTCACTCTGCCAATTTCAAGTGGTCAACTGCCATGTAAAGGCGTCGATATCACCAGCGAGTAGGTGATGCCCTTCCTCGCAAGGCGTTCCAACCCCAATTACTGCAGGCCATCCTCACATAAACTGCCCATCGTGGTTACAGAAAAGCCGAAGAAGAGTCGATAAGATAATATATTTGTCATTTTGACAGAGTAGTCAGGCCGATGTCCAGGAAAACAGTTTTACCGTCTTCTGTATGTTGGTATTTTGTTCGCCCCTTAAAGTATTCCCCTTGCTAACCCAATCTTCACATCTTGAGACTTGGCCCTTCTTGCGCGGGCTGTGGATTCTAATCACTGGGTGGTATCTAACATTCCTGGTAATCATCTCACATTTTCACGGAATCCTGGTTCCTTCAGTGTTCATTAGTTTTCTCTTACCTACCTCTGTGCTGTTTTCCCCTGTGTCTGATTCATTCAGTGAACCTGAAAAAGCACCCTCAATTACTTTAGTATCTTCTCTGCAGATTTCGTATTATCTGTATCCTGAGACAACGTTCATTTCAACAGTTTCTTGTCTAGACAATTTTGAACTTTTGCCTGTAATTAAATTGAAACTGGCCCATATTTACCGCGCTTACCTTCGTCACTATACTTCTTATAAACTTATCCCGGTTCCATTCTTTCATGGATAAGGTTGGCGACTCCTCCGTTTTTATGTTTTTATTGTTCTATCTCACTGAGTAACATTGTACACTCTGGTCGTACGCTCATGCGAGCTTCTCGGACACGGTCGAGAAATATATTATTTTTTTGAGGGGATCGTCAGGAGTAGGGCTGCGGGGTATGCTGAATACCACAGAAAAATCTTGATGCGACTGCCCGGACTTGTGGAGGATATTGTGTCTACCTAACTATTTATCATCTTTGGGCAAAGTGACCGGCCGTCTGGACAAAAGCGAATGGGTTCATGTGTGTTACCTGAACCCCCAGAAAGGTCTTGGACTCGATACAACACAGGCCGCTGATGCACAAAGTGCAGAGCATAGGGACTGCGTAAGAGTTGTGTAACTGGACTTGAGTAAACCTCAAGGGTAGAACACTTTAGGTTCGGGTTGAAGGTACAAAGTCGAGAGCAGCCAGGACAAGCAGAAGGGAGCAGCAGCGGTTGGTGCTGAGCCCCTTTTTTGCTCACCTTGTAAGTTACGTGGCGGGCATCTTGAAACCACCTGGTGACCTGTTACTGAATGACTTTTAGATTGTGGGAAAAACCATTCTCGAACTGTGTGAGAAAACACCCGATCGGACTGTTAGAAGGAACCAAAACCCAGGAGCCTTCCCTGAACAGAGTTAGATGAAAACAGCTGCTTCTGGGAGGAGGATAAGGAGGGACGCGGCGCTTCGGTAATGGGACACCCGGGTTTATCGAGACCGCTGAGGTGAGAAAATATCTTGCCGTCCGAACTCACGAAACGTTCAGATCGACACAGCAGTGCTTTGCAGTGGATGCTAAGCGTATTAGGTCGATCTATCAACTGTGCCGGACGGTATGGTCTCGGGATGCCAAAATAATACTACAACTTTACGAAACGCGTGCGAGCCCCCACCCGGAATGCAGCTGTCACGCCTGGGCACCTAAGCTGCTCAAGGACGACCAGCTGTTGGAAACCTTTGAAAGATCGCCTAGTAAAATGATTGCTAGAGTGCAGAGCAGGACGTAGATAGAAAGCCTCAAGGCGGTGGAACTGTCCGAGCTAAGCAGGCGGCTCCTAGGGACGTATCTGATCGGTACTTTTGAACAGCTCACCAGGTTATTCAAGACTGGCAGGCCACCATCAGCTGCTAGTAACAGCCCGAATTTCAAAGGGCAAGAACAAAAACTAATAGGGCACAGGGCTATCAGAAGCTTTTGGGTGCTCTCTTTTTCGCCGCGTAAAGGACCCTTGAACCGAACTACCACCCCACGTAATGGCCGTGAGAAGCACGTCATCATCGAACGGCTATTTGGAGTTTGCTGGTAGGAGGTTTTCCAGGACCGCTACTAGCAGAATTACCGTGCCCTTAGGTAACACCCCTCCTCTCTGTTCCTTTTCTTTCTAGGACACAAAACACCCTCACCCCCCAACACAATAAAAAAGTCGTATTGCTTGTTTTTTATCTGCTTAGAAGTGTTCAAGAAGAATTCTCTGGGGTAATCAGAGCTACCAGGAGAGATGGTGAATGCTTCAGTCTGGTGCAAATACCGGTTTCTTGGAAGCTGACCTGCTTTTTATTCTCTTCTTTGCCATTCGCTGCTCAACAGTCACAACGTACTGTCCACCTGGAAGCCGGAACACAGCGGGAACTTCGTTGCCCTCTGGCGTCAGAATCCCAGCGCACACTGGCCAAAGCCACTAGCCTAGCGGCATGGCCTGATCTGATTTGATCTGGGCCAAACGGATGCGGAGGACAGCAAACACGGACTCGAGCGCAACAAAATCAGGAAGACATACGGTAGGCTCAGGGCCTTTTATGGCTTCCCGGGACAAGCTGCAGTAAATGAGTCAATGTCCCGTTCTACTCTTGTGTATTCGGGCTTGACGTAAATTGTCCTTGCTAAGACAGTGGTTTTTTTATTATCTCATAAGCTGTCCAAAAGGTTTTGAAATAAGTTTCTGCTCAAGCGCAAGCAGTGGCACCATCCACCCCCGGCTGGTAGCTACGACGGTGCGGAGGCCCAAGGGGCGTTGAACAGGCGGGTACAGGTATTATGTGCGATATCTGTCAACAAAGGTACCACAACAAATGGGGCAACCTGTCAGTTAGGTTCTTTAATCTGCATATTGGAAATCAATACTTCGAGTAGGCATGAGTCAGCTACAAGCGACAGGATACAAGCTGCGTTACACCGGGCCTCTATTTTCCCTAGGTCATGTTCGGTTTTTGTGTTTATAAAGCTTATAACCGTCTGTCATTTAGCTAGAAGGGCTTAGGAAAAATACCCAAAATTTTCTGCGTAGTTTTACACCTTCAAAATGTTCACCTAACTGGCCCATAATCTTTCCGCCCTCTTCACATTATCCCCTGAACTACTTATGGAAGCTCCAAAGGTCCTCCGCAAACATGCCAAGGTCCCGGGTGCAAATCAGGCTCAGAAAAACCAGGAACACTCAACCTCAGTCTGCACTCAGTCCATGCTCAGTAGCTGTCGTTGATGTTTATGACTTAGTCAACAAGGAGATTACCGAAGTAGATCAAAGAGTGGCGGACCTGCATAACCAGATCCAGTCCATCGATGATATTCTACTGAAGGTATCCCCTATATCTAGCATAATGGAACCCACCTCTTTAGCTAATCGCCAAAACCTAGCCATGGCGGGCCGTTTCTTGGACTCAGTTGAGACCAAAATTCATAAGCTCATAGCCAACATCAAAAACGCGATAGTTTTCAACATTCCTGACCGACTGCCCCTGCCGTCAAACAAACCCGTCATACTGAATGCTTGCAACATGGCACACCACAGGTGCTGTTGCACTCGGCTGCGCAAAACATCACAACGCAACTACTGTCCTTTGAAGTTTCGATTTGCTGACGGAGTAACGGCTAAAAAATTCATAACCAGTTGGAAAGTCATTGCTAAAGCCAACCCCTAGTAGCACCTTGCCCAATGCCAAATTCCGGTAACGTGCCGGCGACCCATGGGCAGAGAAATGACTGGAATTTCAAGAAACGAATGACGTAGTTCATTCTAATTCGCCGTATAGATTATCAATGTCTTATTTCATGGTTATTTGTTTCCGTTGATTGCGTTACAAATGCAATGCCAATTGTTTCAAATGACTGGGATTCACCCGGCAGCATCCATTTTGGTCGTGCTCTGTTCACTAAGATCAGCGCTCCGCTCCTTTTGCTTTAGGTGTTGATGATCCGTGCTGGCTGTAAAGTGTTACTGACATATCGGATTACCATTTATCAATTAGTAAGTGATAAGCTGAATAGTAAAACTGCAGTATTGTGCTTCAATTGTATTCATAACATGACGAGGTGTATTTTCCCGATGAAGTTTATTTCACGTAGCTCTAGATGATACCCAGGTAGTTTTGTAGAATCCATAAAGTTTCGATGTGTTCGTATTGAATGCTCTGATATCGTGTGACATCTGCAGTATGGTTTTCAATTATTCTATGTAGCTGCTCCATTACTTTTATGGCTAACAAATAAGTGTATTTTAGGACCTTGTTACGTATATTGACGGACATTGGCCGATATGACGGAACAAAAGAGATATTATTTGAAAAAAAGAACTTGGCTCACTGATGTGTGCTGTTTGTTATGAAGCCACCCTATGGGAACATCGGTTTGGTTGCCCTAAGAGGGATTTGCCAGGTGAGGTTATTCATTGGCAATTTTACTTTCTGTTCAGACTCGACACCTTTAGGAGTTGCGGGTGAATGCAGCGCTGTGGTTTCCGAAGATGTGTACAATGAGGGACAGCGATGTGCTACGGCAAGAGGTGAACGCGGTCTGCAGTGTGCTTCCACATCACAACCAACAATGATGGGTAAATTACACCGTTGAATCATGTTATACCAAATTATACAGTTTTGGAGGCTCAGACGGTTTTTGAACCCGAAATTACACCTGGAGAAAGGCCAACAGCGTCTGGTAAACTCTGTTTCTATGCTCATTTTCGTATTAGTTGCTTCTCTGACCAGCCTACGACGCGCATCAGAGTTTGAAGAGGAGAGCCGTTCGCTGCTTAACTCACTATCGAAAGCTTTCATTCGATATCGACTGAGGCTGGTGCAACAGAAGGGTATATTGGAGGCTATAAGCAAACACATACTCAACATACGGCGGGATTCAAGGATATTGTTGCGCACACCAAGGGACTGTCCAACCACAAAACTGGAAAATGGCAAATACATACACATGGGTTTAACCGAAGGCTTGCAGATGCAGTTGAGTAACATCACCGCAGTACCCGACGAAGTTTTCCTCCAGCTAAACTGTGACGGCTCTTCTGTGTTTCGTTCGTCGGACCTGCAGCTGTGGCCTGTCCTTGCCAGGGTGGTTGAGCCTCATTGCTTGCCCGTACCGGTTTTTACTGTGGTCGTGGGAAACCATCAGAAGTGTCATCTAATGAGTGAAACTGTCAGACAGCTGCACCATTTGTTGACAGAAGGCCTCAAGCTTGGTGAGAGGTCTGTGAAGTATCACCTTTCATCCATAATCTGTGATACTCCGGTACGGACTTTTATTAGACAAATGAAAGGTTTTACTGGCTGTTTGTCTGTGATAAATGCATCCAGCGTGGATTTCACTGCCACAAAAGGATGACATTCCCACTTGTCAAACGCAAGTTACGTGGCAACGAGGCCTTTCGATCACGTCGACACCACAAACATCATGTTGGCATGAGTCCTTTTCCTTCCCTCCCTACTGACAAGGTTAAAAACTTTCCGCTGGATTACATGCACCTTAAATGCTTGAATGTGAAGAAGAGATTGATTGATTTGTGGTTGTCTGATTTAAATGGGCCCATTCAAAAGAATTAGAATATTGCCGGATAAAATGCCTCTCCAAAGAGAGGTTTTTCGACCACTAAAACGTACCTTAGCTTCACCAACGCAACCTGTGGCTGAAATACTAGTCGCCGCGTCCTCTGGCTGCCTGTCGAGCCACCCCATAACAAAAAAACCATCAGTTGCCTGCACTACTCTAGTTGACCCAGACCTGACCACCACCCCATCTCCAGCACATCCCCCTAGTAAACGGCCCTGCCTTCTACCATCAACCTCCGCTCTCATAAACGGCAACGATGCCCATGCTAAATCCACTATTAGCCCAGGGCCATCAAAGTCTCGTGCATCCAGGCCTGCCGCTGCTTATGTCAACCTACTGCGCACCGTCTCGCCACCGAGAAAGACTCCGAGGAAGCCTGCTGCCAACAGCTCGTCCTGTCCTAACTCATGTCCCACCGTCTTGCGGACACAAATCTTTCATGAAAACCACGATCTACTATAAAGTCAATCGTCCCATCAGCCGACAGAATTCTGTGTCCCCCACAGCCTTCAGGTACTCCGACTACCACCGTAATCTCCCCCATAAGTCTTCTCAGAGCCCCATTTAAAACCCCACCAAGCATTTCAGGTACACCCCAAATAATCCATGCTTGTTGGCGAGCACGACGCAACCCTGCATCATCCTATCGCAGCCAACCCCGCCTCGATTTATTAGAATGGTACCTCGGCTAATCGACAAGGTCCCCCAACTCCACTTTACAATAGAGGCGAAAAAAGGCCACCAAGTAAAGCATCATAGTGCATCGGGACCAAACGCCATATTCTCCAAGTACGCTGGAACAGTTTTCCAGTCATCTGGCTGCGCGTCAGCACCTCCCGCCGAACCTCTCTAATCAATTTCTCTCTCGTCCAGTGATACAAATAAGTAACCCCAGTTGAATTATAACCAACGTCCTCGATTGTCAGGCTCCACTCTGTTTCGTGAACACGGGATGGGCCAGCCCGACCAACTACAGTTATTTCGTCGGTCCTGGTCCAGCGATAACTACCCGCCCCTGCGTATCCCGTTGAACCCAGTCACCACTACTTTCTACCATCTCACTTGCCGTTACTCATTACCTCAGCATCCAACCCCCACCTGGCTACTTCAGCCACCCCGGAAATGCCACCTCCGCAAACGACCAGCTTTTTCTGGACAGCACACCCCCAGCCCAGCCTCACTACTTATTCACAAAGCCGGCTGCCTACCTTCAACCCGTGATTAGCCTCCATCGCTTCTATACATGACAATCCTGACGTTATAAGTCCACTTAATGATGTTTACCACCTCGGTAGTGTTAGCCATCAACACCCGCCGATGGTTGTTTTTACGTTACGCCACGACGATGCAGTTGCACTTACCTTGCTCCTAATTAAGCCTCGCTCATTACTGAATAAAACTCATACTCTCCATAATAAAGTACTATCTTCCGACTTCGACATCATTGTCCTAACCGAAACCTGGCTTAATGATTCTGTCCCATTCGACCAAATTTCTATTGCTGGTTATCAAACCTTCATGAAGAATCGTCGTCGTGGAGGAGGCTGTCTAATCTACGGTAAAAACAGCTTGCCTACCATTCCTCTCTCTGATCCAACACTGGACTCAATTCAGGACTAAATACGGGTAACGGTTCTTCTGGCCAACCCTCCACTCCATATCGGCTGCGTTTATGGACCACCCAATTCAAACATCACGGACCTGGCCCACGTAGTCAACGCCTTTGACCACTTTGCATTATTACCCTCTTCGTCAAAACTCATTGCTGGCGATTTCAGTGCGCCCACTATCTGCTGGGACACCATGTCTTCACCCCAATGCTTCACGAGCTTCGCTTCAACCAGACGCGCAGGGCGCTGGGTTCAGCACGTAACGACACCAACCAGAAGAAACAGCATACTTGACCTGATATTTACCATTGGCCTATCGGATGTGATAACTACCGCCCTCAGCCTTTTCCCAGGAAGTGACCATAGAAAGGTATCTTGCAGATTCAAAGCAGGACCCATAGACCCCATATGCAGATCATCCCAACAGCCCCTGCACAAAATCGACTGGATGAACCTCAAGACCATGCTTCGATCCCCCAACTGGGATGACTACTTCCTACAGCACGACCCTCAGCTCGACAGTGACGTAATCTACTACAAGCTACGTAGCTGTTTGTCAGCGATCACCACCATCGGGACCAACCGCTCTCAAGCTCACAGCTCTTACCAAACAAGGCTGCAAAATAAACATTCAAAGCTGCAGAAGATCTATAATAAAACCAAAGACCTCCATACTATTGCAACTCCACTCTCTCTGTCACCATCAGTCTTTGGACTAATGAACTGCTGAGAAAGCAGGAGCTTTTGGCCTTGAATTCCTTTGATAGATCGTGCCGATCATCCCGACTGCCAAAGAGCAGAAATCAGAGAGAGTCTTCAGGGATACCCTATTGAATTTTGGGAGGCAACACGCAGAATAAATCTGCAGCCGAAATCGCTGAGGCTCTCAATGCCTTCTTTTTAGAATCCATGACTAAGGACGCCACTTCAAGTCCGCCACCCGTATCCCTCATCACCGAGCTATTTGTCTCTGACATGGAATTCAATTTGAACGATGTGGCACACCTACTGCTGCGTGTTGGACCCTCCTGCCGCCCTGGCTATGACGGCATCCCCCCAGCACTCTTTCAACTTGGTGGAACCGACGTCGCTGCTATCTTTATGAATATCTATAACTTATCCCTTAAACAGGGCATTTTTCCACCCCAGTGGAAAAATTCAACCTTTATTCCTATCCACAAAAAGGGTCCAGTGCATGACCCTCCAAATTATCGTCCTAATAACCATACCCCTTTAGCTGCCAGAATAATGGAGCGTTTGATTAGGTGGCGGACGTCCGATTATCTCATTTCCCGTAACCTCACTCGCAGCAGTCAGCATGGCTTCCCAAAGTCACTTTCTTGTACCACATGCCAGTTTGATATCTTCAACCTACTGACCACGGCAGCTGACGACGGAAAATCTATGATTATCATCTCCCTCGATATGACCAAGGCATTTGAACGAGTTCCTCACTCATGGTTGTTAACAAAACTCCGGGCCTGCGGTATCCATGACCCCCTTTTATCATGGATCACTTCCAACCTGTCGGACCGAACCCAGGTTGTATACGCTAATGGTCATTTATCGCAACCAGTGCCTGTCACTAGTAGAGTCACAAAAGGAAGTGTAATTGGTCCGCTATTTTTCTTACTCTCTATTGACGACATTTTTTTTGATTGTGCAGCACGGCACACCTTTCCTCTTCGCCGACGACGTCGAAACCGTTTATGAGTTCCGCCATCAAGCTTTGAGCAAAGCGATGTCTTGAATGGACAATGATCTTGAGAAACTTGACTAATGGTGCACTCCATGGCAAATGGGATTCTTCACATCAAAAGGCTTCTACACAACCTACAAATGTCAAGCCTCTCTCGGAACTCTGTCACTGAACAAAACACCCACAGCCCCAAGCTCATCAGTGAAGTATCTTGGGCTTGGATACACCAAAAATCTACAATTCTCGGAATATATCTCATTTTAGACGGCCAGGGCCAGACAGATAATAGGCCTAGTTCTCAGATCACCCAAAATGAAACATAGTATTCTCCTCACATACCAATCCCATGCTAGACCCCACTTCAAATAATGCCCTCTAATCTTCTCTGGAATGTCTAAATCGGAAAGAACACGCCTTGAGAAATCCCAGCGCACCTTCACCAAGAAGGTGATAGGATACTCTTCTCCACTGAGCTGTAAAGAGCGATGCACTCCACTGAAATATGACCCCGTATGACTTAGACATGTCAGGCTTAACTTGTGTTTTCTATATAGACTTATTCTTCGTTCTGCTTTCACTTCTACCAACTCTATACAATCTTCGTTACACTCATCTTTCCCTATGCTCCACAGAGACTTCAGTCTGACCATCCCACAGTCCAGGCTGGCAATAAGATCAAACTTCTTTCTCATTAAATATTCAAAGCTTTGGATTAAGCCACCCCGGGTTATTCGCAAATGTGCCTCAATAACCCAGTGTGGCCAGTCCCTAAAATCACAACTTACCGTTAGCTATATGTTATCTTAGACTAAAGCCAGCATATCTGAGGATCGAGCCTATAAAATAGGCATCGAACTTTAGAACCCTAGCTTCCGTCTCCCCTCCCGCTGTCTGCTATCCGTCGAGCTGGCCTTCGAAAACGGGTTCCACTACTAGGATCATGGCACCGTATCCAAAACCTACCATTTCCTGCCTAACGACAGATGCCAGGTTTACCATTTATCATCACTTTTTTACGTATGCCTCACATAACCCACATTGCAGAAGAATGCAGTTTTTTCGTTTACAACCATAACTAGCTAGATACCCGCCGGTTCTTGCTACTCACTCATGTTCACCTACTATCATCTAACCCCTATACAACCCTGCCCTATCTAATTCACTATTCGATCTTCAAGACTGTGTCCAAACAATTACTGCCTCCCTCGCTATATAATACTAGGGCAGCCATGTAAAACAACTTTCCTCCAGCTGAAGGTTTATAGCCATTGATGTTTTCTCCTAGCACCAAATGGTTCAGTTGTGATGGATCCTAAGACGATAAGTCCCACCACCCACCACTTCACTGCTTGATCTTTCGGCTCTTCTCCTATTTATTCTGGCTTTCACTTCTCTCAGCTTCCTTGCCCGGCTGTAATTTGCTTTCCTTAATCATACCGGTTGGAAATCTTTCATCCTTTTATATTTCCCGACTTGAACGCTTGCCTGTATCGCCAAGACTTCTGAATCCATCACCCAACTTAGACTGCCACCCTCTCTCCGTGTGTGCAGTAACATCTACTGGCGCAGCCTAACTCAACCACACCAGAACGGCCTCTGGCAGTTTCATGCATGGTCTGGCACTAAACGAGACTGAAACATATATGCAGGAGCGTACATTACAGCAACCTTTGTCCCACTCCATATGTTTGCTTAGCTCCACTGCGTTTTTTCTCAGCCCACGCAAGCGAAACCCCTGATATCAACGGCACCTTCACCACAGCTGCGTCCGGATGTGGAGGAAACAGACCACCTACGGCAGTTGCAAAAAATGACATATACTCGGAAAATTACGGTCGTGCGGAGGGGCTATGAAAAGTTCCTATATGGGCTCAACCACCCCTCTGTTAGAAAAAAAGTGGAGAACAAAAAAGACCTAGTGGGATCGATTTGATCTATATATACCAATAATATCGGGTTGTGAAGGAAATGGGCGACCTCCAATCATGGTGTCTCCCATCAGCTCACACCTGACCCTGCGAAAGGGAAAACCTCACACCCCCTTGTCCGCTTGACATGCCTTTGGTTCCCACGCACGAGGCTGATTCGGGGGTGATAACAAACTGGTTTCTTCACACATGGTTACCCACCCCCGCCCTAATTTTCAACCACCTAGTACCCTCCCAAGCACGCCTGGCATGGTTGTTGACGTCAGCTACAAAACCACCTTGGCTCTAGACAACAAATCGATACATCAGATGACAGACACGTCTCATCAAAGCGCTAATTATATCCATATAGATATTATTGTATATACAAACGTACATGTGAGAACGTAGAGAAAAAAGCCAGTATTTTTTGCCCACGTATCCGTTTTTCCTCCTCCCCGTAAGAAAGCAACATTCCTCTTGTCCTAAAATCCTGTCCACTCTCCAGTTTACAGCCTTACCTAACAGCAATCTGCGGCATTGGACCTGTAAATATCCCACGACAGGATTTGTCATACATCCTCCGGATCTATCATATAAACCTGCCGCTTGGGTTTTTAGTGTGTCCCAGCTGCTTCCATGTGACCTGTAAAACATCTCTGTGGGATTTCTCGTGTCCACTAGACCTAGTATGCAAACTCTCCATTCAAGGTTCTTCGTGTTGCCAAGCTGCTTTCTCAAGTAGCCCCCAGACCCTAATCCAAATGCACCTCCACGGGTTTATTCACCCCGAGAGATAAGACTTCTTGGTGAACGGTCGAATCGGTAATCGATAACGTCGCCGTGTAGTGCAAGCCCAGTTAGCCCTCACGAACACTGAATTACAACACCAACGACTTCCCATTTCACTGAGGCCATTGCGCCTCATTTCCAACCTCAGACTCATCTGTTATTTTGCTCACGCTAACCCTCAGCTGGAACATCACCCAGACTGCGATCCTCCCTTTTTCAGTTTCAAAACCACCCGGCCATCACGTCGCCTGGCTGTAATATATCGTGCAGACAGCTCATATTTTTCTCTGCCCGTCTACAACCGCACCAAAAACCATCTACCGCGAATACGATCTAGCCACCGGCTTTCACCCACGAGAATTCCTGGTAATGCTGCATATGCCCCCCTGAGGATTACTGAAATATTCCCACTACAAGACCCTCCGATGTCGGAGCCATTTAAATCACCGTGCGAGGACTTTTAATTAAATAGTGATCGGTCCAGATTTGGCGATGCCCTCCCCTTTCCCATGATGAAACAGCAAACAAAAACCGCTGCCAATCTTTGCCCAAAAAACAAAAGCGGGCACAGAAAAGCCGCAAGAAACTCAACAGAATAATGTATTCGCCAACTTACCTGCATTGCCTTGCCTATTGCCTTATTTTGTCCCTCGTGGACACGACATTCTGATTGTTGATTATTCCTTCCTTAAACTTCATCCATGTTCCACCAGATGCGAACTGTCGGCACTAAATAACACACACCACTTCGCATGGAAATTGTCTCACCTTTTCAGGGGGTACTATCCATTTTCATATTCATAAATCTATGAAAATTAGTGTTCATCTGCGAACTTTCATGAAATTCTTCCCTGCCTCCTTCGTCTCAACAATAGTTACCTTTTTAAGTGAATATGAGTATGCATTACCGACCGTCTTCTTGCATCATTCTTGTGAATAATATGTTTCCTGTCTCTCAAGCCAATGTCCGTCTGAACATTCCTACATTTGGCCGATTCATTACTATTGTCACAGATGACTCGAAATAAGTTCGTATTCTCCTTGTATTCTTTATCATTTTGATTCATTCAAACCCTTCTCAGCTTTATTCCATTGTTGCTGTGACGCGTGGATCTCTTTTTGAAACTTGTGAATTCTCCATCTCCCGCAGTGATGTTGTAAACTCTGATCACGCTTACATGCGTGCCTCTCGACCATGGCCCAGAAATATACCATTATTATTATTATTATTATTATTATTATTATTATTATTATTATGTGGGTGAGGAAGAAATTGTCCAAAACTAAGATGGGACACAGACTGACTACGAAAGCGCCGATAACTTTACTCTCCTTATCCTTTGTAGATCGTTTGATCATAAATGGAAAATCAGGCACTCCGAGTTAGCCGGAGGACCGGAGCAGTCCATCATTGTCGGGAAACAAGAAGCTATTAGGGGAAGTTTTCTTAGGTTTGAATGAATGAGAAATGAAACTAGAGAACATGAGGGAAAAAGTAGAAACCAACCGGGTCTCTAGCCAATCTAATGGCCGCTTTGGCTATTGCCCTAGGGTAAAGTCGAAATGGGGCAGCCGAGGTGTGTTTACTAAATTTTGAACAGGGCACACAAAACGCACAATATGAAACTAAGCATAACGGCCTGTAACTCACTGCGGGTAGAGGAGGCACCATGGATGCCCGGGGAGTAGAAGGTTTTTGGCTGGGTAAGTAGGGGGAAAGGGATTTGGTCTAGGAAGCTTAAAGCAGGTCGTGGTATAATTTACAGTCCTACGAATCAGGGGTAAGTTCTTGGCGGCTGCTGGAGGGTGGGGTGGAGGGTGAACCTGTTATCACGTACGAAGCCAAATTTGGGGTAATGAAGCCACAAGCATAGGTGTCGACCAAATTAACAGGGAATTGAAGATGAAGCTACCCGAACCGCGACCGACTGAAACATCTTTCGAAGTTTGATTCCGCTCCCCTGGACTCATTCGTCGCTAGGACCATAATCACTTCATCACTGTTCATCTTCCACGTAGGAGCAAAATGGGGGTAACTTCCGAGTGCACCACCGGCAATCCATGACAACAAAGCAAACAGTTGTATTGAGTAACAACGATTGCGGTGTTCGGAACAAATGGAAGGAACTTATGTCTGAGACTTGCGAAACCAACTGCACAGCAATAAAAGACATCTGGCTGAAGCTTCTGGCTAGAGTAGATCTGATGACGCCTCGGGGCTTCTGTGTTAGTTAGGCGAACAGGGCGGGTTAGCGAGGTAAATGGATAAAGTTCCTCATTACGCAGAAGCACAAACAGCCGGCGGATGAGACCGTCCTAATATGCAAGAGCCAAAGGTTTACGTGCAGAATTTATCGAGGCCCTGATTTTCCTAGATTTACCAGCATTTGCAGAAGCATATTAGCCCAAAATAATGGAAGCACCATTCTTCTGGAACATATGCACAAACAAATAGCCGGGGCTAAAGGGGTAGTGATGACTGGTGATCCCGCAGCAGACCTCGAATGCGTCACAAAATGCATGAAGTTCAGTCTGGCCAGCTCTCTATTAGTCTTCATCACGCACGCTCCTGAGGATCTTATCGGTGTCTAGACCCCGAAAGCAACACATCCGCTTATGCCATTATTCGTCTCTTACAGTATCCAATGGCTGACATGATCCATCTTTTGTTCCGTGCAATCTTTACAAAAGCGTTTCCGCTGACAGGTACGATGGTGCAGCCAGGCGCAAAGGATGATATTTCCGAACTGGGGATAAGAAAACCTTGTCTGCCGTCACCTGTTAAACTTCGGACAAACTGGGACAGCTTTTTTGCCATTATTCGGATTGGTCAAGTCCTCTGGGGGCCTTTTCATGGATGGCCAGATTTGTATCCTTTAATACGCCGTTGCATTATCTGAGGACTGGGGGAATAATAAAGGTGGGGAGTCCCATTTCGAACCAGATAAGAAGAGCTAGAGTGCGAGTCCTGGAGTGGGTCTAGATGGAGGCATTTGGTAAACCAAAGCCGGCAGCTAGCGATAACCTAAGGGGTCCAATGCGAAAACTTTGCTCCGCCGTGCAAGGCGGCTTGTTGCGTTTAGGTGGGCGACTGACGTATACCAATTGTTTAACAGGGTCTAATCACCCTGTATTACTACGTGACCAGCTCCACGTAACGGACATAAAAAAACGCTACTGCCATTGTGCGTAGGGCCAGAGTGACAACTTGCAAGTTCTTTCGGCCGCCCGTGGAAGATAATGGATAATGAAAAGAGTCGACGCTGCGGGAAGGGTGGTCTGAACATGTATTGGCCGCCGGAAGGCGACTGCGGCCTGCAGTCGGCAGATAATGGCTCCGCTGACGTCAATGCCTAGCGGAGGAAGGCTAACGTAGCTTCTCTTTTGTGGGAGCTGGTTGCCTCGGCCCAGTTTTGATGTGCCAAGGCAAGAGGTGAAAGAAGAGTTACCGTCGCCCATTTAATTGCCTTCAAACCGGGGCGGCACACGTTGGATACTCCTTCATTATTCATAGCATTTATGCGTTTCAAAGGTATGCGAGAAGCACCTAGAGAGATATACAGCGACATCAGGTCAAATTTCATTGGGTCTGTCTCAGATTTAAGGGGGTATATTGCTGTCAGAACAAAATTGGCAACCGGTTGTCGACAAAATGAATTCGGTGGCATTCAACCTCAAGAGTCTAGTCATCGGGGTGGGTTTGAGGGCAAGTGATCGGTGGCCAGCACTTCTGCCTTGAGAGCAGTTAGTCTACGATGAAACCCTCGGGTCTCGCCCCAAAGACGCCGGACGGATCCTGAACAATCAAACACTGGTGCACATGACGTCAGAAGCGGATGATGAACCGGCTCTTATACCAAACTGCTTGCTTCCTCTTGGAAGCCAAGGCGGAAAGCCCGCAGGAGGTATCATGAATGACAGTTATTCACAGAGATGTAAACAATGTATTCATCCGGCCGAAGCATTCTGGCGGCGTGGGGTGAGAGAATAATCCCCTGTGTTGCAAAAAAGGACAAGCAGACAGGGGAAATTTGGGAAGGGTGGTGTGGGTCTCGTGGACGCTGGAGAAAGAAGCGAGAGGAGCAGACACTGGGGGTCGTAGATTACTGTCAACTTGATGTTAATGGTCCAGTCCAAACAGCCGAGGTGAGCACAGCGAAGGGGACTGCGTACAAAGAAGCACAAAAAGTTTGTTTGCTTGGAGAGGCCGACTGGGCCTGTGTTTCCCAACTTGAGGAGCGTGCAGGTGTACCGCTGTGGATCCTGCAAACTCCTGTCCCGAAAGCGTGAGCTAAAAAAAGAGCCTGAGCCGGATGCTATTCTAAGTTACTTGCTACTCGAAGGAATTTTGGCAACCGTGTAACATCGTGAATGATCGAAAACTCCTCATCAATCTCGTTTATATACAAATATGTTTTCAGGAGTTTGGACTACATTTCCCTACTTCACTCGTTCTGATACTGCTTCGTGATCGTTTTCCTTTCTATGACCGAGAAATTAATTTTTTCATTATTCGTCCTGCAGTCTTTGTGAGACACGGGCACTGTTAGTTCCCCAAATTTGCCCGCCGCATATCGGGCGTGCAGGTCGTCTGCAATGATGTGCGAGAGCAATTGAGTTGGTGGATCACACCTGCATTCACTTTACGAAGTGTTTTCCCGGTTGGGTGTCCAGCGCGCGATCGGCCCCACCCGCCAGCTCCGGTTGCGGATCGCACGCTCTAACTCTGCTCGCCCAACCGCATTCAGCACTGTCGATCACGGATTGCATGCTCCTAACACTCTCCTCCCGCCACGATTCTCTCATCTATCGTTATTTTCAGCATTCTCATCACTTCTCTTTCGTGTCGTTCTACCTCTGTATGCACGCCTACCCATTCTGTTTTTGATCTTATCATCTTTCACAATGACAGCCCTCACGGCATGATGTAACTCTCGCCCTATCCACTTCAGACTTACCAAGCCCGAAATATTTCCTTTTCTACTCACTTCCCCGTTTTAGAATTCAAATCTGTAGTTTCTTGTTAACCCCATTCACTTTTACAGCTCGTTGGCTGCATACCTTACTAGCTACCATTCTTCGATATCCTTTATTGTTCATTTTATACTTACCGCCATTAAGCACCAGAGGCATCCGAAACTATGACCAGTCCCCGTATAAGAACCCGCCGTTCCAACCTTTGCACTTATTCACGATCATGCTATCATCCCGCCGACCGCCATGATATGCGTCCATTCCTTCTACGTGTCTCACATCTACTGTGTCCAATTCTTATGAAAACTTTTTTATCGGATCCAGCCCTAAGTCCTACAATGCTCGCTTCCTGTTTTACAATGAGCTTTGTGCCCTGTTTGCCGACCATCTATTGCAGTGTACCAGTGCCTCGTTGCTATATGATCCTTTGCGGTGAATTTCACATTCTTCTCCATTGTCTCTCGCTAACACAGTTTCTTAGGCCGATTTCTAGCATTTCTCATTCACGTCAGTCTGCTTTCAGATGTCCCCACACGGACTAGCCGGATCCTCTACCTGATCTTGACATTCAAACTCACCGGACATCCATTTGAACCTGCTCCTTGGTCCACTTAAACTCGGTACATCTTCTTTGGTGTGCATACATTTGCCATACTTTCATCCCACGTAACTCCCCCTTCTAAGCCTGTTTTATCCAAATTCTCTGATGTATATTTCTACATTTTCAAGGGTTCTGTCTGTCTAATCCACTATTTGTAAACAATTATTCGAGCACCCGGAGTGCCTCAGGCGTCTCCCAAATAAACCATTATTGTTATTATTATTATTATTATCTTCCCACCCGCACCTTATTTTCCATGTTTGAGTCCGCAATTGCCCCGTGGATCTGCCTCTTAGGCGGTGTCCCGATTAGAATCTTCTGGCTAAATCAATTTGTGTAATCCTTCGCAAACAAGCAGCTTTCCAGTCCCATTCTCCCAACTCTGACGCACAACTATTTCTCGTGCACTTTTGCTCCATCACAGGCCTTCTCATCTGAGTTCTGTTCTTCCTCTCGGTCTTTATCCTGTGTCATCTGCAGTGAAACAATCTGATTGTTCGTCTTTTACCTAATTCTCTTCGGTCTGTACTCTCATCTGCTTAGAATATTGCTCGCCACAGGCATCTTCAGTTCGCTCTTTAGGATCCGCTGCTTTTCCGCGTTCGACCCAATGTAGAGCCATCTTAACGTCATCATTTTCACCTACAGTTTCAGACTATGTGAACTGCCATTACCCAATCTTTATCATCCTCTGCTTCTTTATTTCTCCCCTACGTAATTCGCCGTGACAACAGCTGCATCCTTGCGTCACATTTCGTCTTACCCCCAAGTGACGATTCTCCAATGACTTTTTACACTTTTCCAACCTTTCCGTATTTCCATCCTCTCTGCCTTCTCTAGCCATTTTCACGGCCATCTTGTTGCGTAACTTCCGTCCGTTCATCAAAGCTTCACCCTTTTTCGACCGCCACCACATGTTACGCCTGCATTATTCAGATTGTTGGATTGATTCCTAATTGTCTCCGTCGATCCTACCCTTCGTATTCCCTCGTTCATCAACTTATGCTCACAGCCATCCCTTCTGTGCTTTCATAGTTGGTTCTCTTTTGCTGCTGAGCCTCCATGTTCACCTGTCAAACAAATTTATCGGGGTTTATCCAATTTAATTCCGTACCTTTTGACCCAACTCTATCTGTCTTCTCCAAGCACTGCTACTTCCGTGTTCCTTCCCTTCACTGCTACTTGCTCCTGCTCTCATATATATATAGATACATAAATGTGCATATATATTTATATATGTCCGGATATTTCCTCTGCCTTCTCTAGTTCTTCGCCGGCCAGTTTTCTTGCCATCACGCCGCCGCCCCTCATGATGTGTGTTAATTTTGTCTATATCTGTGCCTCATAATTGCCGTATCTCGATCCTGCAGCACCAATGCTGCCATCTGCCCCACCCATTAAGTCTCGCATCGGTCGCTCTCTGTTTTCAAATTGACACCGTCTATTTATTGAAATAAAGCGTAGCTCATGGCTACTTAGTCTCCAGCCATGCAAGTCATTTTTCGTTCGCTTTTCTCCTCTTCTTTTTCCTTTGTTCTTTATCGTCTCCATAACGACAGTTTTTCTTGCCGATTTTCAGTTCTCCTCTTGTAAAACTCCCAGGTTTCGACCTCCACCACTTAGCGCAGCCAGCTGCTCAATCTTACCTTGATTATTAAATTTACCAGGCACATCAAAATCCGTCTCTGGGTTCAATCAAACTCCTTCATTACTCCTTAGTGTGCACACGTTTGTCTCCCTCTCATCTCCCTTCTAGTTCTTCCTACCTCTTCTACCTTGCGTATTTCAAAATTTTTCATGAGTTGTGTCTGTCAGTTTTGCAGCTGGGAAAATTTTTATTCATGCGTAGGGCATGCTTCGAGCGTCTCCGAAATGAAATATTATTATCATCAATATTATGGTAATAAGTCGCGGTGACTCGAGGGAGTTTGTTTCATTGCAATTCGGTTTCACTTTCTTACTCGCGTTGGAAGACTGTAGACGGTTTTCTCGTTTACGTTGAAATTTCGAGCTTCTCGCTCAGGAGGTTGTTCTTTGGCCTGAATAGGCGTGGAAAATTTATTCTACTTGTTTGGAATCCAGGACATGTATTTTCTATTCATCATTTTCAGTCAATTGTCCTCCTTGTACATATTTTATCCTGATTTTTGACTACCTTTAGGCTGGGTAGTGACTAAGGTTCAATGCCAAAGGTATGACTATCATGAACTTATGTTTTCCCTCGCAAAAATATAGTAGAACTTGTGAAACGGCTTGTTTTTTATTTAGGTTCCTCGTCGACTTGGGCCAAGCATTGCTTTGAGGTTCCGAGGCGCTATCCAGAAGATGTGAAAGTAAATATTCCATGGATCGATCAGTAGATCTTCGGACAGACTTCACTGTGAACAAGACTTGTGCACTTTGGTCGATAAGAAAATTTTTTTCCAGTCTCCACCCAGTCGTCTCCCGGATATACCGCACCAGCGCACTGTAAGGAACGGAGCTCAATACTTGGGCTGGTAACTCATCTCTCGTCGCAACCTACTTCTGGAAAATGTAGATCACCAGTCATCAGTACCCCTTTAGCCCCGGCTATTTGTTTGTGCATATGTTCCAGAAGAATGGTGCTTCCATTATTTTGGGCTAATATGCTTCTGCAAACGCTGGTAAATCTAGGAAAATCAGGGCCTCGATAAATTCTGCACGTAAACCTTTGGCTCTTGCATATTAGGACGGTCTCATCCGCCGGCTGTTTGTGCTTCTGCGTAATGATGAACGTCACTTCTCCTCATGTTTAAATGACAATCTGATATTGACTTCTTTGTTGAAAAGGAGCTGATACGGCGTCCGTGCGTTCACATCGAGTTGTACATTGACCGCAGTCCCCAAAAGATGGCGTAACCTAAAGAAACAATAACAGGCCCTTGTCAGTGTGGCTCTAGGATTTGAATGGGACCATCGGGGGATACAAGGGAAGAAAACGGACGTTTTCCCGCAATGATAATGCCTTTGCTATAACTGGAGCACTTGGTCCTTTGCGCACTACTAAAATACAGGGCAAGCCACCGAGACGGAAGCTTCAGACAGGGCAATCATTGAAACACAAGCATCAGGCGTAAACTTCGTTCCGGCCAGCAGGAGACCACCATAGGCTGCTGCAGTATGAGAATGACCTAAGGTTGCGAGCAAACTCTCAACCGAGGTATGGATGTGCCTCGGTGACTGAGGCGGAGTCCTGTTTAAGAGAGTGCCGCAACTGCGATCAACTCCAGTCGACCTTGAGAGTGGCAGTGTGACGCGTATTTGGAGGTGACGGGTAGCATACACAACGAGTGGCCTATTGAAGGAGATGCTGAACTATCTCTTACAGTAGATACATACGGTCGAATCGGTGAATTACATGCAACGTAACTCATACCAGATATCCATAAAAGCGGAAAACTCATCAGCTATCCGGAGCAAGTTGCAATAACCATCAGAATGTTGAGCGCCAGTAAAGCAGCCGGGTGGCGTGGCTTACTCCCCACTATCTTCAATCCACCGAAGCAATTAGAGATAACTTCCAATCCGATGGTTTAACAGGACCTGGTAAACAGATACAATTCCTTCGAATTGGAAGATCGCCGAGGCGGGCTCCCATTCAAAGGTGATTTTCGAAGGAAGATGCATGGAAAATACGGACCAGTAAATCTCTTCCTGGCGGTACTATGGGTCTTCCGGAAGACCTTTAGTAAAAAGAATATGGCCTACCTGGTGCAAGTGGGTCTGTTGTTTAATAGGCAGCATGACTTCATGAAGAATCAGTCATGCCTGTCAAACACGTTTCCTCCTCTGGAAGACTTCGCCGCACGAAAGGACCAGGGTAATCCAGTCGAAGGTTTTTATCAGTACTTTCGGACCCTGGACTCCGTAAGTCATCGACCTTCGCCGTCCAAGTCCGAAGGCTTGGGTACAGCTCCCACAGTGATGGAGTGGATAGGGGCCTACCCGAGTAGTAGATCAATCTACTTCCTGGTGGGAGATGGAAATTCACACCTGGCCAAAGCCTGTAGTGGGGTTACCCAGGGGTTAGAGCCAGGATCATCACTATTCCTCGTCCACATAAGCAAGGCGAACCGGGATAATACGCGCTCCAGCTTCCTGCTCACCGACAAATTAAAACTTGTGGGAAATTCTTCTGACGCGACCATGCAGCGTGATCTTTAGGGAATCCATCAGTGATCAGAAAAGTGGCACCCTTTTTAAAAAGCAGGGAAGTCAAAGTACCGGCCACCAGCCAACAAACAAGGGGGCGAGGGATATAAAAATGCCCGTCCACCAGAAGATCCAGACAGCGGATCACGTAGCGGACCCGAAAGTAAAAGCACACAAATTCTTCGGACCCGGCCCATGGTGTATTTTTGCAGCAGCGAGAATATCTCGTGTGTCGTACCGACAGGCAAACTGCGGGGCCGTTACGCATCTGCTAGGCCATAGTTCAACCAAGCTTGGATCATTCCGTTCAAGATTGACAGCCGCTACTTGTGTATGGCAGGCAGACACTTGAAAAGTACGGCGGCGCATAATGAAGCTAAATAGTAGGCTCAAGGATCTATTGCATCCAGGCAGACTGGAATGGCTTAAACTATTCTGGCTAGAAGGTAGATGCCTGAAAAAGACCTAATAAAGTATTTAAACATAAGGGGACTAAAGAAGTCAAGTGCTCGTCCGAATCAGCGGCAAAACGGCTCTCAGGAGACATGAATCGAAAATGGCCAAAGACCAGCATATCGTTGTTTCAGGGCACTGATTGGTGTATCGGTTGGCGAAACACCTGGGACAGGCTCTAACAGGGTTTGGAGGCCACCCAAACTGTTGCACAGTTCCGGGCCCGCTTACATTGCTATAAGTTAGAAATCTCTCCCAAACGCTTACAACAAGTCCAATGAAAACTGACTTCCAGTCAGCCTTTGGCAGGAATTATTCCTCTGATTTCAGTCACAATCTGCTTCTTGTAGACAGGCTGTTGATCCTTATTGAAAAAGACTTCGTTGTTCTACTATTCTTCCTATCCCCCATTCTCTCGTTCCGCTACATCATTTTATCAATCTCACCGTGCCTGTCCGTTCAGCTATGCGAAGTCAGGGGCTATCGCTGAAATAGCCACAGGGATTCCCATAGGGCGCGAAAGCCGCAAAGTTGCCACTTCTGTTGAGGGCAAGCCCAAAGGTCTAGCTCCTATGCTACGGGCGAACCAAATGCCAAACCGCGAGATCATTCCTGGAGTAAATATTGTCCCCATGTATCGGGGTTCATCTAGAGCCGGATGAAAAAAGAACCTGGACTCCGCACGGAAGACAAAGCCGCAAGTCCTGTGACTTTTCTGACCTGACCTTAGCTGGACGGGCACTCGCCACCCATCATACGACAGAGGCGCACTCGGCTGGGCTCGTGTGCCCACCTTCTATACTGGTGTTCTCGTCGTGGCTTAGACTTCCACCCGGCTTTCTCCTGGGCAAGTGCATGGTAACAGTGGCAGCCCAGCTGCTCGGGAGAGTAATCAGATTGGGCCAGAAGCACCCTAGCCCTGGCACTCGTGCTTTGGAGTTTTGCCGCCAGAAACAATCCCGGTGACTAAGACTGCCAGACACCACAACAACCGGTGTAGGACCCTGGTCCGGACTCTCCCGGATGCCGTTCCGCTGGCCAAGCGACCGGGCATTCAGATGATTCTTAAGAGTACGACCGGGCGAAACCTCCCTGCCCGTTCCATTTCTTTCCCTTCTTAATACTGACTCACGGATGCCGCTGAGTTCCACGTTTTCACACCTTCTGGAAGGTGCCTCACTCTCGACTTGGAGTCTGGCCAACTGCTTGACAGATCCAACCCAGCCCCTGGCGTCCGCAGCAAGTGCTATGGGGTGGGCTCTGTCAGACCTTCACGTTTGACATAGAACCAGGTGTTGCAAGGATCACACTAGATCCCTTCTCCGGGCCGTTTCGTAGGACGAGTTGGACTATCACGAAGGTCGCTAGCCGCAGAATTTCCTGTTTACCTGAAACGACTTCCACAATTGATCATCAAAATTGCAGGAAGGCGGGGAACGGGAAAGTGGGTCTCAACAATACGGGCCACCGAGATATGGGGTGGCCGCTTTGTGGGGTTGTACTTGGCAGGTTCATTCGGGGCGCATTTTGAGGAGGAGTCAGGACAAATGTTTTCCACCGGGGTGGGAGGACGCCTTGTCATTCAGAGGTCTTACAGTTTTACCGAAATCATCTCACTGTCGGGACCGCCAAGAGGAAACATGGATTGAGTGATACCGCCGGGCCCATGCCGGATCAGAGACTGAGTGGTATATAACGGCTCCTTGACCTCACCAGGTGAGAATACTGTGATTGACACGATATCAATACTCGCAACCTGCTACTTCGCTAGCCAATAACAGTTTTCAGCTTCTTCCGTCACACCCCGCTGGTAATCGACACATTTCCTTCACCTAGTAAGATGAACCACACTCACTGGATGACGCACACCATCAACGACGGATGCTTCTTGATTATTCCTGGATCCTGTTTGGGAAGACCCGATATCAAAGCTGGGATAAGGGACACAGAAACTCGTTGTCTATAAAACCTCGAGACGCTTTCAGGACGCCAGGCTACCTATCTATCTGATCCGTGGTTCCCAATAATGACGCCGGTTGATACAAGTTGCTGATCTTGAAATCATTCTCAACATTTTTGAGTGCTATTCCTTCCATAGTCACTAATATTCCCGAGTGCACTTTTATGAAATATTTTTCAAAAATCACCCCGTTCACTGGACCTTGGTAGACCCGTAATTAGGGATTAAAGTCATCTCAATGAAAAGCTTGCTTTGTATATTGATCGAAGTTCCCGAATGTACTTCCATACATTTTTTTCACATCCTCCTGTCCAGAACCTACTCCTTCTACGGAACCCCAGTGAGCCTCCAGTTTCCAAGGCTTGCATCATTTTGGTTTATTCTGCCTCTTTGGCACTGAGAGCTAACAAAGTCCTCGCTATGCCAACGGGGCACCGCTGCTCAATTTGAAATCAAAACTAGTTCGTTTCCCGAGAAAATCATTAGTGGTTTGACTCATTTAAACAATTCTGAGTTAATTTTCTGCTGCCGACATTTTTGGCTGCAATTCTTATCATTCGTGTACAGTTCATCCTATTGAGTAACGTCACAATCCACGATCATGACCTTGCGCGAGCTTCTCGACCATACTCGAGAAATGCGCCATCATCATCGTTAATAAATGGAAACCGCGAAGAGAAAACCTGAATTTCAAACAACCGTGGGCCGGTGCCACTCCAGGCAACGGGCACGGAACTGCGCTACTGTTTTTGAGTGCACAAATTCAGCAAATGTAGGTAAAAAGTAGTCGGAACCAGAACTTCACATGAAAAGTGTGTCTATAATTGGGGCCATGTTGACCTGTATTAAACTCCAGGGGGATATCAAACGTCAGATTATTCGCAGCTTTTTAGTCAGCCACGCCGCAAGGCAGCACAGAGAGTCTGCATGAAGAATGCAATTTCTAAAGCAGCAGCACCGAAGGCAGTGATAGGAGTTCATATCAAACCCACCTCATATACAAACCAATTCGGTTGTCCTCGTGGCTTACCGCCCAGAAATGTACAGCCACCCATCGTCACCAACAGAAGAACGTGACTAGTTGGTACAATACTCTTTCCTTATTAGAAGGAGATTTCGGCTAGCCGGAGGTAAACTGGGTAAAGGAGCCGGACCCTCGGGGACCATTTGGTCACAATCTGCTAGGCCGCAGACATGTTAGGACCCTGACCCGGCGCGCAGCTGAGTAGACCAGAGAGGATCAAGGCCAATGTCCATCTACCCTAGACTCCGTGCATACGAGACACCGCAGGAAGCTCCAGACCTCAGGATGAGGTTACGCTTGGAAATAGTGGCCAGGGAGTGCTCTGTTGAACACCTAGTCTGGGTAAACCAAGTCCTACAGACAACAGATGGCATAGCCCAACTGGCAGACCAGATATAGTTGGAAAACTGGGGACTTGGATACAGTAGGAGATCAGACATGGTGAGGCATTTGTGCAGCGGCAGTGGATGCATACATGGGATGATATGACCTAGCTGGCTGACAGGGGAGCCCCGTCGTCTTAAGGTCAGTCGTACAGGTACCAACCGTGGTGAGCTGGTCAGTTCTGAATTACCATCCAGAGGACGGAATCTGCCTGAGTCGTACACCGGAACACTGGCGGCCACGGATATATACCTTGCTGTTTAGCGGAAATGTCTGAGGTGGGCTAATTAATAAAATTCAGGGGTCTTCGATGTAATACCCTTCTCTACAACGCCGGAGGGATTTGTCATCCACGAGTGGCCGGAATAAAGGATGAATAATTTGGAAAAGTATCACCTTTTTCAAGTTGTGATGAGGTAACAACAGAGGATGAGGTGATTCAATATCAATAATAGTAGTACGTAAAGGAGTTCAGGAAACCCCGTTCCATGCATCAGCATCCATGTTACAAAGGACATTTGTCACTCGTATGAACTATCTTTGCCGGAATTCCGACTGTTTGCTTTACTTCTCTAAATCTTTGTCACAAACCAGACCCCTACCGTTGCCTCGAGCCAGAGTCGCTCAGCTTGAATTTCATTGTGACCGTATTTGGTAATCTCGTCTTCTGTATCTAACTTTTGCTGTAACTCAGCTGCAGTTGTTGATTTGTTGTCCAATTTGAAGCGAAAGAGCCCAGAAGGAACACTACTGAGGTTTGATTATTGTAGAGTTACTTAATTTGTTGTATATAGTACCGTAGCTATTTGGAATCGAATTTGTTTTAAATAGTGTCGAAATTGGCTGCTACTCGTCGCCCGAACTTTCCAGCGGCTGGACTTTACAAGTATGTTTCTCTACTGGGATCGAGACACACGCACAGGGCATGACCAAGGAGTACAGCTTTTCACAGCAGTTTGAAGTATTCACAAACTTCCAAGGTCGGGTCTGTACATCTCAGTAACAGTTCAGTAGGACTGGACAGTGTTTAAGTTAACTAAAGCGGGAATAGTTGACGCCAGAAATGCAAAGCAGTTTTAGTCCAGATAGCGGGGTTTACGGGAGATTGTGCCAAACGCAAAGCTGTCGGTTAAAGAGTCATCAAAGTGTGGGGAGGTGTAGTTTGTACAATAACATTTCAAACATTGAATCACCATGAGAGATTCGAGAAGAATCGCGACTTATAAAAAGAAATATCTAGTCGCATCGGCTCCCTTGTAGCAAGACCCGTGCAAAATCGCTCAGAAACCCATTGGTTTTCGATCAGACATTAGTATTACGCCGATTGGTTGTCGATCGGTCTGTTTCATAACCATCTTACAAGGATCAACTTTGAACATTAACGAAAGAAATTGACGAGCGAAGTAATTTTTATGTTTGGTTGGCTTTTCGTTCACTTGTATTGGTTCAATTCGTCGAAAAGTCATGAAATACCTCGGCATAAATCGCTCCATTTTATTTCCTCAAAATGGGTGGAATAAAGAGAATCAACTGAAAAATAATAAACTGGAAGATAGAAATGAGGATTGTTATACGTATTTCAGGTTGGTGGAAGAAATTGAAGAAGCATATCACGTATCTCAAACGGCTAGCACAAACCGCTCGGAAACCTTTCAGAAACCGTCCAGGCAGCCGGTCTGTTTCCTCTGAGAGACCTCTTGAAACAAAATCGGTTTCAGAGCCGGTTTTGGCCGGTCTCCAGGAGGTTTTTATCAGTCGTTTGAAATACGTGAGTTGCTTCGTTGGCGTCTTTCAGTAACCCGAATTACTTATAACGATGCCCGTTTACACCTTATTTGGGGTTTTCCAATTGGCTTTCTTTATTTTACCCATTTCAAGGAAATAAACAAGAGTGATCTATGCCGAGGTATTCCATGATATTTCGATGAATTAAGCCAATACATTCGAATAAAACACCAACCGAGCATTGCAAATTACCTCGTTCGTCAATTTCCTTCGTATAAGTTCAGTGTTCATCCGTGTAAAGCGGCCACTAAACAAACCGACCGAAACTGATGTCAAAACGGGCTGGGAGCTACGAGGGCTGGTTACCAGAAGGATTGATGTCAAAAGAACGATGGAAGGCTTCCACTAATGAGCAACCGGACAAGATGGACAGTAAAGCCAACATCAGTTAATCAGTCAGCAATGTCAGCAGCCTACTAAGTAGCATTTCGCCGGTGTCATTTGGACAAATCTTTGGGCTAATAGACAATGGTGTAGGGACCCGAAGAAACAGAGAGCTTGTGAGGTCAGATAAGCTTATTTCGGTTGTCCTTGTTCCAGGTAATTTCGTTGTGATAGGGAGAGAACGACGTTAAATTTGGCAGTGGACATAGAGGGAAGTACTTCCCTTGCGGAACCCAGGCCGCTCGTAATATCGATCTTCCATCGATTTTCGGTCAGCTTGTTTCGTAGCCATTTTACACTGATCAACACTGAATTTATACGAAGGAAATTGACGACCGAATTAATTTGTAATTCTTAGTTGGCGTTCTGTTTAAATGTTTGGAGGATGGAGCCTGAGGCTACCATGTAAGAAGCTCGTGCCTACAATTCTTTTGGACTCAAAATCAACGTGGACACATGGAGACCTAGGCAGGTCGCAAAAGACTTATAAGTGTCAAGGGGTTGGCTTTAAAGATTTAGCTTCTTTACCATTCTTGAGCTTTAAAAGGTGTTGGTGATAATCGGTCCACGTATCAACAGAAAACACTTTGAACAGCGGACTTCACATGGATAAACCTTGGGATCAGTCTATGGACAAAGGAGTTTGCCATCAACGAGCTGGTAGGAGATGGAACAAAGAACCCAAGAGGGTCCAAGCTGAGAAAGGTAAGGTCGGGTTTTACGCAAGTAGCCCATTAAGCAAGCTTGTCACCCAGCACGGGGTCAAGATGCAGAACTGGAGGCTTGGCTCGTACGCTCTTTTTTTCTTCGAGGCGTCCGATACACAGGGTCGGGCCGCGGCCGAAAAGCGGAATTCATCCGTTACTGAGAGAAATTAGAGCTGGAATCCAAAACATCGGCAGCCAAAAATCCATTTTGTTCTTTGTTTTGATTCGAAAGAGCGAAAGAGCATGTTTTCTCCGTGTAGAGTGCTTCCGTCTTCTCTTTCGCCCACCACTCTCTAAGCGTGACCCATGAGGTCCGCCACTGCTAGGGTTAGCTGTCTTCCCCCTTATCATAAAACAACCACAGATTTTTTGCCACTTTCCTCTTCATGGTGTCGGGGGTTCGAGCTAAAGAGGAGAGAGAGTGTGGAAACACTCGGAGAATGCATACCTCACCGCGGCTGTCTGACAAGGCCTGAGTCCTACGAATTTCGGTTTACGTGTGAGCCAGCTGTTGTTATTACGAACTGTGGTGATACTTCGGGGCGATATACAGATGGTTTGGAGTTTTGTTGACAATGTTTCAGGTGCTATATAGGCCAATCATGGGAGGATGCTAGACACGTGACAGGGAGGGGAGTTGAGCGATGAGTGCCTAATGATTAGATTAAGGGCAACCACTAGACAGAGGGTGAGGAGTTTGACGGGCCCTACCTCTTGGGTTGGAAACAGAGGCGGAAAATTAAGTAAAAGAAGCACTGGGAATGTTTAAAGAGTATCTTTCGTGCAAGCAGTGACACTTGGTATATTCAAATACGATTTCGAAGGCCTCAGTCATGAAAGAAACTGAATCTGGGCAATTCAACCCGGCAGTTTACGCCAGGGTGGTGGCAACGACGACAAATGGCAAGCCACATCCCACAGACTATCGAGGGTTCTGATTATTATCAAACACTTCCCTCGTAAGCTCTATCGATAGTCATATACGGATTCAAAACTGCGATCAATTTTTTGATGTCCAGCGCTATGTGCAGTCTAGACCTAAATATGGTTTGGGGATCTATGGAACGGATATCAGGTGGGAGTTTAATCCACACAGCAGCACGATGAAGGGGGGGGAGGTTTTGCCCTAGGGAGTTCCGAGAAGTAAGGATCGTTGCGATGTTCCCTATTGCGCGGCTGATGTGTCAAGTTTATGCTGAACTGTACATGGCTGAAGGAAAGAACTTGTTTGAGGGACAGATAAAACAAAAATGTAAGGTAGGTTTTTATTCTCCAAAGCCACAGAGGTTCAAGCAGCAGGAGCGCACACCGCTGTCTGATGCTTAGGTTCGCGGAAGGCCGAAATATTTTTTTGGTACATCGACGCTATACATTTTCAATGTCGACAATGTCACTTTTGTGCGTATTTGAGAACACAAGGGTACAGTGCTCTGAGGTTGGGCGGATATAATTTTTGCATACCTCCCGCTAACTGTTTTTAAAAAGGAAACTTCTTTACGGAGAGCCAAGGGACTTGTTTGCCGGTGCAGTTATGTGGAAGATGTGTTCATGGAAACTGAAAATACAGGAGTGTTGTAGTCCGAGGTCTCGTTTCGCTGGGGAACGTGGGGTGGGACACCGTCAGTCTCAAGCCTTTTATGGGTAATATTGAAGTCAAGAGTAAAATAACCGATTTTGTTTGCTAAAAATTCCATTTCCCAGCGATCACACCAGGAGGACAAGAACTGTATGTCGACCGTGATGTTATTAAGTGCCACAGGTCTGACATTTGGCATTTGATGCGGGTAAACTGTAGGTAGAACTAAAATCAACCGGGTAGTGGCTTTTCAATTTAGTAACCTCTTATCTTGTTTAGCAACTTCAGATGCAAAAATGTAGAAGGCTTTTGTCAAATCAAGGCAGATGATGACAAGTGCTCCGTCTTTGTCGGCAGCTGTTCAGAAGGTCGAATAGGCAGGTTGAACATGAGCGTGATGTGAGAAACTCGTGCTGTCTGTGGTTGATGAGTTTATGTGCAGAAAGTTAGTCTGTCAGGTAGGGTTTCACGACTATTTCCAGGGGCCTTGAGATCACTGGCCTATGAATAATCGGACAGCAACTGGTGATGCCGTGCATTGCACCCTCCTTATGCCAGGGGATGATAACGGATTTCTTCCGCCTGCTGGGAATGGCTCCGGTTTGGAGAGATTGTGTAGATTGAGTAGTAGGAAGGGAACATTCGTGCCACCGAGAGCAAATATTGCTGACGGTATGCCGTCAGATTCGGGGTGGTAGGTCGCTTTGGAAGTGTGGATGCATCTGTTTATATCAATAATGGTGGCTGTGATAGAACTGAGTGAATAATCCACGATAGACGGGGTGGCAAGCTGGGTGGAATTTGGACTGAGACAAAGGGGCTGTGAAGAATGCGTTTATATTGTCAGCTATCTTTCGAGGTGAGGACATGAGATTATCCAAGTTGCTGATCTGTTTTATGCATTGAGTTTGTTGCGAGGAACGAGCCCCGCGCAGCTGGGTTAGCTCTTGAGCTTAGTTAGGGTGTTGAAGTGCTTTGGTTTCTCGTCCCAGTGGTAGGTCACACGCTATGAGGTGAATTTTGCGGGAGAAGAGTTCCAGTCGTAAGACTGTAGAACTGTCTCGATTTCGTTGTTATGGCCGTCAAAGCTTGTCGTATTTCTGTTCTAGCTTGCTGATATGGTAACTTGCTGGTCTGGACGGATAGCAGAGGCGCGATATTGCCACGATGCACGGACGTAATTTTGTGTAGAAGAGGTCAGCGGTGTACTGAGGAGTTGCTGTCTAGAGGTAATAGTCCCATTTCCTGGAACGAATTAGCCAGGGGATGATATTTTATTTAGGGTGACGGAAGGAGGGGTCGCTACATCGTACGCTTTCGGTGTTTGGCTTGACTTGAAATCTGCAACTGATGATTTTATGGTCACTACCTGTGCAGTCGTTTGGTACGGGAGCAGAAACGTTTGCTAGACCCAGGGTAAATATCAGATCAAAGGGGTCATTCTTTTTGGTTAGCTGTTTTATATGTTGGGCCCATTGGCTCAAGTTAAAGCATGAGGCGAATTGCGAATATTTGTAAGGGGCAGCAAAGGTAGACCAGTTTACGCCCGGGGCATCACAATCCCCTGCCATAAACTTGTCTCCAATTGGCAGGTCTGCGATGTAAATAAAAGCTTGGGGTTACAATTAGAAGTGTCACTGCTGGGGGATTCGATATATAGAACATAAAACTACGGTCGTCTCGAATAGAGATATCACAAACTGTATAGAACCTTCAACATTTGTCAGCACGAATTTTCCAGCAGGGCGGTGGATAGGCTGCGCTTGACATATCGCTAACAACCTCCGTCCCGGTGGTAGGTTCGTTGAGCCCTGAAGGTTTGATAACCTATCAGCGATGTTTGGTCGGAAGGCATGCGCTCAGCGGGCCAATTTTAGTGGTCAGAAAGATGTCGAATTTGCGGACTACAGCCAGTCTTCTTACAGCGGAAAGTTTGTTTAGGATAAAACGAGAGTTGAATAGTGCTACGGAACGCATTTTTGCTGGAGGCTTTAAGTCCTCAGTTGATTTGGTGGCCAAATGTGCCTAGGAGGGTGGTGATCAATAAGCGGGTCACCCTTATAAAAAAAATGGATGCAAGGTGCTGCGTCAATTTGGACAGCCTTATCCTTATCGCCGCAGAGTGTATATTGGGCTCAACACTCATGAAGTCTAATAGAGATCAACACTGGATACTGAGGTGATTTGGTAAAGCGGAATAAGAGATCCAGCGGAGGGCATAATGATTCTAGGAGAGACCGTTGGGGCAAATCATTCACAAATTTGGGGGTAGTTTATAAGGAAGGTAGGGGGTCAGTTTGGGGGTGGAAGGTAGCAGCGGAGCGGCAACCATGGTTTTGATAGCGGCCCTGTTAGGAGGGTGACGAATGACAAGGTAAATGGGACTGGAGTTAGACCAGTAAAATGTTATGGATTGAGTCGGTTGAAGCGGCAGGCATCTCACAGGGCTCCGCGGAATGAGTGTGTGTGTGGGGGGGGAGAATAGTGGCGAAACGGCTGCTGATGAAAGAGGCTCTAGTATGAAGGGTCAGTTGGCGCCCGAGATGATTGAAGTGGCATGTAGCGGTTTGGTACGCGGATGTTCGAGGGACCGGATAGATGCACTGGTGTGTTAATCCCAGGTTGAGCGGAGCGATTTCGTGTGTCCGTGGTGGAGGACGCAGAAGGAGAACAGAGCGTTTGGCTGGAGCACGGGAGGCCATAGGTCGATTGTCGCATAAAGCTGGAAGAGTAAAGACGTCGGTGCAGGAGAGGCCTTGGTCATAAGGAGTAACAGGTGGAGAAAGTGACGTTGTGACCGAAGCACCAGGAAACAAAGTTGTAGCCGAATGGTCGATGCGGTGTAGTGCGTTGCAATCTGGCGATTTGCTGGCTCGTTTATCTGAAAGACCACCGTGTGAAAAGCTGCTGACTGAGAGCAGGGACTGTATTGCTTGGCTGTGGGTAGACAGTGGTGGAGACTGGGGTGCGACATGCTGCCTTTCAGGCGGACTTTGTGGTATGGGAGGGAAAAGGGGCAAGTTTAGGTTCACGTTTTGCGCCGAAGAACTGGTCGGCAGGAGCAACGATGAGTTATCGAGTGGGAAATCGTTCAGAGGGATTGGATGGCACTGGATCACAGAATGGTGGGGATACTTCGTTGCCGGCAATCGATCTTAGGACCTCCCTCAGCAGCAGGATATTGCCCGGAGTAGTTTTATATTTTCAAATGGAGTGAACTTTGCGACGAACTCTCTTTCCTACGAATTACATGGCAGCGCTCTCTTCAAGGAAGTTGAGCAGTAGCGGGCACCTGTTTCGACGTGACCGTTCTCCGAGTCTTTTGTGGTAGCACTCGTGGTGTGGCATAAAACAGGCCATGAGAAATGAATGTTTGACAGAGAAAAGAATCAAGCTGTCTAAAACATAAAAAGTAATGCAAATTGTGGGAGCTTTTATCCTTCTACGGGCTTTGAAAGCAAATGAGTTCGGGGAGGAGCTACAGCTGATGTTGGGTTTTCAGTGTTCGGATGTTTGAAAGGCTCGGCGATATATGCGAGTGACAGCAGCGTGGTTAGAGCTTCACCCAGGGATCGCAACAATCTCTCTAAGAACAACAAGTTCTGCTGAAGTGCAATGTTTTTTCCTGCCTTTGCCATACATATAGACCAGTCAGCAGGGTAGTCCCAAATTAGTCAAGACAGTCCCAAATTGGTCCCGTTTGAAAAACCCAGGGGACTTTTTCGAGACTATTTTCGAACATGCCAATAAGGCTGCGGCCCAGGTGCTGTACTTTTAAATTTCGGTAGGCTCTATTTCTTTACTTCATCTTGCGGTAATAGTTCCTGAACCTTCAATAATTTCTATTGGGGGAAATAAAATGGTTCGTGAACATCCTCGAGAATCACTTGGCACGACCGAAGTATTTCCTAGTGCGCAACATCCCCTAAAAAAGTATAATTTTACAAAGAGGTCAAAATACACCTCCGCGTGGTGAACCGCACTCGAAGCAGCGGGTGAAATTCTCAAACTTGTACAAAATCATTACAACGTTCCCAAAATAGTCCCTTGGGTGACTCGCTCGGGCCTAAGTGCTCCCTATTTGTGATGACGGGGTGGGAAAACCACAGTGTTTTTCAATAAAGTGAAATTATTTTCCCACGTTTTGGACCTGTATAAATCTGGTGGCAAGACAAAACTCTTCTCAAACTAAGTACCAAAAGAAGCCCCTTGCAGGACTATTTTGGAAATAAAATGCGCACCCCCACGCTCACTGGGGTGGTGCCGAACAAGGTACCGAGAAGATAGAAGGCCAAGCGCACTTGGATCTTCTAGTTTGGAAGCCGTTTGCCTTTCGCTGATTAAGGCGATTGGCGGCAGATGTGGGCATGATATTTCAAAGAATTTTGATGAAAGTGGATCGGTAAGTCAGTTTCTAACCTCAGATTTTATTTTCAAGAAAGAAAACCTGATTTCCTCTGGGTAATAGAAATGTCTTGTCAAGAAGTCTGCAGGTTATCGCCCCAGATACGTTAGTGGAAACCATATTAGAAACAACACGATTAACGAAGTTATGTAGAGCAACAGAGAGCGTTTAATTTTCCCGCCAACTATTCGGAGCGATGCTATGAGATTGTGAAACCGTTCATTTGTAGGTGTCAATAACTACGTCACAGGAACCAGGCAGACACTAATGGCTGGGTAAAGGAGAGAAGGTAAAACAGATGACAGCCAGTTAAAAAATATGCGGAGAGTCCGACCAGCAAAAAACGGAAACCGACGAAGAAGCTCTCAAAAGGGTAAGAAAAACGGGGGTCTGATAGAGACGTTCAAACAGCTCCACGGGGTATCCGAAACCGAAAGGCTCTTGTCGGTTCTAAGTAAACACCCGACGCTCAGGGAACACGAACTCGAACCGATCAAACCCAGGGCCATCAGAAGCGACATAACACACCTCTCTGCTCACTGAGCTACGGAACCGTGGAAGAACTGACACCCCAAGTAGTAACAGCGAATAGAGTCGTCATGATTAAACGACGGTTGGATAACTGCTGGGATGAGGTTTTCCCTGACTATGACTATGGAGAATCAGACTGGTCCGAGTGAGGACATCTGAAAGCTGTTTGGTATACGTAAGAAACGCTAGAAGTTGGCACAAGATACTGCGGTAGAAGAAGACGATGGAGAAAAATGTGGGACGCAATGCAAAGGATTAAACAGCAATGAAGCTTTGGTAATCTGCAAAAGACGGTCGACGGACTGGGCACAAAACCCATTGTAAAACAGGAAAAGAGCAATCTAAGTAGTGAAGTATGGATCAGGCGACAAGAATGGTTCAGAAGAATTGGATACATTAGATGTGATGCACTGATCTAGAAGTAATGCCCAAATACCATGACGGCCAGCGGGATGATAGCAAGAGAAGGGGTCGGTGAGAAACTGGAGTATGCAGATCAAACGCATATGTACATATCTGTACACGTTTATATATATGTATACATATAAGATGAGCAGGAGAAACAACAGTGGATCCCTAGATAGCTATTGTCAGTTATTGGGAGGGGCAGGTAAGGTTGGATCGAATGGTTGTAGAATTAACTTTGGAGTGTCCTGATGAAGTATCTTCATGACGGGTGAACATGGCGGCTTAGTGGAGAGAGAGAAAAAAGGGAATGCGGAAGTACGGAAGTGATGACGACTGTGGGGAGCAGTTCATAAATTAGGGAAGATGAAGAAAAGTGTCGTAATGAACAGGCAAGAAGTTATCTAATAAGCTGATCGATGTAGGTAAGACATGTGGTGGCGGCTGAGAATGGGAGAATCATTATTAAATGGACTTACACTATTCGGCGGGAAGACAGTGGCGACTGAGACGGCCAAGCAGTGCAGAGCGAATGTGCATGCAAAGTGTAGAAAGATATCTTGGAGGTGAAACTGTCTGTGGTGCAAAGACGCGGCAGTTGTGTCAGCGCAGAATACAGAAGAGAAATGGGCAAAAGGGGTACCGGGGGGAGCGGGTAATGGCAGATCAAAACGGAACGAAACTGTGAGTGAGAACCCCGACAAAACAAAGATTTTACATTTGGTGGGAAGCAAAAAACAGAACGACCTGAAAGGCACACAGAAAAAGCCTGTGGCGGCCGATATACAAAGCAGGAGATGGGAGCACGGACCGAAAAGACTGGTGAGACATAACCAGTAAGATCGTTCTACTGCTGGTGAAACACGAAAAAGGCGGAGAAAAAAGAAGCACCAGCACAGGTAAACCGGCGGACAAAGATACCGCACGAAAAATGAATGCACTTGAGAGTTGGGGACATGGATTTGGGAGCAGCTTGCCTGCAGGCAATTTTACAAATGGATGCAACTGAATGATACTAATCAGAGCCCTGCCAAATGAAAGGATCCACAGAGGAATCGCGGAGTCAGGGAGGGAAAATATAGTGGTGGTGATTGGACAATAACTTTGGCTGTAAGAGATGCAGAGCTTGGAAAGGTGAGTTCTAATATAGGAATTGGTCATGTGTGTGTAGGACTGGTGAGTAATGGTAATAAACATGAGAAGGGAGAACCGGAGAGGGGTTGACAGAAAGGCAGGCAAAGAAGACTAAGAACGCAATCAATGGGCTTTATGAGCATAGGGTGATACCACGTGAATAGGTACTACAACCCGGCGATGGCTACATGGGTGAAGAAAGAAGTATTGACTGTCCTCGGCAGAGTGAAGTGAGTAGAACGATAGCGACTTGCAATGAGAGGTGTTACGGTGAAAGTCGATAGGGGCAGGGACAGAATAGGCGGGTGTGCGTGCCATGGAAGAACGAAAACATGGAAGTGATAGGAGTGGTGAAAAGAGTGATAAGTCGGTGTACAGTGGCAAACAAGAATGGCTGGAGCATGCGATCTGCAACTGACAGCATTGGAGAGTGCAATGCGCAACCGGGGCTACCATGGGAAACACTGTTACCCAGTGACCTTTCGGTGCTACAGTAATCAATTAAAAATCTGCCTTCTGAGGACAAAAGCAACTTCCCAAATTACCAAAAAATTGCGGGCCAACCTTGCACGACAAATGATCTCGATTCCAATAATTTTCGCTGACGGTCCTCGTTTTCACAGCGCAACATTCCAGCAGTCTTCATGGGAGCGGAGTTTGAGCCACCACATCACCAAAAGAGCGAATAGCACGGCCAAACAGGCGAAGAGGATATTCGAAAGGTGCAAGTCTAGCGGCAGCAATCAGTCAAATGCCCTACCTGAGCTTTGAAGTATCTCTTCTTCAAATGAGGTAACGAGCGGGATGAAGCAACTACATGGGAGACGGACGAGCACGACCCCCAGGGGTTCAGCCGGTTTACGTGATCTAGATGACGTAGCTCCTTCAGTAATCAAACTGAAACTGAAGCAGCAGGCAGAGGTTAAAGAACGTTTTCACGATGGGAACAGCGAACAATGAAGTCCATTTAGTCCAAGGCATACGGTCTGGATTCAAGCGTTAGAGCCATTGGAAAGGTCCTGGACGAAGGAAAAAATGCCACCGCGCACAAAAACAAAAATGCATACCTCCCAGAGAAAGTCCTTGGATAAGAAGGAGTGGGGTCTATCTGAGAGGATCACATGAGGGCGGTGAAAGGCAGAGAAACGGTTGAGAAGACAATAAAGCTGTCCATAGGGGAACATAAGACAAATGAGGGGGCTGAAGAATATATTACAGCACAAGCTCCGGTCGAAGAGGAGCGTTTGCCTTCTAGAAGCAAAAGCGCGTAAAGGTTTCAACCTTCATGCGGGTAGAGACCTTTGAAAGCAGAAAAGAGGTGTAGTGGTGGAAAAATGGCATACGGGTATGGTAAAGGGCGTTTTTAGACAGTATCTGAACCTTGGGTGATGGATACAGGGAGCGGGCAACTATTCTGCGAAAGTCGTTTGAAGTCCCGCCGTTTCTAGAGAGGTTGCTAAGACCAGCCCTCCAAGAGACTACTAACTTTTTGAATTGTTCAGCCTCCATTCAACTTACCTGCTGCGAGCGAATGAGCAAGTGAGGTAAACAAGTAAAAATCAGCTCCCAACACCGAAGGAAGCACGACTTGCTTGGAAGTATGGTTAAGCCTAAATACCTTTTTCAGTGTATCTTCGTACGGCGGATAAGTAGGCGTTCATTCGTCAATCTTCGTTAGAGAGGCGGGGAGTGTCCCTCATGTGCAAGCGTCGCCACTACAGCTCAGCGAGGTACTTTCCGGACTAAGTCACAAACCGCCACCCCTTCAGAAAAACATCCATTATATGCTTGAACGTTGTTGTTGGGCCCTTCTACCACTTCGGCTGGTAGCGCTTTCCATAGGCTGGTAACCCTCCGGGATAGGCTACGCACCAGTAGTACGTCAACCTACAGCTGTCCCTCCAGACTTGGCCGGCCTCCTCAACTTTCGTCATGTCGGTGAAGAGGGAGCCCAGTAAGTCCTTCTAAACCGAAGTTGCCCTCGAAGATGGGCCCGGGGGAGATCAAGTCTCTCGGACTCTTTAGTATTCCACCAAAAACGGCCCGGTAATCATCGAGCGACCTTCGTAGCCGATTTTAGGCTGTCCTCCAGCAACGAGGGTTGCATCCCTCACAGCTCGTACCAACTTTGCCGCTTCAGTCTCCGCACAAGGGACCGAATAATCGAGTATTCGACCCAAGGGTACTCAACGAGGAGGATTAAACTTTGTCGGTGTTATTACCCGTTTTTAATGACGAAGCCACAATCATTTCTAGATCTTTCCCACAGAAAAAAGGCGAAGGGGTTCGTCGAGTTCATATAACAGCCTATTCCTGGAAGGCATACATAATAGCTTGTTGGCAAATTAGTCGGTGTTGGCTGACAGGGACCACAGATCAGATCATCTGCTAAGGGTCTCATTATCCTGCTGAAAGGCAGGCCCATATATATTCGATGTGATCGCACGCCGGTCCACAAGGTCATCCGCGTAGGCGAGACACCGTGACCGGTAAGTTCGTAGCAGGCCTTTATTATACGCCAGAAAGGCCGTTAGCCTAAAACGTATCCATTTTTCGCACAGCTGGTAATCACCTCCATGTGGATGTCATTAATGCTACTCGCATTGCGAAAATTATTCAGCCAAGAAAGTCCCCTATCAGCAGAATGAGGGGGTTCCACAGCACTGAGAGCTTTGATTATACCTACGAGACTGTCGTAGAAATTGGTCGGAAGCTTTGCAAAAGTCAAAAATCGGATCAGATCAGATCAGGTCATAGGACCTGTGGTTCCGTCAGCGTAAGTCCAGGTTCTTGCACTCGAGGGCTACAATGTTCCCACAATGCTTCTATTGCCAAGGGGTCTGGATGTTGTGATTGTTGAGTGCTGGACTACAAGGAAACGAATGAAAAGAATAGGTTGGCTCTCGAAGAACCGGCTGATGGGTTGGATAAGCAGGTTCACTGTCTCAACTTGATGCTATGTTTACCCTTGAGAATCTCCCGAGAGAAACACGGAATAAATAAAAAAGCAGCAGTTTCCTGCATTTTTTACCTGATCGGAAAACAAGCAGTGTGCTTGTGAGACGTTTTCGAGCAATACTTAGCCAAAATGGAAACGGATCCCGAAATCAGAATGCAATTATCCGTAAACTCTACGATACTGGATGACTTAATGAACGATAACATAAAACGAACGCGAACCTTAATTATGCGATCACGGGGACTCAGAAAACGAGAACCAAGTTGAGGCATGCGAGGAAGGAGTATGCGCATCACGCAGGTCCAAATTAGAATATGGCAGAGTGGCCCGCTTGACGCGAACAAACAAACGTTGGTTCATGAAAACACGCAGCGCGTAGAAACATGAATAGTGCTTACGAGCGAGTGATGTCAAAGAAACATGAAATTGCGGTGTTTCTGGGGGGGGGGGCTTTTCACAGCCGGGCTTCATATCACCCACCAAAATCCTGTTGAACCTTAGCAGAGTCAACGGTTTGGAATAAGGGCACTGACATCTTGCCCACCTTGATCCTGCTGTCCGTGTGCGTACCTGGCACTTCCGATGTCAGCATTCTGCAGGCGATTGCACCTGATATAGTGGCTACACCGACACCATGTTACCCTGCATCGTCCAAGAGAATAGCTGATCGACGGCGAGGAGGGAACATGTGTGCTCTCCTCGTAAGAACCGTAATGAAATGGCTACCTGTGCTTGTGTGAGTGCGTGTGCGTGTTAGTGTCGTCGGCGAGGGCACACTAAGGTATATGGGTTATTAGCAACAACCATCACCTACATCACCTACATCTATAACGTCAATGGTAAGCAAGGAACGGTGAGCACTGCAACGTGTTTGATGGAGGCCATGAAGCATAAACCTGTACCATGTACGTGTGTGAGGGAGGGCGAGTGTGTTTGGGTGAACGAGTAAATCAAAACTGCTGCCACACATGGGAAATGTATTCTATAAAGTCAATGGAAAACAAGGAATGGTAAGCGCTGTGACATGTTTGTTGGAGACTGTGGGGCGGGAAGGTGTCTCATATGCGTATGGGATTCGGTGTGAGGGTAGTTCAGTACATCAGTATGTCATGAATGCTACCGTACGCGGGAGACACTTTGAACCACTTCAACGACGAATGAAGAACAGTCTACCGGGGTTCTGTGTTATCGGCTTCTCCTTCTCCCCTCTCAAGGAGGCTAATACCGCGTACGTCGTGGGTTAGCACCCTGATGGCGTTCTTCACCTTGACATTTCTCTTCAGTTCGTCAGAGCTTCTGATAGTTCCAGTGACAAATCCCAGAGGCCAGGTGTTGAAATGGGCGTTCTCTCTGGCGATCATCACTATATTGCGGTGTTTCTGGGGGAGGGGCTTTCCACAGCCGGTCGTCTCGATGTCTTATAAAAAGGTGTGAGAGAGAGAGGTGTAAACTGGTGGTGTGCTTGTTCGGCTAGTCATAGTCAGGGAAAACCTCATCCCAGCAGTCATCTAACCGTCGTTCAAACATGACGACGCTATTCGTTGCTATTTCCTGGGGTGTCAGTTCTTCCACGGTTTCGTAGCGCAGTGTGTGGAGACATGTGTTGTAAAGGAGTTCAGGAAACCCCATTCCATGCATTAGCATCCATGTTACAAACGACATTAATCATTCGTATGAACTATATTTGCTGGAATTCCGATTGTTTGTTTTATTTCTCTAAGCCTTTGTTACAAACCGGACTCCTACCGTTGCCTCGAGCGAGAGTCGCTCAGTTTGAACTTCGTTGTGACTGTATTTGGTAATCTTATCTTCTGTATCTAACCTTTGGCTGTAACCCAGCTGCAGTTGTTGATTTGTTTTCCAATTTGGAGCGAAAGAGCCCAGAAGGAACACTATTGAGGTTTGATTATTGTAAAATTAATTATTTTGTTGTATATAGTACCGTAGCTATTTGGAATCGACTTTGTTTTGAATTGTGTCGAAATTGGTTGCTACGCGTCGCTCGAACGTTCCGGTGGCTGGACTTTACAGTACTCAATATCCTTGGCAATTGCTGAGACATGAAATTACGCAGCAAATCGGCAAACCGTTCCGAATCAAAGGACAATACCCCGCAGGTGAACCAAACCCTTTTGCCCGTAGGTGTTGGTCATGTTTCTTGCTCAGGCTCTAGTATATCAGGTTGTTCTAGGGTTAGCTCGGTTTCCCATAGAGCTAGAGCTGATCTGTTGTTAGCCGAGTTGAAGGAGAAGCAGGTTGTAGAACAGTTAGAGTTAGATAAGCAACGTAAGCTGCTCCAGGTGAGGAATGAGACGGAAATGGCGAAACTGCGTTTGGCACTCGCTGAGGAAGAAGAAAATCTAGTCAACGGAGATGAAGTCAAGGGTGGAGTAATGGTCAGTGAACATCTTTCTCGTTACTTAGGTGATTGCCACGTGCAGAACGACGCACCACAAAAAACAAGCTTGGTTCCAATGGTGAAACCTGCAGCGGATTATCGTTTGGACTTGCCTAGGGTGGAACTGGAGTCATTCGCGGGCTGCTCGTCAACGTACTGGAGGTTTGTGAAACAGTTCGAATATTACGTCGAAGGTAGAGTTCGAGACGATGGACAGCGCCTACTTTATTTGATGCATTACTGCAAGGGACAAGCAAGGGATGCGATTGCCGAATGTGTTATGTTGCCTCCAACACTGGCATACAATAGGGCTAGGGAAATCCTAAAGGATCTGTATGGACAAGATCATGTAGTGGCTCGTTCACTGATTGACGGCTTGCTGCAAGGTTTAAAGCCTCTGGCAGAAGATTCGGATGCCCTGACCAAATTGTCGTTAAAAATGCTGAACTGCGAAGTTGCCCTCACGCAGATGAATTGCATGTCAGACCTCAACTCATTGCAGACTATGGAACGTATCACTCGAGTGCTACCAACGCGTCTCCAGGATTTGTGGGCTAGGACCGTTGATGATATTTTGGGAAGAGGAGTCGAACCGAGGTTCCAAGATCTGCAGCACCTAGTGTCCCGTGAGGCACGGATTGCTCGAAGTAGGTTTGGCAAACTTGCCGCCAATAGCAAGGCTCAGGGGTATTCGCGGTCATCCAGTTGGAGGAATTATGCACAAAACCCGCGTCCAGAAGCGACACGGTTCACGCCAAATCAGGGTAGTACTTTGTTGGTCGCAGCTAACAGGTGCTCGGTATGTAATGGAATACACACACTTGAGGAATGTCAGCGATTCCTGTCTCGTGATATACCCGGTCGTTGGGCATTGATCAAAGAAATCAAGGCTTGTTTTTCGTGTCTCAAGTGTGGACATCTGTCCAGCAACTGTTCTGTTTCAAAACCATGTTCAACATCAGGTTGTTTGAAACGGCACCACCCTCTACTGCATGTTGCACAGAAGCAAGGTGCCGATCAAATCACGCAAGATACAACACAAGGGCCGCAGCTGGATAAGCTGGGTACGGACAGTGCGAAAGGGCATGGGCAGTGGACCAATAATTGTGCGGCTACTCTTAGGCCAGAATGTCGGGTCAGTTTAGGTGTGCTACCAGTGCGAGTAGACGGACCGGGGGGCTCCGTGGAGACCTACGCTCTACTGGACAGCGGGTCTGATGTGACTCTAATACAAAAGGACATTATGGAGCTGGTGGGCCTGAAGGCATCCCCGACCTCACTTTCGATTTCGACCGTAAATGGGACTACCACTTGGAATTCGGGAATAACGGAGCTGCGACTGAACTCATTGTCAGAGAATGATTTCGTGAATGTAGAAAGAGCATTTTGTGTTGATAGGTTACCAATCCAAGCAGTGCAGTACTGCACAGATGCGGACATTTTATCCTGGCCTCACCTACATTGCGTCCAAAGACGGAATCTGGAAGATTCGAGAGTGCGAATCCTGATAGGTGCCGACGTCCCAGAAGCACATTGGGCATTAGAGCAAAGATGCGGCAAAAGAAAACAACCCTATGCTGTGCGGACGATTTTAGGATGGATTGTTCTTGGTCCGATAAACCAGGAACCACACTTTGCGAGAACAGTAAACTACATTGAGAGGGGAATCGATCCCTTAGCAGAACAGATCGATCGACTATACAACGCCGAATTCTGCGATGGGTGTGCGTCAGAAAACTCTCCTTCATTAGAGGACAAACAGGCCGTCGATATGGTTTCCAATGCCATAACCTGGTTGAACGGACACTATGAAGTTGCACTCCCGTGGAGGAATCCCGAAGTGAGACTTCCAAATAACTATATTGTGGCCAAAGAGAGATTGAACGGCCTGAGGAAAAGGTTTGCGCGTGACCCTGAATTCTTTGAAAAATACTCTACAATAATAGAGGGTTATGTGCGCAAGGGCCAGGCCCAGTTAGTTCCCGATGTACAGCTAAAAATGGGTTTTGAGCCAAAGTGGTACTTACCACATCACGCAGTTACAAACCCTAAAAAGCCTAGCAAGTTGAGGGTGGTGTTTGACTGCGCGGCTGCATTCCAGGGACGCTCCTTGAATGATTACTTGCTACAGGGACCGGATACGACAGCAAGCTTAGTTGGAGTGTTGCTTCGTTTCCGAAAGGAATCTGTCGCGTTGGCTGCGGATATTGAAGAAATGTTCATGCAGGTTCGAGTGCCAACGAGAGACAAAGGAGCACTGAGGTTCCTGTGGTGGGAAAATGGTCGACTAGGTGGTAATCCTGTTGAATATCAGATGAATGCCCACCCTTTTGGTGCCACTTCCTCCCCATTTTGTGCAAATTTCGCGTTACGTCGCACGGCAAACGATTGGGGAGGACAGTATGAGGATTACGTCTCCACGGCCGTGTATAACAACTTCTATGTAGACGACTGTCTTGTTTCTTTGCCCACACCGGAGAATGCGAGAGTTTTCGCTATCCAGATGAGTGAGTTACTATCACGAGGCGGATTCCGGCTTCATAAGTGGGTGTGTAATCGTAAGGAGGTGCTGGATATTTTACCAAAATCTGAGCTCGCCCATCCCACTTTGGAAATAGATGATTGCGCGCCTGTGCCGGAGAGGACGTTTGGGTTAGAATGGAACGCAATAGAAGACACGTTCCAGTTTTCATTCTCAATACGCGAAAAACCTCAAACAAGGCGTGGCTTGTTGTCTATAGTATCATCCGTGTTCGACCCGCTAGGGTTGGTTTCACCTTTCATTCTGCCAGGCAAGGTGTTATTGCAATCACTGTGTCGCTTGAAGCTTGGTTGGGACGATCCAATTGGAGAAGGACCCCTACGATGCTGGAATGAGTGGTTAAGAAGTATGGAACAACTTTGCGCATTCAAAATTCAGCGTCCCATTATTAGAGGTAACTCGCTGAACGAAGGTGTGCAGCTTCATGTATTTTGTGACGCTTCTGAAGTTGGCTATGGCGTGGTGGCGTATTCCAGAATGGTTTCAAGGGACATAGCCCCCTACTGTGCCCTATTGTTCTCTAAGTCAAGGGTAGCTCCTCTGAAGACCATAACGATCCCGCGCTTGGAGTTAGCCGCAGCAAGACTGGCCGTTAGAGTTTCTCGGATGCTCATGGAAGAAACTGGAATCAAGTTTGGTAAGGCCTACTACTGGACGGACTCTGCTATAGTTTTGCATTACATAAACAACACTAAAACGAGATTTAGTACGTACGTTGCGAACCGTTTGGCTGAAATCCATCAGTGGTCGGAACCCTGGCAGTGGCGGCATGTCAGATCGGAGGCTAACCCCGCAGACTTGGCATCAAGAGGCACAACATCACCGAGTGATATCAGCTGCTGGTTCGAAGGTCCTAAATTCCTGATGGGCGATGAAACCTCATGGCCGACCTGGCCTACGGTTGATGCAGCACCACCAAACGTTGAGTTGAAGCAGCTTTCGGGTACAGTTCTCACAGTGTTGCGGGATACATGGTCGGACGCACTTCTAGCTAGGCACTCCAGTTGGTTTCACTTGCTGAAGTCGGTAGCGTGGTTAACCCGTTTTAAAATGTACGTTGCAGTCATGAGAGGCGGGCGCACGGATCTAGGATTGACAACTGGGCCGTTGAAGTTACACGAAATTGCTAAAGCGGAGGAAAGTGTTATCATGATTGTACAAGCTAAGGTCTATGGCGAAGAGTTAAAATGGCTACGAGACAGGAGCAATAACCTATGCACTAACAAATCTCCGATGAACAGGACTCTATTACAACTCGATCCAATTTTATTAAATGGAATTATTTGTGTTGGAGGACGACTGAACTACTCCAGTCAGCTTCGGGGTGTGAAACATCCGGTGATACTACCCAAGACTCACCCGATTACAGACTCGATAATCCGATGGTACCACGCGATGGAAGGACACGCAGGACCTTCTCAGTTACTCGCGGAACTTCGCAAAACATTTTGGATTGTACAGGGGGGAGCTGCCGTCAAGCGAATACTTGGAGGATGTTGGAAATGCCGGAAGCATTTGGCGGTTGTGGGCAAACAGATGATGGCTCCTCTACCAGCCATTAGAGTCCAACAAGGTTGGTTTCCGTTCAAGTACGTCGGAATAGATTACTTCGGCCCATTTGCGGTTAAACATGGGCGCAGCATGGAGAAACGATATGGATGCATCTTCACCTGTCTCCAGATGCGTGCGGTACATATTGAAGTTTCTTATTCTCTAAGCACGGATTCATTCATCATGACATTACTGCGTTTCATGTCGAGGAGAGGAGCACCGTCCGAGATTTTTAGTGATAACGGTACAAACTTTGTTGGGGCTCAAAGGGAATTGAAGAACCTAACGGAAAACTGGTCTAGTGATAAGATTGCCGATAGATTGTTGCAACGGGGCGTGCAGTGGCACTTCAATCCTCCACATGCTAGTCACCGTGGTGGCATATGGGAGATCATGGTGCGCTCGGTTAGAAGAGTACTTCTTTCAGTTTGTGACGAGCAGCCGATGACTGACGAAATACTGTTGACATTCCTCACGGAAAGTGAGCGGATAGTAAACGGACGACCGCTAGTGCCTTTGACCTCGGACTGTCGTGATCTGCCAGTACTCACGCCCAATGACCTGCTTATCCTGAGGGCGAACCCACGAGATATTCCGACGGATTCGTTGCGCGATAGAATGGTTCGTCAGTGGAGGCAGGCAAACTACCTAGCGTCTGTGTTTTGGAAGAGATGGATCAGGGAATATCTTCCACTATTACAACAGCGGCAGAAGTGGATAACTCGAGAACGCAATTTTAGATCGGGTGATGTAGTGCTCCTAGTTTCGGAGGTTTTGCCGCGTGGCCGGTGGCCGATAGGAGTAATCGAAAACATCTCAGTTTCGGACGATGGCTTGGTACCAACGGCAACAGTGCGAACTAATGAAGGATTAGTGCTCCGTGACATTAGAAAGATTTGTCTTATTGAGGGCGAACCGGACACTGGTGGTGTAAGTTCAGAGGCCAACTTTCCTCAAGTGGGAGGCGGGTCTTCGGATCTGCCGAACCGGTAGGGACCACTGAGAGTTGATCCACTTGTCCGACTGGGAGCTGCTATTGACGGTGACCAGTTTTAGGTATTGGGGAACCGTAGGGCGAGCCGATGCATGAGGCCGACCACACCTAGCGGTGCACGGGAAAAAATCCGGGTCGGATTTTGGGGGCCGGTGTAAAGGAGTTCAGGAAACCCCATTCCATGCATTAGCATCCATGTTACAAACGACATTAATCATTCGTATGAACTATATTTGCTGGAATTCCGATTGTTTGTTTTATTTCTCTAAGCCTTTGTTACAAACCGGACTCCTACCGTTGCCTCGAGCGAGAGTCGCTCAGTTTGAACTTCGTTGTGACTGTATTTGGTAATCTTATCTTCTGTATCTAACCTTTGGCTGTAACCCAGCTGCAGTTGTTGATTTGTTTTCCAATTTGGAGCGAAAGAGCCCAGAAGGAACACTATTGAGGTTTGATTATTGTAAAATTAATTAATTTGTTGTATATAGTACCGTAGCTATTTGGAATCGACTTTGTTTTGAATTGTGTCGAAATTGGTTGCTACGCGTCGCTCGAACGTTCCGGTGGCTGGACTTTACATGTGTTATGTCGCTTCTGATGGCCCTGGGTTTGATCGGTTCGAGTTCGTGTTCCTTGAGCGTCGGGTGTTTACTTAGAACCGATAAGAGCCTTTCGGTTTCGGATACCCCGTGGAGCTGTTTGAACGTCTGTATAGTATAGTATAGTGTATTTCTTGACCGTGGTCAATACACATACACAAGGCAAGATCAGACCACCCTAGGGCGCCGTCTATTGAGCTAGAACAGGCCGGGTGTTTTGATGCCCCTCAACCCTTTGACCATCTCAGTAAACTTTCTATGGACGGTTTCTAACAGCTATTTATTCCCGACTAGTTTCCAGGACACCCCAAGTTGCCATTTATATCGATCAAGTACGGGAGGGCCCCCATCACAGACCCCTGCAGCCCCCCAATTTATGCCTTAGCTGCGCTGGATGTTGCATCTTCGACCTGAACATGGAACGTCCTACCACTAAGATATGCTCCGATCCAGCTCAGCGTCCCTTGTGAAACCCTCAAGCCCTGCATTTTGTGCACCGGAAGTCTGTGGTTTACCGAGTAGGAGGCCTCTTTGAAATCTAGATAACGTGCTTCAGCCCGTTTGCCTTTGTCCAGTCTGCCAGTCACTTCATCCAGAAGAGATAAGAGGTTCATGAGACACAATCCCCTCTTTACAAATCCGTGCTGCTTCATTGTAGCCATCCCTTGGTATCCAACTCGCCTTGTGATCCGTTCTCTAACGACATCCTCATTTACTTTTATTGCCACTGACAGCAGGCTAACGGGCCTGTAGTTAAGTGCATCTTCTTTGTTGCCTGCTTTGCGGATGGGCACCTCTTCGACTTCTAGCCGGTCGGAAGGCAATGCGGCAGAGGCTAGTGACCTGGAGAACAATTCTGCTAGCGCCCCGGACACTACGCCCGCCCATGGCGGGGTGAATTCCATGTGGGCCGGCAGCCTTACGTTGCTGTAACCGATTGCTAGCCAGGTCTTCTTCCATGGGTTCTAGAACACTTTCGTCCGTTCTAGGAATGCTATAGGGTCCTAGTAATGGCAGCTGGTTCCCGGCATCTGCAGTGTGTGCCAGCTCAAGGAACTTTCCAATTACTTCGGATTTTTCGCCGGAGTTACTTGTATACCTACCGTGCTCATCCACAACATTTTCTACTGCCACTAGTGGCTGGGTCTTAGACTGTTCGTAGTCGTAATGGACCCTGGGGCTTTCCTTGGCATTTTGTGCCAAGCTCGCTTCGTATTGTATCTGACTGGATCTTTGTTTTCCTATAGTACGTTCGCGTGCTGCCTTTTATGTGCAACCACTTACCCTCTAATGCGAGGTTGAGGACTGTCCACTGTGTACTCTCCGCAGCCGTCCTCAGTGCCTGGTAGTCAACTTTCCTTCTAAGCTCGTGAAGGACCCCTGTGGGGTCCCCTTTGAACAGGAACCTGATCACCCCGTGGAGGCTCCTGCCTGTAGGGGCAGCAACCTCGATGTGGTCGACTTCCTCCGATGTTCTAGCGAATACGAGGTCCAGAAGGCTGGATGTCTGGCCTGTTTTACATCCGGTTGGCTGGCTTGTGTTGCACCAGTGTGAACCTGCACACTAGCTCCACCATCTGATCGCCGAATCCACCTTGCAATGCCCACAGTCCCCCTTACTCTACTTCGGGTGAGTTTAAATCAGCCGCAGTCACTAACCTATCAGACTGGGTTACTATCGTTGCCAAGAGCTATAGTCAGTGCATCTTTGTTAGAGGTTGAGGAAGGGGACCTGTAGACGCACATCAGGGTTGCCTTCATGTTTCCTGAACTCGGGTAGCAAGAAGCCACCTGTATGTTTGGTGTGAGCATCACCCCTCCTGCCACGTCCTCGTGTACGTCGGCAACAAGCAAAAATACACCCCCTCCTTCCCTTCCGTCCTGTCTGTCAGCCCGGTAGGCACAGAACCCTGCCGGGGGAAAACTTGTTTTCGCTGCATCATTACTGGGCCAAGTTTCGGCGATTGCAATACAGCCAGTTCCCTCGGTCTCAGCCATCAATTCCCCCCATTCATTCCCCACACTGCACGCCATGATGTGTAATACAGGTATTCCCCCGGTTGTTGGCACTGCTCATTCCGGGTCTCTTATGCGGCAGCGGTTTTATTTGCTTGGACTCCGGCAAGTAGCCCGAGTGCCTCTGGCGTTTTTTGCCATGCTGAATTTGGTGCCTCCATTTGGCTGGAGTCTTCAGTCTCTTGACTCACGCCACGCGAGGTTTCTTGCTACGCTGCAGCTGGGTTAGAACGACAAGCTTCAAATATATGGGAGTCCACCTGGACTGCTCCAATATGAGTTGCTCACTCCCAGCGAGTTATGATGTTCCCGGCTGCTGACACTGAGTGATGCTTACTTGCGACCGTGGACCCGGCGCGGGTGTGGATGCCATGAAAGGTGCCTGGGTGGCCTCTGCGATCGTTTATTCTCTGTCAAATGGCCTGGTTCCATGCATATCCTCCTCGCCGCAGCTTTCAATACCCTGTCAGCTGCAGGAAATAGCGCATCTCTATACTATGAAATTCCAAATTCAGCTGGCACTGGCCAGGGGCATATGACGAGGTTTCCGGTCCTACGCGCCACCTGCCCAGTCCGGAAATCATTTCGACAAGGGCATGCTCTGATAAGTCTATTGTTCTCAGCACGTTCACCAAGCAGGGACGCACGCCTCTCTCTCAGTCAGGCTACTCGGCAAAAAAGTCCGGGGATTCCCTCACCCACTACGTTTCAATGTCTCCCAATGGCTGTCTCAGTACCCCTGGCCAAGCTGCTTAACTGCTTCACCAAGCTTTTGATTTAGCCCTTTAGCAATGGTAGTTTTATCTCACGAGCTTTCACTAGATATCGAGCTGGTGCAAGTAACCGTTTCATTACGGTTGAGGTGGTTCATTGAGATTGCCGAAGACTCGTCCATTGATCCCTGTCTAACTTGATATATTCTGTGCATGCCCAGACCGGTCCGCTACTATTTAGACGAAGTTCAAAAGCCTTTACAGTAATCCTACTGCAGTTCGGATGAAGCCAACGGCCACAGACTTCACTGCATATTCCCCTCTCCACTTCCTTCGAACATCTAGCCGTTCTGCAAAGGAATGTTTGGGGTTCTGCAGATTTACGAACTTGCTTCCTGTTCATTCGCCAACAGCTCGGCCACCACACAGGCTCGCGTCACGTCCGCGCAGCATCCACAGGGTATCCTTTGGCCTTGGTATTTACCCAGCCCTCTCGTGCAAGCAGCAAGTTTGCGAGGCTCGACCTGCTTTTCCGAAATACATCGTTTCTGACCAAGTGAATCGCCCAACCGGTGTGATCTCGGAGTCAAGTGGTCAGCAGGTGTTCCATATTACCACCCACTATCGAATCTAGGCTGACAGGTCGTCAGGGGACGGCCTCCACCTTCACCTCATCTCCGTATAGAAGAACAACAACCAACTTCTTCCATTTTTGGGGAACATTCCTACTGGAAACGATGGGTTGGGCAATCGTTTGATGGCAATTATAGCCTCTGTCATCAGTCGCATTTGTGCAAAGAGACTTTTGAGTACAAGAGCTGAGATCGTCGCTAGCGACTTTTCCAAAATACACCGCTCCTCCCGCTTCATTTGGAGGGCGATAATGCAAATGGGGCAATAGCGATCATACCAATCTTCAACTGTGTGACAGTTTCTAAGCACAAGTAAGAAGCTTAAGAAACCCGAGTCAAACCAAGGTGCAGTTTCTGTTCGCGGCCGCCGTCTGAGTGGTGTTGCGTAAGTCTGGCATAATTGAAGGATTTTGTCCCGAATCACTTCTAATGCCCTTACCACCTCGCACGAGCCTGACGAATACCACTCCACCAAGAATCCAGCCTCTCTGACTTGTTGGGAAGGTGCAGGCCAAGAGCCGAGTCAACTCTGTGATCCTAGAAGGGACTTAGCTCCTGTCTTCTAGCCGTGGGTAGGCACCGCATGGTCACTAACCGCTAGCGGAGGTTTGTACACGATCTGCCCCGCAACGGAACGTCCGGGAGATAGTACCATATCTGGGATAGACCTCTGAAGACATTCGGTTTTGTTTGCCATCCTGAAGTGTAGGCATAGGAAGCTCCAGCCCCTTTGCCAGGCCTTTCATCGCAGCTTCTCCCGGTCAAAACTGGACGAGCTGAGGTCACCCAAAATTAGACGGTAAACATCGCTAGCCCAGAGCCATGGGGTAGTCTGTACTTTTGGAAGATCCGCTGCAGGTGACGGATAAATGGCTTTGACCGGTTCAAATCCGCCAGATGTTAGCCCTGCGCGACACCAAGGTCCTCCGTGTCTATCTCTCGATTCAACTGTAGCTGAGGTACGTTGGCTAAAATAAGCATCCCCACGTCCCCTTCCCTAAGGGCTCACCATCCTTCGGCTTGGTACAGCCAGTACCGTCGGAGAGACACTCCCAAATTTAGCCCCCCTGGTCGGCCAAGTAGTCGTTAAAGTGACCAGTATTGGCGGCAGAAAACCGCCCAAGCACCGGGTTCGTCTCGTCTAATGAACAGATTTCTGACTAAAGACGGCGTGATGAGTGCCTGTCTTCGTCTGGCTTCCTTCTTCGAGCTAGCCTTCACTGCATAACCATAGCCTCAGCAGTCTGGTTAGTGATAGTGTTGGGAGTAAACAGCTCCCAGAAGCTTGCCTTTCACTCGAGAATTCCGGATAAATAAGCCTCCTGCCCCTCTGGCTTTGCGATCAAGGAGCTCTCGCGACGTTTTTCTCTGTCCTAGGGATCGAGATCTCGAAGGAGACGCACTTTTATCTCCTCTAGTCTGCCGGGAGGCTCTTTCTCGGAACCAGATTTCGCATCGGAATTCAAGACCACTTTAAACGGACGTGGTTTATCATTCTCATTTGTGTCCCCCAAACGCAAAAAGACTCTGACCTTTACGTTATTTCCCAGGTTTTCGTCTCCAGTGGAGAATACCTTGGCCGATATGTCCCGTAGAAGAGACATGTCATGATTGAACGGGCTTGGTGTCTCCAAATTAGTTGTCACCGTCAAGTCCACAACAAAGAAGCATTGAGTGCCAGGTGGCTGCACCGTTCATTAGCGTGGCCTTGCAGTTTTCCGATGTTCTGTGGTTTCCGGCTACCCAGGACTCGGGAAGGTGCTTCGTCCGATGGCATTAGATACCTCAAAATTAGAAATGCCGTACTCTGAACCAACACCTTTTGCGCATTGTTGCTAACCACGAGTTCCTTCCGACGACGTCTACCCACTGCCTTCAATGGGCCACTTATAACGACTGAAACCTATTCCGTGAGGGGCCCAGATCCCGGTCCAAAACAATCACACGTCGGCGCTTTGGCCCGACGGCAAATAGTTTCCCTGCCAACCAAAAATGCACACCGATCCTCAGTGGCTATTGGAATCATATTCATGATTATTACTTTGAGATAGCAGATCATCAAAAAAAGATATGCCAGAAAAGCAAAATTTATGGGTGTGGAGGTTCGGTAGGGATAGGAACCAAGAAGGAAATATGGTAACAAAGTGCTATTGTAGAGAAGTGCGGTGCAACAGAGATAGGAAAAGGGTGACTCACAGTACGTCCACAACGTTCAGCGAGTCGAAATCAAACCAGTCACACAAAATTGCCCATCAAGTTTAGTCCGACTTCGTTTTCGGTCAGGAGATTGAATGCCGTCTGAATGGATCCTTAAATTTCACAGTTAGCTTCCGAGTAGAGGAAGCCTCATCCGAAGTGCGTTTTGGCATTGTATGAGTTCGGTCTGTATTGCCACAGGGTACACAAAGATCACGAACAACGCAGAGAGAAAGATCAGCGGTAACCGCTGACGGGTCAGTGGAAAATGTGTATTTGTTGATTTGATACAACAACTAAACGCGTATCATACAGTGAAAAGAAAATGATAGAATATGTGAAATTTACAATGTTCCGCAGAGCTGTGGTGTAATACAGTCAGTTCGACTCAGCTTGATTAGCTATTTGTTGTTTCATTGCATCTAAGAAAAAAAATATATGCGCTTTTTACGTGGTCATTTCGTCTTATCACCCAGGTCTTTAAACAAGTGATATAACTGACGGCTATCTTATTACCATAGAGACATTTTCTTATTTGTTACATCGTGGAGAATGTTTTACGAAGGAGTGTTTTTTCCACGCGTCATTTCTATAGATCCCCTGTGACTTTATCCGATATAAGAAAATTTATCACCGGAATCTATTTCACATGACACTACACGTCAGTGCGTCTGCAATGGATCTCAGGTAAAATATTGGAGGAGACTGATCGTTTTTCTCTTGGATGGCTGCAAAGACAATGCTTTGAAACATGACTCATGGTGACTGTCAATAGCCGCCGTTTTACTTCTACGTGAGCTGTGGCGAGACAACAGCTGCAACAGATGTACTACGAGTTAGGAGAAGAATATTCAAAAAGTGCAATTCTCTTGCTCAGAGCAATGCCCAGGCATTTTGAACAAGTTAATCGATTCCGCCTCTGTCGAACCGAACCAGGCTTCCCCAACAGCCACAGTTTTCAATCATTTACCACAAACGTAAATGCGGCAGATAATATCCGTCTTCGTCGAACGTAAGCGAATAAGGTTTCCTGTGCGGTAAAACACAAACTGGCATTCGAGTTGCGAGCCCGACGAGCTTCCAGCTGAGCGCACATTTGGTCAACACTCGTGTAATGTTTGGCCAACGTTGGGTCAACGTTGGGCAAACGCTGAGCCGCGCAAGTAAAATCGATGCAGAGATTTATCCGCTCCAAATAGGAAGCCCTTTGGGTTATGCCAGCTCAAGAAAGCCTCGTTCGTAACTTCCCGTTTTACGCCAAATGCCGTACTCTCATTACCGTTCAATAATGATCGATCAAAACCAACAATTATAGAAAACCGGAAGGATGTCTGGTAAAATCAACAGAGTAAGTTATTATTGGGCATAGAGAAATCTTGTACGAATTTGCAGTTCAAAGACTGCTTCCATGAGAACTTCTGAAGAATGTTCACCGTTCTTGTGTTACGTGGTCACCAGATCTGAAATATCAGGATGTAGGATGGAGAGACAGTAGCGATTGGGAAATTTGGGCAAAAACACATTTTTGCGTGCAGGATTCAAAAATAGTTTGATTGAAAACTGGGTTCAACAAAACAGAGTTATAAGGAATAATTCAAGTAAAAAAAACTATAGTCAATGAAATAGGAAAAATTCAAATAAATTTTGAACTAAACAAGAAGAAAATGAAGATTTGTGATTCATCTTCGGAATACCTCAAGAAGTGTTGATTACACCAAGAGAATAAAACCATTCCAAAAGAAAAGCCTCAGACCTATTCCGAAGAATACGATAATTTACGTACCTGAGTTTTCGTCTTACATCGTCGTGATTTCCGGCGGTAATATACAAATGCTCCATGTCTTTCAATGAAATACACCAGGTTCTTCTGCGATTCTTGGGATGGAACGAACAGCGTCTAGAGCTTAGTCAAAGAAAACGAATTTCACCGACTTATCCTTCACGGCAACAATGAGTCTGTTTTTGAACGGCCTTTCGTTACGCACTTCCAAACCAGCAACCGGGCAATGCCACTCCGTACCCAATAGGAGTCGGCTGTATTCACACTCAAACACAAATACGTAATCTAGAAAATTGAAGGGGAAAAATTTGAATTTACGTGAATATAGACAAAATTAGAACAATGACGTTGTAGGAGTTATTGGAAAGTGATAAACACTGACGGGTGATTGCGCGAATGGGCGCAGTGAGTGTGTCCAATAGTATGCCATCCGCAGACGGACGACCTGATGACAAACCGTGGGAAAAACTGCCCAGAAGATAGGAAAGGCATATTATGCGTCGATTTATAATTTTTGCGCAGCTACTATTGAGGAAGATATTCCAACCTGGTTACATAGTGGAATGAAGAAACACATACAGAACACAAAATGAATGTGTATGGCACGAACGGGAAATGAGAAATATCATCTGGGACAATAGTACACTCATTTCGGACACACACATTGCTAACTTCGTGATTTCTTCGGTACACTTATTCAACTGGTCTTGCGGATCTCTTGATGAAAATAATTATATAATTCACCTGCACTGATGATCGAATTTGATGTGCTTTTAGTGGGTAAATCTTCACTTAAAAATTCCAAACTCCAATTATGCTGCTATATCGACACTTGTGACACTAATTCAACACTATGATCATGAGGAGTATCCGTTTGTACTATGCATTAGGATATAATGAACTTTTGACAACATCCGGTTGTTCTACCTACCGGACACGAAAGCCGATGCTCTCAATATGTCACCTCGCCACAAATGAGGCATTTCTTCGCACTAGGGACCTTCTTGCACCTCCAGGAACTCTTCCAAATTGTCTCTTCGATATTCTTCGTATTATATTCTTTATGAAATCTCATGAACTTCTGCGCGAGCATTCAAGGGACACGTCAGGTGTCATTTTATCCCAAAGGTTGCCCACCGTTCAACTAACCACGTTGGGTATTGCTCTGCTTGAGTTAGTACTATAGCTGGGTTGTCATAATATACTAATATTATTTATAGTATACGAGGTGCACGTCGTCTAGTTCGTTGAAAGGGATCGGTAATTGTCAATGAAATCACCGTGTGCTGCGGTAGCTATTACGTGTTTATATTAAGCATAGACTGCAGCGGAACTGACTAACACAGGTGGCATACGCTATTAGCGGAATCATCGAAGACAATAGCTGGGTAGTAGTTCAACTGGGTGAGTCACTTGTTCAATTTGTGGCACTGGTAAAGTTCCTGGAGTTCTGGGTCAACTGCTTCCGCTGAGTCTGCCACAGGGTCGAGTTCCGCAGGTATCTACACGATACCGACTTTTCACGGTTTTCAACGTTCTTTGGTGCAACACTCCTGTTACGAAATCCCACTCAGTTGTTGAGTGACTCTCAGGAAACCGATAACCCGTTTAGTCCAGAATACGAATTATCCAATTTCTGCGCGTACTATAGGGGCAAAGTCAAACAAGACACGTGTACATACCTCAATTGTGAATGGTCAGGCAACAGTAACCGGCAGTAAACCAACGACAGTCTTGACAAGGCAAGTTTAACCAGGAATGCTAACGCGCAATTCGAGGTAACATTGAAAGTGCAGGAAGATATATCGTCGAAACGAGCCAGTCGGAGAAGAGTGATGAATAAAGCGTACAAGAGAAAACAGTTAGCGATTGAGTGATGGAGACTATTGCACAGTGAAGGGGTTGCTACACTAAGGGGTACTGGCAGGTTGCAGACATTAACAGAACCTCCAAAAGGAACGGCAAAGTGGCAGATGTCCGGATCGCAATGACCACGCACAGATGTGAATCCACTTGACATGACAGGGGAACAAGTAGGAATTCAGACACACCAGCATAACATGAGCAGAGGCATAAGTGTCTCTGACAAATGCTTAGATAGTAATAGCGGTGAAACCGGCGGGCCACTCAGTGGGGGAGTGGTCTAATCAAGTACCATAGAATAACATAGACTAGCAAAGGGGGAAAAGCAGGGCTGGTTGGCAGGCGTCCATGTTATGATTGGGAGAGATACAGAGACCGAAGGGGTCACAGAAATCCTGTCATACAGGAAGAAGCGAGGCGTGGAAAGGACAAATACTCATAAGATACTGTCGAATAGCGGGAGTTTATGTAAGCGAAACAGAGAGGACACACGTTCGTGACGGGTCCGTTGAAGCGAATTTCAAACACATCGAAAGATTGTAATCCTATTTTGTTTTGCCTCCGTTTTATGTATGCAGCACACACTGTTTTCGAACAGTTGCAAATATGGTAGAATTTTATCATTTAATAACACAGCGTAGTCAAAATCGTTGGTAGGTTTTCGACGTTTCAGTCAGCACGGATGACCTTTTTCAAGACTGGTTTTACAACTGAACCATAACATTTCACATGGCGCATCGATTTTCCGATTCACTCCGAACCGATCTCGGTTCTGGCACATTAAAGTTGCAAATAAGTTTCATTCTGGCAAAGTCCGGCTCTCTGGTTTTAAGTGTCCAACTGTGAGAAACGGACTAATTTAGAAGCTTCAACGGTGTCGCTTGGCACTAGTCTCAACACCATTCAGATCGACTCGACGAACTGCTGTCAGACTGAACTGAACTGAACACACAGACCAACATTGGTTCTTTGGTGCTCAAATCCCAGTTGCAAGAACGATGGACTCTTGTGAGTTTTTGTCATCCCTCTCGTTTCATTCTTGTTTCTACTGTCCATACCCTTTTTGCCTTTTCTTCTCCATAAACTTCTCCGTCTACCCAAGTTTGGTAGAGTCGTCTTAGATAGTGCTGACATTACCTTAGCTTACCATATGAACTGTTCAATCCACTTCGTCTCTCATGAAAGGTATGGCATATCGTCAGTGATTTAAGTGATATGATGTAGGCCACCGGATTCCTTGGGTGAATAATCAAGCAGCAAATATCTTACGCGGTTAGGCGGAAGTTGGGTTAACTTTGAGATAAAATGACTTCTGGCATGTGCCTTGAAAACTTGCGCAGAACGTCGTGAAATTTTACGAGAAAAATACCGATAAATACACCAAAATATTTATTACCGTATATCCCCTTTACAAAAATAGCATATTTTGTTATACTGAATGCCCTTGTGACCAGAGGAGCCGTACTGATGTTACTCATTCTCTGTTGATAGGATGCCCTGATTGGTTTTTCTATAGTGGAAAATGATTCATCACTCACGGGGATAACCAATGAGTATTTTAGAAGGTCACTATACCTCTAGTGTATTGTTATCTCTCCACGTATATATATATATACATATATATATATATATATATATATATATATATATATATATATATATATGCACGCTTTATTCATCACTCTTCTCCGACTGGCTCGTTTCGACGATATATCTTCCTGCACTTTCATTGTTACCTCGAATTGCGCGTTAGCATTCCTGGTTAAACTTGCCTTGTCAAGACTGTCGTTGGTTTACTGCCGGTTACTGTTGCCTGACCATTCACAATTGAGGTATGTACACGTGTCTTGTTTGACTTTGCCCCTATAGTACGCGCAGAAATTGGATAATTCGTATTCTGGACTAAACGGGTTATCGGTTTCCTGAGAGTCACTCAACAACTGAGTGGGATTTCGTAACAGGAGTGTTGCACCAAAGAACGTTGAAAACCGTGAAAAGTCGGTATCGTGTAGATACCTGCGGAACTCGACCCTGTGGCAGACTCAGCGGAAGCAGTTGACCCAGAACTCCAGGAACTTTACCAGTGCCACAAATTGAACAAGTGACTCACCCAGTTGAACTACTACCCAGCTATTGTCTTCGATGATTCCGCTAATAGCGTATGCCACCTGTGTTAGTCAGTTCCGCTGCAGTCTATGCTTAATATAAACACGTAATACCTACCGCAGCACATGGTGATTTCATTGACAATTACCGACCCCTTTCAACGAACTAGACGACGTGCACCTCGTATACTATAAATAATATTAGTATTCACTGAATAATCCCATTTCATTATATAAGGAAAACAGGAATAGCGAACAAGCTCGTTTTCGGTAACATGATCCTCGTGGCTAATACAGTTACATTTATAGGTTAGAAATGCATAAATTATGAACAAGGTCTGTGTGCTAAAGTTTGATTGGATAGTCGTCAAAGTTGGTGTTGCGTAGTTAGGAAGGATTGGAGGGGAAATGTTGTTGTTTCGTGGTTGGGAAAGGGGCCCGTGAAACAATGAACAAGGGTTTCGGGGATTATCCATTTCCGGTTTGAACCAAAGGGTCAACGTATGGGTCACATTGAGCTCCAGGGTCGGTCTCGGATCGCGGCCAGGGTAGTTTGAGTGCTTTAACAAAACGTTTCTGAGAACAAATCGAAGGATTGAATAATCTGATCGCCACAGCCTCTGCCGTTGCTAGATGTTGTTTTCGAGCGGCTTTCGGCGCATTCGTAGGGACTCTGTAGACTATTTTGAACGCGTCATCGTTTACGTGATGTCCAGTGTCTGCGAGGTGCGCCACAATCGCGCTGGTGATGGATTTTCTGTTTCCCGTCGACAGCCAAGTTGGTTTGTGCTCTTTGATCCTTTGTGATAGTTGCCATGCCGTTCTACCTATATAGCTTGCCGAACATGAGCAAACAAACGAATAAGTATATTATGACAACCCAGCTATAGTACTAACTCAAGCAGAGCAATACCCAACGTGGTTAGTTGAACGGTGGGCAACCTTTGGGATAAAATGACACCTGACGTGTCCCTTGAATGCTCGCGCAGAAGTTCATGAGATTTCATAAAGAATATAATACGAAGAATATCGAAGAGACAATTTGGAAGAGTTCCTGGAGGTGCAAGAAGGTCCCTAGTGCGAAGAAATGCCTCATTTGTGGCGAGGTGACATATTGAGAGCATCGGCTTTCGTGTCCGGTAGGTAGAACAACCGGATGTTGTCAAAAGTTCATTATATCCTAATGCATAGTACAAACGGATACTCCTCATGATCATAGTGTTGAATTAGTGTCACAAGTGTCGATATAGCAGCATAATTGGAGTTTGGAATTTTTAAGTGAAGATTTACCCACTAAAAGCACATCAAATTCGATCATCAGTGCAGGTGAATTATATAATTATTTTCATCAAGAGATCCGCAAGACCAGTTGAATAAGTGTACCGAAGAAATCACGAAGTTAGCAATGTGTGTGTCCGAAATGAGTGTACTATTGTCCCAGATGATATTTCTCATTTCCCGTTCGTGCCATACACATTCATTTTGTGTTCTGTATGTGTTTCTTCATTCCACTATGTAACCAGGTTGGAATATCTTCCTCAATAGTAGCTGCGCAAAAATTATAAATCGACGGATAATATGCCTTTCCTATCTTCTGGGCAGTTTTTCCCACGGTTTGTCATCAGGTCGTCCGTCTGCGGATGGCATACTATTGGACACACTCACTGCGCCCATTCGCGCAATCACCCGTCAGTGTTTATCACTTTCCAATAACTCCTACAACGTCATTGTTCTAATTTTGTCTATATTCACATGAATTCAAATTTTTCCCCTTCAATTTTTTCTAATCAGGAATGAATTGTTGTTTTAGATCCAGATGGTGAATAATTGGGAAATGAACTAAGAAACTGGTCATTAAGATGGATTAGTAAAAGTACAGGTACCCTTTCTCAACTACTTTTGTGAACTTTTGGGCTGAGCCAAGCGCGCTCTCAGTGGGCGCCGGTAGAGCAGCCCGGCGCTCCTAATGATCTAGCCCAAAGCTGGCCCCACCCGCGCTCAGCTGGGAGCGTGTTGGGGGTGCTGCTTGGGCATATCCCTGTGCAAAGGTGCGCACATAATTGAAGACTCAAGTGCCAGCTGTATCAGTTATTAAGTAAAGGAAGCAACAACGGTGATAATAATCAGAACGGCGTGACCATAGGCAGAGCCCAGAGGTTGTTCACGTGTTCCGGCTTTGATGCAAGGTATCCAACGGTAGTTCTCAACTTTATGAAATGATGCGCAAAGGAAATGCGTCCGTCATCCACATGTTCCGCATTGAACTCAGTGAACTCCTTCGTCCAAGTTCATCGTAGGTTCTCTCGGTTCACCAACTGCGAGGTGAAAGAATTATACAGGAAATATGATGTGTAAGCTCCGCCATGAAACTTCCGAAAGTCAGCCTGAGGCGGCTTGAAATCCGGATAGACCACTGGTGGGTGCTACATTTTGCCAACTAAATAGCACTATAAGCAACAGATGAATGAAGAATTTCCTGTTCGCTCTGGCTTATATATGGCCAACGCACCAATGACAAATGTTGGTTATTTTCATCATTCACAACTAAATAACTAACAAGAGTAAAGTGATTAAACAATCTATCAATAAACCGTGTAGTAACCCTAAAGAGTTGACGGTGAAAAGATCAAGTTATTCACGCAGGAGATATTTGAACTAGTTCAGATTTGTTAGAACACCATATAGATTTCATCAGCAGCAATCTGCTGTACACCAACCGCAGAAGGTTGTTTACGCTGTACGATAACTGATACTCAGTTTGTTGAGTTATGCAGGCTACCATAATTTCAAGATACAAATAAGCTGTAAACAGGGGATATATGTATTTCTATTAAACTCAAGATATACTTATTTAAACCGTATTACTTAGCTTCTGTAGATGACTGTGATGAATGTGCTAACCAAGGGGATTCCTACAGGAATTTGAGTTTTAACCCAGATAAGACTCAGCCGAGCTATGCCGTTTTAAATACATCGTGCTGGTTGCTGAACATATTTCGATAGTGTATGATCGAGTAAGCCCTACCTAGCTGTTTCCTTGTTGTGCGCGTTCGTTAGGCTTTCCTGCCACCAGCCTGTTACTGAGAATACAGCACTGCAGCTCAGCGATCACTAGAGCAACTTTTTCTACAACTCATGATAAAGAGAACACTAACGATGGGGAACAAGTGGCAGCGTATATTATGAAACCGTGCATTTAGCGTGTAAAGGCGATGGTCAAATGGCCACCGTGCTTGGCAGCAGGAGTTCAGATAAACAATAATGTGTGTCAAACTAATGAGCGAAGTTGAATGTTGTCACAAAAGTATAAATGCTTTTGAAACAGCGTTAATTTTAAGTTGTTGTAAGTACGCCGTGATTTAGTTGGGGTAGATACCGCACACAAAAATGGATACTTCTTACGGCAGTCCTTCTTCTGAAAGTGCAAAATAACGCTAATTTAGATAAACTCAGTGGTTGCGCTAAGAACGACTGAACATGGAGAGGGCCACGAGCCACGAACTACAGCTAGCACCGCATCCGACGTCATTTGTGAGCTGCGGGCACAAGCTTCATCACCACGTGTACGTGTTGGTCAAAGTGTTTATACATATATATATATATATATATATATATATATATATATATATATATATATATATAAGCTGTAGTGATCATCCTCGACTGAAACAAATGGGATCAAAGTCAAACGACGTCATTCTCACTTTCTACGGACAAGATTTCTTCGTTTAGAGAGGTCTTCCAAAATAAGCTGCCATAACGTCGGTTGGGCAACGTTTAAAGCTGTTTCTTCCGACACCATCTACGTGTAGTACGCAAGGACCAGTGTTCCTCCGCGAAAGGTTGCTCTTGTTTGTTCTGCGAAATACCAAATAAAACACAGAAAACTCCGTGAGCGTAAAACTCAGTAAGTGTCTTAACTGGTTCGACACATACTATTCGAAAACCAACATGGCTGCTGACAGCCCGCTTACTACAGATAGGTTGGAAGTGCATATGTTTTACCATATCGGAGTTTTCTGAATGGCCAGCAAGAGACTTTTGTTCGACACGTTATAAATCCGGAAACCTGAGTAATGTCAAAGACTTTGTAAAACCACTGAGGAGTTAGGGACGATTGGGATTTCCTTTTTGCATGCTGTAAAAATACAGTAATTGATTTTCCTGAAGAACTGACTTTCGACAATCAGCAGGCCGAATATAAGCATTAGGGGAGAATGATTCTAGATGATTATTGTATCAGATCCCAGATCATTTCCGATGGCAAACTCGTCCTGAGAAAGATTTCCGCAGTAACTGGAACGTCGACTGACTACCACCTTTTCGGATAACGCTGAGCTACCGAACAACAAACACGTACCTAGATCCTATATGATTTTGAAACGATGGATTCGATACTACCTGTGTCAACACTAAATTTATGGGAAACACCGTCCGGAGCACATTTGCTCTTCACTTTGTTGATAAAGTGTAAGTAAAATGAGAAAAAGAATAAGGAAGGGGCAGTTTTCTCGGAATCCACGTGATTCCGCGTCAAACACCAGATTTTGCAACGTTCCAAATAATCTTCAACATCACGGGAAGTTCAGCGGATATTCGGAGGTTCTAAGCAACGGGAATTCATAGCAGGTTGTAGGACTGCGACGCCAGATGTTTTAAATGAGAATTAGATTTGAGTACTCGTACCATTCGCAATAAGCAAAATATAGCTCCTGCCCGATCTACGCATAACTTCAGATTAGGAACACTTGCTAAAGGAGCAAACACCCGAACTGGCACAGTGTGCAACCGTTATGTACGTAAACATGCAGATGCAATATGACTGCACGAAGAGCTGTGTTTATCAACAGCCACAAACAAGTACTGTTATTACCAATTACGGCAATGCACCAGCGGACTAGTTTTCTGCGCGGACATGTGCATCAAACTTGGCTAGCTCAGCCGAAGTAAAATTACTGGGTTTGAAATAAAGCAAAGATTGTTCTCAGTTCGTTATCAGAACAGAATCCGTGAATTTGAGATTTTTCACTACGGCTCATATATATTTGCCAATGAAATGTAAGAAAAAAGCCGTTTTCTTTATAATAATGAATCCAATTTTGGTTAGACTCCATAATTCAAAACGCTTGAAATAGTCCTCGCATTCTCTGGAGATACAGTTCACAAACAATGGTTCCACATAAGCTGAAAGCATGATGAAATCTCCATGTGTGACACCAAAGTTGGTAGTATATGGGATAATGAAGTATTATTCCACACAGAATACCACCAAATCAAAGAACGAATCAAACACAGGACGTACTGTGAAACTACAGAATTGTCAAGAGTCACGTGTCCGGTCAGTTGTGAACACCACACCAGGATTCTCATCATCTTTGAGGCGAACCTACCAAGAACCGTACAAGAGACTGATCGTAAATCGTTGCCTCGTCAATATAACACCTCAGTTTATCTGAGGAATCTCAAATTTGGAAGCAGCACCCGGGAATCGAAAAAAATTGTTCGACTTGAATGCTTAGTGTGGCGAGCAGCACTGCTGCACTGAAGTAGAAAATTGTCCACTTTTCTTTCGAGTTCTAGAAATATGAACAGACTGACAGATCTGGTTACACTACTGATCGTACGGAAGAAGTTTCCCGCTAACCTATTAGATTGAGAATGTCTTGATGCCCCGAAAATATGCCAGCTTCCCATATCTGTCAGTCCTTCTTGGAGCCACAAAAAGATTTTCCGGTCCCCGTACCCAAAGCTTGTGTTTCAACTTCAAGACCGAATGTTTCACGCAGATCTTTGATGGTGAAATCAGCGTCAACAGACGTAGTAAAATACAATTCTGACCAACCAGAGCACCAATGAGTGTTTGCGGGCCTAATTGAAATTGAGCCACAACAGACAGCGTCTGCTCTTTTTAAAACCTCCCGTTATAGTCCAGGGAATCCACTTCCTTCACTGAGAGCTTATCTTATGTGTACACCTAATGCGTGCTGTGAAATATCTGCATCAGTTCCGGGATACCAGCAGGTAAGATGTACCAAATCCTTCATCTTTTCAACTCACAACTGATCAAAATATAAATCACCTAGAATTTTTGAGCAAAGCGCAGAAATAAAAACGCGATCAAGTAGACACAATACGCCATCAGATGGTACCACGAAATCCCCTTTCCTTTAATCTAACACCGGAAATTCGCTTTTGGTAACTGCAGTCCACCTACACTTTAATGAAAACAAAACTGAGACAAAGCAAAGATGAACCACATAAATCAGGTACCGTCGGCTGACAAGAAGTGTTTGAACTGGTAAACAATCAGATTAAGAATCTGCAATAGCACACGGAAACCAATAGATGTAATCAACAATTGGAATATATTTAGTCTGTCGGTGTTGGACGTCACAATGACAAGCAGATAAAGATATACAACAGTGCTGCGCCGTTGAACTGGTGGATATATGCAATCATTCGGATGGATGGTAAATGAAAACGGAAAGCTCCATGATGAGAAAAAAATATGAATTCAGAGCTACAGAAAAGTTTGTGTAGACGAGTAATAGGACCAGTAAAACAGAGTTTGATAATCGCCTCTTTTGGTAGCACCCAGTTTCACTTGAAACGTATACAACGGGGTAACTACCATGTTCTGAGACTGCACTAATTTCAGTTCAATTTCCTTAGGGTAAAAATGAATACATGAAAGCTTTGCAATTTTAAATAATCCCAAACGGAAAGCAACGCGTGGTCAAGTACACAGAAACAGCGAAAACAACCAGTGGACTACAAATGAAAGATCGGCTCCATTACCGTGGAAAACTGGTGGACGGATCGGGAATTTTACTGTGTGCCAACATCAGCGTCGATGCTCTTATGCAGTCCTTATCCGATGTTTCAATAATCTCCATGTTAAAGTTAAGACAGGCTGCAAGCCTTCAGCTACCTCTTTCCAGGTGTTCCACGCCACCCGAGGACGACATCTCAAACACCACGGTTGTATGAGAAGATGCAGCTATGGGATGGTTTGCACATTCCAATTGGACTCCGAGATAGTTGGGTTCGGTGCATACGTGGCATACCAAGAGTTCCGGACTCTGTCGACTTCCAGCACAATATAGACTTTGGGCAGTATCAGCAGTTTCCTCTATGAATCTCATTTGAGAAAAAAAGTGAAGTCGCTTACCAAGGGACTTGCAAGACCAGCGGAATAATTATACCGAAGGATTCACGATATCAGCAATTTGTACCGAAATGAAGATAATGTTGCTCCAGATGATATTTTTATTCTTGAAAATGTTTACCTCTTCCCGATAAGCAGTTGTTCCGATTTCACATACGTTCACATAAACTCGTATTTTTCACGCTCTTTTCTAAATTACGTGATTGTCTTTGAGTGTGACTATAGACGACGTCCATTGGGCACGGAATAATATTAACCGCCTGCCGATTTGGAAGCCGGCAACGAAAGACTGCTCCAAAACACAGGCTTATGGTTGCCGTGAAGGTTGAGTAAATGAACCTTGTTGTCTTTGACTTAACTGCAGACGCGGTTCTTTCCATCCCAAGGTTCGCAGAAGAATCAGTGTGTCGTTGAAAGATATGAATAGTCGGTTTATTACCGCTAGAAATCAAGACAGTATAGGACGAGAACTCATGTACGTAAACTATAATTTTCTTCGAAATAAATCTGAAGCTGATTTTTCTTTTAGAATTGTTTGAATTCGTCGGACTTAATCAGTACTTCCCAAGGTATTCTGAAGATTAATGACAACTTATCACAAATCGCTACTCTGAGTGTTCCTCATACTTTATACGAGTCTGTAAATCGCAGTCCTTTTTTCTCGAGAAATAAGGGTCCACTTTGTACAAAGTACTGTTTCTTAGTTTTTCTGTATTTTCCCACTTCGTTGGATATAGCTTCTGCGAAATGTAGAATGTCAGGTGTTTCTTCGTTCTGTTAAAACTGTTCTCAATCAAACTAACTTCCAAATTTGCAAGCGAAATTTTTTTGTTTTCCAACATTTCCTAATTCCGACCGCCTCAGATTTGTGCATCTTCACATATCAGATCCGATGACCATTGTAGTAATTAGGAGTGACGGTCGAGTAGTTCAACTATTCGCATTGAAAGCAATGCAGCTCCTGCCCGAACCATAAGTACTTGAGTATCAAGAACACCGACTGAACGAATACACAGTCAAGATTTTATTCTATGCAATCTTAGTGTACATGAATATGCAAATGCAACAGAAGTACTATGAATAATAATCTTCACATCAAATAACAACAGCGAAGAACACCTGAAAACTCTGAATTAAGCAGTCAGCTAATTGCGATTTCGTACAAATTTTCGACATACCATTTTTACAACAAACTTACTAATTTTCACCAAACAGTTTCTTCTTGGTAAACGGCAGATTGGTGGTATCGGTTGAAAAGATTGACAATGGGCAAATAGACTAGGAAACGGGCAATCACGATAAAAGAGGAAAAGAAGTACCCGTTCCCAGCTACTTTTCGCACGTTGAGCGTGGTCCAACGCGCTCCCGATTTAGCGCGGACAATATTGCTAAACATCTCTAGTGATATGGCCCAACGTTGGCCCATTGCGATCCCAACTGGGTGCGTTTTGGGTGCACTGCCTGGGTGTCATTTTCGATAACAGAAGAATCCGAATGATGTGTTCAAGGTGAAGACTACACTTGGTCGATGTGATTCGTCGGGAAAGTTACATTCTCGATCCGCATGTCACTTTTCGAGGTGCTAAGTGTTTCAGATGGTTCAAAATCGGGTGCATTCAGTCAGTCAGTCGGATTCCTCAGACGAAATACTCCAACTCTGCGCAGGATTTGTTTGCGAATGATTCTCCCAGTATCTCCCTCTTCGTGTTTGAACCAATGCAGAAAAATATTCTGCTTTCTCTTCTAGTCAGTGGGAAGATCTGGTATGATTTCACTGTTATAGGTTGTAGTTTTAAACCCTCCATTCCTGATTCTGTGGTGCGAAAAGCCTTTCCAAATTTAGAGCTCAATCCTATTGATACTGTGATGAAGGGTAATACCGGATAAACGTTACCATTTTTTCGTACCTATACACTTCCTGCCACAGGTTCTAAAGGCAGTTCCATCAATTGTGATAACCTTTTCACTCATCTGGGACGTTTTACACTATGGCTTAGGTCCATGAAAGACCATGATATTTCTTTTCCTCTCCTTTATATGATTGCATGTTTCTAACTGATCTCATTTTGCGATGTTCCGTAGCCTCGGGTTTGCATGAACATTTCTCCGGTGAAGCTCGAAACAGATGGCGACCTTGATTCTGTAAAGCTTCGCGTTTTGTTTTTGCGTGAACCCCTTGAAAAAGGTGTCGAGTGCTTTAATTTTCTCTCATGTACTATAATCTAGTAGTTCATGAAAGTGCGCCAGGCCAATATTTCCACATTTAAAATTAGATATTTATACCCCAGGGATTCCAGTTGGTTACAGTATGACGCTTTGCAGAAAATTTCTTCAGTAAAATAGTACCATAAGCGAGCCTGCAGATATATTTTACCGATTCAGTAGTTCAAGTTACATCTCCTGCCTGGACCTAGGAGTCTTTTATTAATTCCGCTTCTTCAAGATTCTCATGGATTAGCTATAATCAGCATGTTTTTTTGGTTTGTATTCGTGTGATGTGAGGGTGTAGCCCGGCATGCTGTTTGATGGATGGCTTAATTTCACTGGCAGACAGTGCGTCGATACAAGCCCCTACCGAGCCCGCGGAATCACGGGCGACAGGAGAGCCGATCGACAGCGCGATTCGATAGACGAAACGAACCCTGCCAGGGCCATTCAAGCCTTGAGGTGTGGTCGCCCACACCAGTCGGACCAATGCATTGTGTGCAATGTGTGGGCGAATGTGAGAGTAACCTATATTTTTTGTCTCGTGCTAATAAGCAAAACGATTCTGATGCAGAACCGACTTCCCACCAGAGATAGTGGGACGGAACAAAACGTGGATGTTTGCCATTCGGTTCCAGTGGTTTCTCCGGTCACTTTCCAATCTCAAATGAATTCGCTTATTAAAGTATACGTTGGCGTTTAATGTTGTTAAGATGATGTACTGACCCTTGGTGTCACAAAAATCAATTCTTGTGAAAAAAATAACTTTAGCTAGGCATTTTATTCCGCGGACGTCAAACTGGAGTCTGTGGGAATTGTTGGGAAGATACAGAGGTGATGAATAGCTTTCTAACAGGGCGAACGTTTACTGCTGGGACCAGTTGTCCTGTCATACAATCGGGTGTGTCTGGCTGGATGTCACAGGGCTCCTTGATCGGCTCTCTGCCTCTTCCCAGCTTCATGAATGGTATACCTCGTGAAGTTAAAAACCCTGGTCACAAGTTTACAGATTACGTAAACCCAAGCAGCATTCGCATTTGAGAGTGCGTTGGGTCAAGTTAGTAAACGTTGGGCTACGCCGTTAGAGGTGTTGGGCAATACTGCACCTGGCAGGTGAAAGCCCAAAGCTTTCAGAGTGTCACAAAGTTACCCCATAGTCAACATGGAGATTATGGAAACATCGGATAAGGAATGCATAAGAGCATCCACGTTGATGTCGGCACACGCGGTTCTTCCGAGCTTGTCTGTTGACTAGCTTAAAATAATAAAATAATTCACAAATATACTAACCCGTGTGATTGATCGACTTTGACGTGCTAGTAGCGGGTAAAAACCCTCTTAAACAATCCATACACAAACTCTGCTGCTGGTCACAACTCACGTGACACTGCTCCTACAGACGGTACTCCAAAAGTGGTTGTATCTATTATGCATTAGGATTGAAGAAATACTTAACAATGTTCAGCTTCTCTTAGCATATCCATTGACTGTAATTAGGAACACGATCAACGGTGCTCCCACAATGTGACTTCGCCATAAATGAAGCATTTCTCAGCACTGAGGGCCTTCTTGAGTTTTCAGGACCCCTGCCATTTTGTCTCTTCATGCCTAACAATATATTCGAATTTCCAGAATCTGAATTGGAACAAACAACGTTACATAGCGACTGGTGCTCAGTATCGTATGGATTTGGTAAAAATCGAACACTACAAAATGACTATCTTACTGTCCAGGGATGTATACGTATACACATACACATACGGGATTGTATGTAGAGAAAGCTAACAATATACTAGAGTTAAGCTAAAACGTAAAAAAACCGATGACTGTCCTAATAAGTCATGACTCATTTTTCACCATAGAGAAAACGGGACAGTTTACCTTGCAAACGGAGAACAAAACAAACCGGTATGACATCCCCTGGTCGTAAGGGCATTCAATAAATCAACGCGCGCATTTTTTGTGACGCAGACATCTTTTAAATAGTATTGAGATACTATTATTACCATATTTTTGGTAAAATTTCGCAAACATTTGTGCAACTTTTCAAGGCGCACGTTGTGAATCGTTTTGTCCCAACGTTAGCCGAATGTTAGCCCAATAGCGTTGGTATCGCGATGCTGGGGCGGACATTCCTTCGTTTCAACTGGTGGGGAGTCATTGGATAAAATATTGCTCTCCAAGAACTGCGATCGTTCGACATCAATTGAGATGTGTATTCCGTAGAATAATTCACATCTTAATTTTGCTTAGTGGCTTCACGAATTAGCTGAAGGATATGAATCGGTAGTGAGAGCACTTTTTATTTCACCTAATGAATTCTCATCCCGGCAGTCGAACTTTCACAATGTTGTGTTTCTAGTTAATCTCCAGAATCACAAAGTACAGGCTGTGTCAGAAGCTCAAGCATACACTCACGAATACTGTGCGAATCTTTTCTTTGAAGTTGGTTAGAGCTGGTCACTGCAGTAATTTCAAAATTCACTGCTTAGTTGTCTCAGAGCATAAGACACTTGATTGGTTCGAGTTTCAGACAAATGGGCTTCTGTCAGAATGACAAATTCTTGATAACGTAATATACTGATTTTCCGGTGATGCTCAAGGAAATAGTGATTTTGCGCTCATCAGTAATTTTAGCACAAGCACCACATCACAAATGAAACCTTTCGAAAAAAATCGTCAGCTTCTCAGGCAGCATTTCTATACTTTAAATTTGCATGATTTCGATCAATTACCGTCAAAATATGAATTTGTCAGCTAAGTAAGCTAAAAGAAATCTTGACGTGACAAGCTCCAAAAAACCCAACCATGGTCCATATCTGGACAACTGGGCACGTACTCCTGTTTCGAAAAAGCATGTTTGATAGCTATGGAAAAGAGCCGACGACACAACCATTTGGACACACGATTAACTCCAGCCATTATAGGTCCTGTGCAAACGGAATTGCATTGAAATGAAAAAGTGAAACACACAAACGTAGTTCGAACTGCATTTGTGTTGTGATTGTACGTGATCATGTGCAATCGTCACACAAATGCAGCGGTGAAGTGGAAACGAACAACACGTGGAGCGAAAACCGAAAATATACCGAAGCGAAGTCGATGGAAACGTCGTCGTTTTCGAATTTACTCGAACGAATGCAACCTGAGAAATATAAGATAGCCAAAATCAAACTTCAGAAAGCAAAGTACTGAAAAAGAATCCAAAATGATGTTCGGAGAAGGCTTATTTTCTCGTAACGATCAAGGTCACTTCAGGTTATTTGGTATTCGGATAAGAGCCTGGACGACGCATCATAGGCACACAACAACTACAAACGACTTCTGTGTAGGATCCCACTTTCTCGTCCCTCACTGGCCTACTGACAAATGTCACAGTAGTCAGTTTGATAATCTGACTTCCGTGAAGAGTTTCCAAACTTTTTGACTTCGCGTGTGTGCATATTAATTCCACACTTAATGAATCGGTCTCGTTTCTCGAGAAACTCGCCGATCTTATGGCCATTTGATTTGTTTGAATATTAGTCTGCTTGTGAGCATAGGGAACTGTATTTTAATGATAAACTTTGGGTTAAGGGCGCGTGTTTGACTGTCGAAACGGCTTTATCTACTGTTGATTTTGCATTTCTAGCAGTGTGAGTGTCAGTTCCAACGCTGTTTTATATCTTATTTATTTCGTGTTCGCCTACTCCCGATGGGAAGAAAGCTTCCTTTCTCCTGTGAAATACTTCTCATTAGCTAGGTGACTGGAGTTTGGATTAGCCCTTAACTAATTGGTTCATGCGTTTTTGGTTTCCGCTTCCTTTCACTGACCGAGTTGGTTTGCTTTAGTTTTGACACTTGATTGAATTCTACCATAACGAACCGATTGGCTGATTTCTGATGATGTGATCCAGTAACCACTAACTGGCTGATTACTGACTGGCAGCGGCTTCGCACGATACTTTTGCCTCGTCTGGCTCAGGGTGACGTGATTGGTCTAGCAGCCAAGAAGGGGAAACGTGAGTAGATTGGCCGTGATGATCGTTCTATTGCTGCTTTTTAGCATTGACAACAAGTTTCAATACTTTTGACTGAGAATCGACGCAGGTTCCAACCTTATTTCAAAGATAGCTCGTTTTCACTGCATAGCCAATCATAGGGTAGTGAAAATTCATTGTCGACTTTATGTACTTCTCTTGGGTTTAAATAATATAGTTTAGAAAAAATTGATCAGCAAACACGGGTACCATAGACACGAAAAATTAAGCTGTCATCCTTCGTGTACTACAACTAGTTTTCACAATAATAAGTGGGGTGAGGATATTAAAGGTATGTGCAAACTATTGAGTTAGGGAAGGGGGATATGAAGTACATTTCTAGCGAGGAGTCAGCAAGACACTACGAATTGGTGTCTGCCTAACTCGCGTAGGGATTCTGTAAGCTTGATTAGCTGAGACCGTTATCTAACCTGTTTAAAATGAACTGAACTGAACATTCAGCTGTTTTAGTCAAACAAAACGGTACATGCATATTACAGCTGATGTCGGATTGCGTCACCGTTTTCGGCTAAAGCGACTGAAGTACTGTCGTCCTGCTGTACATGACAAAAGCGACAGAAATCCAGATCTGTCATTATCACTTTTTGAAGAAAATCGATGGTTCCACAGTATAAAACTGCCTTGGCTGAGACGCGTGACTTATTCCGATATCAGTTAGATGACACACACAGTGTTTTCATTAGCTAAAATCGCTAAAGAGCATCGTACGTCTTCCCGAACTTCAACCATTTAGACTTACTATTACGATACCTATCCTATTTAATATTGTCAAAGCTTGACGAGGACTTGTCCAAAAGGGTGCCTCAGTTCATCTGTCTTAAGCTACTAATCGTCCGCTTTGTTTTATTCAGCCTTTGTTTTTTGTCCTCAACCACCTCTCTTTGCTCCTCTACCCACCTATAATGCTCCCACTGATAACACAACAGATACTCGGAACGGTTCATTGTCGAATAGTGTGAATAATCCTCTATCTTGTGACTCGCATTTTCTCAAACCCCGTCATCCTCTACATCTCGGCTTCTTTACCGTGCGCACTCTCATTCAGACCGGTCAGCAGGTGCGCCTAGCCCTCGCAATAGGTTTTCTGAGGATTGATGTCCGCTGCGTAAGTGAAAAGCTTATTGAGGATTCGAGCAGTGTGACTCAATCAAATGCCTCTGATGTCTTATCAAGTTATTTCCTGCGAACTTCAGGAGACGAGTAATTAGAGCTGTGGGTCAACGTGGTGTACGAATAGTTTTGAATGACAAGGCCGAGGCTGTTCTTTTAGACTGGATCCCCGTTAACAGTCGTTTATGTGCTGTGAGACTCCAAGGGTCAGTTCGGAAGGATGGCCATGTCAAGCGCAGTCTGCTTGTAATCTCGGCAAGCGTCCCAACAGACAGCAGTTTTGACAAGCAGAAGGTTAAATTCTACCATGAACTCGCCACTCTTGTTCGCAGAAGCTAGGGTTCTGACATTGTAGTGCTAGCTGGTGACTTCAATGCACAAGTTGGCAAACTCAGTGTGTCAGAAGCCTGTTTAGGTGGGAGCTGTGCTTTACCCGCTGAGTGTACAGATAACAGAGATGGACTTCTCCAGTTCTGTGCACACAACCGGTTAATACTATCTAGTAAAAATTTCGACGCAGCTCGCGTCACACAGCGACATGGTGCTCTAACTCTACAGGTACTCTGAATCAGATTGATCCCATCGCAGTTGGCTACCGGTAGCGCAGTTCTGTTCAGAACTGTAGATCCTACTGGTCCACGTACGTAAAGTCGAATCATGTATTAGTTTTAATGCGATTATAGCTCCCGCTCCATGGTCATCGGCACAAACCGCAAACCCGGTTAGCGGCACAAGGTCTGTTTGATCCAGAAGTTCGTATCAGTTGTGAACAGAAATTATCACATGAGCTGGGATCTACGACGAACAGTAATGTAGATGAATAATGGTCCCACATCAAACAGGCAATGTACATGGCAGCCGGTTTCACCTGTGGTCCAAGATCCATTGTCCATCAAAGACACTGAATTTCGAGAGAGCTGCTGAGTCTAATGAAGCAAAAAAGTCAGCTCTCGAACAGTAAGGAGATGAATACGGTAGAAAGACAGCTGAAAAGGCAAATTACTAAAAGTCTTAGAAATGATCACGGAAATTGGTGGGTCAGGGTGGCCGAAGAAATATAAGTAGTAGCTGCTTCAAGTAACAGTCAATGACTGTTCAAAACTTATTTGTGACACCAGTGGACGGTGGACCCCTGTCAGTAAAAAGATATGCGATACAAATGGAGAGCTTATTCACGGCAAACAGCAAATGCCGGACCTTTGGAGCGAATCCTTCACGGCGCAGTTTAGTTGGCCGTGCGCTAATATAGTTACTTTGACGTCAACAGCTGCGATTCCTTGAGGGTATCACTGGAGCCACATTGGAAGTGGAAGTACTGTCATTCATTCGATTTCTGCAGCAAGAGAAAACGGACGGTCCTGATAAACTCCCTCCAGTTCTTTTCAAAATGGGTGGTAGAATCATTCACTACCTTGATCCTTGGTGTTTGGAAAGAGGAACGTACTCCGTTATTGTGGGGCGAATCATTGGTTGTACCCATCTTCAAGAAGGGAATACGCAATGACTGTAGTATTCATGGTGGGGTCGGTCTAATTCAGAAAGTCACCAAGATATTAGCCTCGATTTTGCTCTGTCGCCTTACGCGGGTTCGCAAGAGGAAAGCCCGCAAAATGCAGGCCGAATTCCGTCCAGGTCGAGGATGCATCGACCAAATTTTTACTCTTTGTCAACTACTTGAAACGCATCTTACCCACCGTCAACCGACAATAATGGCTCTTCTCGTCTTGAAAGAAGCCTTCGATTCAGCTGACAGAAGAGCTCTATTCTGTGCCCTTCACAGAAAAGGTATGCCCCAGAAGTTTGTGAATCTGCTGACATCATCATACTGTCATACTTCTGGTCTGATACTGATTTACGGGGAACTGTCTAGTCCTTTCGAAACGACGAGCAGTGTTTTGACAAGGGTGTTCCGTTTCTCCATTCCTGTTTAACTTCTTCTTGGAAGAAATAATAGAGAGTGCGTTGCAAAATCTTCAGAACGTAGGCGCCGAACTAGATAATAGTGAAAAGCCATGTGACCTAGATTACTCGGACGACCTTGTCTGCTCGCTCAAATGCACGGAACATGCGCAGCGTGCACTAGATGAGCTCGCGAAATTGGTAACTCCCTCTGGCGCGTGCTTTGCGCCTTCAAAGTTTAAAGTGAAGCTGCAAGACTGGACATCAAAGGTTCCAAGGTTTACGCTCGATGGGAAGGTGCTAGCAATTTTCGGCCGCTTCCCTTACCTCGGCAGCAGCATGAAGACAGATGGGAGAACAGTAGTTGATCTGTGCGTGCGCATATTCAAGGCTTGAGTGGCATAAGCAGGACTGCGGCACCTGCGGCGTCTACCTGATATTTCATTGAATTTGAAAGGTCGTGTGTACTGTGCCGCGGTGCTTTCAGTGATGTCCTATGGTTGCGAGACATTGAGTCTGCATGCGGAAGATGTTCGTCGGTCTGAGGTTTTTGACCATCGATGTTTGCTTAGAATCACTAAGATTGGATGGAATGGTTGAGTGAGCAATGCTGAGGTGTCAGATCGAGTATTGGGTATCAGTTCAGAGAATTTCTATCACAGAGTATCCAGCTTAGTAGACTTCTTTGGTAGGGACATATGTTGCATAAGGGAAACACGTCTACCGTACCGTAACCTGTGTTCTGTTGCTCCTGGGAAGTGGAAGAAACCACGTGGAGGTCAACAGATGACGTGGCAAAAGGGAATGAGGAAATGTAAAGGGAACTTAAGAGAAGTTAGTGCCTCACATCTTCGTGATTAGGGTCCAAAGATTCCCCAACCAGTTGGCTGGAGACACTGAAGGACAGTGGCAGTGAGCTGTGAACAGTGGCGATCGTGGTCTTACTTTTTATCGGACCAGAATGATAGGTCAACGTGTGTTAGTACAGTTTGGTTGTGTATTCCGTGTGTTGGCTACTAGGGCTTTCTTTCTTTTTCCCACCCCTGTAGGCCCACTCCGTGTTCATCTTATATATTACCTCTTTCTATTTCCACGCGGAATATGGTGAGAAAGGCAGCGGTCAGTGGGGCTTGCCCAGCAGTTTATCGCTGTGCGATGGTGATGATGACGAGCGATGAATGGGTGCTTCTTACCAGTTAGCTACCACCGTTGTTTTAAGTAGCCCAAATAGAAATACGAAAGTCGAGGCGGGAAACTAGAGCGTTCATCTGGCATGGTAGATCAGCTGCTCTTGTAGTCCGGGAAAATCATTACCGGCTGTCAACTAATCTCACCGCTCCATTTTCAACTGTTCACCAGAGCTGATTCAGAATGTCATAGTCTGCAGTGGTAGTGAGTTCACGAACTGCGACCACTGCGGGTCAAAACTAAATTTCAAATCTCCTCATGCAACAATCCCCTATTGGGAATTCGCCCAAATGCTCAGTTGTTAAATTACAATTCATCGAGATTTTTATTATACGTATTCGGAGAATTCATCAGGAGATTTTCTCAAGTCAGCAGAAAACTCATGAAATGAGGAGTCTGTTACTATCCCAGCTCAACATTCACGTGTTAGAGCGCGTGGTCGAATGCAAAACGATTGATAATACTTAAAATTGTTCCTCGAGAATTAGAGCAGCACCAGTGAAGCGACGGAAGTCGGATAAAGTTAAACCGATGGTTGACGAAGCAGTCCTGGTCGTTTGATTATTCTGACTCTGTGAATCAATTGCCAGGACAGATTAGCTCCTGAGGCACAATGTTGAGTTGAATGTAATTGTCTATGTGCACTCAGGTGCGAACATGATAGAGCCCGAGAAACACCAAACAGGTAGAATATTGATCTAAAGCAGGAATTGCTTTCTGCCTGACTAGAGGGCTTTTGAGTTGTCCAGGACCACAGAATCTGAATAACGGAACTGAGTGTTACGCCGCTTATTCTGAGTTGTTTGTATTCCATAGATGCTTTCAGTTGATACTCATAATACTCACAATCATTGATTGAAAATTGAAATTTTCCCGAGGAACGAGGAATTAATGAGGTGGAAAAGTAGCTTTTTAGTCTACAGAAATAATAGGGACTCATAATTAGGACACAGTGATTAGTGGTATATACTCTAGTGGACGTCTGAACACCCCCTCGACCTCGCTGTTTCTCTCATTTGAAAGCATGATTAGCACTCACCAGGATCACAGGAGCCATTTTAGACACCATGTTTCACTGCAAGCCGCTAGGCGACTTTGGTATAGATAAAGTGTTATTATATAAGCTTTTGGAACCGTGTGCTATTCCTCTTTGATCCCCAAGGTGAGCGTTGTTTTGTGTGTCTACTGAGGGAGTGTAACAATCGTGTTGGAAGAATATCAAAGGAGCGCGTAACAAATGCACTACCCAGATTTGTATGGGCGTAAATTAGCGCAGTTTCCACGTGAATTCAGCTGCTCAGAGCTAAATTTCATAGTCTAAAGGTGTGCATACCTAGATTCGGCTTCAGTTCGGACCCGGGGTCTATTGTTACGTACTGGAGAAACTAACCACGTACGAAAGTGAACGGTAACCGCAATCTCTGATGAGCCACCACTTCGAGATAAAACAGAGCTATAAAGGCAGATTACGCAGAGCAACCGGTTCATAGTGACCCACAACAGCAGGCCTTAGATTGGCGATCAAACAAAGGAGAACTTGATAAAGCAATTCAACTGATGAAGTATTATGAAGTTCAAGCTTGAACTTTTGTGCAAACGTGGACTTTCACTGCGAGTTTTACGATAATATTAAGTCCAGCCCTTGCACACAGTAACTTTATTGTCAACAGCTTCGAATTTATTTTACAATACCAAACCCAGCTTCTAAACCGTCGATGGCCAAAATGCTCAGTGCCAAAAAGTGACCATAGCAACTCAAACTTGAGTGAAACATCGATACTGCCAGTAAAACGATTCGTTACGGTCTCCTGGTCGATAGTTAACCTGATAGCGTTGCTCTTGAAATTAAGCTCTGTTACTTTCCCCTCACATTAGCCGCAGTCCTTGGTGGTTTTCTGTTACCAAAAATCTTCCCCTCAACAGTTAAACAGTGACAGCTGCAAATAAAGCAGGCTGTCTCACAGACTGTCGTACTTATAAACGATGACTCATGACACACTTGATTGAAGGCAGCCTTGCTAATGTGGGTCATAGCGAGGCCGAGAGATTTCGTGAGTAGGTGACTAGCGGAAGCTGTCAAACCAATGGAATGTCTGAGTTGGGGGAGCGGTTTGATTGGTGGCTTCCTGCGATGACCGGATTGTCCAAAATGAAATCAGAATTCACACCAGCTGGCAATGAAATGCATTGCCTTTTAACATATAAAATGCAGTATCTATACAAGCAATGAATGTGGAATGGTGAGCACTTACGCACAAATATTGGTCCATATGCAATGTGATTGGTGGGCACATGCTTGCCAGACACCTTCCCATGATATGTAAGTAGATAATATGCGCGAGAGATGCGTACTGCGATAATCAATATCTACAGTTGGACTGCGAAGAGTCATATGCTCATGGCGCACTTGTTCATATGCAGAGATGCATAGGTGCTGGTTGGAATGTATACTGAACAAATGAAGACTGATTGTTCCAAATTGATTTTCTCGAACGGTATGTGAATCGGATAGAATCACCACACATCCGCTGAAGTTACGTGAGATTTGTTCAAAGTTATGGAGGATTCACTTG